>CP139502.1:104518501-105718501 GCA_021014915.2 Artemisia tridentata subsp. tridentata | reverse complement strand
TGATTGTGATAACATGTTTTAATTCAATTTCAAGTTAATTCTAAGATCCAATTGTGCTTAAGTTTCATAGTGACATTTGTTAATCAAGTTTGACTAGTTGTTAGTAATTCTAAAGGTCGAAAGGTTTATTGTTATTCAACTAGTTATAATCATTTGTCTATGAATGATTGTTTTTACCCATTATTCTTGGTTAAACAAAGAAACTTAATTGTGGTTGTAATAAGAATGCTTTTGTCTATCAAATTGGATTGATTGAAAACCACCTCATAGGTCGAAAGATTAGTAGTTTACAATCAATTGTAACCTTTTTGTCTATGATCGGTTACCTTTTGTATTGACCATTTCCTAAGCTTATTTGATAAAACAAAAGATTATTTTTGTGTTTGTTAATCCAAACTTATGAAACTTGAATTGATCTTGAATTGATTGGTTAAACTTAATGCTTGCTTTTATAAACTAAAATCTTGACGAAGTTTTAACTTGTAAGAGCAATAGATTAGTTCACCAACTAATTATCATAACCAACATGTTAACAAAAGTTATCACAATCATGCTTATCAAGAGTAGTATACTAGTCTAAGCAAGTGTAGTTTTAATCATTTGAATTATCATATTATCATTATTGCTTGTTTTTTAGATTTACTTTTAGTAGCTTTTATTCTTACAACTCGATTCACTCACAAATCCCTGCGAACGATCCCGACTTACCATCATAATCTTTCTATAACGGACGAGTTCACTTGCTCGTATGTGTTATTTATAGATTCGGTAATTCACCCTTTATAAATTTAAAACTTGTACACACACGTAACACATCAAGTTTTTGGCGCCGCTGCCAGGGATTTTGATTGTGTTTCTGTATGTTTTAGAAGTCCATCTCTTACCAAGTTCTTTTTCAAAAAAAAATATAATAAAAAAAAAAAATTCCAAGCTGACCATCCGATCGGAAGTCCATCCATCCGATCGGTCTTTCAAATCCAACTTTTTTCGAGCCAACCATCCGATCGGTTAGACTCCGATCCGAACGGTTTCCCCTATAATCCAATTTTTTCCGAGACGCCCAACCGATCGGTACACCTTGCCATCCGATCGGTTAACCAAGTCTGATTTTTCAAATTGTTTTCATTCTTTGCTCGTGTGTTTAGACGTTGCCTCGATTCTCTTAGGAATTGTATGAACACTCGCTCTACTGGAATAGAACCAATTTCACCTCTTTCAAATCCCGAAAGTTTAATCTGAAGACCAAGAAGAAGAAGAACACTTTTTGTTCCATTAGCCAACCGTGTACCAAGAGTACCAAACCAACCGTTTGATAACCTTTTCGAAGCCAAAGTCGTTTATAACCCATTCATTGATCAACCTTTTCCCATGGCTGACGATCAACCCATGTGGGCCGCCAACCGAGCCGTAGCACCTACTCCTAGAGCTGCTATTGTTGCTGTTAACCTTGGTGACAATTTCACCATGAAAGGTCACCATCTTTCTATGATCAAAGACCGTCAATTCAATGGCCATTCGCGGGCCGATCCGCATAAACACATTGCCGAATTCATCAAAATTTGTGGCATGTTCCGATATGGCGACACCGATGTCAACGCCATTAAACTCAAACTTTTTCCAACATCACTTGCCGGATATGCAAAAGTGTGGTACAACGAATTAACCCCAGGAACTATCAATACTTGGGAGGAGATGAGGCAAGCTTTTGTAAGCCGATTCTTTCCACCTGCCATGTTTGACCGACTCATGGGAGAAATTCATGCTTTCACACAAAATCCTAACGAATCACTCGTCGAAGCTTGGCTTCGTATGAAAGATTTGCTTCGTAGTTGTCATGGACATGGTTTAGGAGGAGGAACCATTATCCAAATCTTCTACCATGGACATGGTTAAGGCTCTTCCGAGAGAACGGTTTCAATTTATTCTCCCGCGACTTGGCATGAAGAGTTTGACTCCAGAAACACTCAAGGGTCTTCAAGAAGAAAACGAGGAGTAAAGGATTTGCTTCACATATCCTTGTATATATTTGTAAATATCTTAAACCAAAAAGAAAATAGAAAAATATAAAACCTATAAAAACCATAAAAATCAAAAAAACAAAAATTACCAAAAATAGTTCTTCTAGGCATGTCTTCTGTTTATCGATAACATTTACGGTCCTAGAAATGTCATTCAATAATGACACGGGTCTTTAAATGAAGCTCAAGCAGAAGTTATATTAACTGGTTAAAACATGTCTCATCGGCTTGCAGTTACTTCAGACTGCAACCCGTGCATTATTATGGGGAAAGTATGTCGCCAAAAAGACGGCTGTTCCTTCAACTGGGTGATGTTCACCTGGGCATGGATTACTTTATATCTATGGTTCTTCGATTTGATGTACGTTTCAGTGCATCATTCCTCGTATAAGAAGAGAAGTCTTCTTTACATCGCAAGTACTTTCCAATCTATGATTCTTCAGGAAAGTATTTGTATGAAAACTTAGTGGTACCATGATTTTTGAATATCAATCAAAATTGAATTTTTCATAAAAAATCCATCACTCAATCAATGACTACAGCTATTCCTTTAGAAGATGGGTCATCGATTGAGGGGGAGAGTGATGATTTTCAAAATTCTATATCATCAAAACATGTTACTTTATACCAAATAAGCAGTGAATTTTATGAAACTTGCTGCTATGTGTCAGTGTATGATTTTTGTTAAATTCAAAATCTTCCAAACTTATCATACCTGACACTAACATTCTCCCTCATAGATTGAGGGGGAGCATAGTAATGTTCCATTATCAGTATATATTGAATCAGACCACATTTTCTCCCATATTTTCTAAACTTATTTAAATCAATTGGGATCACAAATCTCAAAAGGTTTGAAATTTTTGTTCGGGGGAGAGAATGTGACTTAAATATGAAATCTGATAAAATGTGATCTTTTGGACTCATGTGTAGGCTCCCAAATATGTGCGAAACTCTTTCGTATATCGATGCACATATTGAGGGGGAGCAAATGGTTTATGATGGCAATTGTGGAAGAATACCAAAGACCGACCAATCTTATTTTAATGCACTGGAGTTATAAGGATGGTGAGGTTAGGTATTAGTTCTCATGATCCAGCCAGAACCGGAGGGATCTTCCCAGGGACAATCCTCTAGTTAGAATAGAAGTCCTTAGGAATGATTAAAAAAGGAGAAAAGTGAATAAAGGAAAAGTGCCGACTGAGATGGAGCTAGTACTGGAACAAACCCAACAAGGTGCTAGTAATGAAGTCTCGGTAAGCGCTGAAGGGGTTGAAGAATGAAAAAGAAATGTAAAGATAAAGGGTGAAAAGAAAGAAGCCCTCCTTAAACTTTAGGCAGAAACCGGGTCAATACATATGCTGTCAGAATCACGTAGTTGATTGCTGAAATTGAAGACAAAGTATCATGGACCCAGTGATACGCTGCACAACCCTCCCTAGCCACTCAAGGTCCCTTAAAGGAATCTTGTTTCACTTGTCACAGAGATCAATACATTGCTATCATCACTCTCACTCTGAGTTAGACGATATTGAAAAGGTGGCAGTCCTCTCCAGCCTCCGATCACTAAATCAAAACGCACTATTGAGTCTAGAGCCAAGAGATCATCAATAAATCTCATTAGGACACACTTCCAATATACTTGCTGTTTCATACACCGTGAAAAGTAAGAAAATATATGTTAAAGAGTCCTACGCATTATCCTTGTGGTATTGCCAGAACATCCGAGTGATACGAAAGTATTCACAATGAAGATGGAAATCCTTCTAGAGCCAACATCAAACAAGCTCTTGATAGGTGACATGTGAGATCCTTCATGGATCAAATTTGTGACAACTGGAAAGAAACGATAGGGTGATTCACACTTGAATCAAACTTGTTCCAGGAAATGGATTAACGGATGCTTTTGGAAAACCTTTCAATGTGCTCACCAACTGAGTTTCGAGCAAATTGATTGTGAAAATTTTCAAACAAAAGTGTTTATGACAGAAATGTGATTCAATTTATAAAACCCTCGTCGTGTTGCATAAAATGTTTATCCTGTGACACGCGAGTGATTTTTCTAATCAATTTCTCGTCAATCAGTGGGTATTTAATTCACTGATTCACTCTACCGTGCTGTCTGCTTTGAGACGTTCCGGTATGAGAACATGCTTAGTATGATGATTCTGACATTAACTTGTTGGAAAACTCATTACTACAAGCTAGAAATTCCTGTCAAGGAGAATCTTCTTTAAAGGGGATTCTACCTGATCACAGGTCGGTCCTCACAGAACCGAAGGTTAATCCAACCACCTCGAACGAATGACAAAGCCATATTCGTTCTCCAACTTTATTGCTAACTGTTTTATTTCAGATTCATATAAATATGGTGATGGTGGTTCCTGATTCCAGTAGAGACGTGTCAATCCACACTCCATGCTCACACTTACAAAACATTATCAAAGACATCATGATAAGTTAAAAGACCTACAACACAGCTTCCGCAACTCTGATAAAAGTTATCATGATCCATAAAAGTGTGAGCATGCGAGTCCAACGGTTACAACATATCACATGGAGGCAATATTACAACGGATGAGCTTGGAGATTTACAGTGACTGATGATCTCAAAGAATGCTCAAAGATCACAACTTCACACAGACAATATACTGCAACAAGATGACTAGAAGACATATGTTGGATGATATCCTCAAAGATCATCCAAGACAAAAGATCAGTCATCAAAAGTTCACTGCTGAACGCACAAAGATTAATGACTTTGAAGAATCAAGAACTACGAGCTCAAAAGTCAAATTCACATGATAGAATGCTAGAATTCAAAATATAATTTCCGGGGTGACCTCCCTTAGGGGGAGATTGTTAGGAATATAAATATTCATATGAAGACTCGGTCACCCTGAGTATCTGCTAGCATTAAATAGCTCGTAGGATTATTAGTATTAGTTTAGTTATTATAGTATTCGTGGAGTGGGTCGGGTCTTTACCCACTGTCAGCTCACTCTACAGCCCACTCGGGGCACATATGTTTGTGAGTATAAATACCCCTCTCCACCTAGGGAGAGGGTTGGAACTTCTCACAATATCAATGTTAGCTTTAATTTTATATTAAAGTGATGGTCATTCAAATGAATTAGAACTTTGTATAAGTTGGGCTTAAGTTAGTCTTAGTATTTTATGTAAATGTTCAATCCAATGGACTAAAGCCCAAAAGCTCACATGAAGCCCACTTAAAAGCCTTTAGGGCAAAGTGCAAGTACTATATAAAGTACTTTATCACTTCATTTGTAAGGTGGTTCAAAGTGTGTGTGTGGTGTGTTTAATATAGAAAAGCTTTATCTTTATATTCTCTCTAAATATCATATACGATCCATACACCTTGTCCCATCTCCATACTCTTGTGTTTGACGTGCAACTAAGTGTGATAAAGAGTGATTTCTACTCACAACAAGTGGTATCAATGAGCCTAGCTTCGAGGTAGGAGTTATCTTTGTTCGGTTCGAATCTCAAATATAAAGATAAGTTGCGTTCTTATTTGCAAAAATTGTGGCCACTAGTGTTTAACGTGAAACAAAGATTGTTGTGTTTTTTGTGTGGCTACTGTACGCTTCTTTAAAGATCAAAGGTTGCATTTTTGTGTTTGTTCCCAAAGATTAAAACACCATTTGTTATTTTTCTTCATCTAGAAAAGTTACAACTTGTGTTTTTATCTATTCGATCAATTCAAAAATTCAAGGCAAAAAGTTGTGTTGTTTTATGTTCTAACGATTTGGTTTCAGTGAAGTTCACTTGTTCATCATTCAACTCTTGATTTGGAAGATAATATTTGTAGTTGTTCTTAGTTTCCTAGATCGAATTCATCAAAAAATCTTGTAAAAGATTTGGTTTGGATAAGATTAGTGATAAGATTTGATTGAAAGAGTTGAAAAGGTGGTGAAAGTTGGCAGGGAAAAGCCTTACAGTCAGTGGGCAAGTCAGTGGAAAAGGCACAAAAGTCAAAGAGTTGGTAAAAGTTGGTGCAAGCTGTCATCTATCGCATTTCGTGAAAATGTTGCGTTTTATCGCATTTGCTGAAAACTAGCGATTTATCGCAATTCACATGTTCCATCGCAATTGGAACTAAAAAGGGCCTATCGCAATTGGACACTGGAACTTATCGCAGTTGGGCACCGGAATCTATCGCAATTGATCTGGTCAGATCTATCGCAATTGAGATCAGACTTATCGCAGTTGAACAAATTCAGTTCTGTCCGATATCTTTCATCAATTGCGATATCGGACAACACTAGCTGAGCGATATCGGACAACACTGATTTTTCAGTATTGACAGTTTTAGTCCCTGTACTTTCCAGCAGCCTAAGGAAACTTTCAAATTTGGCAGTTTTGGCCCTCGTACTTCTGTGAAACTTCAAACGATCATAACTTTTGAACCGTAACTCCGTTTTCAGCGAAACACCTGTCAAAACGACCGTGAGACCGAGGAGAAGGACACGTTGAATTAATTTATTCATTCAACCCAACTTTCGAAGCCTGAAATCGCTCCAGAATGAAGTTATTGAGTTTCTAAGTTTTTCAGACCAAAATTTCCACCTTAACAAAGCCTCATCAACCTAACCAAACTACAACTTCAACGCTCACCAACAACACATCAAGACTTCACAACATCAACCAAACAAAACCTTCAACGAATATCTCCTATTTCGTTGCAAAGATCCTGAATCAACTTTATCCCACATCACAAGAAAAATGGAATCGAGTTCTCAAGAGGGACAAATGTCTCAGGTTATGCAAGACTTTACTCGCTCGAATGAACGATGTCTCATACACTTTAAAGCAATCAAAAGTCTATGTGAGAGACTCACAAAAGCAAAAATGTCAATAGTGCAATCATATGCTTTTGATCGAATGTTTGCTAGATTCATCGAACCTGAAATGGATTATCACACATTCAGAGAGAAACTATTGCATTACATATTTCGAGTAGAGCACGCAATTGAACGTGGATTTGACTGCACTGAAGCATATGACGCATTCAAGACGCACTTTAGATGGTTTTTCGCCTTAGATTTCAGAATAGTTGAAAAACATCCGGGTTATGAGTCAAATATCGAAACATGGAGTGACTGCGTCACAAGAGACCTGAAAGCTGAAACGTTTAGAGATCAGTTGCTTTGGAGAATAGACTTGCTGAAATTGCAGCTTAATCAAAGATCATTCCATCTGATAGAAGTGCGGGAAGAGAAGCAAGTGAAAGAACGGGAAAGAATTGAAATGGAGAAGCAGAAACGGGAAAAAGAGCAGATTGAAAAAGAAGTGCTTTTAAAGGAACGAGAGGTGAATGAGAAAGAGACAAACAAGGATGAAGAAAAGGTCGATGAGGGTACATCATCTGATGATAGCTCGGTGTTCACGGGAAGTGAAACATCGTCAGAACAGCAGGTCAAAAGCAGCAGTCCAAGATACGATTCGGATGCTGAGGGTACACACAGGAATGAAGCTGTTTGGGATACTGAAGCTGACCACATAAGACTTTCATCCGACATTGCAATAGGGGCTACGGTACAACATTCAAACGATCATGATAATGTTGATTTGTTCGAGAATATGTTTGTTCATGACAAGACACATCCTGCGCATCCTGAGTCCATCAGTGACACATATGTGGAGCAAAGGTTTGATAGTAATATCACTCCCACAACCCCAGGTATGGATCCTAATGGAGGGAAGCCTGCCCAGGATGGATCTTCTCCTGATCAAGATCATGCCATATTTGCTTCTTTAATCCATAATTTCAAACATGAACTTGAAAAGTGCAAAGAGGACAATCTCAAAACTAAGCAAACAAACATCTCATTGTCCAAAGAGCTTGAAAAATTAACAAAAAGCAAAGACACTGAAATCTCAAACCTTAAATCTCAAGGTCAGAAATATGTGGAGAGAAATTTGGGCCCTGCTAACAGAAAGGTCCAAGAGCTTTTAAAAGAGAATGTTGAACTAAAAATGAGATACTCAATGCTTCAGGAAAACACTTCAAATCTTAAGATTGTTAATACAAAACTTGAAAATGAAAATCAAGAGGTTTTAAAACGTTCAAACAATCTTGAAGAAAAACTTCGAAAAACAGACCAAAGTGCTCAAACTCTTAAAATGATGATTCCTAAAGCTGAGAAAGTCCATAAGGGAAAATCAGGAATTGGTTTTGAAAATACAGATCAGGTGGAACATAAATTTTTGCCGCCTGACGCTCTATTCATATCAGAAGAAGATGAAAAATTGGCAGAGGAAAAACGCTTAAAAGCCAAAAAAGGAAAAAGCCCACTCTCGTACCAAGGCTTTGTGTATGGTTGTATACAATTGTCAGAAATACCAAAACCACCTTTAAAAAGAAAAGAAACAAATGTGAAAAGATTTTTCAAAGAAGTTCAACTTGCTACTTATGATGCTAAGTTATGGCAAAATAAAGCAAGGAAACAATTTTGTAATCTTAAAAATCACATTGACCACACGTTAAAGGTCATTTGGTCAAAACAACAATACAACGAGAGTGACTACTGTCGTCTCATGTCATCAGACGCTTGGCTAAAAAGGGAAGTCTGTAAGTATTTAAAAGATGAGATTGAACCTCTTGTGAAAAATATCAATTTCAGTTTTGAACATTTTGAAAAATTTCTTGTCACTGAAATGAGAGAAGATTTAAAGTACATCCATTCTCTTGAAGATGAATTTGATGCAAAATGCTTAAATCTTGATATTCAAAAAGAATTTTTCACAAATCAAATTGAGTCATTCAAATCGGTGTCTGTCAGCCTTGAGCATGAGAATGTGGATTCTGATCATACATATTTTTTTGAAATCTGAGAATCTTTGTTTCAAAAGGAAAATCACCGATCTTTCAAAAGAAGTAGCTGAAGTCAAAGAAGAATTATCAAAAAGAATTGCTTCTTCTAAAAAGGAAAAGATTTTTGAAGAAAAGTGTGATGATGCCAATATCAAGTTTGATTTGGATGAACTTGATACAAAAAATATTGAATTGGAACATGCTGTGGCATCATTACAAAAAGAAAATGAGCATTTAAAACAGACTTACAAAAACCTGTTTAATTCAATCAAGCGTTCACGTGTTCTGAATCATAAATCAAACACGAAACAAATGGAGTCTGAAGTATTGAAGCCTCAAGTTACCAAAGTTTCCTATCCAAATCCCCTGTTTGATTCTACTTCTTCAGATTTTGAAACAGAAAATGCAAATCATGTGCTTCAAACCAAAGTTCTTGAGCTTGAAACTCTTTTAGCTCAAAGAACAAACGATCTTGAGGATGCCAAAACTGATCTTTTCAACAAAACGAACAAATTCGAAACATATTTTGAAAAACTTGAAAAAGAAAATATTGTTTTCGAACGAAAATTGGCTCGTAAAATAGATGATTCAAAAGCTGAAAAAGATCATTTTTTGAAACAAATTGCTTCTTTGGAATCTAAATTGGCATCTCAAGATCTTCTTCAAAAAGAATACAGTGATTTGCGATCATCATACAATGCCTTGAAAACAAAGTTTGATGATCTTAACCGTTCAAAAGGAAAATCTCCTGTTTCAACCAAGTTTCCCAAAAAGGGTAGTGTTTTGAAGAAGGTTTACACGGGTGAATCTTCAAAACCATTTTCGAAAAAGGTTTCCCAGTTTACTACCTATTCTTTGCAGAAAGGAAGGAAGTTTACAAAGAAACCAAGATTTTCTGAAACACCTACTCCTCCAAAGCTTTCAAGGTCAAACATGTCTCATGAAGAGACTTCGAGATTTCAAACTCCACAATCTCGCTTTACATGGGTAAAGCAAGTGTGGAGACCAAAGTAAAGTCCTTCAAACTCTGAAAAACTTCCGCTGCAAAACAAGAATGACTCTGCTTTGAAAAAGATTTTTAAATCACTGTTGATTCCGCGAGTGTTATTTCCAAATGAAACACCGGTTTTCAGTCCTCGTTGGAATTCAACTTCTTTGAACCAGATTGACACAACTTACAAATGGATTGCAAAACATGCTAAACCCATTGGTGCAGTGCTCAAATGGGTTCCAAAAGTTGTTGTCTAATATGGTCAAAATGGCTTTTGTTCAATTCAGTTCAAAACCCGTGCTTAATTTAATGGCTTCTGAACACATCAGTTCAGGACCCGATCTTCAAAGAAAGGAAAGTGCTTCATAAAAAATTTCGAGCGCTTATCCTAAAAATCAATGGCTTGTAAGTATTTCAGCTTACAACCCGGGCTTCAACGTTTTGGCTTATGCGCACATAACAGTGCATAACCCGTTTTTCAAAGGAAGGACTCTGTTGTACACTTTATGGCAACAATCCTAAAAAGAAAAGAAGTTTTCATGAAATGATTATTCAAACTTCTTAACCTTAAGCAAAATTTTATTCAAAATTTCTCAAAAAGTTTTTCAAAACTTTTCAAAAATTTTGCTTAAGATTTTTCAAATCGTTACTCCCCACTTGCTCCAAAGTTTTCCAAAACGTAAAAACCAATGCAAGTTTTGAGGGGAAGTATTCAAAAAGAAACTTGTGTTCCAAAAAGTTCATGCAAAAATCGTTTCTCCCTATTACCTTTCCAAAAACAGTGATTTTAATCAAACGGTATCAAAAATACCATCAAAATGCTATTTTTGAGGGGGAGAAATGGGATTAAAATGTGATCATGGTTCGAATCTCAAAGACAGACTCAATTTAACCCTCGAATTGACGAAAACTAAATGTCAGTAATCGAAAAGACTAGTCCGGGACGGGTAATAATTTCAAGATGGTTAGTAGATTTTGACTATTTTGTATATTCTTTATTATCAACTTTTCTAAACATATCCCATGTCTTATCCTTACCTTTTGGCTTTGTGAAATTATCAAGTGTATTGACATGTAGTGACCATCTGAGTTCTTGAGGAATTAGATAACGCGCCAGCGATCTAAGGTTATCTTTAGTGACCATCCGTTGTTTGGTAATTGTTAAAGATTGTTTAGCCCATCTAGGGTATGTTTAACAAACATCATTGATATGCACAGCGGAATTAACAAACATCAATAATGTAAAACAAGGTTTTTATTGAATCAAGCGCGCTTCTTTTATTCGATACTAACTAAATAATAAACTAAATATTACATTTTCTACCACCTAACGTGTACACACACACGTTTCTATTAGACTCTCATTGGAGAGTTCTACATTTCTGGATGTCTATTACTGCCGCCCTAACACCCTTTATATATAGGGTTTACAAGAAAACTTAGCTTTCACAAGAAGCTAACTATTTATTACATTTAGTCCCTATTGTTTCATATTTATGCATATGTAGTTTTGTAATCATCAAATCTAATTCCCAACAATCTTCCCCTATTTGATATTACAAAACTATCTTCATGAAACAATCTTCAATGCTTCCTTGAGGTCTTCTTGAACATGTCACCACACACGATAAGCTGCAAATCAATCTTCTTCCCCTTTTTGTAATCATCGAATAGGGATCTTCCATGCAACTTGAATCGAAACACTTCCCCTAAAGTGGTGCATGTAGATGGTTAAACAAGCTTCCCCTGAAACCAATATGTTTACCATCTCTTGAATCACGAACTCCGTAGGCTTTATGGAATGATCACTGATGAAGAAAACCGAGTATAACGAATTTGATGAAGAAGTTGAATTTCCCAAACTTGCGTCTTATATCTTGTACTATCCACATGACTCCAAACTCATACTAGAAGTAGGTCGCAACCTCTTGATAAATCCTCAACTATATGAGACACTGAGCACTACAACGTAACTCCTTTAAGTGATCAACTATATGAGCAAATGTGAGCATTAAGCACCCTAGTTTGTAGATCACACACCTTTGCTAGATTCATCAAGTCTTTGTGATATTACAATTTATATTCCAAGGAATTGCAAAGGAAATATGCAAAACCCGAGTTTCGTTGTCCCGATGAAGGATGAATGGAATTGTGATTCGGGTTCGTGAAACGTACAGTGAATAGTGAAAAATATGGGTGATTGGATTTTTAAACTAAAGAAATGAAATATGAACTAAAAACGATTAATAAGGCAAGCTAAATGCTAATCTACGGCATATGTAAGTGAAAACGCAAGGGAAACCTAAAAATATGCAAAACCCGAGCTAATCCCGAGCTTTAAAAGGAGAAATGATGAAATAATAATCCTAGAAGTGCCAAATTAATTTTCCTAAGACCTAATTAGTAAAATAAAATTTTAGAAAAAAAGAATTATATTTTTTTGACTTTTATTTTATTTTATATAGATTTAAAACTAAATTAATCTAATTAAATGATTAAAAATACTAAACCTATTTAGAAAAATCTGAAATTTTGCTGGAAAATACTTTAAGGCACACTAAAGCTAGAAAAAATAAAATGACAGTCTCAGCTTATTGGAATAAGCTGATTATAAGCCAACAGTTTAAATAAACTAAAAGGACACAAGACTAGTTAAAAGAATTAAATGGCATGACTTAGACAGACAAAGTCCCAAGGGCAACTGGTGTTGGGAGCGTGTGTTGAGGTGAGAGAAGGGCTGAGGTCCAGGGTTCGAACCTGACCTCAGTCTTTTTGCAAAATCATTTTTTTTTCTTTTTAAAAACTTAATAAGCATATGACAATAAGCAACTTCTATAACTACACCTATTTTAGAAAACTTGAAATAAGCTCAGATATAAGCATAGGATCAGAAAAGTAGGCATTTAAAGGGAAATAAGCTAAGGCAATATTCTAATGTATTATTTAAGCTACTATTTAAGCTAACTTAAAACTAAAATAAGCTAAGTGACTACAATAAGCTAAAAATGAAATAAGAAAACTGAATAAACCACAATTAAAGCACATAAGCACTTGGGAATTACAAAAAAGGCTAAAGGGTCTGCTGATATGGGTGTGCAGGCCAAGAATGGCTGCTGAGGCAATTTTTGGGCTTAATTCTAGGCTTAAGAAAACTAAAGAAAAGTCTGAAAATGGGCATAAGCAGAGAACAAGTAGCAAGTAATGCAGGAATGACAAAATAAGCACTAAGTGGACTAAAGAGACACTAGAAATAGGCTTGTAAAACAAGCTCAGGTCTGATCTGAACAAAAACCTACTGACTAGGCAGTTTCACCAAAGTGGGTAAAAGCCTACTCAAATTATTTTGTATCCAAACCAATACATGCAAATCCACTTTATACACTAAATGGGACACAGAAGTTACAAAAATAAGCACCAGAGAAGCTTATTCCTAAAGCTAGCATATGAGATCAGGACTTATGCTTAAACCTACACTATTTAACTCAAACCATCAAAATCCTCAAAAACAGATCAATTACTCCTACTAACACCTAATCTGTACTAAATTAAGCTAAATCAAACTTGACCAAAGTTGCATTTGAACAGTAGCATCTCTTATAATCCATATTTAGTCCTATTCCAAACACTCTATTTGTGAACTGATATGAGATATTTAAAGCCATTTAAGACTAATTAAGCTATTACTAGAAACACAAATGTAAAACTAAGTTTGTTAAGTTCTAAAATCAATTCTCAGCTAAGAATAAGGACTGAAATAAGCTAATGAGCAATGTTGACTTATTTGACTTTTAGAGATTTTTTAAGCAAAATTATCACTGAAGCTAGAACTAATATCATCAATAGAACAAAATAAGAATCAGTGAGCTAGGAAAAGGGAGATAAGCACTAGAAATAAGAAATAAGCAGTAGATTAAGCTAATTAAGCAGTTTGACTTACATTGACTTTTAAGGAAAACTTGAAATTAGAGTACAATACTGAGAACTGATTACAAAACTTGAAACTAAAGAGACATAAGCTACAATGGACATGAAATAAGCTATAATTACACTACTACTACACTACACCTACTCCTAATGCCTAACAGCCTCAATTCGTGATGTGAGAAGCTCTATTTATAGCCTCTGAGGAGAGTGAGCCTAGGGTTTCAGGAAGCTTCTCGTCCTTTAATCTCTGCCTTTGATCAACCCATCTTGTCACCAAATAGAATCTCAGCCCTTGGATCAAATTCGTGAGGTGTCTCAACCAATCAACTGCTCCCAAATTGCCATGTGGCATTCCTTGTTGTCAGCCTTGTCAGGTCTTCTAGAAGGAGTACTAAAGAGTGGGGTTAATTTGGTGAAGCGGGGTAAAAGTTTGGGGAAGATAAACAGTAAAGGCGGGGATGGGGTGTTTGACTGGGAGGTTTATTTGAGTTTGACCGGGTATAGGATTTGGGTGATGGATTCGGGTTTTATTAAAGTGATGGGCTGGGTTTGATTGGGCTGTGGGTTTAAAATGAGGAATTGAATTTGTTTAATTTTTGGGTTTATTAAAAGGTTTAGATTGAAATGAAAAATTTGTAAACTTTAAGGACCAAAGCTGAAATTCTGAAAATTCCAGGGACAGATTCTGCCAAGTTTCCAAAGTGTAATCCAAGGGCCATATTTGTCTTTCTTTGATTCTTCAAGGATCTTTGGTGACATTTTGAGCTTAAACTTTGATCATTTGCTTCCCCGGTTTCGGCTTTTGACACTTTTCCAAATCTCGTGCACGTTTTCCCGATTTTTGCTTGATTTTGTCCATATTTCTTGATATCCGTACCTGCATGATCACAAACACAAAAACACAAATATCTTTGGCATTTTGGTTAGTTTTTGGTCGTTTTAGTCTTAATTTGGTCAAATAAAGGTATTTGTTTAAGCACATACCAAAATCCCCAAGACTAAGATATTGCAGTGTCCTTACGCAATGTTATAAAAACACGTTTTTGAAACCAAAAATTTCTAATATCTTTTTACTAACTTTGAGAAGTAGCAAAATTTTCAAAAGAGTTTAAGAATTCTTAAGTTCTAAAAACTCCCCGATTTTCTTTTTTATTCTATTTTTGTATTTTCTTATTTTCAACATGACGATTTTGTTGACAATCATTATCTATCAATAACTTTTAGGGTCAATGACTAGGAAACATGACTTATAAAGAAGTGACCATACGGATAAAATTCGTCGTCCCTGATTTTTCACGAGTCCCCAAACTAAGCTTAAAAACAAGATCATTGTTATTTACAAGTTAGATGCCAACACTACCCATGAAAGTTACTTGTGTAATTACCTCTTGCTCCTATTTTCCTAATTCATCTATATTTATTTTATTTTTGGTGAGAAATGAATTGCTTCATATTTTCTCGTTTCGATATGTTTTTTAGTCCGATAAAGATACTAAATTAAGACGCTAAGTAGTTTTCAATCTTCTCTCGAGAACCGTTGCTTTGAAAATGAGGTCCACATCAAGGTTTTTATTTATATTTTGCATTTTTCTATTTTTCATTCATCACCATTTTTTTTCTTTCATTTTTCATCTTTTTTTTTTTTTTTTTTTTTTTTTTTTTTTTTTTTTTTTTTTTTCACTAACTTTTCACTTGCGTACCCTAAACGACGGAGCTTCACGGTTTAGTTCCAAGACCTTACACCTTCCGGAATTAAGGATCCAAGGGCCGTTACAACGGAGTGTTCCAAGACTCTAGACATTCCTGAAATGAGGATCCAAGGTGGTTAGACCAAGACCTCACACATTCCTGAACTAGAGGTCCAAGGTCCGGTGCAAGAGGGTAGCCAAAACCTAAACGCCTTCCGAAAATAAGGATCCAAGGCCCGATCTCGAATCCGTAGCTTAGAGCACTTAACTTATTATTATTAAACGTATTTATTAAGTAACCTTGATGTGTACCCAATTTTTAAAACAAGGATTCTTTTAAGAAGACCAAGAACTAATCATCGGCAAAACCTAACATCTTTAATTATTCTTACAATTATATATTGTGAAACAATTCTGTGGGAGCAAAAGGCCACAAGTAACTTCGATGAGCTCTAAAGAGAACCAACTACTCCACGCTTAGCAATCTAACTTATAAACAACTCTATCATTTCTCGTTCTTCGCAAATTTAAAATCTTAAATAATAAGATCCGCGAATGCTTAGTCGAATGGTTAAGGGGACAAGCTAGGGCTCAACACGCCCTATCAAGTCAGAATTTTATTCCTACTCTCACCAGCGGAAAGTCAACAAAATGTCAAAATTTATTATATTTTTGCAAAATTTTTTAAATTTTCTCATTTTTTGGAGGAAAAACGGGGTTGCATGAGAAAACGGCAAAAATGCAAGGCAAAAATCAAATCGAAAGATTACCCCCCAGACTAAAACGAGACATTGTCCTCAATGTCTTAAAGGTAAGGATTCTCCTAACTAAATCTAAGGCCGTTTATTAATTATGCCAAAGATTAACGTTAGACGATAAGATTAAGGATATCGGATGAGCAACGAATGATGAAACTCGAGTGGAGAGAAACAAAACCAAGAGCACGAGAGTCTTCATAATTCGGGCAAATCCTGGACATACACAAACAACCACAAAACACAAGAAATGGAAGAGGTAGCCCTCCTCACGTAACTTATTAGAAAGAAAATAGGAAAGAAGATAGAAGGATAAGCATGGGGTGCCTCCCACGAAGCGCTTGTTTTTTATCGAGTCGTATAGCTTAGACTCGCCCCAAATTTAATTGTTCTTGGGGGAGCATGTGGAAAAGATAATCTCCATCGGACTTTCGTTCAAGATGTTTGGATAAACATTGAAGCATACGAAAGTTCCACTCCGATGAGATACCCACGGCTTAAAAGAATGAGAGATGCCGGGGTCAAAGATGGTGTCTTCACTCCCGAAGGAGTGAATGAGAGGAGAAGTCACCGGGTAGGTGAAGAAAAGGATAAGGATCTTTATCAAATGAGGATCCATTCTTCATCCTCAAAATTACCATTTTTCTGATCTTGCATATCGTCATTGAAGTTCTTATGGTTACCATCAATAAAAACCACGGGAGGGAGGGTTGGGATGATGTCATCAATAAGCAAACTCTCATGATAGAGTACATCTCCCCCCGGGTCAGGATCTTCCTCAAAATTAAAGTAATCGTACTCTGGAGGAGATATGATACGAGTGAGTTCACCGGAGAACTCCTCGTGAAGAGAATCAATCATATGATGAGAATCTGTGAACTCAAGTTCCGTCACGGACTCATCACTCTCCTCCATCTGAATATCAAAGATTGGATTATCAGAAATCAAAGTAAACTCTGATTCGAACTCAAACAGAGGGTTGGTGAGAGTCATTTTGAAAGTTTCAGGAACAAGGTCATCAAATTTCTTTGGAGGATTGATTTCAACTTCCTTCGGAGGGAGAGAAGGAGATGGTTCTTGGTTCAATAATTTCTCAAGTGAAAGAATATCTCCCTCCGGATCAAGACAAGAATCATCAATTTTCGGCGAAATTGAATCATTTTTAAGACAAGCATCGATCCCTTCCAAGGCAGGATCATTTCCCTCAATCTGAGTGAGGGAAGGGGAAGAGTCGGAAAAGATAGGATCGGAAGATGGAGTGGGATTGCCACTCGGAGGTTTGTCTGAAATTTGAAGATCTTCAGGGGCATACTACTCGTCATAATCGTCGTTAATCTTATGTTTAGCATATAAAGCTCTTATGACTTGCATCCGCTCCTCTGCTAATAATTCTTCCATGCTTCTTTTGTCTTCCTGCTTTTCAATGGGTGTGATAGCAATTGGTGAATTAGAGTAAAGCGTCCCAATTTGAATAGAATCCTCATCATCATCGTCATCGTAAACGAAAGTTTGACGATATTGGGAACTTACTCTAGTTGCTTGTTCTTCAGCTAGAAGTTCTCCATAAGTTTTTTGATGAGGATCTTCTGGGGTACGTTTATTAACCAAATCCTTTAGATCTTTTAGTACATACAGAATACCAATGAGAAGCTCTTGAGGAATTGGATCAGATTGTGTCTCAATCATTTGATACTGTGGAGGTTGGTCATGATAAGAATAGTCGTAATTGTTACAAGGACCTTGCTCATAGAAAAGCGGGTTCCTCATTTGACAATCAGAGCTATAGTGAGGACCTCCACAGTACTCACAACAATACGTTTGCTGTGACTGATTTGGTGAATTATATGGATAATGCTCATAGACAAACATGTTCCCTGTTTGACAATCAAAACCCGGGTGAGGACTACCTCCACAAGACTCACAAGAGTATGTCTCCATCTGGTGTTGTGGGGGCTGGTTGAAAAAGTCGGTTGTTTCATGGTAGGAATAAGGATTTTGGTCATAGACAAACCCGTTTCCCGATTCCACCATGCTACAACCGGGACAATTCCCGCCATTTGGAGGACCCCCACACCATTCACAAGAATAATGAAAAGATGAAGACATAAAGAAGAAGAATTAAACGGATAGAGGGATAAGGAGATAAGAATTAAATGATTAAGAGGATTAAGAAGATTATTTTTGGATTTTTAAATTTAGAAACATGGAAAAACACAAAAGAAAAATGGAAAATAAATTTGAAAAGAAAATCTTTTTGGGATTTTATAATAAGAAAATATTTACAAATGAAAACGATAACTTCACGAGGAAGGGTCTTCAAAACACGAATCGAAAAACGGAATCACGAACTCACTTCAACCTTCCCCGGCAGCGGCGCCAAAAATTGATATTACAATTTATATTCCAAGGAATTGCAAAGGAAATATGCAAAACCCGAGTTTCGTTGTCCCGATGAAGGATGAATGGAATTGTGATTCGGGTTCGTGAAACGTGCAGTGAATAGTGAAACATATGGGTGATTGGATTTTTAAACTAAAGAAATGAAATATGAACTAAAAACGATTAATAAGGCAAGCTAAATGCTAATCTACGGCATACGTAAGTGAAAACGCAAGGGAAACCTAAAAATACACAAAACCCAGGCTAATCCCGAGCTTTAAAAGGAGAAATGATGAAATAATAATCCTAGAAGTGCCAAATTAATTTTCCTAAGACCTAGTTAGCAAAATAAAATTTTAGAAAAAAAGAATTATATTTTTTGACTTTTATTTTATTTTATATGGATTTAAAACTAAATTAATCTAATTAAATGATTAAAAATACTAAACCTATTTAGAAAAATCTGAAATTTTGCTGGAAAATACTTTAAGGCACACTAAAGCTAGGAAAAATAAAATGACAGTCTCAGCTTATTGGAATAAGCTGATTATAAGCCAACAGTTTAAATAAACTAAAAGGACACAAGACTAGTTAAAAGAATTAAATGGCATGACTTAGACAGACAAAGTCCCAAGGGAAACTGGTGTTGGGAGCGTGTGTTGAGGTGAGAGAAGGGCTGAGGTCCAGGGTTCGAACCTGACCTCAGTCTTTTTGCAAAATCAATTTTTTTTTTCTTTTTAAAAACTTAATAAGCATATGACAATAAGCAACTTCTATAACTACACCTACTTTAGAAAACTTGAAATAAGCTCAGATATAAGCATAGGATCAGAACAGTAGGCATTTAAAGGGAAATAAGCTAAGGCAATATTCTAATGTATTATTTAAGCTACTATTTAAGCTAACTTAAAACTAAAATAAGCTAAGTGACTACAATAAGCTAAAAATGAAATAAGAAAACTGAATAAACCACAATTAAAGCACATAAGCACTTGGGAATTACAAAAAAGGCTAAAGGGTCTGCTGATATGGGTGTGCAGGCCAAGAATGGCTGCTGAGGCAGTTTTTGGGCTTAATTCTAGGCTTAAGAAAACTAAAGAAAAGTCTGAAAATGGGCATAAGCAGAGAACAAGTAGCAAGTAATGCAGGAATGACAAAATAAGCACTAAGTGGACTAAAGAGACACTAGAAATAGGCTTGTAAAACAAGCTCAGGTCTGATCTGAACAAAAACCTACTGACTAGGCAGTTTCACCAAAGTGGGTAAAAGCCTACTCAAATTATTTTGTATCCAAACCAATACTTGCAAATCCACTTTATACACTAAATGGGACACAGAAGTTACAAAAATAAGCACCAGAGAAGCTTATTCCTAAAGCTAGCATATGAGATCAGGACTTATGCTTAAACCTACACTATTTAACTCAAACCATCAAAATCCTCAAAAACAGATCAATTACTCCTACTAACACCTAATCTGTACTAAATTAAGCTAAATCAAACTTGACCAAAGTTGCATTTGAACAGTAGCATCTCTTATAATCCATATTTAGTCCTATTCCAAACACTCTATTTGTGAACTGATATGAGATATTTAAAGCCATTTAAGACTAATTAAGCTATTACTAGAAACACAAATGTAAAACTAAGTGTGTTAAGTTCTAAAATCAATTCTCAGCTAAGAATAAGGACTGAAATAAGCTAATGAGCAATGTTGACTTATTTGACTTTTAGAGATTTTTTAAGCAAAATTATCACTGAAGCTAGAACTAATATCATCAATAGAACAAAATAAGAATCAGTGAGCTAGGAAAAGGGAGATAAGCACTAGAAATAAGAAATAAGCAGTAGATTAAGCTAATTAAGCAGTTTGACTTACATTGACTTTTAAGGAAAACTTGAAATTAGAGTACAATACTGAGAACTGATTACAAAACTTGAAACTAAAGAGACATAAGCTACAATGGACATGAAATAAGCTATAATTACACTACTACTACACTACACCTAGTCCTAATGCCTAACAGCCTAAATTCATGATGTGAGAAGCTCTATTTATAGCCTCTGAGGAGAGTGAGCCTAGGGTTTCAGGAAGCTTCTCGTCCTTTAATCTCTGCCTTTGATCAACCCATCTTGTCACCAAATAGAATCTCAGCCCTTGGATCAAATTCGTGAGGTGTCTCAACCAATCAACTGCTCCCAAATTGCCATGTGGCATTCCTTGTTGTCAGCCTTGTCAGGTCTTCTAGAAGGAGTACTAAAGAGTGGGGTTAATTTGGTGAAGCGGGGTAAAAGTTTGGGGAAGATAAACAGTAAAGGCGGGGATGGGGTGTTTGACTGGGAGGTTTATTTGAGTTTGACCGGGTATAGGATTTGGGTGATGGATTCGGGTTTTATTAAAGTGATGGGCTGGGTTTGATTGGGCTGTGGGTTTAAAATGAGGAATTGAATTTGTTTAATTTTTGGGTTTATTAAAAGCTTTAGATTGAAATGAAAAATTTGTAAACTTTAAGGACCAAAGCTGAAATTCTGAAAATTCCAGGGACTGATTCTGCCAAGTTTCCAAAGTGTAATCCAAGGGCCATATTTGTCTTTCTTTGATTCTTTAAGGATCTTTGGTGACATTTTGAGCTCAAACTTTGATCATTTGCTTCCCCGGCTTCGGCTTTTGACACTTTTCCAAATCTCGTGCTCGTTTTCTCGGTTTTTGCTTGATTTTTTCCATATTTCTTGATATCCGTACCTGCATGATCACAAACACAAAAACACAAATATCTTTGGCATTTTGGTTAGTTTTTGGTCGCTTTGGTCTTAATTTGGTCAAATAAAGGTATGTGTTTAAGCACATACCACTTTGTCACCTCATTAACGCACAAACAAGTTATCTCCAAATGCCGTTACCCATTTGAGATATGATAAGAACACGCACCTGTGAAACTCAACTACAACATCAAATAAGCAATATTCAATTGTCTTCTTCAAATAATCACCAAAACGAGCCGTAAAAATAAAGTTCTGTTCTCGATCCAAAACTGCTCCAGCAGTACAAACCAGCAGTACACCCAAAGACCAAGCAGACTTAACTGAATACGGTAGCAGTATTAAAAATATGAGAGCAGACTTAAGTTAATAACCAGAATTAATAATCACTGAGAGCAGACTTAATTAAGTCTGGTGTAGAACAGACTTAACCCTTTTCAAGAACAACATTAATGAACAGACCAGAATTAATTCACCAATACTAGCAGACTTAACTGTCCAACGAGCGGTACTGTTTTTGAAGGCGACCAGTAGAATAAATTCAATAAGCTCACCAATGAGCCCACGTGATATCAATAATAAAATAATCATCACTCTGATCGAAACCCACAACCAAATTCACGTGACAATCAAAATCAGTATTCCACATGTACTAATCGACACGTACAGCAGCAATTCCATTCGATTCAATCCTTTTAATAAACCATAAGCGACAAACTCATTTATTCACACTGTACGAGGTTTACCAATTTATTGCCAGTATTTAATCGCACAATTCCAAATGAACCTTCATACTGATAAACCACCATTAATGATCACAGACCCCACAAATAACATTCGACCAATTAATTAACAAAATAGGAATCAGTAGGCGACAAATAATAACTCACCGACCCATTCAATTCATTGATCGACCAATTATTCAATCAGTACGAGGATACTTTAGCCATCACAAAAATAGAAGAATCGATACCCATAAAAAAATGATTACCTCAAAAATTTTCAAGATCTGCTGCTGTCGACAATACACCTTTTCCAGATCTGCTCTTCTTCAACACTAAACCTTGTAGATCCTAGATATCGAGAGCCACCCTCTCTGATACCAATTGTTAAAGATCGTTTAGCCCATCTAGGATATGTTTAACAAACATCATTGATATGCACATCGGAATTAACAAACTTCAATAATGTAAAACAAGGTTTTTATTGAATCAAGTGCGCTTCTTTTATTCGATACTAAATAAATAATAAACTAAATATTACATCTACTACCACCTAACGTGTACACACACACGTTTCTATTAGACTCTCATTGAAGAGTTCTACATTTCTGGATGTCTATTAATGCCGCCCTAACACCCTTTATATATAGGGTTTACAAGAAAACCTAGCTTTCATAAGAAGCTAACTATTTGTTACATTTAGTCCCTATTGTTTCATATTTATGCATATGTAGTTTTGTAATCATCAAATCTAATTCCCAACAGTAATGTAAGAATTCGCGCCAACGATCTATTATGTTTTTGCATAAGATATTTGCACGTAAGTCTGATATAACCCTTGAAGCCTTAAACCCGAATAAAAGATCTCTTTGATATGTATACTTGGTGCTCACGCCATGTCGGTGTAGTTTTGTTTCTTGTACAAGCCTATGGTAATATTTAGATCATGACTGAGCAATGAGTGTGATTTTTCTTATATACTCTACCAACCATATAAATGAGTGTTTTGAGTGAATTATATTTCATTTCTTTTCGTGAGGTGATTAGTAATGTTCATTAAGCAAGAAAATCATTGGGTATTGTCAAACATCTCGATGCTTCAATTAGAAAAGCTTAAAATGATGGATCTAACCTGTACTTGTACTTGATAGATTCGCATCACATTTTTCCTAAACATACTTGAGTACCATGTGGATAATTGTTTTTACTTCTAGATTTGCTTGAGGGCAAGCAAAGTTTAAGTGTGGGGGAATTTGATAACGCTCAAATTGTGCATGTTTTTAGTAGCGTTATTCGTGCTTTTGTATATATTATTTGGTTATATTTATATGCTTTTGTTACTTAATCGCACCAAAGTATGTTTGCAAAGTATATGTAGCCAAGTACAGGAAAAAGGAGGAAAAAGTGAAAGATTGATGAAGGAACCAAGCATTTACGATCGTACAAAGATTCTCATGTCAAGATCCACTCCGAAAAGGCATTTCAAATAAGGATGATTCAAGTATTCATTATTCCAAGTTCCAAGACAAAGAAAAGATCAAGTTTGGATAAAGAACAAAGAGCTATGAGCAAGAAACAAGCCAAACACCAAAAGACCAAGAAGAGCCTACATCAGTCCTCCATCCGATCGGACGCAACCCGTATCCGATTCGGATGGAGGTGGTATTGAAGACTAGCCGATCGGCTGGATGAACCTGTGTTACCCAAACTTCATCACTAAGGATCCCTTCTTCATACAAACGATTCTAGGCCCTTCCATTGAGTATTCTAGGCCATTCCACTCTGCTTGTTGGCCAAGTTGAAGCATTAAACACCCTAGGCCTTGAGATGAGTATAAATAGAGCTTTTGGAAATCATTTGAGAGATCATCATACCGTACAACAACTCTCTCTAATCATAAACCATTCTCAAAAGCTCTCAAATTCGTCCTTAGAAGTCCAGGAAACTTTAGAAGTCCAAGAAGTCAACATTTGGAAGTCAAACCTTCAAGAAGTCAACACCAATACTTTGGGTATCATTACCTAATCATTTGTAATCTCATTCCAATCATTGTAAGACTTTTAATCATGATTTCTAATGTTCAAAATTCTGAGTTTATGTTCATGTTTGCTATGAGTGGCTAGTGCCTTTGTGCACTTGCTTAGATGTTGTATATTACTTAATGATTTGCGTATGATTGTGATAACATTTTTTAATTCAATTTCAAGTTAGTTCTAAGATCCAATTGTGCTTAAGTTTTATAGTGACATTTGTTAATCAAGTTTGACTAGTTGTTAGTAATTCTAAAGGTCGAAAGGTTTATTGTTATTCAACTAGTTATAATCATTTGTCTATGAATGATTGTTTTTACCCATTATTCTTGGTTAAACAAAGAAACTTAATTGTGGTTGTAATAAGAATGCTTTTGTCTATCAAATTGGATTGATTGAAAACCACCTCATAGGTCGAAAGATTAGTAGTTTACAATCAATTGTAACCTTTTTGTCTATGATCGGTTACCTTTTGTATTGACCATTTCCTAAGCTTATTTGATAAAACAAAAGATTATTTTTGTGTTTGTTAATCCAAACTTATGAAACTTGAATTGATTGGTTAAACTTAATGCTTGTTTTTATAAACTAAAATCTTGACGAAGGTTTAACTTGTAAGAACAATAGATTAGTTCACCAACTAATTATCATAACCAACATCTTAACAAAAGTTATCACAATCATGCTTATCAAGAGTAGTAAACTAGTCTAAGCAAGTGTAGTTTTAATCATTTGAATTATCATATTATCATTATTGCTTGTTTTTGAGATTTACTTTTAGTAGCTTTTATACTTACAACTCGATTCACTCACAAATCCCTGCGAACGATCCCGACTTACCATCATAATCTTTCTATAACGGACGAGTTCACTTGCTCGTATGTGTTATTTATAGATTCGATAATTCACCCCTCACAATTTTAAAACTTGTACACACACGTAACACATCCTGGTGTTTGATGATGATCTTCGGAATCTCAGTGCAGAGTTTTGTGACGAGCTTAATCATGATTTTCTTGAGTTGTTCCATTTAAGTATGGATACCAGTGGCTCACAACGTGTAGACGTGGATGACGATGACGATGTTGCAAAGCTAAATTACAGATTGAATGTATATGAAAACTCTTACCATGCCATAAGATATTGTAACAACTGTAAACTAAGTTAACTTTGATAGGAATTTATTATTCAAGAAGAATTAAGATTGCGACGTGAAGAATTAGAAAAGGTGAGCAGAAGTTGAGGCAAGAGGAGAAGAGGTTGAGGATGGAAGAGGATAAGATGATGAGGATGGAAGAGAAAAAGAAATTGCTGGATGAAAGGGAAGTAAAGAAAAGGGAAGAAGCGCTTAAGAATTCTAATCACTGGAAAAATGCTATAGCGCCCACAGCCCATACAAAGAGGAGTGAAAGTTCTAGTGAAGCTAATGCGTATTATTGGACTAAACCATATGCAAAAAAGAAAGCACCATGCTTTGGCTTACTGAATCCAGATATGACGGAACAACTTAAGAATGTTAATCCATGGGTTGAGGTATGACAACTACTTCTTTGATTGTTTAAAATATATCTTGTTTTTCATTTATGATCATAAGCGTAATTGTGTCATATACTAGGATCTGAAACGCTGGAACAATGCTGCGAACAAGGTTCATTTGAAAGATGAATATGACCGATATCTTTGTCAAATTGGTCCGCTTAATTGTAAGTTCCCATGGTGTGAGGATGTGACTGTGGATAGAAGGTTCTGGGAAACTTTAGTTTGCTTAGACCCGACTAGGCAAGGTTGGCTAATGGATGAGGCAAGTACTTATACAACTGTAATTCACCCTATATTATTGAATTAATTTCTTTTAAGTTTGTTCACACTCATTTATATTTCGTAATTTACAGTACATAGAGTTGTGGGTTAATTACATGTGGCATGTGAGACCTGATACGGCTGATTGGGCGATGGTTAGTGGCTACTTTGTTCAGCTTCTACTTCAAAACTCGCTGCCTTTGTGGTATGCTAATGGGGAAAGGTACTCTATTCAATGGTCCGATGTTAAGCAGGTAAGTCCTTTGATTTCCATCTTGGTAGCTTAATCCGTTTACTTGCTTGATTTGCTCCACTATTTGCTTGACTTGACCCAATACTCTTTTTTTTTAGCACAACTGCGTTGTAGGTTTTTATGCCTATTAATGAAACAGAAACTCATTGGTTTCTTGCAAGTTTCGAGATAGAGACAGGAGTAGTTACATTTTACAATAGCGGTGAAATTTATGTCGAGGAATTGCCAGATTTTTATATCGTAGTGATGGATTGTTTACAGGTTAGACTATATATCCATAAAATTAACACATATGTTTCATAGGTTTATTTAGCCAATATAACACACTTATAACAGCCCCTAGAATGACACAAAATCATGCATACACCCACACGGATTTACGACACAACCATATCAAATAAAATCATAAAACAACCTCAATTCACATAAAATCATAGCCATAATAATCCCTTCGTTACACCGTAACACACGCCTAGGGTTTTACCTTTTTAATACTTCATTAAATGGTTATTTAGGGATTGATTTCTATGGCTCCCAAATAGTTGCAGGTCGACCAGAAAAGAGAACACAGCCAGATTCGACTCACCAGGCAACACACGCATGAAATCATGACTCAAGACCTAGACTTCTCGTTAATTACTATGGTTAGGGTTTCCAGATTTCTTGGTCAGGTTAACGTGTTATTAATGATCTTCTAATAGGTCTTTATGACATAACAAGGGCTGGGACACAAGGAGTAGGGACGTTATGTAGGAAATCAACTTGAAACAACATGTATTAACAAGGTTCTAAAATATCATGTGGCGTATAACTTAAAGGATTCTATGATTACATATTAACGAGCATAAAAATGATCATGTTAGCAAGTTTTATTCTTAGTTAACATATGCATGAGTCGTATGGGATAAAACAAAGAGAAGGCATGCTTTCCCTAGGTGTCGACTGGAATAGAAATGAATAGATACAAGTTTAGGGCTCGGATTACACACAAAGAACTCCAATGATTGTTCACCACTTGATCACCAAACTCTTGCTTCCTTCTCCTCCATCTTCTTGGCAGCAACAAAGGGATTAAGTGTGTGTTTTCTTGTTTTGTTTTCGGTGTAGGAGAAAAACAAGGAATGAAGCCGAATGTTTATGATAGGGAAATAGCGTGTATATCAAAAGGAAAATCGTGTATTGATAATGAGAATATGATGGCATGTAATCTTCTAAGTTTGGAATGTAATTATCTTGTGTTTATCTCTTTCAAAACCAACGACCAAAAGAAAAAAAAATAAAAAATAAAAAATAAAAAAGGGGCCAGTATGTCGTTTAGCCTAGGATTTTTAGAATAGAATTAGTTTAGGGAAACTTAGGCTATTAGTTTAATTAGATTAGGATTTAATTATAAGTGTAATTTAAACGTATAACACATAGTTTTTAATATGTCATAATATTATAAATCACGTTTAGGTTAAAATTCAAAATTGTTCAAAAATCATGGTCCAAATATTTCGGGTTTTACAACTCTTCCCCTCTAAAAAGAAAAATTTCTTCCTCGAAATTTGAGTCGCAACAGTTAGACGGAGATGTACCAAATCACGAAAAGAAATAAAAATGATTAACTCACTCGGATTGACACTTCTAAAAGATTTTAATGAACAAAAATGTTTTCTCATGACTTGGTCCAGACAATCTAGGATAGCCTCAGGCTCTCCAACAAAACAAATCATAACGAATCTGATCCAATGAATACGAAACATATATGTAACGGATGATAGTTTTAATTTCTCAAACGAGGTACATGAACTAAAACGTGAGAGAAATACGGTGGTAATGCTAAACGGTAGGAATTCTCACCATTTCCATCTAAGGTTCTGAACGAATCAAGGAAGCATACAAACAATCAAATGAAGCTTATATCGATTTGTCGAACGTACCAAATACCTAATGAAAACAGTAGAATATAAGGATGAACCTAAGGACTAACGAATCGCTGAATAATTCTCCATCATATGCCAGAACGTCTAACACTTATGTTCAGAGACACCCCAAGAAAAAACAATCTCTGGTCTGAAATTCCAAAGTTCTTCTCCCACAACGGTAATTGTTCTATTCGTCACTAAAATCAACTCCAGACTTTTAATAAACAATCTTCCAACCTTATTCCACTAAAAGGTGCTCTACACTTCCGTTCATACATAAGTCTGAAAGGATTCACTTGCCATCAGCTTGTCATCTAGAGTCTGATTCCTCAAGCCTTCTGCAAATCTTCCCAGAATTATAAAGTAAGACGCGGATCTCAGACACGATCACTGCAGGTGTGCTAACTAACCAAATAATCCCTAGCTTAAAGGTTTCTGCCAACTTGCTAAATGTCTTTCCACCCGAAGGTCTGCTCCAGATCTTAATTCCTCATAGTACAACTAAGATGAATAAAGAAGTAAAAACTGTGTGCCTCAATTAAATAGTTTCCTCAAGTCTTCAACACAGATCATAATCCGCCATACAAGAATTACCTCCAAATCTTACTAACAACCACCACTACTGCCAACTCCAAGTTATGCGTTGAATAATTCACCTTATACAGTTCTAGTTGTCTTGATGCATAAGCAATAACCTTCTCGTATTGCATAAGGACATAACCAAGTCTCTTTATTTGAAGTATCCCAAAATTGGTACTCACCTGTAGGTATGGAAGTAGAAGCTAATTTTTGTTTCAGCTTTTCTAAAACTCAGTTCTCGTTTCTCATCCAACTAACTTCATTCCTCTTTCATAAGCTTCATCAATGGTAACGCCAGTCATGAACATCTTCCACAATTCTTCTACAAGACTTAAAGGTTCTAACTTTTATAATTGTCGCCGGTCTTGGCAATTTGGTGATAGTTTCAATCATCGCAGGATCTATAGCAATACCATCAACTAAGAGCACCACTTGTCCCAAACAATATCACAATTCCAGAATTTATAAAGTTTATTCTGACGCAAAGTTTCCAACATAATGCGAAAATAATCCTCATCTTTCTCCTTCGTCTCTGAATGTACTAAGATGTCATAGTATGACAAATTTTCCAAGTACTCACGAAAGACACGATTCATCAAATCCATAAAATAGTCGAAGCATTAGCCAATACAATTGGCGTCACTAAACTCATAGTGATCATAACGAGTACGAAAGATAGTTCTAGGAATATCTTGCTCTTCACACGTAACTGATGATATCCAGAATTTAAATCCGTCTTAGAGAAGACTTCTCATCCTAAAGTTGATCAGATAAGTTGTCGATTCAAGGTAATAGATAAAGGTTTTTAACTGTAATATGGTCCTACTTCCAGTAATCGATATACCACCTCATGCTACCATCCTTCTTCATCGCGAATAAAACTGGAGCACCCCACGGAGATACGATCAGACGAATAATACTACTTCATAAGCTCCTATAGTGCAAACCTACGGGCCAAATCTTTCACAGGTCATAACTTAAAGTACTACAGGTCGAAGCCCAAGCTCTGGTACCATAATTGTAACACCCCATCCCGAAAAGGGCCTAAGTGTAACATTATGGTGTCAATCAGAACATATAAACGCAAGCGGAAGACTTTTTATTAAATACTAAGTCAAGAATTACAAGGACTTATGAAATATAATCCAAACAATAATCTAAATACAATACATATCCAAATCATAATGTCTACAATCATAACTCCAATAATGGAATCTAATCAAGGGTAGGTCCTCTATCTTCTACTCTCAACACTCATGCCCAGCATCCCGCTTATAACCTGCCGCAGAGAAAAGAAAATGCGGCTGGGCTAATGCTCAGTGAACAGATATAAACAAATGAAAAGTAATATGCGTATACGAAATGAATAAGCGAATGAATCCAAGAGAACCTGCTAAACAAGATGTCAAACAGAATATGGAACATATGAAAGGGATCAAAGCATAATAATGAACATAAAGTGGATATCAATATCAAAGGAAATGCCCAACAAAACATATAGCAAATTGTACATGGAGTAGCTAGCTCGATGTACTAAAAGTGAAATGGGGTGTATTGCACACACTCAAGTCCATTCACAAGTATATATCAAAACAGAACTAAATACCTAGGATGCATCCATATGCTCCCTTCAAAACAGAGATACATATGCCAGTTCTAGACTAAACATACATATAATAAATACGGGCTAGGTGCGCTATATATACAGCTATATAAATAAATGGGAACGCTGTGGACAAAAACCCACCTCTACAGATAGTGTCAATACCATTGGTGCATCAATGGCAAGGCCATAGACTCCCCATGACTGGCTACAAATATGGGAAACATAATAGGCATAGTACATGCAATCTAAAGATAAGGGATAGTTATAAATGATCCAACTCAGATAATAGCTATATGAATAGAATATAGCATGAAACGAATAATCAAACAAATACTGAACAAATATGGATCAAAGCATATCGAATAACAAATATCAGGAAATCAGTGAGTCATGAGAACCCTTAAGGATAGAGTACAACCAGATTATGTAATTGTGAAAATCATTTAAATGTTGTTTTCATGAAAGTATTCTTTTAAAAACCGTTTTCATAAGAGTCATTAAGCCTTCATATAATTAGTGGTGTTACCTCGTAGTCATAGAAATCATTTTAAAAAAAATAGTATTTCCCAAAATCATCATCAAGATATATATTCAAAAAGGTTTTTCATACAAGTCATATTATCTAATGCATTATAAAGTATCAAAGGATTCAAATGCGAATATTGAAGTCACGAACGAATCGAACCATATTATAACGAAATGAGTCATGAGGAAATCCTTACTGATAAAGGATAGAATATCTGCACCTTAACGCGAATGAAAGGAAAGCAAATGACTGAATGAACACCAGGAAACAACGTCGTGCCTCTTCAAATGATCTACACGAATTAGGGATCATTTAATACTTATATGTTTATTAAACTTATAACGGATTTTAAATACTTATTAGCTCATTCGTTAATGTGTTTTAGGGTTTCACATGTGGAATAGTAAGTATTCATAACATATGTTTAAAAGTATCTCGGATTGGTTTTTCAAATGAATTAGGAGCAAAACATGTTAGTTTAAACCAAACACTTAGCTTATGTTATAATTCAGATTTTATCACGTTCAGGTCCCTTTGTTTATGAATTTAAAACTGTACTTATGTACTTACTGAGGTGCTCAAATAATTATCATAGATACTTATACATGTTAGGTAGTCACTTTAATTTTTGTAGATTTTATTTCACAGGGAAAGTATCCAAACAAAAATTATTTTCCCAGACCTGTCCAGAAAAATAACTGCACAGACACCCAGAAAGTTTGCCATTAACCAACCCATTTAACAATTCAGAAAAGTCCACCAAAATTCCAATAAGCCATATACATCTTAAGCATTATCCCTGTCGAATGAGACCTCTTAATTCCTTATAGTTTTAAAACTAAAATTCAAAAATACCAACTGATTTTCAGACATCCAAAATACAGTTTTGACACTTAACCTTGTAAAAATAAAAAAACCATCTTCTCGACCTCCAATGACTATAAAACTTGTTATTCAGATAGTACACTTCATAAAATTATGTTTAGGCTCAAAAATCACACAAAAATACATTGGCATTATCAGCTTAGACCCCGTTCAATCCGACCCATTTCCTGGACAGCATGGAAAGTGAGACAGAAAATGACCTAAGTTTAACCAAACGTTTAACCAACCAATACCATGACTTATTAACCATTTTACTCAGATTGTAACAAGTTTTAAGATCCCAATAAACACACACCAAATCACCACCACAATCACACACACGACAACAATATTAACGAGCCACATATGTGTTCTAAATGAGACCAATAGAGTCACCTATGTCTAATTCTTTTTAGACTCGATTAACACATATGTTTCATAGGTTTATTTAGTCAATATAACACACTTATAACAGCCCCTAGAATGAAACAAAATCATGCATACACCCACACGGATTTACGACACAACTGTTGATGCAAATAATGTTCTAAAAACGTTATTTATATCTTTCGATTACTTCACGTTTTGAGGATGACAAAATGTGAAATCACGTTACGTTAAAATTAACGTAAACAAGTTTTTAATCGGAAGATCCCCTTTCTACGCAAATCACTCTAGAACAAATTTACAACTTGACAAATGATCAAAGAAGTGAATTTGTGTTTTAAGACTTCACATTTTAATGTGACAAAACATTTTTTTTTTTCAAAAATACACATGACAAATTATTTTTGAATTATTAAGAAATATTTTAATGGAAAAATAAGTTTGAAAATCACAACAGCTATTTTCCCCCCTAAAATCAGCTCCAAACTTCCCCAAATAAGTTTTCACCAGAAAAGACAAAATTTGGAGCGTCCTTGTCTGGGACGGCTCCACGGTTCCACTAAATTTAGTGGAGCCGTGGTGCATTTAGTGGAGCCGTCCGTACAAAATTTTCTGTAACGTTCAGATTTTTCTTGCCTATAAAAACCAACCCTATTCACAGTTTTTAGGCATCCTTAAACACACAAAACTTTCTGAGTTGAATACTCTCTTCACACTTTCTTTCTTTGATCATTTAGGTTAGTTTTTTCTTTTGTTCAATAGTGATCCAATCATCCTTCAAGTGATCCTCTTCATTCCTCTTCACTAGCAAGAGAAGAACACAAGTATCCAAGTTGATACAAGGTGTTATCATTCCTCTTCATTAGCAAGAGAAGAACTCAAAGTATTCAAGAAGATAAAAGAGTTGTAGTTGTTAGGTTTTTGTAACATTTGTTACATCCTTGTTATATCTTAGCGTACATCAAGATTATCTTTCTTTTGTGAGAGTGTGAGTGAAGATCATTGTGATCTTAAGAGATAGTGAAGATCTCTTAAAGCCATTAGGCTTGTGTGTGAGTGATCAAAGGATCTAGAGTAGTTAGATTGAGTAGAGTGAAGTGAGAGTTGATCTTTGTGATCGTGTTGAGATCTTGGTGATCTCTTGTAGCCATTGGGCTTGAGTGATTGGTCACGTGGACCTTGGTAGATTGGTGCTAGCTAAGATTAGCACTCGATATCTAGCTTAGTGTCGATAATAGGATAAGCGACGTGTACGGTTTTCTACGCCTGAAGGGAGGTTGTTGACATAGTGCTTGAAACTCTCGAGTGTGGTACTCGGGGAGTGGAGTAGGGCGAAGAAGAGCTTCGTAGCCGAACCACTATAAATCCTTTGTCTTGGTTTGATCTTTCCAACTCTACTCTTTACTTTTATTATTTAGCATTAGTTAGTTTAGTGTGTGGTTCATATTGGTGTTGATTGATTACACATAGAGTTCGAATCAAAGTTTCCAATAGCTAACTTTTAAAAGAAGATTTGTAAAAGAACTTAAAACCGGCAAACTATTCAACCCCCCCCCTTCTAGTTTCCTACAATTGGTATCAGAAGCCACGTCAGTCAAGATTTTAAAGTATATTGTATTTTAAAACTTGAATCGATCAATGGATTCAGACAAATATCTAGAAGGGCAATCTATGCAAAGACCACCACTTTTCGAAATCGATTGTTTTATTTATTGGAAAGCAAGATTCGAAACGTATGTGAAATCAAAAGACATTGATCTTTGGCATGTTATTACCGAGGGTGACTTTCAACCTATTCAAAAGAATCCGGAAACTAAAAAGGATGAAATAGTTTCTTATGATAAACAAAGTGATGAACTTAAAAGGAAATTAGCCAAAAATAATGAGGCTAAAATGATGATTTATAATGCTTTGCGTAAAAAGGAATTTGAAAGAATTTTCATGTGTAATACGGCAAAAGATATTTGGAAAACTTTGTTAGTCACTCACCAAGGTAATAACCAAGTCAAAGAGAACAAGATAGATCTTCTTGTTCAACAATATGAACAATTTTCCATTTCGGAAGATGAGTCAATAGATAATGCTTTTGCTAGATTCAATACTATTATTACTAGTCTTAAAGCTCTTGATGAAGATTACTCTAGCAAGAATTATGTTAGGAAGTTTCTTAGGGCTCTACATCCTAAATGGAGAGCAAAGGTTACCGCCATAGAAGAGTCAAAGGACTTGGCGACGTTGTCACTCGATGAACTCATAGGAAACTTGAAAGTTCACGAGATGATAATTAAGAAAGACTCCGATATAGTCAAAGGCAAAAGCGAGAGAGTTAGATCTCTAGCATTGAAAGCCAAGAAGGAGTCTAGTGATGAGGAATGTTCGAGTTCCGATAGTGAAGATGAGGAATATGCATTAGCGGTTAGGGACTTTAAAAAGTTTTTTAGGAGAAGAGGTAGGTTCGTTAGGCAACCTCGTGATGAGAAGAAGATATCACAAAAGAACCATGTTAAAAAGAAAGGGACAAGTGATAGGAAATGCTTTAGATGCGGAGATCCCAATCACCTCATAGGAGAGTGTCCCAAACCACCGAAATTCAACAACCAACGAGCTTTCATAGGAGGCTCCTGTAGTGATAGCGGTGATGATGAAGAAAAGAAGCCCAAGGACGAAACATGTCTAATGGCTCATGCTTCTAATGAGGTACGTTACGACTACCCTGATTTTATAGATGACAACTCGTCAATAGATGATAACATACTAAATGACGAACATAATAATCTATGCAAAATTGTTTCAAAAATGTTAAGTAGAAACAAATCACTAAAATCAAAATTGCATGAACTTGAAGTAGAAATTTTAGAACTAAAGGAACAAGTCAAAAGACTTGAAAGAAATAAAGAAGTAGACATAGATTGTGAATCATGTATAAATCTTCGAGTAGAAAATGAAAAGCTCAAGGAAAATGAAATTAGGATCATTAGGTTTAAAAAGGAAACAGAAAATGCTTCGACAAATAAAACAAATCAAGTAAAATCTGTCAAACCCACGAAGTCTGTCAAATCCCCAGACGGCACCACTAAAGGTACCAACGGTACCATTAAATTTAACGGAACCGTGGTACCGTCTGACACTGGAGACAGAACTGAGTCAAATTTCAAGAACAAATCAGGTCCTAAACCAACTCACATAGTTGTAAATGGTACAAAGGTCTCTATTGCTTGTATAGAGGAAGTCAAAAGATTTTACAAACCTATGTCAAACCCCAGACCTGGATTTGTAAAACCCAACACTAGGTCTAAGACTCCTCCACCTAGAAAAACAAACACTCCCAAACCTCGGTCAAGAACTCCTCTACCGAGACGTAACTCTAGAAGACAAAGTTTTCCAAGTAACTATCCCATAACTTGGAATGACCGTCAACTACAAAGTTACTTGCCATAGGAAATTTGCCCTCCGTTCCAACATCCTAACCACATGCAAGTAATGCATGGGATGTTTAATGCTAACCACTTTGGACCCATGAGATATTGGGGACCAAATGTTTGAATGTTTGTCTTATGCAATAGATATGCTTGGGAATTGACTTGGAGCCTGACGAATGGGTCAAGGATAGTGGATGTACTAACCACATGACGGGCAACCGAAGCCTATTCTCATCATACAAGGCATACAACGGAGGTAATGTCACTTTCGGTAGCAAACTTAAGGGCAACATTATAGGCAAATGTACAATTACTCAAGACTCTCTCACTATTAGAAATGTTGAGCACGTAGATAATTTAGGATTTAACTTACTTAGCATTAGTCAAATGGTAGATAATAAGTGTAGAGTTATATTCTTCGAAGAGGGTAGTGAGATTATTAAGAATGGCAAAACCATAGGCAAAGGAGTTAGGAAAAATGGCTTATTTGTCATGAAGTTAGGAAATAAGCCTCAAGATAAGATTTGTCTAGCAACCATAGATGATAATACCACTTTGTGGCATAGGAGACTAGGTCATGCCAATATGCGTTTAATACAATCATTGGCATCTAAGGAACTAGTTAGAAACTTACCTAAGATTAAGTTTAACAAATATTTTTGTGACGCTTGTAAAGTTGGAAAACAAGCTCATTCTAGTCACAAAGCTAAGAATATGGTCTCAACCTCTAGATGCCTAGAACTTCTTTACATGGACTTATTCGGTCCATCCGCCGTACGGAGCTACGGAGGAAATCACTACACCTTAGTAATAGTTGATGACTATTCTAGGTATACTTGGACTAGGTTTCTTAAGAATAAGACACAAGCTTTTGAGGAATTTAAAATCTTTAGTAAGAAAGTTCAAAATCAACTAGGATGTACAATAGTTTCTATTAGGACGGATCATGGTCGGGAATTTGATAATGAAGTGCAATTCGGAGCATATTGTGATGCTAATGGTATTACTCACAATTTCTCAGCTCCACGCACTCCTCAATCAAATGGGGTAGTTGAGCGGAAAAATCGTACTCTACAAGAAATGAGTAGAACGATGTTGAATGAACAATCAATTCCGCAAAAGTTTTGGTGTAACGCGGTGGACACCTCAACTTACATTCTTAATAGGATTCTAATTAGACCTATCTTAGGAAAAACCCCATATGAAATCATGAAAGGTAGAAAACCTACTCTTGATTACTTTAGAGTGTTTGGAAGCAAGTGCTTCATACTAAACACTAAAGATTATCTCACCAAGTTTGACCCAAAGTCTTACGAAGGTGTATTCCTAGGTTACTCCCAAAATAGTAAAGCCTATGTTGTCCTAAATAGAGAAACCATTGTTAGGAATATAAATATTCAGATGAAGGCTCGGTCACCCCGAGTATCTAATTAGCATTTATATAGCTCGTAGGCTTATATATATTCGTTTAGTATTATTAGTAATATTAGTATTAACTTAGTCGTATTTATATTTGTGGAGTGGGTCGGGGCTTTCCCCACTGTCAGCTCACTCCACAGCCCACTAGGGGCACCAAATAGTAGTAAGTATATAAACCCCTTCCCACACATGGGAAGGGTGAAACTCTTGTGTATTTTTCACCTACAATCTAATCTTATCGACACAAGTTTTCCCTCAACTCTCTCTCTCTAGTTCATCCCTCTAACTCAACAATGAAGCTTATCTTCCACAATCCAAGACCACCCGATCCACACAATCAATATGTTTAGATCTTACAATTGGTATCAAGAGCCATGGTTAGGTTCGATTGATTGTGTGCTTGGACTCAAGGTCGTGTATGTTTGGTTCGAACACTGTTACATGAATGTTGGTTCTTATGTTGTTTGACTTTCTGTTGTACGAATTCTATTTCCAAACAACTACATGTGTTCTTTTGATTATGATTTGGGCCCAATGGTTTCCGTAATCCACAACCCACAACCTATTACATGATTATCTTGTGGTCAAAAGTTTTTTTGGTTTTGCTTTGGCTGTCTTGTGGTTTATGGTTGATGGGAAAAGTATTCAAAAATTGTTCTTGTTGTCAAAAGCTTTTTAAGGTTTTGCTTTGACTGTTAAGAGTGGTGTTGCTTTGTTTTGGGCTTTCATGTATTGTTCTAATATACTTGTGTTGTTGCTTCGCTTGGACTGTCAAGACTATCATGATTTGTGTTGTTCGAATATGTTTCTCACCTTTCAATTCGTTGACTCAAATATGATCTCAAGAACGTTTGTCATCTACTGTTGGTTTGAACAAATGCTTGTTGTTTACAAGTTCATTACTGTTGGTGGATTTGTGTTTGGTTTTCGTGGGTTCCTTGCATTAACTTTGGTGATGAAGTGTTCTTGGATGCGGTTTGTGTTACATTGGGGCTGATGTTTGGACAGTAGCTGCAAAAAGAGATAAAAGACAAAATTGGGTGAAAGTGACAGCTTTGACTGGTCAAACTTGCGGTTTGTCCTGGACGCGGTTTGTCTACTTAGTCATGGACTCGGTTTGTCTGTTTAATCACAAACGCGGTTTGTCTGTTTAATCACGAACGCGGTTTGTCTGTTTAATCACGAACGCGGTTTGTCTGTTTAATCACGAACGCGGTTTGTCTGTTTGACCACGAACGCGGTTTGACTGTATAATCACGTACGTGGTTTGCCTTTATGCTCACGAACTCGGTTTGTCTATATACTCACGAACTCGATTTGTCTATACGCTCACGAACTCGGTTTGTCTACAATTTCATCGATGCGGTTTGTCTGTCACTCGGTCAAACGGTCAAATTTGGTCAACGAGTTATCAAAATGAAAGATTAGAACGAGAAGCAGCAATCACAGAGTAAGAATCATTTCACAACACAATAGCAACAAACAATAGTAAGAATAATCAAGGAGACTCAAGTATAACCAAAACAAATCCAAACCATTCCTTTGTTCCAACTGCCAACAACTAATAACCAGATCCAACATCTATCCTAACTCAACTCGTGAATATCCGCAACAACACTCACATCCTATATCTCAAACACATCGAGCCAATCAGTATACGTTAACATAAAGATCTCAGCTCATTATTTCTTTCTTTTTAGTGATATTCAAAGGATCATCATGACTTCTCAAAAGCCAAACACATGAAAGAAATAAATATTCATCATCGATCTAGTGTTTGAAGCAAAGCTTCAATTAAATATCCGAATCGATCTATGAAAGAACCAAAAAACAAGTGTGTTTTACTTCTTTCATTTTTTTCGGGTATAACGAATCACAACAAACTAAAAACAAAAAAAAAAAAAAAAAAAAAAAAAAAAAAAAAAAAAAAAAAACAAAACTATTCGAAACTGCTTCAAGAAGAGAACAAGAACAATAGTGTCCATACTCTTTCTTAGTTTCGACTTTCAATCAAGATAACATATTCACCTACCCGAGACCCACGAAGTGATCTTGAAGCCTCTCAATTTATTTCTTGATTCGGATTAAGCTGCAAGTGAATAACAAGGTAAAGGTAGGGTAGATTTTGTATTTGTGAGAATCGATATGAAGGATTTGTTGTTTGATTGTTGTGATGAGATGGTCATTCGGATTAATTTTGTGATGATGAAGGAGATGAGATGATGAGTTTGGTGAGAGGGGACTGTGATGGTAGGCGATGTAATGAAGAATGTGTTTTAGGTTATGACAAATTGAAATGTGATTAGGGTTAGTGATCATGTGGGTTAAAGATTGTTAAATACCCGATGTGTTAGGGTAGGGTTGTTGTCTTTGGACCGAGTTCTAATTTTTTTTGGACCGTGTAGTTTATTAACTACGATTGGGCTTTAGTGTGGATTCGAATGTTTCACTTGGGCTGTTGTGTAGTTGGACTAGTATTGGTAAACACTAAGACGACTGTTTTGGATTATTGTGGGATTGAACTTTGCAAGTTGGTGTTTAAGCTGATTATTCACAAGGACAATGACTTTGTTTGAGCTACAATAATCTGGGATTGTGAATTAGTTTGGGGTGAAATATTTTCGGGCTTACTGGATATAACTACGGGATACCACTATCGGACTCGTTTAAAACGTCACGGCTCGTATTTGGGTTTATGAATATCAACGTAGCTTTAGAGGTGTGGATTCAGCTGCAGTATCCTATTAGTGCCTACGACTTGAGTGAGCCTGCATTTTGATCTTTGCAACTTGAGTTATAGCTGACAAGTAACAATTTGTTTAAATTGCGATGTGTCAAGTTGCATTTTGACTTGTTGCGACTTGACTAATTGCGATGTGACCAGTTGCGATTTGACGTTGCAGGTTAACACTTGCGATTTGACTAATTGTGATTTGGTTGATTGCAATCCGACTTGTTGCAAGTTGACAACCTGTGATTTGACTTGTTGCGATCTGATCAAGTTGTGATTTGACTTCATTGACTTGAATTTTGAAGACTAGTATTGCAATTCACTCTTAGTTGTTCTTGTTGATCTTACGGTTTCTCTTGTAGTTTTTAGAAAATCCCGCGAAAGATTCGATTTCTCGGTTTAAATCTCAAGAGCTGTAAAATCCCGTGAAATTAATATTGGACAAGTAGGCGGGACTTGGACTTAGACAAAATAAAACTTACGGGGTTTGACTATTTTTTTGGGATAAGTTTGTGCTTCGAGATCAGTAGGAATTGGGAAATTATGGTAGCTTGGTTGGTTTGTTAACTCACGGGTTGGTGTACTTAGTGTCACAAACATCTCGGGGTGGATGGATGCACGATGTTTGATGACCCTTGCTCAAGCGTATTTAAGGTGATTAGACCTGGATGTTCAAGAAGTGGATATATACAATAAAGGATGGAAGGTTGGGTATATATCACTACCTATATTTAAAGGAGTTACGTTGTTGTGCTTAATATAGGTTCTAAATCACAATTTGCAATTTAAGGTGATTAGACTTGGATGTTCACGAAGTGGATATATACAATTAAGGATGGAAGGTTGGGTATATATCACTACCTATATTTAAAGGAGTTACGTTGTTGTACTCAATATAGGTTCTAAATCATAATTTAGTGCAAGTTTAAGTCGCGGACTTGTTCTTTATCAAGCTTCATCAAGTGATTGTTGTTTCTCAAGCTTCTAATGGGATTGTTGTTCAAGATCTTCTCAAGAGGTAGTCAGGCTTAAAGACAAGAGGTGATTTGTTTGGAGACATGTTTTAACTTTTTACTCACTTTAAGGTCATATGCATTTCATCAAGCGGTTTAGGCATATTACGGGCTTCAATGAATTGTTAATCTACTAAACCATTGATGATGAGGAAAGCAAGGGGTTACTACAAGAGAGTCTTAATCACCATCTTCGTTGCAGTAGTTTCATTTGTCTCTTTCCATGATTTGTGCCTGACAAATTCACAAACATCACGGACTCTCAGCTTTGGCAAAAAGGTCATTTCATGTCCTTTTTGAGGGGGAGAATTATCGCAAGTTTCCTAGAAGTTCCGTCTCCAGCGATGTGAATTTTAGCGATTCCGGTTACAGCGGGTCAGATCGTATCGGTTCAGTTTCCAGCGGTTTGAATCTTAGCAGTTTCGGTTACAGCGGGTCAGATCGTAGCGATTCAGGATTCAGTGGTTCAGTCTACAGCAGTTTGATACTTACTGTTGTGCAGTTAGTTCTTGAATTTATTTCTCAGATAAATCTCAAGAACTGTAAAATCCTGTACACAGTACGACAACTATTCCACATCCAAGTAGCTGGGTCAGACAACTTTGTTTGATAGGACTGACTATGAGTCATGGGAATTTCTAAGAATTAGCGCATGTTTCTTCTCTTTTTGGGCTAGTCAACAGCACAAGATGATCACGAAGTTAATCAAGTATTCTTTATTTGTGATTGAAGTTGAATTTCACGAAGGCGTCTACTTAGTTTATCTTGAAGTCGGGGTTGGTTGGACGCATGACCTTCAATGATAACTTGCTCGTGCGTAAAAATTAAGTTGAAGACTTGGGTTATCTAGTTATCAGCAGTCGGGGTAACTATCACTTAAGAGTCATAGGAGTACTCAGTGTCACACGTCAATGACGATGTCGATAATCGCAAGAGGTGTTAATGTCTCATACTTTGGTTGGGTATTGAGCTCTTAGAGATTTTGCTTGGAGCCTTAATTCTCTACACCGTTCTTCCAACATTAGTGCAAGCTTAAGTAACAAATTTGCGGACTTCTACTTTAGTTTTCAGTATTGGTGTATCGGGTTTTCTTCATCGAGTGGTCACTAATCTATGTACAAGGTTGGTTAGTTAGCCAAAGGTGTTAAAAGTTGTGATGTGATCTGTAATCTTCACAAGATATTATTTACCCAAACGGATGTTCACCAAAAAATCAAAATCAGTCATGCCACATACAATCTGTTACTGCCTCACGGTTTCTTCTTAATTTTGTAAAATCCCGAGAAAGAACTTATTTCTCGGTTTAAATCATAGATTTGTAAAATCCCGTGATGATGGACTATGCGCTCTTAACCATGATCGGGTTAAAACCATTATCAAAGTTCAGTTAAAGCATCATAAAGGGCTAGATTTGGGCATTAACCACAAGACGTGACTACGGCGTTAATTCATTATTATTTATTTGAGGCTGAAGTGAAATTTCATGGGTGCGTGTACTTAGTATCTAAAGATATCGGGGAGGTTGGATGAAGATTCTTCGAGATCCTTGTTCGAGCTTCCAATACAATGACGAGGACTTGGATATCTAGTTATTTTGTCTTTCTCTCTATTACAAAATAACTATCACTTTAAGGAGTCACGTTGTAGTGCTCAGTGTCACACGAAGATGTGGATATCCAAGAGGTGATGTACGTCTTATACTTGATGGTTGGTTGGTTGAAGAGTATAGAGTACTTAGGGATTCTATGTTGCACGAAGTCTCTACACCGCTCTTTGTCACGCATTAGTACAATTTTAAGTCACAAGTTCGGGTTATATTACTTCAGTATCAAGTTCATCATATTGGGTTTTCTCCATCAGTGGTCACGACATCAAGCCGACAGAATGATAATGGGGTTGGTAACGAGTTAGATGAGAGAGGAAGTAAAGAGAGAGAGATGACGTCTGTACAAGTCAGTGCAGGCCTCGCTCTTCAACATGATGACGTCTGTACACATCAGTGCAGGCCTCGTTCTTCATCAGATGACGTCTGTACACTTCAGTGCAGGCCTCGTTCTTCAAAGAAAAGAAAAGTGTACGCTTGAGTGCACTTTATCTTCAAAAGAAGAGGAGTCTTCTTATTAATGGCCATTCTCATCAACAAGATTCATGCTTTTTTCGTGCTTATTCAGTCTTCAAGTGGATCGGCGCACATTGGAGTATATTCTTATTCACTTGTTCAACCAAAAATTGCAGTTGACAAGCACATGCAATTTTTGAGGGGGGGAAGGGTGAATAAACAACATGTCAGTCTTCAAGAACCGTCAAGTGGAGCTACTCACCGCTGATGGTATTCATATTCACTAGTTCAATCATCAAAAATTGCAGTTGGCAGGCATATGCAATTTTTGAGGGGGGGGGGGAAAGGGTGAATATTAATCTACATGTTAGTTGATGATTGAGAAATGGTCATACGACTCCTGAATACGTCAGTTCAGGAGTCGTGCAAACCATGTTTCTCCAACACTACTTCTTTCGTCTATCAAGGTGTTGAAGAACATGGTCATGGAATGCTAATCTATATATTCTCACGGACTGGTACAATCAGCAACAATGGGTTTCTAGTCAATGCTTCAAGTACACGTCATCAGGCTACATGTACACATCATGATGATGATTCCGATTAATCGTAACCATCATGGGGGAGAGAAATGTGTACACCAAGGATGCACAGCAGGTTCACGTGATCGGGCTTAATCATTTATTCCGGTGTTGATAACCGCAGAGATGATCAGTGGTTCAACTTGTTACCTTGGTATTTACGTTTCACTGTTACGTTATGGGCTGATTAATCGTAACCATCAGGGGAGAGAGAATGTGTACATCAAGGACGCACAACAAGTTCACGTGATCAGGGCTTAATATCCAAGGATGGATACATACTATAGATGATCAGTGGTTCAACTTGTTACTTTGATGTTATACTAAAGACTGAAGAAGGTCGAGTCGTCAGTCTACTCTACATTCTCTGTTGGGTGTTATCATCTCATGTGTATGCTGCAGGCTGATGGGTTACATGTAAGGTTACTGGAAGGCATTTGGTGAGACAAAGATGATTGGTATTCTGTTCCTCCACATTGGGCAATCTTGAAGAAGGTCGAGTCTACAGTCTTCTCTACATCCAAAAATGTTGTGCTCTTTTCTTACAACTTGATATTTAACTTAATCCCATGACAGTTCTTGTTTGATGAGTTGTGGAGTTAAGTTAGGTTCAAGTTGTTCTGTAGTTTAAGGTTAGGTCCAACTTGATTTTAACCTAATCTCATGACAGTTCTTGTTTGATGAGCTGTGAGGTTAAGCTGAAATCAAGTTGTTACTACTGGGCTTAAATTTGTGGTTTAGCTTAACCTCATGACAGTTCTTGTTTGATGAGTTGTGGGGTTAAGCTAGATTTCAGTTGAGGCTCAACTTAAACTACCGAAAAGATGCCTAAGGTTTTTGACGGCGTCACTCAAGGACGGGAGTGTTAGAAGATTAAAGACGGCATGCATTTGGTTATCTAAAGGCTTCTTCATATTTTGGGCGTTCATCCAAAGTCTTCTTCCTATTATGGGTGTTCATCAGAAAGGTTGTCAGATTGGGGGAGAGCACTTATTAGGGGAGAGTGAAAAGCCAGAATCAATCCCTATTTAAAAGTGCTCACATTGCTCTTCAGCAAGTCAAGTGATGAATGCGGAAAAGATTCAGAATGCTGAGGAGTAATGGTTTCTGGTTCGTATCCTTGTATATATTTTGCTTCTTACATTCTTTTTCATATCTTATACCATTTTGTAAATAGATATATAGAAATCTTGCTAATTGTAAATAGAGAAACGTAAAACCAGAAAAACCATAAAAATTAAAAAAATTAGAAAATACAAAAAATAGTTTCACCTAGGCATGTCTTCTGTTTATCGATAACATTTACGGACTTAGAAATGTCATTCAATAATGGCACGGGTCTTTAAATGAAGCTCGAGCAGAAGTTAAAATGAATTGTTAAAACATGTCTAAAATGGCTTGCTATTACTTTAGATAGCAACCCGCGCTTCATATTGGGGAAAGCACGTCGCCAAAAAGACGGCTGTTCCTCCAACTGGGTGATGTTCACCTGGGCATGGATTACTTCATATCCATGTTTCCTGATTTGATGTACGTTTCAGTGCATCATTTCTTGTAAAAGAAGAGAAATCTTCTTAGTATAACAAATAGTTTTCATTCTACGATTCTTCTGAAAATTATTTGTGAGACACTTGGTGAATATGTGTTGTATGAAATTTGTTTATACTTGGATTATGCATAAAATTTGTCACTCAATCAACGACTGCAAAACCTCATGACAGTTCTTGTTTGAGGAGTTGTGGGGTTAAGCTTGATTTTAGTTGAGGTTCAACTGGAATACGGGTCATTGATTGAGGGGGAGAGTGAATTCAAATTTTATATCATCAAACGGGTTTCTTGATTAATTCATGACTCTTAGAAAAGGTTTTGCAGTTAATGGGGTATTTGTTGAAGAGGATATTGCTTAAATATATCAAATGACCAAGTGTGTTAGTTGCTAGAAAGTTTAGGACATTATGTGCAATTTGCTTGTAGTATCCTAGCTTCATATAACTAGAAGGTTCATTTGTATCTCTTTGGAATCCTCGTTTAATCCCCTAGATACATTAAAACTCAAAATCTGAAAGAAGTTAGAAAACCCGATGTGTTTGATGTTCTTGAATGCTCCACTGACATTTGTATGAACTAAGTGAATGAGTTTCAAATGTTGTTCGTCTCTGCTGCATAATTGTTGTTGATATTGTGCATATGTTCTCAGGATTCGCTTAGGTAGATTGCTATAATGTTAGAATCATGTTCCTAAGATCCTGAATTAAATATTGAAATCTGTGTGAATTGCCATGTTCATGATTGCTAATTGCTCTTCATGCTAGATAGTGGTTTGACGTAGTTCCTGATTGGGGTTTGATTATAAGATGAACTTGGTATTATAATGTGGCAAGCTGTTGAAGGGTAGCTATTAAGGAATAGGGTATCTGCATGCATATATATCTGTGTTGATATTTTTATGCAGATTCCGTAGCCAAAATGAATGTGCCAGTTCCCATTCTAACCATTTAATCAGACGTTCAAATTCTATTGATTGGCTCGGAATTCACCACGACAACAACGTCGGCAACAACAACAACAACAACACTTTCACCACCGCCACCACCATTCATCTATTTTGGTCTTGCCAAGTGGGGATCAACGACATTTGCGAAAGATTTGTTGGTGGATGGATAATTGATGTTGACTGATTCACTCAGAAAAGCGGGTGATTACATCATCTGCGCAAAAAGGTCAATATCATATGTGTCATAATAATCAATTTGTGCAAAATGAGCAGTGAATCTCCCTCTTAGATTAAGGGGGAGCAAAGTATGTTTCATCATCAGAACATGTTAAATCTGACCACATTTTCTCCCATGTTTTCTAAATTATTTAAATCAATTGGGATCACAAATCTCAAAAGGTTTGAAATTTTTGATCGGGGGAGAGAATGTGATTTAAATATGAAACCTGATGAAAATGTGATGTTTTGGATTTAAGTGTAGGCTCTCCCATATGTGCAAAACTCTTTCGTATATCGATGCACATATTGAGGGGGAGCAAATGGACAAAAAGGATTGGGCATCTCGTAAGAACGGCTCAGACTTCACCAAAGAATTGACGAAACTTGAATTGTCATCAATCGAAAGGATACGTCTTGGCCGAGTAATAATTTCAAGCTGGTCTAACCAGTGATGTAAGCGTGTCTCGAAAAAGACGTATCTGAGTAGAGTGTACCATTTCGAGAAACTTTCTGTGGACTTGACCAGGCCGGGTAATAATTTCAAACTAGTCTAACTAGTGATGTAAGCGTGTCTCGAATCGGTCATGTTCACTGAAAGTGGATCAATTCAAAAAGTGCGAGCTCTACCTAACATGTGCAAATTTATAAAACAATCAACCGAGCACATGTTGAGGGGGAGCATTTGAAAAATATAAAACTCTCAAGTGTTTGAAAAAATGTGTTTCAGAATCATGAACACTTTGAGAGATTTTTCAAGGATTTGGTTTTATGGCAATCGTGGAAGAATACCAAAGACTGACCATTTTAATTAATGCATGGAGTTATAAGGATGGTTAGGTTAGGCTCAAGTTCCCACGATCCCGCCAGAGCCGGAGGGATCTACCCAGGGACAATCCACTAGTTAGTGTAGAAGTCCTTAGGTATAATTAAAAAGGAGAAATGTGTATAAGGGAAGAGTGCCGACTGAGATGGAGCTAACACTGGAATAAACCCAACAAGGTACTAGTAATGAAGTCTCGGTAAGCACTGAAGGGGTTGAAGAATGAAAAAGAATTGTAAAGATAAAGGGTGAAAAGAAATAGCCCTCCTTACAACTTAGGCAGAAACCGGGTCAATACATATGCTGTCAGAATCACATAGTTGATTGCTGGCATTGAAGACAAAGTATCATGGACCCAGTGATACGCTGCACAACCCTCCCTAGCCACTCAAGGTCCCTCAAAGGATTCTTGTTTCAATTGTCACGGAGTTCAATTCATTCCTATCGTCTCTCTCCACTCCGAGTTGGATGATATTGAAAAGGTGGCAGTCCTCTCCAGCCTCTGATCACCAAATCATAACGCACAATAGAGTCTAGAGCCACGAGATGCATAATAAGATCTCATAGGGACACGAATTATTTCTACACTGGGTGTTCAACATTAAGGACACCAGTTGTAAACTTAAGAGTCCTACGCAGATCTTAGCAATCTGCCAGAACATTTATGAGGGAATTTACAAATGTAATTCTCAATGATTGAATGGAAATTCCTGCCAGGGTCAACATCAAGCAGCCCTGAAAGCAGGTCACTTCGGTAATTCTTTATGGATTACGCTTAGTGGTCACGGCGGTTTCTAACGGTCTACAGTCGTGGAGTGATCTCCAGCGACTCACCTAATCGTTGATGTGCTACGGTTCGATCTTAAAAAGCCCTCTGTGGGTTTTCGATTAGGAACGGTCTAGGTAAGGATTAGAGAGAGTTTTCACACTATGCTGTTAACAATCTCAAAGTCCGAACCTGTAAGTACCGGACGTTTTATTGCTAACTGTCGTATGCAGGAACTTCTGGCGGTTGTAGCTGTTGGATGCTGTAGCTGGTTGCAGTTGTAGCTGGTTGCAGTCAAGATGCCAATCCACCACCACGTGCTCACACTACATCATCATTGTAACTCAACAAAGTCATGATCAACCTAAAAGACCTTTAACACGGCTTCTGCAAACTCTGATGATAAAGATCATGACACCAAATAGTGTGAGCATGTCGGCTCGAAGATTTACACATCACATGGAAACATACTCCTGAAAGATGACATGGAAACAAATGTTGGATGATAAAGTCGAAGAATATTCAAAGATCATCCAAGACGATCATACGGTCATCAAACAAACACTGCTGAATGCACAAAGTTTCAAGACAATGAAGAATCAAAGACTACGAGCTATAAAGACAAGTTCAGAAGAAAGAATGCTAGAATTCAAATTATTATTTCCGGGGTGACCTCCCTTAGGGGGAGATTGTTAGGAATATAAATATTCAGATGAAGGCTCGGTCACCCCGAGTATCTAATTAGCATTTATATAGCTCGTAGGCTTATATATTTACATTTAGTATTATTAGTAATATTAGTATTATCTTAGTTGTATTTATATTTGTGGAGTGGGTCGGGGCTTTCCCCACTGTCAGCTCACTCCACAGCCCACTAGGGGCACCAAATAGTAGTAAGTATATAAACCCCTTCCCACACATGGGAAGGGTGGAACTCTTGTGTATTTTTCACCTACAATCTAATCTTATCCAAGTTTTCCCTCAACTCTCTCTCTCTAGTTCATCCCTCTAACTCAACAATGAAGCTTATCTTCCACAATCCAAGACCACCCGATCCACACAATCAATATGTTTAGATCTTACAACCATGAAAGTCGAAGAATCACTCAACGTGACATTCGATGAAAGTCCTCCACAAACTAAGATATCACCATTGGTGGATGATGACTTAGATGAGGACGAAGCCATTAAGGTTAATGGCAAGAAAACCTTAGAAGATGACATTGAGGATGAAATAGTTGAAGTTGACGAAATTGTCAACATTAAGGAATCCAAAAAGCATCCCATTGAAAATGTCATAGGTAACCTAAACCAAAGAACCCTTAGGTCACAAGCACAAAACAAAAGTAATTTCTTTTGTTTCATATCAACCATAGAACCTAAGAATGTAGGTGAAGCAATTAAGGATGAAAGTTGGATTGTTGCCATGCAAGAAGAACTTAATCAATTCACCGCAAACCAAGTTTTGGATTTAGTACCTCTTCCTAAAAATCAAACAATCATAGGAACAAAGTGGGTGTTTAGGAATAAACTCGACGAAAATGGCATCGTAGTTAGGAATAAGGCATGGTTGGTAGCACAAGGCTATAACCAACAAGAGGGAATAGATTATGATGAAACCTATGCACCCGTAGCTAGATTAGAATCAATTAGAATACTCCTTGCCTATGCTTGTGCCTTAGACTTTAAACTATACCAAATGGACGTGAAGAGTGTGTTCCTTAATGGTTATATCAACGAGGAGGTGTATGTTGCATAACCTCCGGGATTCGTTGATTTCGAATATCCGAATCATGTTTATAAACTCAAGAAAGCACTCTATGGTCTTAAGCAAGCTCCTAAAGCTTGGTATGATAGACTGAAAGCTTTCTTGATTAAACATGAATACACCATGGGAAAGGTTGATAACACACTCTTCACAAAGAAAAGAGATTCACATCTCATCATTGTTCAAATATACGACGACATTATATTCGGATCAACTTGTCCAGAGATGTGCGATGATTTCTCTAAGATCATGCATGACGAGTTTGAGATGAGCATGATGGTCGAATTAAATTTCTTCCTTGGTCTACAAATTAAACAAATGGAAGATGGCATCTTCTTTAATCAAGCTAAGTATAGTAAAGAGATGCTTAAGAAGTTTAGTTTAGAAGAGTCTAAGCCTATGAAAACACCTATGTCCACTGAAATAAAACTCACGAAAGATGAAGAAGGTGAGTCAGTGGATAGCACTAAGTATAGAGGTATGATAGGAAGTTTACTATACCTCACGGCAAGTAGGCCCGACATCATGTTTAGTATCGATGGAATGAGCACTGTGAACTATCTTCTTCAAAAAAGATAATTGTAAAAACATCAGAGCAATATATCGTAGTGTAGAACATATTTGAAGTAATGGGGATCACATTAGTAGGAATATAGGCCAGTCTCCAGCTTCTATCCTTTTCTTTTCCGCTGGCATCTCGCATTCACGCCCCCGTTTGACTGCTGCTGTTAGAACACCACAATATTCGTCCTTTTGGGCTTAATGCTCTCAATGGTGAATTGATCGTTCGATATCCTTCCTCTTCTTATGAGAAGACAGAATGGAATAAAAGTAATGAACCCCGCGATGGCTACTGAATAACCTCCTTTTACTTTATCAATAAAAAAGACTTTGTGCTCGCTTCCAAGAGGATCCCAAAACCTCTCACCTTGAAGCGGTTAAGCGTATCTTCCGATACATTAAAGGCACTATACACTTGGGATTATTCTATCCCAAGGGGACCGGTGTAGAAACTGTTGTCTATGCCGACTCTGATCATGCGAGAGATTATGTGGATCGAAAAAGTACGAGTGGCGTTTGTACCTTCATGGGTTGTTGCATAACTTCTTGGTTCTCCAAGAAACAAACGGCTCTTGCTATCTCCACGACCGAAGCCAAGTACGTAAGCGCCGAAAAGGCATGTCAACAAGCACTATGGATGAAACAAGCTCTTATAGACTATGACATCCATTTAGATGACGTCCCCATTATGTGTGATAATAAAGGTGCTATTGACTTGAGCAAAAACCCCGTTCAACACTCCCGTACTAAACACATTGAAAGTCGCCACCACTTTCTTCGCGATAATGTTCAGAAAGGAAATATTTCTATTGAGAAAGTTCCTTCTCAGGACAATATCGCAGACATCTTAACCAAACCTCTCAAACGAGAATCCTTTAACTACCTCCGTCTAGGTCTAGGAATGATGGAACATATTCCATAAATCTCATGACTCTTGAAGTCATCTCGCAAGTCTCGTTTATTCTAGTTTAGGTTTCCTTAGTCAAAAGAATTTGTTAGGTACAAATTCTTTCCTCGTGTCAATAGGTCTCACTAAAACAGCGAGACTTATTCGTCAAAAATCAAAATGGGACAGAAAACAGTCCCAGCAGATCACGACTCCACTAAATTTGGCACGGCACCGTTAAATTTAACGGTACTGTGGAACCGTGCATCTGGTACATCACGTATTTCAGTCACCTTTTCCCACATCACTTATTTCAAACATCATCAACCTCTGCAACTGCTGTTGTAACCTAACCTCACAATCCAAAACTCCACTACACTTCTTCAAGATCATATTCAAGACATTGATTTTCAAGATTATCAATCACCTCTACCCTTTCAACATAAAGTGTAAGTTATCTTACTCTAATTTTCTTTAATTTTGAGTCTAGGGTTTGCTCATTGATGAAAAATGAATTGGGGCTTTTCAAATAAACTTTCAAATTGAAGTCATCAACACTAAGACTTTTGAAAATCGTTGGTGTCAAAGACATTGAAGTCACCAAACACCCCAATTCTAGTATTTTCAAAATTTCACGAAATTAGGATCATGAAATGTTTTTCGTGCATTGTTGATGCAAACTAAAAACACATTTTCATGCATACATGATCTCACGAATACTGATCGAATTACATAATCAATATGTATTTTTTGACATATTTGTTTGAGCAAAAGTAAAATTAGGAGTGTTTGGGTAATCTCATTATTTTCTTTCGAGTCGAGATCACCGTACCTCCACATAGTTTGCATATAGGCACACACTAGGCATGTGTTTAAAGCAACTATTCTTTGCTCTAATTTTTCCTAAAAATTTCTTTTTATATAGGAAACAAAAATGTCTCATGAATATGATTTTGATCATCTCCTAACCAATACCTACACACCCGAAATCTCTCGTGAACCCACAACACCCGGTAACCACATTCGTGCCTATGTCAATCTTGAAACCCGTTGGTTTCATGAAGGCCTTGTCGTTGATCCGTCCCTAGTTTACCATCGGGGCATCAACACTTCCTTTAGAGCTATAGGATTCGATTGTTTACTACACATCAACGAGCACATTTGTCCTCGTTTTGTGTTGGAATTCTTTCGAAAAGTTGAACTCGTACGTAACGAGGATCAATCCTTGTCACTTTGGTTTTGGGTCAAAAATTTCAAATTCGTCCTAACACTTGAGCAATTTGCTCAAATCCTCCGAATACCCAATCATGGGCAATGTGCCTATACTGAAGATTGGTGTCTTGAGTCTCTCTTTCACTATTGTGAGGAGAATAGTCCATACTATTCATACATACCCCCTCCAACCGAACTAACCAAACTCATCCGTACTCATAAGTACCCCTCTTACCCTAATCCAACGAAAATTCGTTTGGAAGAGGTTCGTCATGAACTACTTTCTTGGGCAGTCATCCTGCGAGAAAATGTTCTAAGTCTCACAGGAAATCGTGAGCAACTCCTGGCGTGTTGTGCTCATATGATTTACTGTCTCCTAACCTAACAACCATACAATCTCGCTTACTTCTTCGCTAAGCGAATTGTTCATCTCAAGGGTAACAAGAATAAATTGATACCCTATGGGATGTTCCTAACCCGTCTCTATCACCATTTCATGAACCTACACCCTTACCTTAACGGCCCTCAATACTCACTTGTCAAACCCATCATGAAACCCATAAACGAGTCACATGTCTCATCAATCCTCATTTCCGAATCCTCCACCCATTATGCACCCTTTGATGATCCAAATCATGACAATGAGACACACGCTCAAGACAAGAGTGTGCCAAGAATGGGGGAATGCTCAAGTCATAAGCAGTCTTGAAGAGATTTACATCTCTTAATAGGATTTATCTATGAATCAATGCTAATTGTTCTCTTGCATGCTCAACTATCTCTTTGCATAATTAATCTATGTGATATTTGGATGATAGCTTATTTTGTCTCTTATAATTGCATGCTTATGATTATCTTAGGAAACTACATGATAATCTTTATATGCTAGTTGTAGCTTAATATGGGACATTTTAGGTAAATAAATACCTAGTGAGTTGAGGTACTATCATTTCCAGGAACTAGTTCCCCAAGAAAACATCCCCCTAGCTGCCCAGAACTAGCCTGCACAGAAATTTTCTTGACAACAGTGTCACGGTACCACTAAATAGGGACGGTACCGTTAAATTTAATGGTACCGTGGGTCATTTAGAGGAACCGTGTCCCTGTTTGACGGATTTTTACTGTTCCTCCTAAAAACCTTGCAACCCTAACCTCAAACCTGCAAATTTTGCAACCTCACACACACCCTAAGATTCCCTTGCTACACCATAGGAGACTCCCATCAACTTTAATTCAAATCTCACCCATCTTGCCTATATAAAGCCTCACCTTGCAAGCTTATCTTGCACTTCATTTTCAACCTCCCATCATACACATCCATGGCTTCCACCCAAGGATCCACCTCTCACATTTCCAAGAAACCTAGAATCACCGTGAAACCACCTTCAAAACCACTCTTTGTAGATCTTACAAAAGATGATAAAGCAATGACACCACCTTCCCAAGCCACTCCATACTCACCATCACCACCTAATGCACCCTCTAAAACATCCTCTTCCTACACAACATCTTCATCATCCTTCCACACCACATCATCAATGGAGTACACACTATCCCCCATAACTCCATTGGACTATGACATGCCAACTCCATCCCCTACAAACTCACCACAATCACCCTCTCCTATCATGGCACAACCCATTCAACCTCATCCCTTTGATTTGCATAGTGCTAATTGCCTATGTTGTCTCCATAACCGTAATCTCATCTTCTTCTTAAGAGACGAGATTCATTTCATGTTCTCCTTTATAGAACATCTCTTAACACCACCACCACCCCAAATGATGCCACAATCTCTACCACCTCCTAACCCAAACAACTAAACATGACTTTGTTTAGTGTTTCAACAATAACTCTTTAGGACCCTTCTGGGAAATGAAGCTTGCCTCTAGTTATTAGGGATTTATGCTTATCATTGTCTCTTTTATGTTTATCATGAAGTCATACCTATGTATGACATTTCTTTTCCTTTTATGAATGAATGGGCTTTTATGAGGGTTATCTCTTTTTATCTTTAGCTACTTAGCTATTTTTTTTATGTTTGGATATTTGTCTTAAGTGCTACTTGTTAGATATTGTACATGTGTTATCTAACTTTGTTTTGTAGCATACACCATTGCTCTATTCCTTGGTATTCTCCAAATGAGGGGGAGTATACATCAAGGGGGAGCCTTTTTCACCTTTTTGATTCGACAAAAAGGGGGAGAAATTGGAGTAAACTCATTAAAAACTTGTTAAAACTAATTTTAACTTAAAATGAGTTTATATTTTGTCATCATCAAAAAAGGGGAGATTTTTTATGCAAATAATGTTCTAAAAACGTTATTTATATCTTTCGATTACTTCACGTTTTGAGGAAGACAAAATGTGAAATCACGTTACGTTAAAATTAACGTAAACAAGTTTTTAATCGGAAGATCCCGTTTCTACGCAAATCACTCTAGAACAAATTTACAACTTGACAAATGATCAAAGAAGTGAATTTGTGTTTTAAGACTTCACATTTTAATGTGACAAAACATTTTTTTTCAAAAATACACATGACAAATTATTTTTGAATTATTAAGAAATGTTTTAATGGAAAAATAAGTTTGAAAATCACAACAGCTATTTCCCCCCCCCCCCCCCAAAATCAGCTCCAAACTTCCCCAAATAAGTTTTCACCAGAAAAGACAAAATTTGGAGCGTCCTTGTCTGGGACGGCTCCACGGTTCCACTAAATTTAGTGGAGCCGTCCGTACAAAATTTTCTGTAACGTTCAGATTTTTCTTGCCTATAAAAACCAACCCCATTCACAGTTTTTAGGCATCCTTACACACACAAAACTTTCTGAGTTGAATACTCTCTTCACACTTTCTTTCTTTGATCATTTAGATTAGTTTTTTCTTTTGTTCAAGAGTGATCCAATCATCCTCCAAGTGATCCTCTTCATTCCTCTTCACTAGCAAGAGAAGAACACAAGTATCCAAGTTGATACAAGGTGTTATCATTCCTCTTCATTAGCAAGAGAAGAACTCAAAGTATTCAAGAAGATACAAGAGTTGTAGTTGTTAGGTTTTTGTAACACTTGTTACATCCTTGTTGTATCTTAGCATACATCAAGATTATCTTTCTTTTGTGAGAGTGTGAGTGAAGATCATTGTGATCCTAAGAGATAGTGAAGATCTCTTAAAGCCATTAGGCTTGTATGTGAGTGATCAAAGGATCTAGAGTAGTTAGATTGAGTAGAGTGAAGTGAGAGTTGATCTTTGTGATCGTGTTGAGATCTTGGTGATCTCTTTTAGCCATTGGGCTTGAGTGATTGGTCACGTGGACCTTGGTAGATTGGTGCTAGCTAAGATTAGCACTCGACATCTAGCTTAGTGTCGGTAATAGGATAAGCGACGTGTACGGTTTTCTCCGCCTGAAGGGAGGTTGTTGACATAGGGCTTGAAACTCTCGAGTGTGGTACTCGGGGTGTGGAGTAGGGCGAAGAAGAGCTTCGTAGCCGAACCACTATAAATCCTTTGTCTTGGTTTGATCTTTCCAACTCTACTCTTTACTTTTATTATTTAGCATTAGTTAGTTTAGTGTGTGGTTCATATTAGTGTTGATTGATTACACATAGAGTTTGAATCAAAGTTTCCAATAGCTAACTTTTAAAACAAGATTTGTAAAAGAACTTAAAACCGGCAAACTATTCAACCCCCCCTTCTAGTTTCAAAATGGTGCAAAAATTGTGGTCCAAATATTTCGGGTTTTACAACTCTTCCCCTCTAAAAAGAAAATTTTCGTCCTCGAAATTTTAGTCACAACAGTTTGACGGAGATGTACCAAATCACGAAAAGAAATGAAAATGATTAACTTACTCGGATTGACTCTTCTAAAAGATTTTAATGAACGAAAAGGTTTTCTCGTGACTTGGTCTAGACAATCTAGGATAGCTTTAGGCTCTCCAACAAAACAAATCATAACGAATCTGATCCAATGAATACGAAACATATGTGTAACGGATGATAGTTTTAATTTCTCAAAAGAGGTACATGAACTAAAACGTGAGACAAATACGGAGGTAATGCTAAACGGTAGGAATTCTCACCATTTCCATCTAAGGTTCTGAACGAATCAAGGAAGCATACAAACAATCAAATGAAGCTTATATCGATTTGTCGAACGTACCAAATACCTAACAAAAATAGTAGAATATAAGGATGAACCTAAGGACTAACGAATCGCTGAATAATTCTCCATCATATGCCAGAACGTCTAACACTTATTTTCAGAGACACCCCAATAAAACACTATATCTGGTCTGAAATTCCAAAGTTCTTCTCCCACAACGGTAATTGTTCTATTCGTCACTAAAATCAACTCCGGACTTTTAATAAACAATCTTCCAACCTTATTCCACTAAAAGGTGCTCTACACTTCTATTCATACATAAGTCTGAAAGGATTCACTTGCCATCAGCTTGTCAGCTTAACTCTGATTCCTCAAGCCTTCTGCAGATCTTCCCATAATTATGAAGTAAGACGCGGATCTCAGACACGATCACTGCAGGTGTGCTAACTAACCAAATAATCCCTAGCTTAAAGGTTTCTGCCAACTTGCTAAATGTCTTTCCACCAGAAGGTCTGCTCCAGATCTTAATTCATCATACTACAACTAAGATGAATAAAAAAATAAAAAATGTGTGCCTCAGTTAAATAGTTTCCTCAAGTCTTCAACACAGATCATAATCCGCCATACAAGAATTACCTCCAAATCTTACTAACAACCACCACTGCTGCCAACTCCAAGTTATGCGTTGAATAATTCACCTCATATGGTTCTAGTTGTCTAGATGCATAAGAAATAACCTTCTAGTATTCCATAAGGACATAACCAAGTCTCTTTCTTTGAAGTATACCAAAATTGGTACTCACCTGTAGGTATGGAAGTAGAAGCTAATTTTTGTTTCGGCTTTTCCAAAACTCAGTTCACGTTTCTCATCCAACTAACTTCGTTCCTCTTTTATAAGCATCATCAATGGTAACGCCAGTCGTGAACATCTTCCACAATTCTTCTGCAAGACTTAAAGGTTCTAACTTTTATAATCGTCGTCGGTCTTGGCAATTTGGTGATAGTTTCAATCTTCGCAGGATCTATAGCAATACCATTAGCTAAGAACACCACTTGTCCCAAACAATATCACAATTCCAGAATTTATAAAGTTTATTCTGACGCAAAGTTTCCAACATAATGCGAAAATGATCCTCATGTGTCTCCTTCGTCTCTGAATGTACTAAGATGTCATAGTATGACAAATTTGTCCAAGTACTCAAGAAAGACACGATTCACCAAGTCCATAAAATAGTCGAAGCATTAGCCAATACAATTGGCATCACTAAACTTATAGTGATCATAACGAGTACGAAATATAGTTCTAGGAATATCTTGCTCTTCACACGTAACTGATGATATCCAGAATTTAAATTAGTCTTAGAGACGACTTCTCATCCTAAAGTTGATCAGATAAGTTGTCGATTCATGGTAATGGATAACGGTTTCTAACTGTAATATGGTCCTACTTCCAGTAATCGATATACCACCTCATGCTTCCATCCTTCTTCATCGCGAATAAAACTGGAGCACCCCACGGAGATACGCTTAGACGAATAAAACTACTTCCTAGTTCTTGTTGCTGCCCCTTCGGTTCTCTCAATTCAACTGGTGCTATTCAATACGGAGTTTCAGAATCAGGCAAAACGTCGCTCTATTCAGATAGAATTCAGACTCATTCCACTTACTGTTCTTAGGCCCTTCTCAAAGACATCCTATGATCCCAATATGTTCAGGTTATATGATGTAACTATTATCATGTTGGCCAGGCGTCATAATACTTGCATCATATAAACATGCCTTTATTGATATCATATTCTATCTCGAGTCGTGACTAAACAATCTCTCAGTACCAGGTCAAATCAACTTCACACTCCGTTGGAAACCTTGGTAGTTCGTTCAGGGACTACATCGAGAAAGTTCATATTGCAAAATGACTCTCAAGGTGAGATCTAGCCAACGGTGTACAAAATAGGTGCTAGGAAAACTTCACAATCGCAAAAATGATGTACGAGTTTCCAGGGTATTAATGATAACATCGGGTTAACCAATTGGAAATCATAGTAAAAAGAATTCAGGATGCTCGAATTGTCAAAGGTGTACAGTATGACAGTAGTTAGCATCTTGATGCTCGGTCAACTAATCCATCAAAATTAACATTCCAAAGAAAGACAGATCAGTAGAGTGAATCTTATCATTCAAAAGTGAGGGAAACATTCCCATACTCTTGGTTAATCACCACAAGGTTTCTCATATGAATAGGAATGGGTAAGATAAATCTAATAGTGTAGGGAGACTTAAATATGCTTAGCATAAGCAAGAGAAATCACAGAATGTGTCAAACACATCATGGTCACAAGAATTCTCAGAATGATCTAAAGAGGCATCTAAATGATTAACAAACGAATCAGTGGTTAAGGTCGGAATCAAAAAATAAGGCTTATATAGTGTCAGGCATTACTACAGAATTCTCAACGCATTCTAAACTTACTCGGTCCCAAATCTTAGGTTGTGCAAAATAATAAGTTTCTAATCTCCAAAAAAAGTTATCTTAAAAGCGCTTAACTAAAAGTAAGGCACGAATCAGAGTGATGCGGAAGAAATGATACTTAAACAAATGTCTTATAGTCTACCCAATCCTCACCGGTCATAATTTAAGTTCCTTCAGAGTGGAAATCCTAAGGCAAATTCTCAAAGGTTGTTTCATAAGCTTCTATAGTGCAAACCTACAGGCCAAATCTTTCACAGGTCATAACTTAAAGTACTACAGGTCGAAGCCCAAGCTCTGGTACCATAATTGTAACACCCCAACCCAAAAAGGGCCTAAGTGTAACATTATGTTGTCAATCAGAACATATAAACGCAAGCGGAAGACTTTTTATTAAATACTAAGTCAAGAATTACAAGGACTTATGAAATATAATCCAAACAATAATCTAAATACAATACATATCCAAATCATAATGTCTATAATAATAACTCCAATAATGGAATCTAATCAAGGGTAGGTCCTCTATCTTCTACTCTCAACACTCATGCCCAGCATCCCGCTTATAACCTGCCGCAGAGAAAAGAAAATGTGGCTGGGCTAACGCTCAGTGAACAGATATAAACAAATGAAAAGTAATAAGCGAATACGAAATGAATAAGCAAATGAATCCAAGAGAACTTGCTAAACAAGATGTCAAACAGAATATGGAACATATGAAAGGGATCAACGCATAATAATGAACATAAAGTGGATATCAATATCAAAGGAAATGCCCAACAAAATATATAGCAAATTGTACATGGAGTAGCTAGCTCGATGTACTAAAAGTGAAATGGGGTGTATTGCACACATTCAAATCCATTCACAAGTATATATCAAAACAGAACAAAGTACCTAGGATGCATCCATACGCTCCCTTCAAAACAGAGATACATATGATATGCCAGTTCTAGACTAAACATACATATAATAAACACGGGCCAGGTGTACTATATATACAGCTATGTGGAAAACTAGAAGGGGGGGGGGGGTTGAATAGTTTTATGTCTTTTTAATTTTATTATGAAAACCTTTGTTTATTATTAAAACACTTAGATTCAAGTTTGTATGAAAAATAAAACTTGAACCTTATTATTAGTTATATATGTATTCTTTTAAATTGATTGTAAAAGTTTTGGTTTCTTGAATGGAGTTTCAATTTGATCTATATGTGAAGTCAACTTCTAATTATTACTAACAGTTATATATGCCTATATGTTATAAAAGTAATGACGATATAAATAAAGATGTAAGTAAGAGATGGAAAGATCTAACCGAGACACGAGGGATTTATAGTGGTTCGGCTACAAGGACACCTTCCTTGCCCTACTCCACTCCCCGAGCACCAAGCTCGAGAGTTTTCTTCACAACTTCAATAAGCTCCCTTATGGCGGAGAAAACCGTACACAACTTTGGCTTACACGGGTTTAACGACACAAAGCTAAATGTCGAGTTCTAATCGTAGCTAGAACCAATCTCACAACTTCACAACACAACTTCTTCACAACTTATTCACGACTACTTCACAATGGCTTCACGACTGCTTCACGACTTCTTCACGACTTCAACACGACCGCTACACAACTTCTATGCTGCGGCTTCACGACTTCAACACTATGTCTTCACGACTAAGACTTCACGACTTCAACATGACCGCTACACAACCTCTATGCTACGGCTTCACGACTTCAGCACTAGGACTTCACGACTAGGACTTCACGGCTTCAACACGACCGCTACACAACCTCTATGCTACGGCTTCACGACTTCAACACTAGGACTTCACGACTAGGACTTCATGGCTTCAACACGACCGCTACACACCCTCTATGCTACGGCTTCACGACTTCAACACTAGGACTTCACGACTAGGACTTCATGGCTTCAACACGACCGCTACACAACCTCTATGCTACGGCTTCACGACTTCTAGGCTATGGCTTCACTATGGCTTCAAGACTTCTCTACTTCACAACTTTACAAGGCTTCTACTCTACTTCTTTACTCCACAACTACTTATCCACCTTCTTCACTACTTACACACTACTCTAGCCTAATCACTTATGTTTACAACTTATATACACACTTTACACAAATGAATGAATGATTTACAAAATATACAAAACAAACAACTTGAGTAACAAGATGATACTAAGTTGTAATACTTCTAGTCTTGATTGATAGAAGTATTCTTCTTTTGCACTTGGATAGTGGAAGCTTGGATCACTTGGAAACCAATGCTTAAGATTACATGATCAAAGGTTTTTTGAAGATATGAAATGAGATCTACAATAGAAAGTTTTTGTGCAAAAGGGTAAGGAAAAATGCCAGAGAAAAACCAGTATTTATAGGCAAAATCTGGGACCTACTGGAGCGGGGGCGGCCCCCTTAATTTTAAGGGGACCGCCTTGTATAATTAAGGGGGCCGTCCTTGCCGAACGTTGCCCAGTTTTGTCTTTTTGTGGGGAAGGTTTTTCTGGAACATTTTTACTGATTTTGGTTAAAAATTTGAATTCATAAATTTATAATGAATTAAACCTTTTTATTTATTACCAAAAATGTTTTTCTAAAAGATATAAAATGTTTTTGACATTTTATAAAAAATCTAGTTATTAAGAAAATGTTCCTTTGATCATATAATGCATTAAGCATTAGTTCATTCATACCTTAAGTGATTTTAGTTGTAGAAGTGAATATTTACAACTAAGTACTTGTTTATTTTATAAGTTTATGTTTTAATGAGTTTACATTTTGTGATCATCAAAACATAGAGATATGAATAAATATTGATAATGTTTTTAGGCATTATTTATGTCAACAATCTCCCCCTTTTTGATGATTACAAAACTAAAACTCATTAAATCCAAAAAGTTATTTTTGGACAAGTATTTAGTGAGTTTATATTCACTTCTCCCCCTTTTTGTAGCATCAAAAAGGTTGAGCCGACAAGTTTTAGAGAAAAAATTTGTCGGAATGAGAACTCCCCTTTGATGTGTGCTCCCCCTCGTTTGAGGGCACCAAGGAATCGATATATGGAATACTTGCAAGAAAAATATTAGAAGCACAAGCATATATATAGCAAAAATAAGCATGCATATAAAGACATTCATTAAAAATGTTATGTATCAATACACAACCATCCAAGATTATATTCAATCCTACATTAGCTAGTAAGTAATGCAATCTACATAATCATTCTAGGAGTACATGATCTTCCATGGGGCTTGCACACAAAATGGTTTGAAAAATTATTTTTGATTAAGCATTGCATATGCTTAATTTGGTGAGAATGAAGGTGGTGGTGGTATAGTGGGTGAAAATGGTGGAGGTTGTGGTGGAGGTTGGTTGTTAAGCATGTGTTCAAGGGATGAAAACATGTAGTGTATCTCATCTCTAAGACCAAAGATGATGGTTCGGTTGTGGATGCAACAAAGGCAATTGTCTCCATGGGCTTCAAGTAAAGCCCAAGGGATGGGAAAGCATGGTGGTGGTATTGGTGATGATGAGAAATGAGCATCAAGAGGTGTTATTGGTGATATGGAAATGACAAGTTGGGTGAATTGAGGTTCTTGAGTAGGAGGTGGAGTTGATGCTCTTGATGGTGGTGATGATAGGTGTGAGTTGATGTAGTTATTGATGGATGAAGTGGAAGGTATGGATGAAGATGATGTGCCATGAGTGGAGGGTGTTTTTGATGGTGCATTTGGTACACTTGGGGATGAACATTGAGGTGGTGGTGATGGAGTTTTGGTGTCTTAGAGATGATTTTGGTGATAGCATGGTGAATGAAAATGGGTGTTTGATGGAGGTGATGGTTGATTTAGGTAAGGTTTGGAGGTTTTGTGGTAAAATTCCAATACCAGTTCATCCTTTAAGAGAAATGGTAGCTGCGGCTAGATAAAAGGGGTCGCAAGATGCAAAAGAAAACAGTAAATTTTACTGCCCAGATGGCCGGTCCCCTTAATTGTAGGCCGGCCCCTTAAAATTAAGGGGACCGCCTAGGGAATTAAGGGGGCCGCCCATCTGGTGTTTTCCCAGGCGACCAAATTTGAAAAATTTCCAGAAAAGGGTCATTTTTAGGGTGTTTTGCAGCAAGATCCATTTGAATCATGTACATCAAGAATGATTAAATAGTGGCATAAACATGTTAAATACGCATGCATACATTTAAAACTATTATACTAGACGAGTACCCGTGCATAGCAATGGATTTTCTAGCGGCATATAGTCATAGTGATATTTTGGTTACACAAATGATATTCTGGATTGCAACGTTTTATTATTATCGAAGCAGTAGGCATAAAGCGATCGTTGTCGAAAGTGGTCTTTTATTATTATTAACGGTAATAATTATAACATGTTACAACTTTGACACTACAATGTAATTATGTGGTTTTTTATACGTGTCTTGTATGAAAGGTACTACAATGTTTTGGTTCAAATGTATTCAAAGATAACTTGTATATTCTTTGTGAGTTTTGTTATCAAGAAACATACCCATAGTTTATGTATATTACAATACCGAAATTTATTTAAAAACTATTGTAAAAATTGTACAACAAAACGTCAAGTAAATACATTTTTTTAGCATAAAACTACAGTAATATTTTAAAAATAATATCAATAATTCTAATATCAAATATTAATGTGACACAAGTCATTGATGAATCATCCTCTAGAAAATATAAAAGCTAAGAACGAACCTAAAAGCATCTTGATAGCAAACTTAACCGGATCTTGAGAAAATTTACCGCGCTCACTCTCACTTGTGGATGGTGTCATTGCTGTAGCATAAGGCAAAGCTTTGATAACCGCGTCCGCCAAGTCGGTGATGAAAGTAGAGGTGCACCCGAGAGCAGGGACATGGCCCCAATTTTCAACGCCAGATTCAAGGGCCAACTCCTTATATTCCATGTCTATCTCTTCAAGAGTTTCTATGTGCTCACTCACAAAGCTGCACATTCACAAACACCAACTTAACATTAATGGTTTGACGATACATGAGGGTTCAGAAGTGGAAAAACAAACAGTTCGTTTATGTATGAATTGGATAGACCAGTGACATTTTTGTGAACATGTAGGCGCATTTTTAAAACGAACAATTTGGGGTTTTGATCCGTTCACCCTTAAGCTAAAATTTTGGTGTACCAGTTAGAACAAAGATAAGCTCATGACCTGTTCTCTCTCTCAGCATAAATGTGGTTGAGCTAATAAGGAATTACTATGGTCAGAGTACATTCATGCACAGTTAAAATCAGCAATTACTAAGCCTCGGGTTGTACATAACATATTCACATTCATATCAAATCAATTGATAAAGTTCATTTACAAAGGTGACTTAAAAAAAATTACCTAACGGGCACTGCTAGGAGACTCTTTACACCACCTTTCCCAAGCTCAACAAGTACTTCATCAGTGTAAGGCTTCAACCACTGAACGGGCCCAACTCGACTCTGATATAGAAAACGAAACCGAAGTAAGTGATAAAGATAGGTGTCTGATTGTTTTAGTATCTACCAGATAGCAAGGTTGAACATTTATTATTAAATGGGTCACCTGATAAGCCAGTTTGTGATCATTGTCGACTCCTCTTGCTTTAAGTTCTTGCATAATTAAGTAAATGCATTCCTCCAACTCAGTTTGTACCACTATGGCTTCCTTTACGACAACCCATCCATCACAGCAAACTGCCAGCTTCAACAACTTCTTGAGCACTGTGTAAGCTGATTACATGTTTAATTCCTACTCAGTTTGTACCACTATGGCTTCCTTTGCGACAACCCATCCATCACTTTCCTGCTTCGAGGCGGGTGCACATCCCTTGAAATAAATTTTAAAGAAAAAAATGCATGTCAATTCAAGCCTGCTACAAAAAAGGCATAAACATAGCCAAAGCCTAAAGATACATAAATTCAAAAGGACCATCTCGGTTCGCAAGCTCGGATTGCTAAGAAAGTAACAATAATCAGGCATCTGTTAGCAACATGTTTTCAAAAGCGATAGGAAGCAATACTTATTCTTTGGTTTTTAGGTTGCAAAAACAGGTTGAATGAGTCAATTGTCAAAAGTGACTCAACCTGTAATTAAAAATGCATAAAACCTATCAAAACGTTGTTATTTCAAAAACAAGATTATTACCGGAATTTTATAGATTTTTTCCATATTTAACACCTTATTTATTACGTAGTATAAACAAAAAAAACTTTAAAAGGAGTACTTGTGGGCAGGCACAACCTGACCCATACTAAAATTTTACCCATTTTGACATGTTACCCAACCCTAATCTGTTCGCCACGCTAGCCAAAATCACTGTCAGTAAATAAAAAATAGGAGGCTTTTCAGTATCCTTTATATGTCACCATAAAGAGCCAGCATTTATGAAATTACTGGTTTTATAGTTATAGCCACCCATGTGTCTCTAAAATCATTTATATGATGCTTAGGTCCTATACAACTGCACGTCTTCAATCTGATAATTGGATGATTGAAGAACCGACACAGGAAACTCCAGTCCATGTTTCTTGACATGGATCACCACCAGTTAATTTCCATCCCTTGAGCTGAGGCGGATAATTAAACGACCTATACAAATCTTGAATAGCTTTAACTGTACATATTACACAAAACTATAAGAATCAGAACTTGTTGTAAAAGTTAACCACAACAATAACCAAATCTATAACCGATTCAGTAACCTCACAAGGAAATTCAGCACCTTCAAGCTATATCAGAATCTCGACAAAGTTAAAGCAAGCACACGCCAATATTTTCCTCACACGTTTAGCTATTAGGCTACCAAATAGTTCATGTGATATGGTGATTTTCAGTATGCATTACATAGATACTAAGATACGCCAACATCATTTTAATAAACACAAACGGTAGATAAAACAAAAAATAAATGATTTTCTATGAACAACATCTTATCTTCAAAACCCGATTGAAACATCAAAAATGTGAATTCAATCAAGTTTATTACACAAAACCAGTAAATACATTAGAATCAAGTTTATTAGGATTAATTCCGAGGCTACCATACAGTTCATACAAAAATCACAAAAACCGCAGTCCGCAGACAAAAAAAAAACAACTAATTTCTGCTGGACTCTATGTTAATGCCATCACCTTATTTCCAAAATCCGACAGACCATCAATAACGTGAATTGAATCAAAAGAACCCATTCCAATATCTACTAACATCACTTTCCCCAAATAACGATAAATAACTTAAAGTCCCATTACGCTAACAACAAGCAACTCTCCATATCAACAAGTAAATAAGTAAATAAAACATCATCAAGAAACCGAAATTCGCGAATAATCACAAATAGAAAACGCAAACCAACACAAAATAACAAAAATCTCTGAGAATCAAGAAGCATACCATCGGAATTATCAGTATGCGCAGAACACCGGGGCGTAACCAGAAACACGAACAACACAAATACACCAAAGTATAACCATCTACTTCCAGAATTCATCATCTCGAAACTTATCTCTTCAATAAAATCATCCAAACAACTTCTTAATAATCACCTGAAAACACAAATCAAAACAAATTAACATCAAAAAGAAAACTTTCAAATCCATATATCTACAAGAAAAACGTATAGATCTACAATAAAATCTTTAGATCTAAAAGAAAACTTTCAAAACTTTATAAATATAAGTAGATCTATTAAAAAAACTCAAAAAAATACCTCAAAACTTGAAAACCCTTTGGGTCTTGGTGGTTCCAGCGGCTGAAGAACACGGTGGAGGGTGGATATCGACGGTGGCGTCGGTTTCTGTAGTGGTGGTGATGCCGTAGGTTTTTGTGGTGGTCCAATGCGGCGGATACAAATGATGGAGGTTGAGGGTATTTACGAAGTGATGGCGGCGGCGGTTTGGAGAGATGGTGGTGTGTGTTTTTTTAGGTTAAAGTGAGAGAGAGAGCTGAGAAATACGGTTTGGAGATTGGAGATATGGGTGTGTGTATTTGTGTGTGCGTGTGCGTTTGTTAACTGATAAGGGCAAAATGGGGAATACATTATTTTCAACATTTCTTGACTTTTCACTTTTCCTATGTTGACCATTCCTCCATTATAGATAGTTAAGATTATGAAATAAGCATGTTATTAATCATCAAGCATGTATATATATATATATATATATATATATATATATATATATATATATATATATATATATATCATGATATTGAGTATACAAGCAATAAGCATAACAATCATATATTAAAGACAAGAAATAAAGCATTCATTAGTTGAAAATAATTATGTTAAAAACATAATTATTGATACAACACATATTTTTCTTATAGCATACAATAAGTAGAAAATTTTAAATTGCCTAAGAGATCCATTTGACTTGATTGAGACATGAAAAACTTGAATTATTTTGGATGGATGATGGTAAAGAGGGGGTAAAAATGTTGGATTAATGGGGTTGTAAGTTTGGGTGTATGGATGTTGGAGAGAGTGTTGATGGAGGAATTGGAGGTGGAGAACTTGGACTTGACCATGTTGAATGAGGGTTTTGATGTTGTTCAAGTGGTGGTGTTGGATTGGATCTAGTGAGAAGATACTCAATCCAAGTGAGACGCTCATTTAAGGCGATGGTTTGATTTTGGAGAAAGATGCAACAAGGACAATTGTTGAAATGTTTCTCAATTTGACTCAAGTGATGTGGTGATGATGGTAATGATGGTGAGATGGATGGTGATGGGTCTAAGTTGCTTTGAGCAAGGTGCAAAGCAAGGAGAGCATTAAGCTTATGGGCTTCCTTGAGTTCTTCAATGAACTTCAAGTATTGAGTGGACGGTGATGATGATGGAGAGTGGTTGTTATTTGGTGAAAGTGGTGTTGACACTCTTGGTGGTGGAGACATTTGTGAACTTGGGTAATTATGAGTGAATGAAGGTGGACATATGGATGATTGGTTATGTGTGTGAAAGGGTTCATTAGGATGAGGTTTAGGTGTTGGTTGAGTTTGAACAACATCATTTGTTGGGTTATGGCAAATGTCAAGCTTCCTCCTCCAAATGGGCCTCACTGAGATTGTAGCAACTCTTGTAGGCTTGGATCTTGGGTGGTTAGATGATGACATGTTTGGATGGATGATATGGATGAGCATTTATGATGAGTTGGGTATTTATGGTGTAGTGATGATGTGATTGTGGAAGGTAAATTTTGGTGGGTGGTTTGTGACAAAATGTGTTTGTGAATTTTGGGAAGTATAGGATAAAATGGGCTAAAAATAGAAAAAGGGAGCAGCACCTTCGACCATCAGATGGCCGGTCCCCTTAATTAAGGGACCGGTCCCCTTAAATATTAAGGGGGCCGCCTAATGAATTAAGGGGGCCGCCCATCTGCTGATTTCCAGGTTACTGGAAATGGGTTTTTGGCAGAAAATTGTTGAAAGGGTTGTGTTTTTGGGTTTAGTTTCAAGCAAGTCCAACTTCTTTTGAGGCAATTTAGGATTTAATAACTTATGTATGCTAAGCATATTCATTAGACATTATTATCTAGCATGCAAAAAACTTATTTAGCATGTAACATATATATGTTAGACAAGAAAACACTACATAGCACCAAGTAATTCATAGTATCATATTTAGGAAGATTAATAAGCAAGTTAAATAATCCTAATGAATATCTATGTGCATGAGAATGTGGAGTTGTGATAGCATGGACTTCTAGACTTGTACCAAGTGAGGTCTTAGTGAATAAATTATGGTTATTTTCAAATTTAGTTCACTTATAAATGTCACATACATAAATATAGATGACAGATATGAGATCACCATGCATGATTTAAAGAAATGTTTTTGGCATTATTCAACAATGTTTGAAAGTGGGTTTTTATGTAGATGTGAAAGATATATTAATGAAATAGTTTTGGCTTTATTTCAAAATGTTTTTATGAGGAAAGAAAACATATTTTTCCAATCTTTGGTTTTTGATAAACACGTAATTATGGACACAAGTTTGGAAGAAAGGTAGGATGGTGAAACATGTTTAATAGAAATGTGTCATAATCTTTTGAAAAATCATTTTTCCAAAATGTGAAGTTTTTGCAAATTTAAAAACAAGTCCCATTAATTATAGGTTTAAAAATAGTGGTTTATAAAAGATCTCATGCTCAAGGGTATTGGTTAAGTCTATTGTCACATGCTACCTCTTTCTACATATCCTATGGCATTTAAGCATGTATTATGACTAAATACAAAAATACATCATATCAGAGTAGTTAGAGAAAAACAAAAGCTATTATAATGACAATGCATTCAACAACTAAACAAATAATTACGAAGGAATGCAGTCAAATCACATAGGAGCAAGTAAACATCTAGAAATTTTATATATGCAAGATGACATAAATCTAGGAATGAAAAGCTCTAGTGAAAAGCAAAGTTCATAACAGTAAACTATCGTTAGGTATATTTAGGAAGAATAATGTATTCAAGTTGGAGAATGAGTATGAGACTATTACTAGTGGTGCTCAATTCAGGCTAAACACGACCGTTTTTACGGGTTACACACACCCAACTTCTCACATAGAAGCAATTCAACCGTTAGGTCAAATTGAGTTTCTAGTCAATAGATTCTCCAGTAGTCATTCTCTTTTTAGAAGAAATTAAGTTCCTAAATTTACCTATCGAAGAGTACCAAATATGAAGATTGCTTGGTTTGCTAATACTTAGGGGGGCTAACTAAAGGTTTTCTAGTTCATTAAGCCACAGAACGAATATAACTAAAGTGTAGAGGCAAAGCAACCTATCAGACTAAGCGTATCCTAAGGCATTAATAAGATTATATGCATGAAGTAATTACTTATGAAATTTAAAAAGAAAACTTACCTCACGTCCTAGCTTTTCTTTGTAATGTCTCAGATAATAATCGACGTGTGAATGATAGGTGAGTCTTATTTGGAGTTTTATCTAATTTGCATTCGTCACATACCGGATGGTGATATTCTCCTTCGTCTGTGTCACTCCATGAATTTGGATTGAGTTCACTTTGGAGTTGATTCATGTAGTCTTCGTCGTTAATACCTTCATTAACAGCATTTGAACTAGTAGCACATGTATCTATTTTATCTAAATGTTTATCTATTAAATTTTCTAAGATAACTAATTCATGTACAAGATCAAAATCTTCATCTTTGGCTTGGCATTTTTCTTGATGAAAGTTTAAGAGATTTTTCCAAATATCATTTGCCGTTTTACAGAAGAATATTCTTTCATATTCAACTTTCGGCAAGGTTTTATAAATAATTATTTTAGCTTTATTATTTATGTCATTCTTTGTTTTCAAATGCTCAATTTGACTTTCAAAATCCGTTTTTGTTTGACTTTCAAAATATGTTTTTGTTTGACTTTCAAAATCACCAATCGAAATGACATGCCAAAGATCTAGATCAATTGATTTCACATAATTTTCAAATTTATTTTTCCATTCAAGAAAAGTATAGTTTTCAAATAGTGGTGGTGTTTGCATAAATTCCCCTTCTAAATATTTTTCGGATTCCATAGATCGATTCAAGTTTTAAAATACAGTATATTTTAAAGATCTTGATTGACGTGGCTCCTGATACCAATTGTGGAAAACTAGAAGGGGGGGTTGAATAGTTTTATGTCTTTTTAATTTTATTATGAAAACCTTTGTTTATTTTTAAAACACTTAGATTCAAGTTTGTATGAAAAATAAAACTTGAACCTTATTATTAGTTATATATGTATTCTTTTAAATTGATTGTAAAAGTTTTGGTTTCTTGAATGGAGTTTCAATTTGATCTATATGTGAAGTCAACTTCTAATTATTACTAACAGTTATATATGCCTATATGTTATAAAAGTAATGACGATATAAATAAAGATGTAAGTAAGAGATGGAAAGATCTAACCGAGACACGATGGATTTATAGTGGTTCGGCTACAAGGACACCTTCCTTGCCCTACTCCACTCCCCGAGCACCAAGCTCGAGAGTTTTCTTCACAACTTCAATAAGCTCCCTTATGGCGGAGAAAACCGTACACAACTTTGGCTTACACGGGTTTAATGACACAAAGCTAAATGTCGAGTTCTAATCGTAGCTAGAACCAATCTCACAACTTCACAACACAACTTCTTCACAACTTATTCACGACTACTTCACAACGGCTTCACGACTTCTTCACGACTTCAACACGACTGCTACACAACCTCTATGCTGCGGCTTCACGACTTCAACACTATGTCTTCACGACTAAGACTTCACGACTTCAACATGACCGCTACACAACCTCTATGCTATGGCTTCACGACTTCAGCACTAGGACTTCACGACTAGGACTTCACGGCTTCAACATGACCGCTACACAACCTCTATGCTACGGCTTCACAACTTCAACACTAGGACTTCATGGCTTCAACACGGCCACTACACACCCTCTATGCTACGGCTTCATGACTTCAACACTAGGACTTCACGACTAGGACTTCATGGCTTCAACACGACCGCTACACAACCTCTATGCTACGGCTTCACGACTTCTAGGCTATGGCTTCACTATGGCTTCAAGACTTCTCTACTTCACAACTTTACAAGGCTTCTACTCTACTTCTTTACTCCACAACTACTTATCCACCTTCTTCACTACTTACACACTACTCTAGCCTAATCACTTATGTTTACAACTTATATACACACTTTACACAAATGAATGAATGATTTACAAAATATACAAAACAAACAACTTGAGTAACAAGATGATACTAAGTTGTAATACTTCTAGTCTTGATTGATAGAAGTATTATTCTTTTGCACTTGGATAGTGGAAGCTTGGATCACTTGGAAACCAATGCTTAAGATTACATGATCAAAGGTTTTTTGAAGATATGAAATGAGATCTACAACAGAAAGTTTTTGTACAAAAGGGTAAGGAAAAATGCCAGAGTAAAACCAGTATTTATAGGCAAAATCTGGGACCTACTGGAGCGGGGGCGGTCCCCTTAAATAGGGGGCGGTCCCCTTAATTTTAAGGGACCGCCTTGTATAATTAAGGGGGCCGCCCCTGCCGAACGTTGCCCAGTTTTGTCTTTTTGTGGGAAAGGTTTTTCTGGGTCATTTTTACTGATTTTGGTTTAAAATTTTAATTGATAAATTTATAATGAATTAAACCTTTTTATTTATTACCAAAAATGTTTTTCTAAAAGATATAAAATGTTTTTGACATTTTATAAAAAATCTAGTTTTTAAGAAAATGTTCCTTTGATCATATAATGCATTAAGCATTAGTTCATTCATACCGTAAGTGATTTTAGTTGTAGAAGTGAATATTTACAACTAAGTACTTGTTTATTTTATAAGTTTATGTTTTGATGAGTTTACATTTTGTGATCATCAAAACATAGAGATATGAATAAATATTGATAATGTTTTTAGGCATTATTTATGTCAACAAGGTATATAAACAAATGGGAACGCTGTGGACAAAAACCCACCTCTACAGATAGTGTCAATACCATTGGTGCATCAATGGCGAGGCCATGGACTCCCCATGACTGGCTACAAATATGGGCAACATAATAGGCATAGTACATGCAATCTAATGATAAGTGATAGTTATAAATTATCCAACTCAGATAATAGCTATATGAATAGAATATAGCATGAAACGAATAATCAAACAAATACTGAACAAATATGGATCAAAGCATATCGAATAAAAAATATCAAGAAATCAATGAGTCATGAGAATCCTTAAGGATAGAGTACAACCAAATTATGTAATTGTGAAAATTATTTAAATGTTGTTTTCATGAAAGTATTCTTTTCAAAACCGTTTTCATAGGAGTCATTAAGCCTTCATATAAATAGTGGTGTTACCTCGTAGTCATAGAAATCATTTTTAAAAAAAATAGTATTTCTCAAAACCATCATCAAGATATATATTCAAAAAGGTTTTTCATACAAGTCACAATATCTAATGCATTATAAAGTATCAAAGGATTCAAATGCGAATATTGAAGTCACGAACGAATCGAACCATATCATAATGAAACGAGTCATCATGAGGAAATCCTTACTGATAAAGGATAGAATATATGTACCTTAACGTGAATGAAAGGAAATCAAACGACTGAATGAACACCAGGAAACAACATCGCGCCTCTTCAAATGATCTACACGAATTAGGGATCATTTAATACTTATATGTTTATTAAAGTCATAACGGATTTTAAATACTTATTAGCTCATTCGTTAATGTGTTTTAGGGTTTCACATGTGGAATAGTAAGTATTCATAACATAGGTTTAAAAGTATCTCGGATTGGTTTTTCAAATGAATTAGGAGCAAAAAATGTTAGGTTAAACCAAACACTTAGCTTATGTTATAATTCAGATTTTATCGCGTTCAGGTCCTTTTGTTTATGAATTTAAAACCATACTTATATACTTATTGAGGTGCTCAAATAATTATCATAGATACTTATACATGTTAGGTAGTTACTTTAATTTTTCTAGATTTTATTTCAAAGGGAAAGTATCCAAACAAAAATCATTTTCCCAGATCTGTTCAGAATAATAACTGCACAGACACCCAGAAAATTTGCCCTTAACCAACCCATTTCAACACTTCAGAAAAATCCACCAAAATTCCAGTAAGCCATATACATCTTAAAAATTATCCCTGTGAAATGAGACCTCTTAATTCCTTATTTTTTTAAAACTAAAAATCAAAAACACCAACTGATTTTCAAACTTCCAAAATACAGTTTTGACACTTAACTTTGTAAAAATCAAAAGACCATCTTCTCGACCTCCAATGACTATAAAACTTGTTATTCAGATAGTACGCTTCATGAACTTATGTTTAGGCTCAAAAATCACACAAAAATACATTGGCATTATTAGTTTAGACCCCATTCAATCCGACCCATTTCCTGGACAGCATGGAAAGTGAGACAACAAATGACCTAAGTTTAACCAACCAATACCATGACTTATTAACCATTTTATTCAAATTGTAACAAGTTTTAAGACCCCAATAAATACACACCAAATCACCACCACAAGCACACACACGACAAAAATATTAACGAGCCACATATGTGTTCTAAATGAGACCAAAACAATCACCTATGTCTAATTATTTTTAGACTAGATTAACACATATGTTTCATAGGTTTATTTAGCCAATATAACACACTTATAACAGCCCCTAGAACGACACAAAATCGTGCATACACCCACACGAATTTACGACACAACCATATCACATAAAATCATAAAACAGCCCCAATTCACATAAAATCATAGCCATAATAATCCCTTCGTTACACCATAACACACGCCTAGGGTTTTACCTTTTTAATACTTCATTAAATGGTTATTTAGAGACTGATTTCTAGGGCTCCCAAATAGTTGCAGGTCGACCAAAAAAGAGAACAACACCAGATTCGACTCACTAGGCAACACACACATGAAATCATGACTCAAGACCTAGACTTCTCGTTAATTACTCTGGTTAGGGTTTCTAGATTTGTTGGTCAGGTTAACGTGTTATTAATGATCTTCTAACAGGTCTTTATGACATAACAAGGACTGGGACACAAGGAGTAGGGTCGTTATGTAGGAAATCAACTTGAAACAACATGTATTAACAAGGGTCTAAAATATCATGTGGCGTATAACTTAAAGGATTCTATGATTACATATTAACGAGCATAAAAATGATCATGTTAGCATGTTTTATTCTTAGTTAACATATGCATGAGTCGTATGGGAAAAAACAAAGAGAAGGCATGCTTTACCTAGGTGTTGACTGGAAGAGAAACGAATAGAAACAAGTTTAGGGCTCGGATTACACACAAAGAACTCCAACGATTGTTCACCACTTGATCACCAAACTCTTGCTTCCTTCTCCTCCATCTTCTTTATAAAAAAAAACCTATGCACACACCAATTAGATCTATTGTCTTGTAGGTAAGAGAGATAAAAACACTAGATCTATTGTCCAACATGTAAGTATTTGTACTACGTAAGAGCTTCCCATGCATTTTATCTTGGGAACTATCAACTGGTATCATAAAAATAGAAATAACCACTTTGTTTTCTTTGTATTTTCAGTTTTTACCAAAGGGATGTCATCTAGTGATTCAGAATCAACAACCTGTGATGATATTGTGTTTCACCAATGGGTGTAAGTTTGTCTATTATTTTTTCTATTCTTTTTAAAGATTTATTGTTTGTGTAATAATATATGTTTGTTTTAATTCTTTCAATTGTTACACATGAACTCTCATAACGCTGGTGAGCTCGTGTTTTAGGTACATCATGGTAGTGTTTTTATGTATCTTCCCTTAAGGTATGCTGCTGGAGAACTTATAGACTTGAAGTTATCTAGGTCAAGTAGGTTATCTTATTCTGAAATGTGTGACCTTTTGTTGAAAAACATAAAAGAGGATATATGGGTGTGGTTTTATTGTAAACCAAGGTATAGCTTAGAAGAAGGTTTGACCATTGTTGAAACTGATAATGATGTGAACAAAATGTATGAATTTGCTGAGATTCATGGACTCATTGAGGTCTTTGTCAGTGAAATTCCGCAAGCAGAATTAGTTAACCACTATCATAAGAACTTGCCTTTTGATGACTCTGACGATGAGGTGACATCTAAAGTCAGAATTCATGAAAAAAAAAGATATTGAAAACATGTCGTTGGAAGAAATAATAGCCTGGGAACAAGCAGAACAAAATTCACCAGGTATCCTTAGGACCCTTATGTTAAACCTTTTGTTGAAGCAAGACTTTTTAGAGGGAGGGGAGAGATGGAATATAATGATGACTTCTTACATTGTCCGGCTTTTTTAAGGTCTGTAAATAGCCCGTACGTGCCAAAGGACTATGACTGTGGCTGTAGGTATCTGACTTTTTTAACGTCTCTTGAGCCTGTGGGAGGGTCATCAGAAAGTGGTATTGAATCTAGTCCTTTAATGGTTAAGAGCCTTGTTAATGACCTTGAAAATGTTCCTACAGCTGGAGGGTCTACTGTTATCCAAGATGTGTCAAAGGAAATTGGTTTCAAAGCTAGTCCTTTCAAAGGTAAGAATCTTTTACCTGACTTTGAAGCTGCTGTGGATGATCACCTTCAGGATGTTGTGGCTTTGTCAACTGTCAGAGGGTCTAATTCCATCCCGTATGTGTCAACTGAAAGAAAGTTTCTGAATCTAGTCCTTTAAATGGTAAGAGGCTTTTTAAGGAGCTTGATGAAGTTCCAATAGTTGGAGGGTCAACTGTTATCCAATATATGTCAAAGGAAAGTCGTTTTCAAGTTAGAACTTTAAAGGTAGGAAACTTTTTAATGACTTTGAATCCGTTGGTAATGATGAGTATGTTGTTGTGTGTGATGATGTTGAGTATGAGGGTGGTGGTAAGGATGCAGTTGCATGTCAGGCTGTAGGAGGTACAATTGTCAAGAATGTGTCTAACAACAATGGTTCCCAATCTTGAAGCACTAAAATTCAGTAACTTCTGCAAGTGTATGCGCACTTCCTTTATTTTGTTGTATTATGGTGGACGGTAACAATGTCTCTAATTAGTTGTTGTACTAGTTATGTTGGGAACAATTTCTCTTAATATGTTAAGTTGTATGAACTCTTAAGCGACTTTTTAAGGGATATATAAGCGACTTTCTAAAACCCAACTCTTTGTGTTCTCCTAGTCAATGGCATTGAATTGATATGACCTGCTAGGGTGCAAGTGCCATGTAATGATGACTTCATTGCTGTCATGTTAAACTAGTCAAACATAATTGTACTTAGATTCAAGCGATTTTTTTAAAGCGACCTTTTATTATTTATTTATTAAAGCGACTTCTTACCCAAACACCCAAATGTTTTGTGCTTTTTGTTATGTTACTTTATTAGGGTCTTGTACTTAATAAAATATTGTTGCGCATGTAGTATGTTTGTCATTTGTTTGTGCAGCTTGGTTCCATATCAGTATTTAGGTAACATTTTGTTCTATGGAGGTAGTCTATCAAAAGCTACTACAAGAAAGGCTTTATCAAGTTTGAAATTGAAATTGTTTCTTAAAAAAGTTTAACACATACAAGAAATACCATGAATAGCCTAATCAGATAGTTCATTACTAAAACATAGAAAAACTACTAATACATCATAAACATACGAAATAAAAGCCTAAACGTAATACAGCCTAAACATACGAAATTCCATAAAAACATAGATAATTAAAAAGCCTAAACGTAATAAAAAAAAACTACAACATCATTCTAGCTTTAGAGTGCTCTTATATTGCGGATGAATTCTTGCTTCTTGGCAATGCTCCTCAACACCTCCTCGCGAGCTGCACGTAAGTGGGTTGTAACTCGCATATCCGATTCAGTTATCATTAGAAGTGTGTGCAACCCGTAGCTATTGATGGGCACATTTAGGGGCAACGAATGCACCCAAGTCATCTCTGGATCACGTGTTCGAAATTCATCGAGATACCTGTTCAGCTCGGTGAGCAAATTGTTCGCCAGATCAACCTCTGCTACAAGTTCTCTCCCAAGTCGTGTAAGGATCATTTTACGCACCTCATTTGGTTCGTTCAACATAGTAATGTGTTTGTGATAATTTATAGAGAATTTATTTTAGAAAATTATTTTGTAAGGTGTTATTTATAGAGTGAATTAAGTGATAGGAATTAAATGTGTGGTTGGTGTAAAGGTGTTATTTCTTTAAGATAGTAAGTAATATTTGAGCAATCAATATTTTTAAAAAACGACTTTATTTGCGCAACAAATAATTTTTGAGCGACTTTATTTTGGCAACTTATAACGTGGGTGGTTGTTTTTGTCTTTAACGCAAGACCACGGTGGCGTTCACTTGGGTTTAACGCAGCAATGTGAAACTTTAACTCGGGTGTCACGTTAAGACACCGAGTGCTCTTATTTGATTTTTGAATTTGAATTTTGCATTTGAATTTGAATTTGAACATACACTAAAAAGAAACTAATAACCATATGAAACAAGAAAGTAAAGTACAAATACGCAAAGACGTAAATTAAACTAGAAACGGGCTCTTAATCGGGCATTAAACGGGCTTAAGAAAACCTAAAAATCAAAAATTAACCCTAGATGTGTAAATTTGAATGCTAAAAGTCCTAAATGATTAAAAATAATTTTAGAAAAAAGAATTATATTTTTTTTTTTATTTTTTTTTAATGAATTAAAAACACTTTTATACTAAAAATAATATTAAAATACTAAATTAATACGAAAAATTATGAAAAATTCTGGAAAACTACTTTAAGCTATAAGGAACTTAGGAAAAATAAAAAGGAATCGACATCTTATCTAGATAAGCTGTGAATAAACTAAAAGGGGAATTATGCTAAATAAGAAAAAACTGGTTAAGTAAATATCAAATGCACCCTTAGTCGAAAAAGACCCAAGGGCGCAGTTGGTATTGGTGTGGTGTGTAAGACGGTTGAGGTCAGGGGTTCGAGCCCTGAACACCCCTGGCTTCCCAACTTCCCGTTTTTTATTTTTTTAACAAAAACTTTTTATGGAACTTTTTAACCACTTAAAAATAAGCATTTTTAATGAAAGCAACTTTTTTATATCTAGTTAAATAAGCTAGAAAATAGCTGAAACAACCAACAGTTATGCTAAGGAACGAAAAACTATTGAACTAACTTGAAAATGAGTGCACAAGCTGCTTATTGTGGATCCTTAGTGCTTATTAGTTATAGAAGAATATATTAGATCAGATAACTAGCTTATTCTAGTGCTTATTTAGTGAATTAAGCCCTTATCCGTTTTAATTTAGAACTAGCAGTAATAACTTCTAGTTAGTACTACTGCGCTTAATTTGGCTTATTTTCTGCTTAAACTTAGGTTAGTATTGCTTATTTAGTTAGCTTTTAAGATTATAAAAGCTTACTTACTTAATCATTTAAGCCTTTTATTTTTTTTAGTTTCTTAGTTAACTGTTTGCTATTTTAGCTTTGTCCAGCTTATTTGGTTTAATATAAAAAAAGTTGCTTTCATTAAAAGTGCTTATTTTAAGTTGTTTAAAAGTTCCATAAAAAGTTTTTGTAAAAAAATATAAAAAATGGGAAGTTGGGAAGTCAAGGATGAGCAGGGCTCGAACCCCGGACCTCAACCAACCTCAACCATTTAACATACACACCAATACCAACTGCGCCCTTGGGTATTTTTCGACTAAGGTTGTATTTGAATTTTACTTAAACCTTTTTCACCCTTTTAGCTTAATTTCCTTTTTAGCTTATTCACAACTTATCTATATAAGTTATCAATCCAATTTTATTTTTCCTATATTCCTCATTGTTTAAAGTACTTTTCCTAAATTTTTCATATTTTTCTTAAATAGTTTAGTATTTTAAATATTATTTTTAGATTAAACATATTTTTAATTCATAATAAATAAAATAAAAATCAAAAAAATATAATTCTTTTTTCTAAAATTATTTTTAGTCATTTAGGACTTTTAGAAATTAAATTTACACATCTAGGGTTAATTTTTTATTTTTGATGGGTAAAAGAAAGAACGCGGGCAAAAAGTCTCTTAAGTGACTTTTTAGAGGGTATATAAGCGACTTTCTAAAATCCAACTCTAGGGTGCAAGTGGCATGTAATGATGAATTCATTGTTGTCAGGGTAAACAAGTCAATCATAATTGTACTTAGATTCAAGCAACTTTTTTAAGCGACATTTTATTATTTATTTATTAAAGCGACTTCTTACCCAAACACCAAAATATTTTGTAGTGTGTTTATTTTTGCATAGGAAATTAAACCGACTGAGAAATTAATACTTCAGTTAAGTTTTGTAACCATGAAGCTTGTTCAGTTCCAATTTAGTTTCATTACTTATAATGCCTTAGTACTTGTTTTAGGTTTTATAATCTTTTTTATCATTTTTCACCCACAAAAAAACCCTCCGACTCCTATCAAACCAATCAATCAATGGCTGACAATGTTGAAACCCCTCTGATCAATGAACTGAAGGAAGTATCTGGGTCAGAAAAGCTACACAAAGCCTTCAGTTTTCTCTTTGTTCAAGAGCATACAGAGGATGAAGCGTTCCTCAGGTATCTTGGGGAGAAATGTAATGAGCTTCAAACAAAGATTGAAAAAAGGTCAGCGAGAATGGCTGAAGTGTGGTCGCTCAACCATGACGATGAAGAAGCTGGTGGTGACACTTATGAATGCTTGCGCAAGGTTCAGATCAGGCAGAGGAGGAGGCCGGAGGCCGTTATGGCCATGTTGGTTGAGGTGCGTGATGGTTTATCTGAGGAGGATCATCACCTCACCATCATGGATATGTATGATTAGGGCTTCATGGGCACAACTTGGTTAGCTTCTTTTGTGGATTTTAACATCATGGTTGTATGTTGTCTTCTTTTGATCTGTTATCATGTTGATGGATGTCATGAAGACCTAAATGGTCTTGTTGTAAAAACGTGGGTCTTGGTAATGAAATCAAGTAAAAATATTAGTATTACTTTTGTAGTTATGTTATTTATTTATCCATTTTTTCTTATTTATTTTTTTCTTTTTTCGTTATACAATGTGGGTTTTGGTAGTTTGACGTGTCAGTCATTCGCATATAATAACACACACTTGTCAGTCATCCACAAAAAGTCTCTTAAGCGACTTTTTAGGGGTTGATAAGCGACTTTCTAAAATCCAACTCAAGGGTGCAAGTGTCATGTAATGATGACTTCATTGCTGTCAGGCTAAACAAGTCAAACATAATTGTACTTAGATTCAAGCGACTTTTTTTAAGCGATATTTTATTATTTATTTATTAAAGCGACTTTTACTCAAACACCAAAATATTTTTAGTGTAAGTATTTTCTAAAAAATTGTTATGTACTAATTATTTTTAATTTCATAGTTGTTGTTTTGGTAATTGTTTGAAGGTTTTTAAATTTTTTCTGTTTTGTTCTTTTTGTTATGTTATTTAATAGGGTATTGTACTTAATAAAAGATTGTTGTGCTTTCTGGTTACCTATTTTCTAAAAGATTGTTGTGTACGAGTATTCATTTTCAATGTTTGGACTACGAAACATATCTTTAAATATTTCCGTTTGTAAGTCTAGTTGTACACTGTTATTGTTACCAAAATTTCCATTGATATTTTTTCATGACAACCATTACATTTATATGATCCACAAGAACAAAAGTACAAGACTAAAAACAAAACAAAAATTAAAACATGCATCAACCATAACACAACGTTTTTCATTGATATTTCTTCAATGCCTTTTGCTTGAACCACAACTTTTTTTTTTGCTTTTCTTTCCTTTAGTTGTTGAAAAAAATATTCAAGATTTTTAATCCTGTTTTCCAAGGCATAAACCTTTTCTAAGCCGGGATCATCATTCTCTTGATTCTCCTCCTCATTAACTCCCAAAAGCTCATCATAGTAGAATTCTTTTTCCCTCAGCCAATTAAGAATCTTGACCCTCGTCCGATCATCTACTTGCCTATACGAACCGTATTCAGAAATTGGTTCGGCACCAAAACCTTCAAGGACTAGGTCAAAGAGAAAAGGGTTGTCTAACACTTTGTCATACTCCTCTTTATCAGTCGCAAATGGGTACACAGCCATTGTTAGGTGATTTGTTGGTTTGGGATTAGTGTGTGTTTATAAGCAATTTGTTCGAGTATTAATTAAATGGACTTTTTTTTCAAAAATTTAGACCTTTGGTTGATCATCTTTATTTGATGGGTAAAAGAAATAAGGCGGGAAAAAAGTCTCTTAAGCGACTTTTTAAGGGGGGTATGTAAGCGACTTTCTAAAATTCAAGTCTAGGGTGCAAGTGGCATGTAATGATGACTTCAGTCCTGGTAATCAAGTGGCATGCATGTAATCAAGCGACTTTTTTTAAGCGACATTTTATTATTTATTTATTTATTAAAGCGACTTCTTACCCAAACACCAAAATATTTTGTAGTGTAATTATTTTCTAAAAGATTGTTGTGTACTAATTATTTGTAATTTCATAGTTGGTGTTTTGGTAATTGTTTGAAAATTTTTAAATTTTTTCTGTTTTGTGCTTTTTGTTATGTTACTTTAATAGGGTATTGTACTTAATAAAATATTGTTGTGCTTTTTGGTTACCTATTTTCTAAAAGATTGTTGTGTGATTATTTTTAAAAATACAACATTTTTTCATTCTATAAACATTAGAATACCAATAATTGAAAATCACTACAAGTTTTATGTCTATTGATACAAAAAAAAAAAAAAAAAAAAAAAAAAAAGGAAGAAAATGAAAATTTTAAAACCTTATGATAATACAAAATCCTTTGCATAGGAAAAGGGAAGGGGCGCTTGTTCAGTTTTGTGTGTCTCAATGTTACAGATATTTTTTGTTTCATCATTATTTTTCTATACAAACATCTACTCATTCAATTGATCATCCACCACAGTTTCTCTTACCAAATTAGTTCAAAACTAAAATCACAATCTCTATTAAAAAAATGGCTACCTCCCTACCAATTTGCGATCAATTAGCAAAAGTTGCCAAATCCAGGCTAGTTAAAGACATGATGCTTGTACATTACTGGGAAGAACTTAAAGACACTGTTCGTGATGAATCAGATGTTAGGTCCAAAGCTTCTGAAATCAGTGCTCGTGTTAATCGTAGGGGTAAAACTATTGATGAACTTCTCCTTCTTTGTGGGTCAGACTCGTCTCTGAAAAGTATTGACGACATGATGCTAATGAATACTAAAGATCTGTGTGACATTGATAGGCTGCTCCTTGTTGCTTCACAAAAGCGTGTGCGCATTCGTGATTTGGTTGCCTATAGAATATTCACGATCAAAGAAACACATGTATGGTACACAAATATGGATCGAATAGAAGAAAGTTTAGAGAGAGAAGTAGAAGAGTTGGAACCTTGAGAGAGAAAGTGAAGTATGATATATTAGTTTGTGAGAAAAGGTCCAACCCTCTCCCTAGGTGGAGATGGGTATATATACTATTACATATTATGCCCCGAGTGGGCTGTGGAGTGAGCTGGCAGAGGGTAAAGACCCGACCCACTCTACAAAATCTATAATAACTAATCTACTACTAATAATATTACTAATCCTACGAGCTATTTAGTGCTAATGAGTTCTCGGGGTGACCGAGTCTTCAACTGAATTTTTATATTCCTAACAATCTCCCCCTAAGGGAGGTCACCCCGGAAATAATGATCTGAATTCTAGCACTCTATCTTCTGAACATGACTTCATAGCTCGTAGACTTTGATTCTTCAGTGTCAAGGATCTTTGTGCCTTCAGCAGTGAACTTTTGATGACTGATCTTTTATCTTGGATGATCTTTGAGTATCCTTGAAGTTATCATCCATCATATGTCTTCACGTCATCTTGCAACATCGTCATTATGTGAGGTTGTGATCTTAGAGCCTTCTTTGAGATCATCAGCCACCGTAAATCTCTGAGCTCATCCATTGTAATAAAGCCTCCATGTGATTTGTTGTGACCGTTGGGCTCGCATGCTCACACTTTTCTGGATCATGATAGATTTCATCAGAGTTGCAGAAGCGGTGTTGTAGGTCTTTCAACTATCATGATGTCTTTGGTAATGAGTTGGAAGTGTGAGCATGGAGTGTGGATTGACACGTCTCTGCTGGAATCAGGAACCACCATCGCCATCTTTATATGAATCTGAAATAAAACAGCTAGCAATAAAGTTGGAGAACGAATATGGCTTTGTCATTCGTTCGATGTGGTGGTTGGATTTAACCTTCGGTTCTGTGAAGACCGACCTGTGATCAGGTAGAATCCCCTTTAAAGAAGATTCTCCTTGACAGGAATTTCCAGCTTGTAGTAATGAGTCTTCCAACAAATTAATGTCAGAAACATCATACTAAGCATGTTCTCATACCGGAACGTCTCAAAGCAGACAGCACGGTAGAGTGAATCAGTGAATTAAATACCCACTGATTGACGAGAAATTGATTAGAAAAATCACTTGCGTGTCACCGAATAAACATTTTGTGCAACACGACAAGGGTTTTATAAATTGAAATCACATTTCTGTCAAAAATACTTTTGTTTGAAAAATTTTCACAATCAATGTGCTCGAAACTTTGTTGGTGAGCACATTGAAAGGTTTTTCAAAAGTATCCGTCAATCCATTTCCTGGAACAAGTTTGATTCAAATTTGAATCGCCCCATCGTTTCTTTCCAGTTGTCACAAGCTTGATCCATGAAGGATCTCACATGTCACCCACCAAGAGTTTGTTAGATGTTGGCTCTAGAAGGATTTCCATCTTCATTGTGAATAATTTACGTATCACTCGGATGTTCTGGCAATACCACAAGGATAATGCGTAGGACTCTTCATATATATTTTCTTGCTTTTTACGGTGTATGAAATAGCAAGCATATTGGAAATGTGTCCTAATGAGATTAATTGATGATCTCTGATGAAGCGAAAAGTGTACCGCTTTTAAGGGGTCATTTAAGCCCTAAATCGTATTTATTTGATCAAATATTGCCCTAAATCGTTCCTTTTGTCATTTTAGGTACTTTTGAGAAGAAATCTAGAAAAGGAAGCATTTTGGACGTTTTTGGAGCATAAAAGTGAAGAAAACGACAAAGTCTTACAATCTTGCTGGAAGTTACCTTTGACGGCGTCAGGATTAACCCTGGACGGAGTCACGGCTTGGCAAAAGTGGTGGATGTGAAATTTACTCATGATAAGCCAGAGAAATTGCATGGAAATTCTGACGGCGTCACGCTTTAATCTGATCAAGGTCGTCACGTTATAATTTAAAGAGGGACGGCATCACGTTCATAGTCTGAGGGCGTCAAGCCTTGATAAGCCAGAACGGATTTTGGAGAGCTAAAGAGGGACGGCGTCAAGAAGGTCATCCGAGAACCCTAAAAGCGGCGACGTGACGGCGTCACACTCCATAACGTGACGCCGTCAGATATAAAAATCTATATATAGTTTTGCAATTCTTTGTCATTAGTGTGGAACTTATTGGGGAACTTTGTGTGTGAAAACCCTAGGACGAATTTGGCAGCTCTTTCAAGGCTTTTTGCCTTGAGATCTTCCATGTTACATTGAAGATAAGTTATCAATTAATCATTCAATATGTCTATGTGTTGTTTGATTCTATCTTGTTCTTGTCTTTTGTTTAACATGCTAGGCTAGATTTATCTTGTGTTTGCTTAGATCTAATGAAACCTAGCTATTGATTATTGGTTATTAGTGTGTTATTAGTTGTATTGGATGATTGTTTATCTATGTTAGGCTTAAGAAAACTGGCTAACTTCCTATTCGGTAACTTGCTTGAACGTCTTAAGAAACATGAACCAATGCGTACTAAGGTTTTTATGGTTGTATTTAATGCACAAGCGAATTCTAGTGATCCCATGTTAGGAGCTTCCTAGCCGGCTCGACATAGGAGTGAAGTAGGAGCTTGTAGAGTTGGGGAAGTACGTACGCCACCCCACGAATGGTATTAAGGAATACACCCGTCATCCACGCGACTAATGCACACTAATTAACCGGTAAAAGATAGTTAGGGAGTAAGGAAATCTAAGTAAACACATTTCCCTCCACATAAGTTTTCACCAACATTTTCATTTTCTGTTATTTTATTTTATTTGCATTCGTAGTAATTTGGGTTAGTTGACTAGCAACTAATTCCGCCCACTCTTTCAAACCCGAGATTTTACTTGCTTTCATAAAAATATAAAAACATAAAAAGAATCTTCTCTCACCCTTAGACCTATTAGAGTAATTTTTCATACCTAACGAACACTATTCCCTGTGGAGAACGATCAATCCCCCGTACTTACCACTACACTATACTACATCGGTCAGGTACACTGCCTGGTGGGGTTGTAAGCCTCTTGAGATCCCTCGAGAGGTAAAACCTGTTGTAAGGTTGCAAAACCACGCATCAAGTTTTTGGCGCCGCTGCCGGGGAATAGTTATTGTTTAGGTTGAATTTTTATTTTATAGGTCTACTCACTAGATTCCTTTCTAGTGAGATTTTTATTTTCTTTTTCTAGGTTTTCTTTAGTCTATCTATTTTCTTCGTTTCTTTGTTCATAACCATTACCATTCGACATCATGGAAGATGGTAATATCCTTAATCCCAACAATCCACCACCACAACAACAACCACCACCTCCTAGAGCCCGTACTTTAGGAGAGTACTCCCGTCCTAGCCACCATGGCTATCGAAACACCATTGAGCTCACTCAAGGAGCCAATATCACACCCTTGCGATCCGACACCATCCGGTTGGTGCAAAGCGGATGCGCATTCCATGGACTTCGTTCTGAAGATCCTAATCAACATCTCAAGGACTTTCTCAAAATCGTTGATTCTATAGACCTTGATGTTGCCACTCGAGAGACGACCCGACTGCGTCTCTTTCAATTCTCTTTGCGGGACCAAGCTAGTCAATGGCTAGAACGTCAACCCGCAGGATCCATCACCTCTTGGGATGATCTCACCACTCGTTTCCTTGCTCAGTTTTTCCCACCGGGAAGAACTACCAAGCTAAGGAAGGATATCTTGACGTTTGAACAACGTCGAGGCGAAACTCTCTACGGGGCATGGATTCGATTCAAGGACTTACTCCAAAAAGTCCCTCATCATGGCATAAATCTATGGCTTCAAATCCAAATCTTCTATGACCATGTTGATTACCACACCAAGCGTGCCATCGATCGAGCCGCCGGGGGCAGATTGCGCGACAAAAGCGCCGAGGAATCATGGGAGATCATTGATGAGCTTGCATTCGACGATGATGAATTGTGGCAAGTTTCCCACGATGTACGCTCGGCGGTCAAGACATATTCGTCACCCGATACAGCCAATCAAATTACTGAGGAAAGCGTAAGTGAACTTGAGAAAAGGGTCGCATATCTTATGGAAAAGCAAAAGAGACCCTTAAGTCCACAAAAAGAAACAATTAACTCGGTCTCAAGCGTTAAGCAAATACCATTGTCCGAATCACCCCGTAGGGAAAATACTAAACCTTTCCATAAGCACGCTCCACCCAACCCACCACCTCAGGAACTTAGTCCAACATTCGAAGCTCGAATGAGAGAATACATGTCAAAACACTCCGAACGGTTGGCAAAATTTGAGGAAGCCGTCTACAAACAGAAGGAGGAAATGGAAGAGAAGATGGCGGAGATGATGAACCTTTTGAAAGAATACGCAAATACAAAGGCTCCTAAAAATGTGCTAGTGCGGAAAGATGTTGAAGTTCCCAACACTAAATGTGTTAATGCCGTCTCCGTCGTCCAAGAGGGCGAAAATGATGGAAGAGGAAAGTTGATAACTATGGAAGTTAACAAAATTGACCTCGTCCCACTTAAAGACGGAAACACCAATGCCTACACATGTGATTCCGACAAGGGAAAGGAGGCGCCCACTGAGGAGCGCCAATTGGAAGAACCACCAAAGTCACAACAAGTGAGGCATTACTTGAAGCACGAAATAAACAAGGAAACCATAAACGATTGGGTGGGAAACTATCAACGTACTCATCTACCCAACAAGGAGTCCAAGAGGATGGAACCGGATGATGAATCCGACACATTACCCGGAGGGCAATTGTATGAGTGCCTCATAAGACAAAAGTTAGTGGAAAAGCAGGAATTCTACGGGGTCTTCGAAATACCATGCAGCATTGGAAAACTCAAGTATCTGGATGCGGTAGCTGACCAAGGTTCCGACGTAAATTTGATGCCTTTATCCGTTTATGTCCAGTTAACCGACGAACTGCCATCCATTACCCGTACTAAACTCTCCTTTGCAAAACATTCTTACGAGTACCCGTTAGGAATTGCGGAAGATGTGTTGGTCAATGTTGCCGGATTCCTATATCCGGTCGACTTCATGATTATTGAAAGAAATGACATGAATATGCCAATAATCCTTGGGGCACCTTTTCTCGCGACCACTAGGGCACAAATCAATTACGAAAAAAGCACCATCCAAATGAAGAAGGGGAAGAAGACGATAAACTTCCCGACGATTCCACGTCATATACGAGATGTTGTTCTACAAAAGAAGATGGAGGCTAACCCCAATGTAATCCGTGGTAATGTTCGAGAGAAAATCCTTGCATGGGAGGCAAGGATTAAGAATTACAATGAAAATGAGATTAGAGAATGTAAGGGTGGAAATAACGATTATATTGAGGCTGGTGAGCAGCCTAATAACCCCGCTGAATTTACAAAAGGAGACTCAGTGCTTCTAAGGCATTCAGAAACAAAAGCACCTACCGATGAACCAAGTCCCTGGTGGTACGGACCATTCACAATTAAAAGTCTACACCATGATGGGGTAGTAAGCTTGACCAGCAAGGGAGGAGGTGATGTGACTGTGAATGTCAAGCGATTGAGACACCACCCCCCTGATAACAAGGATTATATCTATCAGGGATACGTCATTATGAATGATGGAGTCACGTAATGTACGTGACTTTGAGTCTAGCTACAAGACTCGTTAATAAAGAAAAGCGCTTCTTGGGAGGCAACCCAAGCTTTAATTTATTTGCTTTGTGTGTTTATTTGTTTGTTTGATTTTTTTCCGTATGTGTGTTTAAATTTTATTATTATTGATTCATGTTCAAAACTAAATTGTGAAAATGCTTTATCTTGTTTTTAACTTCGTCTTAACTACATATAAAGGTATTTTGCAAAAGTTAAGTGTAAGGGAAATCTAAATCGGTTTATTAGAACACAAATGAACGTGAATCGTAATAATCATAAATGAACATACATATTAGTATTTGTTTGAGTCAAATGCTTGTATTGAGTCATAATGATGTTTTGCAGGAATTCCAGGAAGTAAGGTGTAGGTTTTTCCAAAATTTTTCCGGAAACGTAACATGAGAATTCTGTCAGATCATTTCTGACGGCGTCAGGCTCTACAACCTGACGGCGTCAGGTTTAATTTTCTGAAAATTTTTGAAAGTTTTGTTTTCATAAAAAGTTTTTATTAAATCTATAACTTATAATCTCCAGGAATCTGCAAAGTTATCATTCCACAAGCATTATATCCTTATATATAGAGTTTATCCCGCCGATGTTATGCAGGTTTTCGTGTTTGTTTTCTCAGGTTTAACAGGTTATTTTGGACAAGGAAATGTTTTTGGATCAAGCTTATGGCGATGCATTAGTCATGGAGCTTCAACATTCTCTTGGAAGAAGATGTAACCGTGTTATTTCATTATCCACCGAACGAATCAGGGGAGTATTTGATTTCATTCTTTTACTTTATACTTTTACATCTTGTTATTTGAACATTGGGGACAATGTTCATCTTAAGTGTAAGGGGGGGGGGTAAAAGTACGATTAGAGAATACAATTGCACTTGATTTTTGTTTGTTTAATGGTAGATGTGTAATAAAACTGAGATAAATGCCTGTTAGGGTAATTTTAGGGCCAAATTTAAAATTTTTTACAACATATAGGAGTGAAACTTTGATCTTAATGAGCGTCTCATGGATAGGAGTTATATGACTAGCACAAAAACCGTACCACTAAAAAAATTTTCCGCCCCAAATATGTGAGGTTCACCCCTAGAATTGGTAGGAAAAGCATTTATGCTATGATGTGTGTACCGGTAGCACTTAGATTCTAGAACTTGCGTTAGGACCATTCCGAGGCCACAAGTGAGACTACATTCGTGTAGTTAGATTTACTACATGATAAGAGGCATTAGGATTAACCCATTGTTTTACACCTGTGATTTTGTTATAATTACGTTGGCTACATTGGTCAAGTAATTCTCCCACACCCTTTGCGTTGTACTCATTTTTAGTACACGATACCCCTAGTACACCCCTCAGAGCCTATCTTTTCGTTTCGACCTTTAAGCATTTTACTTAAAGGAAGAATTTGTTACACCCCACTAAAATGTACACCCAAATCGCCTTAGCCTACCTTGTATGCACTCATTTTTAGTGCATTATTGTTACAACATTTGTTTAAACCCCAAGTTAATTATCTAGTTGATTACATGGTTGCTAAGTCGAGTCATATCCTTGTACATATTGTTTTGGGACGATTGGGACTCATGGGTAAAGTACTAGTATAATGGAGTAATGGGGAAAAACATCATTTATTACCCCCATATGTGCTAAATGTTTTAAAAGTACTCCAAGTGTTTTAATTATCTTAATTCGAGTCATTAGAATAGTTATTTGTAAAGTTATGTAAAAGTTCAAGTGTAAGGGGAATGCAATGCCCCTATGATGTATTATTTTGGATGGTAGGGCAAAAGTGTATGCAAAAAAAAAAAAAAAATAGAAAAATCAAGAAAAATACAAAAAAAATGAGAAAAAGAAAAGTAGAAAAAACATACGGACTACCATCCCGTTTCATTTTATGTTTATTTTATGTTTTTGTTATTTTGTTTTTAGCTTAAGATTGAGTCGAGTCTTGGCTTAGCAACATTGTATAGTACATGTAATTAATCAAGATCTTTAACTCGCCACCAGTAAAGTATCCCTTATCCAACAAATCCGTGTTTATCATATCCCTACACCTAACGTTATAACCCATGTAAAAGCCCTCTTTGATAGTTTATCTTAGGTGCTTACGCCTAGTGGAGGAGGTTTTCGATCCTTTCCCAAGCCTATGGAAATCAATTTGCTATGACAGGTAGTGAGAGATATTATCCGTTTTCATTTATGAGATTTATTTTGATGACACTTGAGAGATGTGAGTATCTAAACACTACTTGTGAGGTGCTAGTTTGTAATCTCCGTGCTTATTATGATTAAAGTGGAATGAATATTTGTTGTAATTACTTTTATGTTAGCATTAAATGACCCCTAACTTGTATTTTGATTAGAATAAAAGCGCATTTGCTTGAGGACAAGCAAATCTCAAGTGTAAGGGTATTTGATGAAGCGAAAAGTGTACCGCTTTTAAGGGGTCATTTAAGCCCTAAATCGTATTTATTTGATCAAATATTGCCCTAAATCGTTCCTTTTGTCATTTTAGGTACTTTTGAGAAGAAATCTGGAAAAGGAAGCATTTTGGACGTTTTTGGAGCATAAAAGTGAAGAAAACGACAAAGTCTTACAATCTTGCTGGAAGTTACCTTTGACGGCGTCAGGATTAACCCTGGACGGAGTCACGGCTTGGCAAAAGTGGTGGATGTGAAATTTACTCATGATAAGCCAGAGAAATTGCATGGAAATTCTGACGGCGTCACGCTTTAATCTGATCAAGGTCGTCACGTTATAATTTAAAGAGGGACGGCGTCACGTTCATAGTCTGAGGGCGTCAAGCCTTGATAAGCCAGAACGGATTTTGGAGAGCTAAAGAGGGACGGCGTCAAGAAGGTCATCCGAGAACCCTAAAAGCGGCGACGTGACGGCGTCACACTCCATAACGTGACGCCGTCAGATATAAAAATCTATATATAGTTTTGCAATTCTTTGTCATTAGTGTGGAACTTATTGGGGAACTTTGTGTGTGAAAACCCTAGGACGAATTTGGCAGCTCTTTCAAGGCTTTTTGCCTTGAGATCTTCCATGTTACATTGAAGATAAGTTATCAATTAATCATTCAATATGTCTATGTGTTGTTTGATTCTATCTTGTTCTTGTCTTTTGTTTAACATGCTAGGCTAGATTTATCTTGTGTTTGCTTAGATCTAATGAAACCTAGCTATTGATTATTGGTTATTAGTGTGTTATTAGTTGTATTGGATGATTGTTTATCTATGTTAGGCTTAAGAAAACTGGCTAACTTCCTATTCGGTAACTTGCTTGAACGTCTTAAGAAACATGAACCAATGCGTACTAAGGTTTTTATGGTTGTATTTAATGCACAAGCGAATTCTAGTGATCCCATGTTAGGAGCTTCCTAGCCGGCTCGACATAGGAGTGAAGTAGGAGCTTGTAGAGTTGGGGAAGTACGTACGCCACCCCACGAATGGTATTAAGGAATACACCCGTCATCCACGCGACTAATGCACACTAATTAACCGGTAAAAGATAGTTAGGGAGTAAGGAAATCTAAGTAAACACATTTCCCTCCACATAAGTTTTCACCAACATTTTCATTTTCTGTTATTTTATTTTATTTGCATTCGTAGTAATTTGGGTTAGTTGACTAGCAACTAATTCCGCCCACTCTTTCAAACCCGAGATTTTACTTGCTTTCATAAAAATATAAAAACATAAAAAGAATCTTCTCTCACCCTTAGACCTATTAGAGTAATTTTTCATACCTAACGAACACTATTCCCTGTGGAGAACGATCAATCCCCCGTACTTACCACTACACTATACTACATCGGTCAGGTACACTGCCTGGTGGGGTTGTAAGCCTCTTGAGATCCCTCGAGAGGTAAAACCTGTTGTAAGGTTGCAAAACCACGCATCAATCTCTTGGCTCTAGACTCAATAGTGCATTTTGATTTAGTGATCGGAGCCTGGAGAGGACTGCCACCTTTTCAATATCGTCAAACTCGGAGTGAGAGAGACGATAGCAATGTATTGATCTCCGTGACAATTGAAACAAGAGTCCTTTGAGGGACCTTGAGTGGCTAAGGAGGGTTGTGCAGCGTATCACTGGGTCCATGATACTTTGTCTTCAATGTTAGCAATCAACTAAGTGATTCTGACAGCATATGTATTGACCCGGTTTCTGCCTAAGGTGTAAGGAGGGCTTCTTTCTTTTCACCCTTTATCTTTACATTTCTTTTTCATTCTTCAACCCCTTCAGCGCTTACCGAGACTTCATTACTAGCACCTTGTTGGGTTTGTTCCAGTGCTAGCTCCATCTCAGTCTGCACTCTTCCCTTATTCACTTTTCTCCTTTTTAATCATACCTAAGGACTTCTACACTAACTAGTGGATTGTCCTTGGGTAGATCCCTCTAGTTCTGGCGGGATCGTGGGAACGAATACCTAACCTAACCATCCTTATAACTCCAGTACGTTAAATAAAATGGTCGGTCTTTGGTGTTCTTCCACAATTGCCATAATAAATCATTTGCTCCCCCTCAATATGTGCATCGATATACGAAAAGGTTTGGCACATATGGGAGAGCCTACACTTGAGTTCTAACAGATCACATTTTTTATCAGAATTTCATATTTAAATCACATTCTCTCCCCCGATCAAAAATTTCAAATCATTTGAGATTTGGGATCCCAATTGATTTAAATAGTTTAGAAATTTTGGGAGAAAATGTGGTCTGGTTTTAATATATTCTGATTATGGAGCATACTATGCTCCCCCTTAAACTGCGAGAGAGTGTCACTGCTGATGTTGCACAAAGCTTGCAAGGTGTCAGAAATTTGAACAAATACTCTCCCCCTCAATTAATGACCCGTTTTCTATTTAAAGAGCTGTAGTCATTCAATTGAGCATCGAGTATTTGTGAAAATTTAATGCAATTTACCACCTTGTGTAACATCAAAACTCTCTTGAAGAATCATAGAAGATAAAGAGTTTGATGTAAAGAAGACTTCTCTTCTTATACACGAAATGATGCACTGAACCGTACATCAGTTCGAAGAAACATGGATATAAAGTAATCCATGCCTAGGTGAACATCACCCAGTTGGAGGAACAACTGTCTTTTTGGCGACTTGCTTTCCCCATTGTAAAGCGCGGGTTGTAGTATGAAGTAACTGCAAGCCATCTAGACATGTTTTAACTGGTTAATATAACTTCTGCTCGAGCTTCATTTAAAGACCCGTGTCATTATTGAATGACATTTCTAGGTCCGTAAATGTTATCGATAAACAGAAGACATGCCTACTAGAGCTATTTTTGGTATTTTTGTGATTTTCTGATTTTTATGGTTTTTATAGGTTTAATATTTTTCTCTTTTCTTTTTGTTTATTTATTTATTTATTTATTTTAAGATATTTACAAATATATACAAGGATAAGTGAAGCCAATCCTTTACTCCTCCTCTTCTTCTTGAAGACCCTTGAGTGTTTCAGGTGTCAAGCTCTTCATACCAAGACGAGGGAGAATAAACTGAAACCGCTCTCTTGGAAGTGCCTTGGTGAAGATATCGGCCAACTAAAACTCCGTCCTCACGAAGTAGAGTTCAACAATCCCTTTCTCAACTTGTTCCCTTATGAAGTGATGCCTGATGTCGATGTGCTTTGACCGGGAGTGTTGGACATTGTTACAGCAAAGAGCGATAGCGCTTTTGTTGTCACAATACAGGGGAATCTTGTTGTATGAAAGCCCATAGTCTGAAAGTTGTGATCTCATCCATAGGATTTGAGCACAGCAAGCAGACATAAAAATGTACTCGGCCTCTGTAGAAGATATTGACGTGCTCATTTGCTTCTTATTAGAAGACCAACTAACCAACTTTTCCCCCAAAAACTGAGCTCCCCCCGAAGTACTCTGACGAGTATCTTGACACCCCGCATGATCCGCATCAGCATACGCTGTGAGTTCCATTGCAGTGTCCTTTGGATACCAGAGACCCATGTGAACTGTGCCATGTAGATATCTGAAGACTCTTTTCACTGCTTCCAGATGCCTTTTAGTGGGCTTGGATTGGTACCTGGCGCACATACATACTGCGAATAGAAGATCTGGTCTACTGGCGGTGATATACATCAAGGATCCAATCATGCTTCTATACTTTGTTTGATCAACAGGAATCCCAGAGAGGTCTTCATCCAGCTTTGTTCTTTCAATCATAGGGGTGTCAACTGCATCACTTGAATCAAATCCAAATTTCTTCAGTATCTCATTTGCATACTTGGATTGATTAATGAATATGCCTCCGGGACTTTGGGAGATTTGCAGTCCCAAGAAGAAAGACATTTGTCCCATCATAGACATCTGAAACTTTGAGCTCATCTCTTTTGAAAACCGATCACATTCACTAGGATTAGACGAGGCAAAGATGATGTCATCTACATATATCTGGACAAGGAGTAGATGTTTTCCCGCCTTCCTAGTGAACAATGTGGGATCAACAACACCCTTTGAGAATCCATTTGCTAGAAGGAACTTGGACAATGTGTCATACCACGCCCTAGGTGCCTGCTTCAAGCCATAGAGGGCCTTCTTCAAGCGATAGACGTGTGTAGGGTGATCAACGTCCACAAATCCTTCTGGTTGACTCACATAGACTTCCTCCTTTAAGTCACCATTCAAGAAGGCTGTTTTCACATCCATCTGGTAGACTATCATATTCCGACTAGCGGCATTTGCGAGGAAGATTCTGATGGCTTCAATTCGTGCAACCGGAGCAAATGATTCTTCAAAGTCTATTCCCTCTTCTTTTCGATATCCTTTTGCAACCAGCCTTGCTTTGTTCTTAAGAACATCACCATGCTCATCAAGTTTCACTTTGAAGATCCACTTTAGAGCAATGATCATTGCACACTCTGAAGGAGGTACTAATTCCCATACTTCAAGCCGATCAAATTCGTGTATTTCATCTTGCATAGCGTTGAACCAGCAATCTTTGGTCATTGCTTCTTTGGCATCTTTTGGCTCGACTTTGGATAGTACAGAGTTGAAGAAACACCATAGTGCATCAGTGGCCAGTTGTTTTCGTGTAGACACCGGACGTGAGAGATTGCCAATGATGTTGTCAATTGGGTGATCATTGGTCCATTTTCTGAGATGATCGTGGGGTTGTGGGTATTGAACTGATGTTGCCGTGTTGTGATCTCCTGAGGAAGATGTATCTGATGAAGACTCAGGAGCAAATACATTTTCAAATGGAGCATCATCAATAGGAGCAAATGGATTAACTTCAAAAGAATGGTTATCTGCAGATCCTTGCTGCACCGAAGAGGATTGAATATTTGATGATACGGGTGAAGGACTAGCAGAAGGAGCATCGAGACTGATTGAGACCGATACTGATGGGCCTTCTGAATCATGTGGAATTTGAGCATCAGCAACCGGAAGTACAGCTGGAGTATCAGTGGTAGTATCAATTGTTGTTGGCTCAAAATATTCATCAAACATCGGATCAAATAACTTCTTCAACTCTTCACTTGTGGGAGGTACATAAAGAACTGCAGGCGTGGAATTCTGTACAAGACCCGAACTAATTGGTCCAGGTGTCAAAAGATTAGGTGTGGGTCCAGAACTGGTTTGTCCGGGAGCCGTTTGCTCAGTCAGCTTATCAAAAGTAACGTGAATCGTTTCCATTATCTGTCGGGTTCTCTTGTTGTAGATTCTATATCCCTTACGATCAGGTGCATACCCAACTAAGAATCCTACGTCTGCTTTAGCTCTTAACTTTCCCAAATCTTGATCGTCGTTCGTCGGATAGCACAGAGCACCGAACACTCTAAGAAAGGAAAGATCTGGTTGCCTGCCGTGTAACAGCTCGTAAGGAGTTTTGTTGTGAATGGTGTGTATCAAGGAACGGTTTTGTGTGTAACATGCAGTTGCAATAGCTTCTGCCCAAAGAAACATCGGAGCTTTGGAATATATTGGCATGGTTCTTGCAGCTTCCACAAGAGTGCGATTTCGTCTTTCGACAACGCCGTTTTGCTGCAGAGTGCGAGGAACGCTTCTCTGATGAGTTATCCCAATATCTTCATAAAATTGACTGAGTTGTTGATTGACAAACTCAGTTCCATTGTCAGTCCTGATGATTCTGACAGTTTTATTCAGCCTTACTTGTAACTGCTTGATTAGCTTAATGATAACCTCTGGAGTTTCATCCTTGGTTCTCAAAAACTTTACCCAAGTGAACCTGGAGTAGTCGTCTACCACTACAAGTACATATTTCTTTCCATTGATACTTTGCACCCTCATTGGTCCGCATAGATCCATGTGAAGGGTGTGAAGAACTTCCATGATGGAGTTGATGGTTTTGGGTTTGTGGGTATGTTTCTTGCTTTTGCCCAATTGACATGCAGAGCAAAGGTGATCTTTTTCAAATTTTAATCTGGGCATGCCTCTTACAAGATCTTTGCGAGAAAGCTCGTTTATGGTGCCGAAGTTTAAGTGATTTAAACGACGGTGCCACAGCCAAGATTTAGTCTTGGAGGCCTTTGAGAGCAAGCAGATAGGAGAGGACTTCATCATTTCTTCAATTGAGATGGTGTATAAGTTGGTGCCGCGACTGCCCTTAAGAAGATCAACACCATCCAACTCTCTCACAAAGCAAGTGTGTTTTCTGAATGCCACTTCAAGATCGGAATCACAGAATTGACCCACAAAAAACAAGTTATGCCCTAAACCTTCCACATAGTATACCCGTGAGATCACACTGTCGCCGAACACATAATCACCATAACCCATAATCGCTCCAAAGTGGTCGTTTCCGAATCTAACTGTCCCGATAAACTTCTTCACGAAATTTCTGAGCCGTGAGCGATCCCCAGTCATATGTTTTGAGCAGCCTGAGTCCAAATACCAAAGGACGATTTGTACGACCTGCATTTGAAAACAGACAACGATGGATAACTGAAAAATGTGGATCCCCACGTGCAGTTGGGGTCCGTTTGGTCAGCACATACAAATTCTGGAACCACAGAGTTCACAGATGCTACTGTCTTTGCGGTGGGAACAACACTAGAGGCTATACATGACCTAGTTGGAAGGCATTGTGATCCTAAAGGCAAGATTCTACCAGTTGGTCTCCATTCCTTAACCTTCACAATTTTAGGATTATTCATTCTAGGTAAGGTGCACTGTCTTCCTAAAGTGAATTTCCTTCCAGTGGGTTTCCATTGATAGCCGACACTAGCAAAAGTTTTTCCTGTTGCTTTCCAAACTTTCTTGCGTGTATTTGTTATCCTAACATTCTTAACGTGGGGTGAAACAGAAGACATCAAGAAAGACACAACACAATCATCATGATTAGCAGAAATTAAACATTTGTCACATGTTTTACAGACAGCATTAGAATTCGAATTAATTACAGTACTTTTGATACTAGAATCAACACGATTCATTCTACTCATTGCAAACTTATTGTTCCTAGGTAGGGCTTCTACTTTCTTCAAGTGATCACTCTTAGCTGGCGCAGTCCTATCTTTCCTTGCATTGCCTCTAGGCTTTGACCCGCTAGCTTGGGTGTCACTTTTCACTCCTGTAGAAGTAATAATGGGAACATTAGTTTGTTTTGCTGTCACATGCTTTCCTGATTTTGATGTGCTGGGTTCTGATGTTCTAGGTGGCAGATCAAAGGTTACATGCTTGTTCTTAATAGTGGATGATGATGCAATAACTCTATCTCTTTTGTTATCAGCCTTAGGATTTGTGCCAATGGCATATTCTAACTGTTCCTGAATCCTTTTAGTGAGGACGCAGGCATACACAACTGCCCTATCGAGTGGCTTTTCTATTTTGTCCTCTTCTACCACCTCACGAAGTGTGTCAAGGCCGTCCCTAAGGTGATCGAGATATGTTTGATAGGCAGATCTATTGTTTCTAAGGGGAAATGGTATAGGCCCAACATCAACATCATACATTTTAATAGCAGAAACCTTTGATGCAGCACAATCACAGGTGATACTTGGCATTTTACCTTTCACCTGAGTCTTAAGATTCTCAATTTCATTTAACAAAGAAGTTATCTTTTCATTATGACTATTTCGTGTAACTTTAATTGAGTCATATAACTCTTTGTAATGCTGTTTAATCTTAGAATTCTCAGCTCGAAAACACTCATTTTCATAGTGTAACTTATTGATGGTGTCTTGATAGTGAAAATTCTGAGAATCTAAAGATGGAGGTTTATTGGTGCCATGCACATCACACTTGTTTGATTTTAATTGGGCAATTTGAGCCCTCAATAGCCGAATCGTGTTCGTGTGAGCTTGAATTTTCTCATCCCGTTTGCTTAATTCAAAATACGTATCAAACTCAGGAGCATCCAAACATGTCTTGACATTTGATAGTTTACATTTTTCTTCTAAGTGTTGATATTTTAATTGTAAATTAAGATACTCAACCTCTAGTTTTGAAAAACGTTTAACCATGTTATCATGGTCATCATTTTGAATTTGATCAAGCAATTTCAAATTCTCCCCCTCAAGCTCAACAACACGATTCTGGGTAACATTCAAAGCAATAGAATACTCATGAAATTGACAAGCAGATAATGCATAATCAGTAGCAGTATAAAATACATCTTGTGCAATACATCTAGCAATCAAATTCTCATTTGTGAGGAGAATGTTCTTTCTTTCAATCTCACGAGTCTTAAGTTCTATCACATTTTGAGTTACCTCATTTTCCATATCTTTAAACACTGCTTTCATTTCATTTACTTCAGTTTTAATAGTATTTTGCATCCCTTCAAAATGTTCTTTGAGTAGTTTAAAGAATGGCATGACCTCAGTTAAGTAACACCTTTTTGTATGTTCAAAACACCTTTCTCCCTCAGTTATTCCTGTTGGTGTAATTCTCTTCTTACATGTTTTATCAAAATCAGCAAATAGTTGACAAAGTACATATATGCTAATTAAGGTTTTACATTCAGTGGGAAGAGTCATAGGAACCAAATGTCTAGGTGTATTGGGAGGATACACCGTCACAGCAGCAATTTTCCTAAGGGATGGGGTTTTGGCTTCAAGCTCATCAGCTTTTTTCTTTTCAGTATCATACTTCCAAAATATTTGTTCAGGCGTTAACTTCATTTGAGGTGCAAACACAGTTAAGCGATTTTCCATATTATAATCATGGGGTTTGACTATAACTCGCTTGGCTATGCACATGGGTTCTTTCATTTTCTCATTCATTTTTTCTCTTTTTCGCACTTCTATCTCATCAGCCTCATTCAAGGATACAACCTCAGGTGGTTCATGATTGGGCATAATCATCACATTGGCATCATATAATGCAGGTTGGGCTACCTTAGCAATCTTAAGAAGAGCTAATTTAGATTCACCTACATTGCTTTCACTATGCTTGTCACTTAACTTTCTGTGCTTATGAATCATTTGGGCAGTCTGTCTGGTTTCTTGTGTGTACAACTTATCTACAAGCTTATTCTTTAATGTTTTAAGTCTGGAGAAATCATTTAAGAGTTGCGTTTCTCTTTCTTTGAAATCTTGTTTTATTGTATTTAAGTGCTTTTGGGCCTCCTGTTTTTGTTTAACAGTCTGATCCAACTGATTTTTCAAAGAAATTAACTCTTGTTTTAATGTTTCTTCCCTTACATTACGCTCTGAGATAAGAGTATGCATTTGACTTTCCATTTTCTGCTCACGCTCTGTTAGTTCAAACTTAGCGCGTTGTTCATACAATGCCACTTGATCTTTATATATGTTTAATCTAGTGGTCAAGGTATCATTAGTGACAAACACAGTGTTTTCATGCGACTCACAAGTATTATCTACATCACAAGTATTATCTAAGGCACAGACATTATTTACAACACAAGCAATGTTTTTAACAGAAGATGCACCATCTTGTACATCAGACAAGTTGTTGTGATTCACATATTGTTCATATGGAATAATATTACTATTTCCCATGTCAACAGTATCTGAATCAACCACATCTGTCTGTTGTACTTCGTTGGGAATCTTCTGTACATCAACCACGTTATATGTGTCATAAAGTTTTAGTACCTCAGAGATCACAGATGTGTTGGAGGAACCAGCTTGTTGAGGTGATGAGACAACAGAGGACAAGTTAGCCATGAAGATCGTTTGAGCAGTTGGTTCTTCATCCACATCAAAGTCAAATGCATCACCTTCTTCAGCCTTGAAAATGTTGGGATCATTAAGCGCAAGGTCCTGAACCGGTTGATCGTCCACATCAGCATCAAAAGTATTCCCTTCATCACCAGCCAGAAACAACAGTTCTTCTTCATCCAACACCGCTCCACTTTCCTGAGCTTGCATCAACAGCATTTTGTCCTTAAAGTAGTCTGCATTTTGAGGAAGTTTTTGTTGATTGCAGTTTCTGGCAATGTGTCCCAGTCCACCACAGTTATAACACTTGGGCTGTTTCCCCTGCCCTTGATTTGCATTACCCATTCTGAACTGCCCAATACCTCGACCCATGTTCCTTTGATTCAAATTTTGTCTCCCCTGCACGTTCTGAACCACAATTTTTCCATCCTCCACCATTGCAAGATTGCGTGGGTTTGATGAGGTTCTGAGTTGGTTGTTAGTCTGAGGGAGCGTTGCCTTAAATTGTTGAACAAGTAAGGACACTTGGTTGGTGAGGTTATCAATCAATCTGTCGGTGTAAGAATGCCCCGAATCCAGTTGTGTACTCAAAGTAGATGGTGATGAGTAGGGATTACGATAAGCTTGATCAGATGGTGGTTGGTTGAGTGGTTGAGTATTAGAAACAAGAGCAAGTGGATCATTTGGTGCAGTTGGATTAAGTTTTTCTCTCAACAGACGATCATATGCAGCATGTTTCTCATGTTGCTGCAGATAGGCATACAATTGTTCATAATTGGTATCTCTCAATCCCTTGTTGAGTTTCACTGCAGTGAAAAATCTGTCCCATTCTGGAGTCATGTTATTCACGAACTTGGAGTTAAGTTGGATGTTTGGCATTGTCATTTTGATCATTCTCATATCATTTACCAACTTGTGGAATCTCACATAGTAGTCTGTGATGTTCTCTCCTGAGTTCATTTTGAAATGTCAAAACTCATCATACAATTGGGACTCACGATCTTCCTTAGTGAGTTCTGACCCAGCCAATAACATCTTAACATTGTCCCATACTGCTTTAGCTTCCGTGTTGAAGTTGATGAGTTTGTAAATATCTTTGGGCAAACCTTGAATGACAATGTTTGAGGCTCTAATATCAGCATCATACCTCTTCTTCTCCTCTTCATTAAGATCATTGTAAGTTCGAGGTCTGTCAATTCCCAGAGTCACAGTTCCATCTTCACCAGTTGTAACAACATCTCTGGTGGTGCCCATTTGATATGGTCCTTCATCAATTAACTTAAGGATGTTAACTCCATTTTCTTTACCCAAGCAGTAGAGTCGTATTCTTTGTGCCCACGACTCATAATCAGTCCTATCTAGCATAGGCGGACAGGTATCGGATCCTGCTGCTTGAATGTCATCGGATGAGGTGCTTGGTACACTGGCCATAATGTATATGGGATTTTACAGTTCTTGTGATTTAACCGAGAAATTGAATCTTTCGCGGGACTTTCTAAAATCACCAAGAAACAAACCGTAAACAAAGAGTAACTTGCAAAATATAATTTTAAGTCGTAACTCAAGGAAACACAAATCTCAATTGATCAAATCGCAAAGATTCAAGACACAGCTTGACAAATCGCAACAAGACAAATCGCAAGCTTATCAAATCACAATAAGTCAAATCACAAGTGTTGGCTTGCAACGTCAAATCGCAATAGATCAACTCGCAAACTATCAAATCGCAATAAGTCAAGTAGCAACTTGTCAAATCGCAGACAATCAAATCGCAATTTGTTAACTATGAGTCAAAACAAAAAGTTCAACTTGCAATTGCTCAAGTCGCAACTCACTATAACAAATCGCAACAGACAAATCGCAACCAAGGAAACTGATCAAGTCGCACCTGTCAACATGCAACTCAATCAAATCGCAACCCTGACTAACACAACTCGCAACACCCAAAACGCAAGTCACAATAAGACAGAACTGTCGCTATCTTTGTCAAGTCGCAACACACAAAGCGCCAAACCCGTCCCTTTCTTAGCGATTTGTCGTTTTTACCAAAAGCAGTAATAAGCCAAGTCGCAACTCCAAGAAACCCCAAATCGCAACTATCACTTTCCCAACAATACACAAGTCGCAACTTTGAAACTTTTACCGAGAGTCAAATTGCTACTATGAACAACTTAACACTACCACACGTATCGACCAAAAACAACCACACAAGGCTGAAAACAATGATTCCAAACACCAAACTGCACTTCAACACTAACCCTAAGCAAGAAAGTACAAGATTTTACTACTTCTAGCCACTAAACAAGGCGCAAAAGAGAGATTTTGGTGAATCTCTATTCGAACCAAAAGTACCCCAAAACTAGACCAATCCGTGAATATAGACACAAGTGAACCTAACCATGGCTCTTGATACCAATTGTAGAATATTCATGATCAAAGAAACACATGTATGGTACACAAATATGGATCGAATAGAAGAAAGTTTAGAGAGAGAAGTAGAAGAGTTGGAACCTTGAGAGAGAAAGTGAAGTATGATATATTAGCTTGTGAGAAAAGGTCCAACCCTCTCCCTAGGTGGAGAGGGGTATATATACTATTACATAGGGTGCCCCGAGTGGGCTGTGGAGCGAGCTGACAGAGGGTAAAGACCCGACCCACTCCACAAAATCTATAATAACTAATCTACTACTAATAATATTACTAATCCTACGAGCTATTTAGTGCTAATGAGTTCTCGGGGTGACCGAGTCTTCAACTGAATATTTATATTCCTAACATTGCCTTCATTGACAGGCCGGAGATGATGGCAATTTGATGTGTTGCATTGTGGTTTTTGGGGTTTCTTTTGTTGGTCAGTCGTTTATGCTTTGTAGATGTTAATTTGGGGTTTTAGGTTATGTTAGGGTTTGGTTAGGTGCGGTGCATATCTTTTGGGCAAGTTATGTAAGTTAATGGTTATCTTTTGGGCAAGTAATGTTATGTTATGTTATGTTATATGATGTATTATGATGTAATTACATGGTTGTCAAAGATAATCATGTTTTTTTATTAACTAATTATGTTGTTATCAATATAATTTGATGTTAGTATGTATTTGCAATTACTGTTTTCTTACTTTATATATGTTTTGATAGTTTTAGTATTGTTAACAAAGTGTAGATATTAGACATAAGTTATGAGAACTGCGTGGACTGAGTTGAACAAGATGAATTCAAAACAATTTTGTAGATCAGATTCAAGTTCACTAATCTTACTTAGATGATACATTTAGATTCAAAACTAATAAATGTTTTGTTCATTAAATTGAAATGCTTATGATTAGACGATATAACATTATTGATGAACTTGGAATAGCAAGCAGTAAAGCAATTAAAAAGGTATACTCATGTTATTTGAACTTTTAGATGCTGGTATGTTGATAAAAAACAATCGCTAACTTAAATTAAATTGAAATGTGACAGGTTTGCCTGTTTCGTCTCAGACCAAGAAACAAGACGAGTGTACATCAGATTACGGAGTTAAAAGACAATCCAACAGATCCAAACAAGCAAAAAGGTAAGTATTTAAAATTTATTGAACATAAATCAGAAAGGCATATTAGGCAGGCGCATGACTTTTATCACAATCCATGTATCATAGTTCAGATGATATGTTACAACTTCCATATAATACGCTAGAAATCATCCAAATGAACAAAGTTTGGATGACCTGAGGGCCCCGGTTGTGACTGACTGTGGTTGTTAGGAACGTTGACATTATTTGACGACCCCGGTTGTGACTGACTGTCGTTGTTAGGAATGTTGCTTTGAGGAGTAGATGATTCACAATTCCATATAAAAGCATTGTTTGACTCAGCATTTGGTTCTGTCCGTTTGACAGCTTCACTAGTGCTTTGTACTTCCTGTCCTTGTTGTTCAACAGCCTCCTCGTTAGTAGGTGTGCACGATTATGTCTTTCTTTTACGTTTCAGAGATGTAACGTTAGTTGAAACAACAATTATACTATAAAGTAAATAACAAAAATGTGTACATTAAACAAAAGAAAAACAATTGCTTTTTTTTGGACCAATGGTACAGAACATGACTTTCGTGTGTGTCTTTTCTTGTTATACCTCGAACATTTTGTGCTTTTTGGATCTTCTCCCTGTGATCGGATACGGTATTTCTCTTTTGGCCTTCCAGGTTGTCGCTTATCCATAAGCGGTGGTTTTACCACTTGCAAGTCATCAGGAGTACGCCAATGTTTCATATCATTTAAATGATACACCTTTTCTTGGTACGTATTTTTTAGTGTTGTTTTCTTAAACCATTTTAATGCCCAACTGCTATTGTTATTCAAACCTTCAGCTCTAGAAACAGCACAAACATGCCCACACGATAAACCTGATAGTTGCCATTTACGGCAACTGCATTCTTTTTTATCAAAGTCAACAATATGAACTTCTCATGAATCAGTAACCTGGTACATTTTGAACATCTAAATCCCGTTAACAACCCAAGTAGCGCTCTTTACCATTCTATCATTTACTTTTGCAACTGCCCATTCAGTAAGTTCATCCGTTGCTGCATCTAAAATTAAAAAATAAAATACTCTTACATAAATGAAATGTTAAACAAAACATAATACACATTTTTTTTTGAATTACCTTTGTATTTTGCTCGACGATCACAATACCAAGTTTGTAGAAGCTTTCTGTAGTACTCCATTAGCATGGTTATTGGAACTTTCTGAACAGTTGCGGTCAAAGAGTTTACTGATTCTACACTATTTGAGGTCAAATAATTGTACCTGTTTACAGGGCAATAAGCCCGTGACCACTTACTAAATCCAGCGTCTTCTAGTTTTCTATAGACTTCAGTTTTTACGCGTTGAATGTCAAAGATTGAATCAGCAAACTTCCTCTCTGTGTACGTTTTGCATGTCCTCCAATATATAGCCTTCCACTTTCTACTCTTCAAAATGTAATTCATCATTAAATGACGACAACAATACCCATGAAAGGCATTAGGAAAAACGGTACTACATGCATATGCAATTGCCGGATGTCTATCAGAGATGATGGCTAAATCAGCAACATCACCAATGCATTCTTTAAGTTTACTCATAAACCAAGACCAAGATTCGTTAGTCTCACCTTGACAAACACCAGTGGCAATAGGTATGATCTGGTTGTTACCTTCCATTCCAACAGCAACCATGTTTGTTCCACGGTATCTCCCTTTAAGATGTGCGACATCAATTATTATCAATGGCCGCAAAAAACCCAAGAAGCTCCGAATCTATTTTATTAAATCACATATTGGTTATTGAATACTATGTACATAATAATCAAGGTAAAAATTAAAAAAAATTAAAAAGCTTACTGTAACACCGAACCCTATGAATACCATCTTAAATCGATCTTCATCATCTGTCTCAATGTGTGTTACCGTCCATTCATTTTCCAAATTTAAGTTATAGCAATAATACGGTAACTGCTCAAAAGATTCCGTAGGGCAACCGTTTACCAACTGTAATGCAATGTGTTTCCCACCCCAAGCTCGTTTATAAGAAACGTCAATTTTCCATTCAATATTCAAATCTTTTTGTATTTCCTTACCTGCATAGATCCTTCTGCTATCCTTCAGTTTGTCCACCAGTATGCGACCCAACAATTTTTGGGTAGCGTTTCGATGATTAGGAATAATGCTAGTTCGGGAACATGTATGCACGTCGTTAATGCTTGACACATAGAATCTGCATGTTATAATACTTTTTCGTGTGTGAATGTTACATTTGCAACCCTTTTCCACACAGTTTACACTGAACCTACTCTTATTAGACTTAGGCTGTGTTTGATAACACAGAATGATTTAGTGCTGAATGATTCTGAAGTCTGAATTTTTCAAAGGCTCTGAATGACTTGGTTCTGAATGAAAATTGTATGTTTGATATCGGTTCTGAATAAGTTATCTGAATGATAAAAACATAAAATTATAAATATCCTACTCATAATATTCTCTTAAATTAAAAGACATTGAAAATCAATAAGCTAGCAAAATAATAGAACATTACATTAAAATATATATCCACTCTTTAGAACAATTAACATACCCAAATCTTAAAAATTTATACCCACTCTTTAGAATAAAAGCCAAAGCCAAAAAGAAATAATACTCTTCCTCCACTCACACCAAAATCGATACACCCTTATCTTCTTCTCTGCTTTTTCTTCTTCCCCATAACGCCTCACCCATCACCATCCCTCCACAGCTAGAATAGTTTTTCTTTAACCAAGAGTAGTGCCCTCTTGAGAAAATCACGAGGAGATTGCGACCACTTTTTTTAAGAAGAAGAAGAAGCAGCAGCAAAAAGAAGCAGCCACTTTTTTATGAAGAAGAAGAAGAAGCAGCAGCAACAAAATAGATCGGAATGGTTAAGAGATATGTTATAAGTGGAATGATTCAGTAGTTTTTTTCCATCATTCAGTGTTCAGAAGTATTTAACAAACAATCGGAATGCTGACCGATTCAGCACTTAGTGCTGAACCATTCCATTCAGCACAAATCAAACACAGCCTTAATTACTTTAAACTCAAAACGTTCAGTTAAAGCTTTTATTCCTATTGCATAAATGCATGCTTCCTTATCATCAAACCAACCACCATGGTTTACTTTAGATACCACAGCGTGTTTAAGGGTATTAATCATTTTAATTATATGATCAGGTGCATTGGGTGGGATAGGCATATTTTGAAATGTTCATTTCTGCCAACGAGGCTGAACATCGTCATTCACGTGTTCGCCTGCACGCTCATTATTATGATTTTCAACTTTTGGTGTTTGATAATCACATTCTTCAGGGAACAAAGAAACATTAAGATCGATATCAAGAGGCTTAGAAGAAGAAGATGGTTTTACCTCCAAAGTTTGCTCGATAAGTTTGATGTATAGTGTCTGAACCATGGTATGCTTACAACATATTTCAGTAACAAAGAAGGCAACATCATCATCGTCACATACATCAATATTGTTCGATCCGGATATGTAGTGTAAACTGACGCTCTTATCTATGATATCGTATTTTTTTCTTGACATACTTTACCAAGTTGAGGTAATTAACGTCTACTGGAAGTAAAACTCCACGAATTGATTTTTGAAATTCCAATAAAACTTTGAATTTTGAGGAATTAGTTAAATTCATTTTATTTGGCCTGTGAAAATATCACCAATTTTGACTGATTTGTGTTGTGGGATTGTGCAGAAACCCAAGTACCAATCACTTAAAATTGTACGATCTACTCTCTCAATTTAGAAGTCGTTTAAAAATTTCTCTCCAAACTTTCATTTCCCTCTCATTTACACTCTATATTTCCCTCCAAAATTTATTTTCCCTCTCATTTACTATGTATATATGCTTGTCAAAAAATTGGGCAAATCACTCAAAGAATGGCTTCCTCTTCTTCCACTTCCAAATCAAATCAAAAGACCATGGAATACTACATCAATGCTACACAATTTGTATGTCCAAAACCATTACCTATCGTACTACAAACTGCTTGGACCCCGACAAATCTTGGTAGAAGATTCAAGGCTTGTCCCATTTATGTAAGATTATTATCCCAAAATTTTATTATAATTGTTTAAATTGTTATGTTGAATATGTGAATCTAAAACATAATTTGTTTAGGACAAGGACATGAAATGTAAATATTATGGGTTCATAGACCCGGAGCTACCAAGTGAATACTACAAAGATTTTTTTTACAAAGAACATGAGGAAAAGAAGATATACAAGAAGATGGGAAAGAGTATAGTTCCCAATGAAGGTGTTGCAGTTTCACAAAATGAACTGATGATGAAAATGTCTGAGGAGTTGACTTTTATCAAGTCAAAAGTGAAAGTTCATGACAAAGTTGTATTTGTTTTCTCTTTGGTTGTTCACTTCATTGCTTTTGTTTTAGCAACAAGTGTTATGTACTAAGTGTTATGTACTGGGCTGTAATAAACTGGTAATGGCTGTTTACAAGTTAATGTCTTGTTTTAGTGCACATCACATGCACTCACAGTTATGGTGCACTACATAGTTAAACAGTCAATCAATATACAGAAACCTACAATCAATATATAATAAACCTACAATATTTAAAGTAGTGCTTAAAAAAACGTACAATCAATATACAGAAACCTACAATAGTTAAACATACATCGTTCAGACTGACTTTCTACGCCATCGTTTTTTACTGTAGTTAAATGACTCAACCATCTCAGACCAAGTTACATGTTGTAGTTACATGACTCAACCATCTCAGACCAAGTTACATGTTGTAGTTACATTAGTTCAGACTACCAAAAAATTACAACCAACATATAAACCATAATCTATTCACCCTTTGTATTAACAAACACCTTATACTTCCAAAAGTATCTGACCATGTGCTCTCGATACGCTAACGCTACTTGAAGAGGATCATCAACCCTCATACTCAAGTTGTTACCTAACCTGTGAAAAAAATGCATACCCAAACTCCACAGTCACCATATTCATTAGCTTGTATAGGGACATTATCAGCCACTCGAAAAGTGATCTTATAATTTGAAGCAGATATTGATTTGTCTTCGAAAACTTTACACGACTGTAGATACTTAGGGAACATTATCTCGAAAGTGGCCCTCATCTTTAAATCGTCCTTTCTGGTCCCTGGGTCTGGCGTACCAAGTGAATCGTAAATAGTTACGACTCCGGTACTAATTTCTAACTTTGCGAGAAACCAGTGGTACGATGGAACATTAACAGGAAAGTAGACGTACATTTGAAAACAAAAATACTATGATTACAAAAAAAATGACAAATATTTACAAGAACAAATGGCATTTATATACCCACCTTGTCAACACTAGACCATGGCAAAGGATACTGTTCTCCGGTGGCGTAGTAGGGACGCATAGTTCCCTGGAGAAGAGTAGTCGAGAAAAATGGACAGGCCATAGCCCAATCAGCATTGGGCGGTCTGAATTGCCACATTAGATCAACCCAAAGATCCAAATGCTGTAAGGTTTATATAAAAATCATACTGTTAAACTATTAAAATATAAAGCCATTGTATTATGTAAATTAATTAAGTATTTAATAAAACACAGACACCAATTGATTAATTTAGTACCTCATCGCCAAGCCATCCTCTTTTGTTACCTCTTCCATGTCCCAACAATGCTAACCAAAATTGGCGACGAACAACAATGTCGAATTTACCCCAAGGAAACGTATGCGCTGACTTTAAACCTTTTTTCAGATAAATCTCCATACATTCCGGCTTAAGTACCTTGTGGGTTACCTTCTTGTTAGTAAGGAAACCAGCCGGACGTGACAGATTCTGAAGAAAAAAATTAAAATAAAACATATTAATGCATCGTCTTTTACCTTTAATTACCAGGATCCTATATGACCAATTGAGTTAAGTTGTAGTATACCTCTACCCAAGGTTCCAACTGACTTTCTACGCCATCGTTTCTGAAGACAGTGGGGAAACTAATTACTTGATTGAGTCTTTTGGAACGCCTTTTGGGCACTTGTGGAGTTGTAGTTGGTAGGTTCACATAGGGGTCCTTTAAAGACTTACCAACCTCTTTCGTCCTCTTTGTTTCAACATCTGGTTTCAACTGAATAGTCTTCTTTTTGGTGACATTCGGCTTACAGCGTTTCTTTTTTTGTTCGCCATCATAGGGTGACTGTAGAGCCTTACCCAAGTTCCTCTTCCTTTTAAGACGCGTGAAAATTTCCTGTACGCAAAGTTCAGCATTGATATTAACATCGTTATTGACCTTTGATATTTATAATAAAAAAATAATGTAGTCATATATTAAAGTACCTCAGGAACTTCAGTCAAAGGCTTGTTGACTTGTCCTTCTTTCACAACCTCCTGACGAGTGTTTTTTTTTCAGATTTAAGAAAAACGGCGTTTCTTGCTTTCTCAGCTTCCTGGTCGATTTTGTCAAAAACTGCCTTGCTTACTGTCTCATTTGCATTATCAGATACCGTTTCTTTTAACTTTTGACCAATATAATCACCTTTCTCATCAGTCCTCGTCTCTTCCATATGTAATACAGCCTCCATTACTTTCTTACCACCAGCAATGTTCTCTTCAACATCCATGTCCTGATCAGCCATCGTCTCTTCCATACCTAACACAGTCTCCATTACTTTCTCACCAGCAGCAATGTTTTCTTGATTATCTAACGACGCCTCTCCTAAGTTCTCATAATCATTATCACTGGTCTCAACAACATGCCCATCAGCCTTGTTCTCTTCAACATCCTTGTATTCATCAGCCTTCGTCTCTTCCATAACTAAGAAAGGCTCGCTTACTTTCTCACCATTGTGACCATATGTATCAGTAACATGCCCATCCGCAATGTTCTCTTCATTATCCAACACATGGTCGCTTACTTTCTCACCATCATGAGGTTCTCTATCAGTAACATATTTGTCACAAGCATGCCCATCAGCCTTGCTCTCTTCAACAGCAGACACCGACTCTCCTAATTCATTTGGACCTTTTGATTTATCTTCTAAAGCCATTGATTCAGCAGCCGCTTCTATCGTATTAGCAGAATGACAATCCAGTTTCTCTCTAGGTAAGGAATGATCAACAGCTTTAATCGTATCATTGAAATCATCATCATACTGATGGGACTGTAAGTTTACATGAAAACACAAATATAATTAAAAACTGAATGTAGCAAAAAACTCTAAAGTGTGGATTTTTTATAAATTGTATACGTACATCAACAGCCAATTGAGAAAAATGGTCATTTAAATTAGGTAAATGGATATCACTAGAATTATCAAGTTGCATGTGATCAACTACCGGGAAATCTCCAATTGAAAGACAATAATTCTCAAGTTGTGACATGGAGGATGGATACGTGGCAGGGTCAAGATAATTAAGCTTCCTATGTTCGTCATTATCAGAAGCAGCAGATATTGATGTCTCGCATGACACATTAGCCGTTGGGCTTACGGTATGTAATTAACAACATATGAATAGGTGGGTTAAAAAAGAAACATAAACAAATTTAAGATTACGAAGAATAATACCTTTTTAACATCATTGCTGTCAAACAGCTTCCCATCTTCGGCGTCAACATGAGTACGAATAGGCTTTCATTCTGAATTTCATTCTCGATGGGGCTTGAAGTCTGAATTTGAAAATATACAAAAAAGTAAGTATAATAAAAGTAGGATACATAAAGTATTAAAAAATATTAAAGGATATTACCATGGCATCTTTGGAAGCTAAATCTTCATCGACAAATTGTTGTACCTCTGAATTGTCATGAATAGGACTTGAAGTTTCAAATTCAAAATATAATATGAATTTACTATTAAAAAAAGAAATATAGATATATGTGACAAATTGAAAATATCATCTTACATTTGCAACTTTGGAAACAAAGTGATCACCAACATTTGGCCTTACTTCAGATGTTTCATGAATAGAGGTTGAAGCCTGTTTCATTAAATATATATATTTTCTTCATTTTTTTGTGAAAAAAAAATAAAATGATATCCTCAAAGTAATTGTGTTGATAAAAAAATAAATTTACACAGTTCACCCCTTGATGTTGTATGTTCAGAGCTTTCTCAACAATCGCAAGTCTTTTTTTAACATCATTAAGCACGTCCACATTTGCTCCTGGTGTATCGATAAAAAAAACTATTGCCTTCAAGGCCTCAACCTCATCAGCTAAGTTAGATTGTTTGGAGTTTTCTTCTGGTCCAGCTAATTGTACCTCTCGCTCTTGTGCATCTACATGTATCTCTCCATCTTTTGCACCTGCGTGTACCTACAAAACAATGTAAATTGCTATCAATGTTGTGGGAAAAGTTAATAAAATAGACAAAATAAGTTTGAAGTATGGTCATAGACCCCAAGTGATACAAAACCTTCTAGTTATACACTATATAGTTAAACCTTTTGTCAACTACCTGCATTTATTAGGACTTTAATGCTTAAAAGGGTTTATAGCTGAGGCCCTAATCTTATGTTTTGAAGTACATATACACAAATGGCATATATAGTTGTCTATATAGGTTAACCATTTTTAAGTATAGTTGTCTATTTAGGTATCAAGTACAGATTTCTTCAAATGGCATATTTCTACCTGTATTTATTATGATTTCTGCAAATGTACAAGAATATTTTATGTCTCAATGTTTAAAGGGTTTAGGATCAAACAAAATTTTTTGAAAATTTACAATTTACCTCAACGGCATCATCTGCAACATTTGCTTGGCTTTGAATAAGATTCAGCTCCACAAAATAGTCATTACTACGTACAAACCATGGTTGCAACCTTTCTTCACTAGTTGGAACAAGTTTCAATACTGGATTCGAACCCTAGGTAACAAATTATTGTAATGTCAAAAACAAATATAGAGAAGTCGTAACTTATTTGACAAATAACAAAAAATAATGGAAATGTTTACCGAACCAAAAAGTAGATTATAATCACGTTTTCGGAACGTTTTACACTTTGACCATGAAAGACCACGTGGGATCTTACTCCGGTCTTTGTTCCACCATGACCTGTTGTTGGGATAACTCTCAAGAATCCAAATCTAACATGAAAACTACAACTAATGTTATTCCTAGTACACGAAAACACAACAAGAATTACAAAAAGTTTTTTTCCAAAATCAAACCTTAAAAGCCCAAATAAAACCACATAGATTATATGTGGCAGTTTTAGTTGGGGTTAACTCCTGCTTCTTCTTGTAGTACGCTTCATAATGCCTAGGAATTACATTTGCTAAATTGACGTAGAAACGTCTCCACAAGAACTCCCCCCATGGATAGGCATTCCAAGCAGAAAAATCCTCAACCAGTTGCAAAAAATGATTAGGAACAATGTACCAAGGTCCACGACCATTGAATATGATCTCAGCCACTATCAACAGGCAAACTCTAACCGCATCCTCATTTGATAATGCATCAAATTCTTTATCGTTTTCCAAAATAGCTAAAAGCTCACAACCTTTCACACTAAACTTTCTCTAAAACTTTTTTTCAGGAAAGAGTCGCAAACCAAATGGGCTATTATCAACTTCTACATGGTCAGGCAAAGGACCAAAAACAAAACCAGTAATCAATAGAAACTCCCAACGAGCAAATTGCAAAACATTATCCCCAATTCTGTAGGAAATAGGGGGGGCAATGATCAAGCAATTTTGGAATATATACCTGGTGCTGTAAAATGAAGTTTAGCAAATGGTTATCATTTGCATGACAAGGGGGTATATCTAACCATGGACCGAAAACACTTTCTCGGAACAAGCTAATTCGATATTGATTCTTTCCCAACTTACCTTTAATCGTTTCTAGATAATGTACCTTCGAACGAACAGTTATCTTTGCATCAAAGTATCTGCTTAAATTTTCCATGTAGGTCTTCACTAATTAATAATGGATGCGTCTAGGGTTTCAGTAGATTGATCCCTTTATTGAAATTGGAATACAGAATTTAGGGTTAGGGTTTATACTTTGATTTTGATTTTAATTTTGGGTTTGATTTAGAGTAGGTGTAAAGGTAAGTGAAGAGGAAAGAGACTGAGTATATGTGTTTTGGGGGAATTTGAGCATGTATGTGGGGGTTAATGGAGGGTGTTTTTAAAAAAAGTCGCTTAAAGAAACTATAGTCGCTTAAATCTTTTTTTACGTCTCTCAAGATTTTGAAATAAAAAAGTGTTTATAAAGTATTTTAAAAAGTATTTAAAAAATAACTCTAAAAGGTGAAAAATACAAAAAGGTAAAAAGTAAAAAAAAGGTGAAAAGTACAAAAGTAATGACACAAGTACAAAAAGGTGAAAAGTAAAAAAAGTCACTCAAAGTACCAAGCCGTCAGTCGCTTAGGTTGCTCAACATTGGGAAGGGACAAAAAGAATAAAATAAAAATTTTCGAAAGTTTGACTTTTTTGGTTGAAAAAGACAAAATAGAAGGTCGCTTAAGGTATGAAAAGTCGCTGTAAAAAATCGCTTAGAAGGTACACATAGTGGGCTATGACACAAGTACCACTTTAATGATTGGGCACGACTTTTTTGGGTGGCACATGTCACCTTCATATTAAGTCGCAAGTCGCTTGGGCATTTCAAGAAAGTCGCTAAAGTGAGTCCTCAAAAGCCCAACACTTTGAGCGACTGGGCTAGTCTCAGAATTGCCCTTTATTATTAACTAAAAATATACTTTTGTTTTATTTCAAATTCGTAGAAATATACACTCCGTAATAATTGATTTTGTTGGATCTTAACGAAATAATGTTTACATGTGTTTCTAATGACAGCAAATGGAAGCTAACTTGACGGTAAATTGTGTACATCCTGGGATCATTAGAACCGGACTTACAAGAGATCGTGAAGGTTTCATTACTGGTTTGTACATTTATTTTAATGCAATGGCAAACTCGATACAAACTAAATAACACGAGTGTTAGAAGGTTATATTTATGCATCTTGCAGATTTCATATTCTTGATTACGTCAAAGCTATTGAAAACTATCCGTCAGGTATATATTCTATTTGCGCTTACGATCTGAAGTCATTTTATTTGCTTTATCATACATGCATGGAAAAAGTTACGACACGAGTATACTTTTGTATATGTAGGCTGCAGCTACGACATGCTACGTTGCAACACATCCGGAACTAAGAAACGTGAGTGGAAAATACTTTGCAGATTGTAACGAAGCTTCAAATTCTGAAATAGGATGCAACTTAAAAGAAGCTGCACGATATGACAAATAGAATGATGGATCTATTAGGCCTTAAGACGTGTATCAAAAATCATATTGAGTTTGTTGTTGAAACTGGTCATGTTCACTATATGATATCTGCATGAGTTAGAGTAAAGCAAAATAATTATAAGTTAACAATAAAAATGTTAGCTTGGTCGATTATGTCATATAAACTATAAACTATATATATATATATATATGTCTTCAGATTTCCCTCATAAAGTATTTTATAAGATTATAAGAAGATGGACATGGTGGCAAGGGATAAAATAAAGAGTCATTAACCTAAAAGTAATGCTAAGCATTAAAAAGTGTGACAATTCACATGTACATTAAATTTTAATTCAATAAAGTAGTAATACTTATAGTTAATTTTGAATAATTAGTACCTTGGTCCTTTACTCCTTGCACATAAAGAGACTACGGCGGTAGACAATGTAATCATAAATGTTGGGATTAGATTCCTGTATCAATAGCAATGTGAAAAAGGAAGACAATTGGGTTGGCACCGTCAGGGACTAATTCATCGACATCAAATGTTACTACACTTCATTCTCTATATCATTTTCCCTATTATTCTAGCTAATTTGTACGATTTTAAACCGATTAAAAAAATATGTTAATAATTATATTCCGATATACTATGTGCATATTATTGGTTTATTAGAAATAAGACATATATTTATGCAAAAAATCAATTATTATTCACATTAAAATAAGAGATACTCCCTCCGTCCCAAAATATAAGTCCATTTTTAATTTTTCAAAGTCTTTTCTTTCGCACTTTGACCTTAATTATTTTTTTTTTCGTGTTATATAATAGTTGATGAAAAGTATACCAATGAAAATGTATTTAAAACACAAGTCCATTTATATATTTTGCATCAAGTATTATATAACACGAAAAAAAAATAAGGTCAAAGTTGGAGTAAAAAGACTTTGAAAAAGTCAAAATGGACTTATATTATGTGACGGAGGGAATATTTTTATAATGGAAGTTAGAAAGTTTGTTTTGTTTAATTGTTCAATAAATACTATCATTAACGTCAAATTAGATGAACATTTAAAATGGTTTGTTCATGAATCTACATAAGTTACGTTTAATAAAGAAAGATTATAAATAACACTTTCAATAGTAATTAGATGAACATTTAAAATGGTATTTTCATGAATGAAAAAAGATGATCAATATCCACGGATGATACACGATAACAAGTTAACATGCTAATTTCTTCTTATATATCACAGTGTGTTACTTATGTATGTTAGTTTTGTAGACATAATTTAGTAGTTGTGTGTTAAGATCAAACTCGAGACTACGGGATTGCACACTTTACGTATGATAATTGATGTTAAATAATTAATATATAAACAGTTATATTTAATTATTAAATCACAAATAAAGTAACTTATACATGAGGGACTTATTAGTATGAAAACCAAACCCATGGGGTGTTGATTAATATCGATCAAAACAAGAAAAGAACAGGAGGGGTCTGAGTGTCGTTTTGTAAAAGTTGAGGAGGTGATAGACTCTAACTTGGTGAACAAGTTTGAGGGCTATATAAACACTATATTAGCCTCACAAAAAGAATGCGACACACACCCTTACTTTAGATATTTTATGAATCGTGAATTACCACTTTTGATATCTACCAGCTATATCATAGATATGTCATGCATGCTAACACGATAGGCATGTCATGCCATGTGCATGCATGTATATATTCATGCTTTTCCTCATTCTTGTATTAATAATCGATGGATAGAAAATAAAAGGGTTTGACCCATTTTATTTTATACGAAGCAAAACCTTGTTGGTTTTCATGCTTTACTTGTGATTCAAGAACTAGTATTCACATCAAATCGCTAATAGTAAGTGTGTACAAGAACGTGGTATTAACTCACTATAGTTAATATCTTGGATTGAATTACAAAACGGTAAGGGATAATTCGTTAATCCACTTATAAACCCTAATTAGGGTTCTTGATCTTGATTGAAGAATACTTGAAGTTGATTCTTGTTTAGCTAAAATCAAAGGTACGTTTACTTTATTATTCGGTTAACTAATTATGTGTTATTGATACTTTGCTTCCGCATGTTCTCTTTGATGTTATGTGTTTAATTTATGGACTAGTCATGTTATTAAAATTCAACAGTGGCATCACGAGCTGTTTTAACATGTAATTAATTACCGAAAAACATAAAAAACGAATCTTGGATTGTGTTTGTATGTTAGTCGATTTTTAGGGTTTAAAAGCATAAAAAACGAAAATTGGTTTATCTTAATTCTTAATAGTTAGACTAGAGAATGAAGATGAGTTTCTGGAAAGATAAGGTAACCCTAGTGGTTTAAATCTTTATGATAAAATTATTGATCACACTTAAACAATTAACTGTGATTGAATATTCTTTCCTAAAACACATTAAATATATAAAGATGATAATTGTCATACTTATTTTCATTAATATGAAAAATGATAATAGAATATCAAAACATTTTCCTGAGTAATTACTTGAGCGAGGACGGTAAGTAATTAAAATGAGTTTTTGAATTCAAATAATCTTTGGAAGTGTACAAAGTACAATAATCCATGAATGGATAAATGCATGCATCTAGGAGATTATTCTTAAGTTTAATTATTAAATCCAAGTTTTGATTTGTAATTGAAATAAGATAATTCCTAAGTATTCCTGAAAGCTAGTGGGAGTATTATGTTTAATTTCCTAAATCATATATGTTGTAGAATATATAAGAAGTAACATTCCATATAAGTAAAATGTTAAGTCTTAGTTTGGAATGAAACTTCATATAAAAGATTTAGGAAGAAAAACATATAACCTTGGAATATATGTTTATTGTTATAAACATGTGCGGTAAATAAATATAATAGAACATGATATATCATTTAGAAAATCTAAATAGATACGAATCTTTTGAAAAGATAGAATATGAACAAAATCTAAGTATGACTCGAAGATTTTTTCATGAACATCATGTTACATAGACGAATTGTTATAAGATGTTATGACAATGTTGATATTTAATTAAAAAGTTATTAGATAACTAGTGAAATGAATATTCTAATGGAATGTGTTTGATATAGAATTACATCCTCATCCTGGAACAGCTTCCAGATTCTGTAGATGAACAATTTGTTAATTGTTGTGAAAATTGTCACAGCCAACAAACTTGAAAGTTTAGAAGGCATCAAACATTACACAGTATATATTAAAGTTTACGGAATTTTAAAGAGCATATTGTTTTTTGCATACAATGATGCTAATGAAATTGAGTTGACACTCAATACTAGTCATGGTAGGATTTCATCCTGATTAATGGCCATGTGTACTAGTTATGCTTAACTAAGAGCATAGTTGCATTAAACATTAAAGAATTAGAATACTTTAAACTTTAAAAATGTTTAAAAGTTTGATTATCATAAATTGGTGGTTGAGGTTGTCACACACTTTATGAAATATTATGTGGCAATATCAAATTATTTGAATGCACACATATAAGAACTTCACTAGTTGAATTCTTGAAATAAGTATTCTCAAAATTCTGATAGATCAAAGTTGGTTGATTTATGAATTGTTAAGAAGTATGATTATCATGACTTGAGACATAATTCATCAACTAGAATTTTCATGCATTGATCTATTTAGTATTTGGATAAGGGATGTTAAACAATTATTATAATTAATTAAAATACTTGGTATGTTTGATTTCATTTATAATATATTGTATCCTATGTTTGCATGTTTAAATCCATGAATAACTTATGTTATTCTAAATTGTCCGTTGTCAATTAATGATATAGGAATATCATTAAATTAAGACAAATCTGAGTTTTGGTATAATATACTTGAAAGTATATTGATGCGTTGACATACCAAATTCACATGATATTCAACGAATTGAATATAGGACTTATCCCAAACTACATGATTGTACTTTATGGATCTTGTCATTAAGTAAATTATGAATAATTATCCTCGGACTTGAGATACCAGATAACTGTTATGAATGTAGTGCATTCTGTGGAACAATTTAACGCTACACGTAACTGGTAGTCATAAGGATTGTTTTCAGAATTGTTACAAAATTCATGGGTTATGCTTGTAGTCAAGATAGAATTTGTTCCTTCAAATTTATTTTGGAGTTTAATACTGCTGAGCCCCTCGTAGGGTTGACAAGATGTTTGCGTGGCCACGCCCAAGATCTCCCTTGAATATGTTCAAAAGATTTAGTAATCTTGCTCAATCACAAACAACGAAAAACAGAATAGTTAAATAAAGAATGACTTAGATCCATATCTTTATTTAACGTGGTATTAGTAACAAAAGGATAATAATAGGAGACCTTACTCGAGATCATACTAGAGGCATCGGCGTGTTGCTAGACACCAACTGATGTGATCACACTATTAAAATATGTCCAAGTGGGAGCTGTTAGTTTTATGGACATAATTTAGTAGTTGTGTGTTAGGATCGAACTCGAGACTACGGGATTGCACACTTTACGTATGAGAATCGATGTTAAATAATTAATATACAAATAGTTATATTTAATTATTAAAACACAAATAAAGTAACTTATACATGAGGGACTTATTAGTATGAAAACCAAACCTATGGGGTGTTGATTAATATCGGTCGAAACAAGAAAAGGAATGGAGGGGTCTGAGTGTCGTTTTGTAGAAGTTGAGGAGGTGATAGACTCTAACTTGGTGAACAAGTTTGAGGGCTATATAAACACCATATTAGCCTCACAAAAAGGATGCGACACACACCCTTACTTTAGATATTTTATGAATCGTGAATTACCACTTTTGATATCTACCAGCTATATCATAGATATGTCATGCATGCTAACACGATAGGCATGTCATGCCATGTGCATGCATGTATATATTCATGCTTTTCCTCATTCTTTTATTTATAATCGATGGATAGAAAATAAAAGGGTTTGACCCATTTTATTTTATACGAAGCAAAACCATGTTGGTTTTCATGCTTTACTTGTGATTCAAGGACTAGCATTCACCTCGAATCGCTAATAGTACATGTGTACAAGAACGTGGTATTAACTCACTATAGTTAATTTCTTGGATTGAATTACAAAACGGTAAGGGGTAATTCGTTAATCCACTTATAAACCTTAATTAGGGTTATTGATCTAGATTGAAGAATACTTGAAGTTGATTCTTGTTTAGCTAGAATCAAAGGTACGTTTACTTTATTATTCGGTTAACTAATTATGTGTTATTGATACTTAGCTTCCGCATGTTATCTTTTATGTTATGTGTTTAATTTATGAACTAGTCATGTTATTAAAATTCAACAGTGGCATCACGAGCCGTTTTAACATGTAATTAATTACCGAAAAACATAAAAAAACGAATCTTGGATTGTATTTTTATGTTAGTCGATTTTTAGGGTTTAAAAATCAAAACCCTAATTTTTTTGGGGGGGGGGGGGGGGCGATGACCTAATTTTATAAAAAAAAATTGTTTTGTTGTTTTGAAACCCTAAATTGTAACATGCTTATGTGTTTAGTTGCGTATCTTGTGACTTGTGTTAATCCATGATGAAACATGCATGTTTGTCATGGATTATGATTGATTAATTGTTAAGTTGTTTTATCACATGTAATTTTTGATAGATCTAAAATTGGGTAAGACCTCAATTAAATATTAATGAATCTATTATGTGCAATATGGTATATATTTGCTATGACTAACGCAATCGATACGTCGATGCATGTGGCTCACTTACCTTTGTAAGTGATAGTCTTAATTAAATATATGCATAATTAAACATAGAATGATTATTAATCGGTTTTATCAAATAAAGTTTGCATGTGGCTATTTGTTTTCATAATTTAATTGTTAAGTTATGTGCGTTATTTAGTTGTTTATTTTTACTATTACTTGTTTTTTGTTTAATTATATGCCACGTTGTAAGCAAAAAAAAAGGGTAATTTTGAATAGAAAATAAATGGACTAAATAATGGTGAAACATGATGTGATAAATTATGAATCTTGCAAAGTCTTATGTGCCGATAGTGGTTCGCTTCGCACGGTAATTTGCTCCCAGGCGAGACTAGCAAGGTTATAATTTATAACATGTTTTTAAGACTTAAAGTCATAAACTTTTAATTGAGTGATGAGTTTTTGTACCAATAGTAAGAACGGCTCACCCAGTTTTGACAAACTATAAGAGGGGTTTAAGGAGGGTTGACATTAAATTGTCAAACCAAAAGAGACGCGTTTTTAATTGGCACTTGTGCTGAGGTTTGTCTCTCCGCTCCTTTGTGCGTCAAATTGGAGCTACCAAGTACGACTATTTTTATGTACAAAATCATATTAAGGGTGAATTGACCTAAATTCCACGTGCCACTTTTTGGTAATTATCCGAATAACTTGGGTCTTTTGACTCATGCAGTAGTAGGATATAGTGGCCGATAATTGTAGGTAATTCTTTGATTGGTGAACCCAATATCTCAATTAAAACTTTGTTGATTTAATCTTAGCTTAAATTGGTAAATAAAAAAGGTTTTGAAAAACTTATGATACAAAGATGTGTACATGCTTCTTCGTACATATTTTGATTATAAACATCAAAACTAGTACCCTTAAAATTAAGTTAATTCCATCTAATTAAAAGAACACTTGAAGTTGTGATTTACGTCATGTGAGAGCTTGGACTAGATTGCAATAGAAAGGTAAATTCATACTTTCATTACTAGCAGATCAACTGATGTAATGGAGCTATGTTAATTTGCAGTTCTTTAAATTAGACGACTTAATTGAGTTGTAAGTGAGAGCTTGGACTCAAGGCATAAGATGGGAATAAAACATGCTTACATTGCAATATTGTTTGGCAATGTAAATTCCATTAAGATCTAGGAATTGGAAATTGTTTGCCAATTATTGTTCAACAATTACCTTGTTGAATACTATCATTACTAGCAGATCAACTGATGTAATGGTACTATGTCAATTAGGATCCTAGCTTTAAGAAAATTCTATGGTTTATATGAATATTAACCAATGGGTATTTAATTTTCTTAAAGATTTATTATCGAAAATACTAAAATTGAATTTTGTAAATTCTTTTAAATGTATTAATGCAACATTAAACTGTAAACATAGGTTATTTTTTTATTGGTAAATTGATCTACACCCATAGGGGTTTTTGGCTAGAGTCAACTTTACTAAAAGAACAAACCTAGTCTCCTTTCCATGAGAGAAGAGTGAGACTCAATCCTATTCCTTTTCATGAATGAGAAAGGTATAATAGGAAAATTAGAATTGTCTAAATTATAAGAAATATCTCATAGCATACTTTAATAGTTAAGAAAATTGCACATTTTCTGAGTTATTAAATTAGAAGCTAGACTGATTACCGCAAAATTGGTAAAAGGCAAACTAGCATAATTTATCTAGTTGTTGTTCTTTGACCATTTAAAGGTGCTACATACCATTGTGGGGATGATAGACCTATTAAAGAAAGAAATTGCATGCCCAATTTTCAAGTTTATTGTATTGATGGATAGTCCATTATCTACATAGTAGAATACACTCTTGGAGTGCCTAAGTAATTGTTACGTATGAGCCTTCAAAGATTTAGGAAAGTTAAAAGCAGGATATTTGTTTTCACTGGTTATGAAACACTTACAATGTTGTCAAATCCAGTGGAAGCATTGAATCTTATTAGAGAATAAGGGATTATTGTAATGTTCTCTAATTCAGTGGGAGCTACAAGCTTTATTGGCTTGGTAGTAACCCAGATTATCTTTTGAATGTCTTAAGATAATTACTTTCCAATTCTAGACACTTATGTTTTTTAAAGGTTAGTCATGTACGTTTTCTTACTAGATAGTGAAGTTCTACATTTACTTGCTATACTAATATCTATGACACAAATCATATTGATCACATAAACAAACGTGTGTCGTATTGTTTATCTGCTACATGTGGATTGTTCCATGCACAAGTGGGAGAAATCTTTATTGTGTGCAAGAAACAACACATACCAATATGATTTAAAGGATTAAGATTGCCTTGTTTAGAACATGTGTCAAAATATTAACAAGGCTACTTCAAATTTGAATATTTATGTATTCTTGGAATGTCATAAATAAATGAAGTAATAAATTAACTTGAAATTACTATTGAAACCAAATTGTGGTGTTCATGATTACTTTAGTTATACATGTTTATACTTTATTGTAAAGTTATAAATATGAAGTCTTTTAATTGTTACAAGACTTATTATAATATAAAGTAAGATGTTAACTTGTTATGTCTTCTTTATTAACACATATACAAGAAGTCATTGAGTTGCTCAATGATTTATAACGTATAGTGGGATTATAACAGTTTATGTCTTCTTGTTGAGACGTGGACATGAAGTGACTTAGTTAAAAAGTATTATGTTATATAACATGCAATTGGCTTGGAAATTCTATTATACCATTAAGTTGACTTAGTTGGTGAATAGATAAGTCAAACGAAATATATTTATCTTACATATTGTAAGATTGTCTTACAATATTAAATCTAATGAAATACCAGATTATGGTATGTTCAGTTAGGAAAATCAAACTCTTCTTGCAGTGTTTGATTCAAGATAACTATATCATCTTTTCTTCCAAAAGTTATCAAGGTTAGAAAATTGAGTATGGATTGAAATACTAAATCAGACTCCTAGAAGATTAATAAGACACCATTGTATTATGAAATATGATGAATCACATTAAGTCTTAAAATGAAGTTCTGAATTTGTTAAACTACTTATGAGTAGGTGTTGGGAATGCTCCTAACACGTAAATGGAACGACATTTACGGGATTATATTAGTTATTATGTAAGCCTCAAACACATGGACTAGAAGAGTAATTATTGTAAAGTTATGTGTTTGAGTGACTATATATACCCCTCCATACTTCCATGGAGAGGTGAGCCTTGTGTGTGTTTACTTCACCTTTTATTATCAATAAGAAACCAGGCTTTTACTTTCTCTCTCTACTCTCTCTCTCTAACCATGGAGATGATGTATTATCATCATCCCTAACCTCCCGATTCACTATAATATCATCCAAAACACGATCCATCAATTGGCATCAGAGCTATGGTAGTTAGTTTTGGTTGATTTGTGGTATTTTTCTTGTCAAAAATCGTCATGTCTTAAGCTGTTTTACCATGTTCCTTAACAGTTTTTACATTTGTTTTTGGTTTAACAGTTCTAGACAGATTTCTAATATCTAAAAGGTCAAAAAGTGTCATGTGGTCTTATACAGTTTAATAAAACTGTTTCTTGTGCTTTTTTTTTAGTCCAAGTTAACAGTTTTTATGTTTACTCATCTATACATCATTTTTATGACCTGTTTTGAATCCATCCCGTGAATATTTGAGGTCGAATACTGGTCAGATTAAGTGGTCAAAAACTGGGTCTGAATGGTGGTCGGAATTTATGGTCGAAAAAGTGGTCAAAATTAATGGTCAAAAATTCAAAACCCACTTTTATCGGAATTGCTATTAAAGCAATTCCGACAAACCCTAGTTCATCGGAATTGCTTGTAAAGCAATTCCGACAGACCCGTCGCAATTGATCCGTCGAAATTCATCCGTTGGAATTCAAACTGTCATAATTGGATTTTTATCGCAATTCGTAAGTTCAAACAATCAACCTGTCGGAATTGGATTTTTATCGCAATTCGTCAAGTCAAACGGTCAAGGTTGTCGAAATTGTGTTTATGACCACTTATCGGAATTGCATAAACAAAAAGTAAAGAATAGAGATGAAGAGAAGATTTCGCCCACAAACCATAATACCTAAGACTCAATCCAAGTTAACTCAGTCAATGTTTGATCCGTTTACGTCATATCCACTAACTCATCACTGGTCAAAGATTTAAAAACGAAAAAAATGAAAAGATGAGTAACTGAAACGACAACAACAACGATCATAACCTAAATCAACAACTACAAATCCAACATTATCTACTCTAAATCCTTCATCCACAGACAACAATAGTCAACAAGTTCAATATATCCTATACTCTTCACCATCACAACAACAAAATGAAATGAAAAATTAATTGATCTCGGTTTCATTTCTTTCGTGTCATCGATATATCAGATCCTTATAAAGATCAAACAAACGAAAGAGATTACATCATTGATCTATGAGAAGGTAACCCTCTTCTTTGGTATCCGAAATTAAAGATAGACACACAACAAATATGTAATTATCTATCTTTGTTTCATTATAAAACACAACGACACATAACATCTATCCCTACCTTAGACCTCCTATACGAGATCTTGAAGCCTCTTAAACACCTTCTTGATTCGAAAATGTGCAACAGAAAAAGAATAGGTCACGGTAAGGTTGTGTGTTTGTGATGATCGGTTGTGTATTATCTGTGAGATAAAGATGAGATTTGTCTGAGATGAGAAAAGGTAGTGATGGGGGGTGGATGGTTTGGTGCAAGTGTGTTTAGGGTTTGATAAGTATGTGTATTATTAGGGTATGTTAGGTTATAACAGGTTAGTAATTGGATCAGGGTGCATTATGGACTGGGTTATACGGATATTGGACTCAATGTTATATCACAACTTTTGGACTGGGCTGAATGGTTAACAATCCGAAATAATTTAACACATTAGGCTGAAAATTAATTATCAAATGTATTCTTTATACATTGTATTAATTTATTTTGTTACAATAGTTGGTTAAAAGGAGTGGTATTTCGGTTATTAATTTTCACAGGGATACATTTTGACAAGATCAGGATAAAACCATTATCAAAGTTCACTTAAACCTTCAAAAGGCTAGTTTTTGGGCATATAACCGCAAGATGTGACTACGGCATTAATTCATTATTATTTATTTGAGGTTGAAGTGGAATTTCACGGGTGCGTGTACTTAGTATCTTGAAGATATCGGGGTTGGTTGGATGCATGATTCTTCGAGATCCTTGTTCGAGCTTTTAACCGTCAGAATGATTACAACTTGAGTTATCTAGTTATACCTGATGTAAGGAGTTACGTTGTTGTGCTCACAGTGTATAGCTATCACTTTAAAGGAGTTACGTTGTAGTGCTCAAGTGTCACAAAAAGCTGTGGATAATTCGAGAGAAGTTCATATACAGTTAAGGATGGTTGGATGGGTATATGATTCTACCTTTATTGAAATTCTCAGTATTGGTTCTTAGTCAGACATTAGTGCAAGCTTAAGTCACAAGTTCGTGTTTACTTCAGTCTCAAGTTCGTAATATTGGGTTTTCTCCATCAGTAGTCACTACAAAAAAGCCGTCAGAATGATAATGGGGTCGGTAAAGAGTTAGATGAGAGGAGTATAAATGAGTAGAGATTTTATCAGCTGTTGATTCTCACGGGCTATTTATGGTACTTCACACATCTTCGACTAATTGGACATACAGGGTTTACGCTGCCTCCGTTTCCATCGTAAACATAGTGTGTATGCTTCCGATTCCGCGAAGACATCGTGAGGGAAGAGAGAGTGGATGTTCTTTGACTTTTCTTGAGTTCTTTGCGAAAACACTCTTTTTACACAAGTATCTGCAATCAGGGGGAAGAAATGTGCACATCGGGGACGCATAACAGATTCACGTGATTGAGCTTACAATTTTAGTACTACTGGAGAGACGTCCACAGAGATGATCAGTGGTTCAGTTTTGTGATTTTGGTGTAATCGTTTCAACTTTTGCAGGTTGTGATGTGCGAAGTAGCCTACTTATGTGAGAAGATCATGCTGATTTCTTGCATGTTACCCCTGATGAGTGTGTAAATACTCATCATTTTTGTACCCGTTTAGACTATAAAAACGACTGAAAACACACAAATATACCAAATTATACTGCAAATATCCTTGGATTGTGTTTTTAGGTGTTTTAGGTACAAAGGATTGAAAACAGAGCAAAAACGGAGCAAAATGGACATTTTTCGGATTGACTTGATAACGTACGTGCAATTTATTAAATCAAGACGAAGTCAAAGTCAACCCCGGGATACATTTTTGGAATGAGCATGGAAAAACCAACACAAAAACCGGAACCAAATTTTATTGGCCAACCCAACCCATTTTATTGGGTCGGATCAGTCCACAAAATCAACTAAATCCACAACCCATTCCCTTTTATTAATAATAAACCCAAACCGGATCCAACCATCCAACCCAACCCACCCTTTTATTATAAAAACGGGGTCAAACAAATAAACAAACCCAGTCAAACCTTTCTCCTTCCTCCCACCATCCTCCAAAACCACTAAAGTCCTCCTACTCCAGTCCAAAACCCATCAATATACCCTCCCCCTCACACGTTATAACCAGCTGGCTATCCAAGTGGTGTTTTGGCGCCAAAAATGCAATCCAAGGGCTGTGATGATTTGTTTGGTGCCCAAGGTGATCCAATGGTCCTAATTATTGGTGGGAAAGCACAAAGAAGCACAAGAAGTCAAGAATAAACCCTAATTAGCTTAGTATAAATAGAATGTTGTAAGCCTAAGGGCAAAGCAGTTTTTTTTCAAGTAGTTTAAGTTAGTTTTTTTTTTTCTTATAATTCTTCAAGTAATGTATTAATTTAGTTTCATTTTCAGTTTGTAATCAATTTCCAAGTTTAATGAAAGTCTAATTTTCAAGTTTTAAATTTATGTCTTTGATTTTCCATTGCTGTCAAAAAAAAAAAAAAGTTGCCATAAGCTCTTAAAGGCTAGCTACTGTAGACTAAGCTCATTAAGCTAATCTTTAGCTTTGTGAGTCTGAGTTTAGCATTTAAGTTAAAATTCTCAAGCCGTTTCTCAGTTTCAAAAAAAATAAATAAATAAATAAAATAAAAAATAAATAAATAAATAAATAAATAAAAATAGAGAAGAAGAAGCTGGAGCATTGTGAATCATGGATGGCAATGGTTTAGAGCTTCTTGGGAAGCAATAGGGTTATTTAGAAAGTAGTTTGGAAGCCAATCTAGCCCTTGTTTTGAGCTTAGGGAATTTGTAAATCATTTTACCATTTTCTTAGTTTTACCACTGTTCATCTGCTTATCTACTGTTAACCTGCTCATTTTATGTTTACTTTATGTTCATTAAGTCTTACATAGTTATTAATTGGTATTAGACAGTTTATTTCATAGTTATATTTCCATTTGAGCTCATCTGTCTCTAAACTGTCCATTTTACTTTGAAACTGCATTTGCTTAATTGCTTACTCAAACTGCTTTTTCTATGATAAAAATCACTTATTAAGTAATTTTAGACTTAACAATAGCTTAATTGTTCAAAAAGTTGGCTTTAAAATCAGTTTTCAAGCATAAAAACCAAAACAGTCCCCATAAAGGACTGTTTGGCACAAGAGAATTTTTTGAGCAAAAGTTTGTTTTGACCAAAGTTCCAACTTGACACAGCTCCAAATCAGTATTATTTATGGTTTAAAGGTGAAAATTTTCATTTTCAAGTATTTTCGTAGTAATTTAGTTGATTTTCAAAATATATTTTTTTTCATAACTGTTTTGCAAAAGATTAGGATAGAATCTAGTTTAGGGTTGTTTTGTTGTTTATTTTGGTTTGAATTAGTTCCTTATAGGATATTACACTTGTTACACATCTGGTCCAAGCTTTCCTTAGTAAAAAAAAACCAATTTTTGACCCTTTTTGCAACAAAAATCTGCACTTTTTTTATTTATTTTATTCAGATCAGCTGTAGTTTTTCATTTTTCATTTGTTCGTTATAAGCCCAAACAAGCTGAAATTTGGTACACTTAATCTGGGGTTGCTAACACACTTGATGCATATTTTTATGAATTTTTTAGATCAGCTTATAGTGGCTTATTGACAACTTGAAAAGGGCTAATTTTGCCCTGCACCTCAGCCACATCAGCAGCCCTTTTGGTTTTTTTTAGCTTATTTTGTCATTGCCTAGTGCTTATTTGCCCCATTTGTGGCTTATTTCAGTCTTCATTTTAGCTTAATTTAGTTGTTTCAGCTTTTTCCAGTTTCCATAAGCCCCTTAATAGCTTATTAGCTTATTTAGTGTATTTAGCCTATTTTTCAACCCAACTGCCTAACTGCTTATTTGCCTAGTCCCATAGCTTTTTCTGATAACTTTAGTTTTTTTTTTGTAGTCATCTCTGTCCCATTTAGCTTATTCTTTATCCCTTTTAGCTTATAAGATAGCTTATAGCTTATTTCTCTAAATTCCATATTCTAGTTAAGCTTTATACTAACTGTTTGATATTCTCAGCTTAACCCTAGCTTATTATTTTGTTTTTAGTTCATATTTGCTTATTTTAGCATAAAAACTCAATATCTCTCATTTCACCATTCAAACACGTTTCACGATTCGAAATCACAAATTCCATTCAAACCTTCGTTGGGGATAAACGAACCGGGTTACACATACTTCCTTTGTGTTTCCTTTGGAAAAATATATATATTGATTTCAACGAATCAAATTTTGGCGTCGCTGCCGGGGAAGGTTGAAGCGAATTTTTAATTTCGCGATTCGTGTTTTGAAAACCCTTCCTTGTGATGTTTTCAGTATTTTTGTGAATATTTACAAAAAGAAAAAAAAAAAAAAAAAAAAAAAAAAAAAAAAAAAAAAAAGAAATCGTAAAAGTTAAAAAAACACCACAAACACTTTTCCTAAAGTGTTTACAATACCATAAAAATATCCAACAAAACAAATCGTAAGTTAATCGTTTTCGGATTATCTTGAAATTACAACCTATACAAGTGGTTTAAGGATGGTTTGACATTAAATTGACAAACCGAAAGAGGCGGGTTTTTAATCAGCTTTCGAGCGAACCTTTGCTTCTCCGCCACTCTGCGAGTAGTTTTGTGAGAAACGAATTTCGATTGACGAATCGATCCCAAAAATATTGTGTTAATATATAATAATCCAAAAATATTTTCACCTTCAAATTTTGTTTTTCTTTTTAAATTTTGGTTTCTTTGTGGTGTATGAACACCCGTTCTTCTGCACCCAATCTTCTTTCACCAGTTTCAAATCCCGAAAGAATTATTCGTCGAGGTCGACGTCTTGATTTTCAAGACGAAGAAGAGATGGATACCAATACAAACAATGATGAGCCAGCTCCCGATCTCCGAACGATGGAGGAGTTGTGCCAACCAACAATGCAAGGACGTGGTGGCCCGATTGCCCCCGTTAATGTTCAAGCCGCGGATTTTGGACTTAAACATCACATGATCCAACATGTCCAAAATTCTTGCCAATTTCACGGATTGCCGGGTGACGATGCAAATAAGCATATTGATAAATTCCTTACCGTCACCCAGAGCATGAAACAAAATGGGGTCACCGATGACGCCCTTCATCTATATCTCTTCCCTTATTCTTTGACGCATCATGCCACCGCATGGTTTGATCGTCTTCCCAAGAATTCAATTCATAGTTTCGATGAAATGACTTCAAAATTCTTGGCAAAATATTTTCCGCCATCAATGGTGATGAAGTTGAGAAATGACATAAGCAACTTCCGTCAGCTTCCCGATGAATCATTATTTGAGGCATGGGAACGCTATAAGCTTTTGATTGATCGGTGTCCAAACCATAACATGTTATTAGTCACCATAATAGACACGTTCTATAATGGTTTAACATTGAGACACCGTGACATGATTAATGCTGCAGCCGGTGGTACTTTTATGAAAAAACGACCACAAGAGTGCTATGATCTAATCGAGAACATGTCCACCCATCATAATCATTGGGATTCCTCAACCGAGAGGAATGAGTCTACTAGATCTATCACTACTTCTTCTTCTTCCACTTCCGAGATAGCTGCACTCACAAAAAAGATAGATGATTTGTCCACTGCTGTCTTGAGAATCCATCAAACTCAGATTCAGAACAACAACAATCATCAAGTAAATGTTGTTAATCAGAGTTGTGAAACATGTGGTGGTCCTCACCCATATTCCGAGTGCCCAGCCTCCGGTGGCTACACTCAAGAGAACGTTTGTGCTACGGGAACCTTTAACACAGGAGGAAATGGTTACCAACCGCAAGGAGACCGTAATCTTCTCAGCTACCGTTCTAACAATTTTCTCGGACCACCTGGATTTAATCAGAATCCAAATCCGAATGTGCAAAACCGAAATTCCCAATTCAATCAAAATCAAAATCGGATGAACCAAGGTTTTCAAAACCAGGGAATTACAATCAAAACCAAAACCAAGGTTTTCAAAATCAAGGTAATCAAATCCGAGGTCAAAACCAGGGAAATTTTAACCAACATCAAGGGAATGTTCAAAATCAAAACCGAGGGCAAAATTTCAATCAAAACCAAGGTTTTAATCAAAACCAAACGTCCTCGGATGAATTGTTGAAGCAATTCATGAAATCCCAAGATGAAACCAATCGGTTGTTGGTTAATCAAATCTCGGAAATCAAGAAGTCTTTAAATGATCGACCCTCGGGCTCAGGTACTCTTCCTAGCAACACGATCGCTAACCCGAGGGGCGATGTAAAGGCGATCACTACTCGAAGTGGTGTTTCTTATGATGGACCCACGGCTCCAACTACCTCTTCTTCTCTTCCTCCCAAGGTAGTTGACCGTGAGACCGAGGCGACAAAGGACACGGAACTTCCTACTAATAACGGAAGTACCGAAGACGTCCAACCTACGGTTGTCCAACCCTCTAATCCAAAAGTTGTTTTTGAGCCCAAAAAAGCTCTCGACAAAACCAAACTTCCTTATCCATCAAGATTAAATGATCAAAAGCTCCGTGAAAAAGCTTCGAATCAAATGGAGAAATTCTTTCAAATCTTCCAAGATTTGCATTTCGACATAAGCTTTGCGGATGCTTTACTTTTTATGCCCAAGTTTGCTTCCACAATTAAGGGTTTGTTGAGCAACAAAGAAAAATTGTTTGAATTAGCAAAAACTCCTTTGAATGAAAATTGCTCAGCGGTTCTCCTCAAGAAGCTTCCCGAAAAGCTTGGAGATCCCGGAAAATTCCTTATCCCATGTGATTTCCCGGGGATGGTTGAATGCTACGCCTTGGCCGATCTTGGTGCAAGCATCAACCTAATGCCGCTTTCCGTGTGGGAAAAGCTTTCTCTCCCAGAACTTACTCCAACTTGCATGACCCTCGAGCTAGTGGACCGTTCTATATCTCGTCCAATGGGAATAGCCGAGGATGTCTTTGTCAAAGTAGGGAAGTTCCATTTTCCCGCCGATTTTGTCATTGTTAAGGACCGGGCGTGCTTTGATTGACGTTTATGGCGAAGAAATAAGACTTCGGGTTGATAATGAGGCCGTGACCTTTAATCTTGATCGAACTTTCAAATACTCCTCCAATCACGATTCTATCTCGGTTAATCGAATTGATGTCATAGACATTGCTTCGGAGGAGTATTCTCAAGAAGTTCTTGGATTCTCAAATAATTCTTCGAGTGGTGATCCCACTCCTTCTTCTCAACCTATTCTTTCCGACTCTTCCCCTTCTCTCACTCCGTTTGAGGGAAGTGACTTCATTTTGGAAGAGATCGATGCTTGTCTCAAAGATGGATCAATTTCACCAGAAATTGATGACACAGACTTTGATCCGGAGGGAGACATTCTCCTCCTCGAGAAGTTACTTAACAATGATCTGTCATCTTCTCTCCCTCCGAAAGAACTTCATAATGAGGAAATCAAATCTGTTGAAAATTCTGATGATCCTCTAGAGCTCGAACTCAAGGACTTACCGCCTCATCTCGAATATGCATTTTTGGAGGGTACCGATAAATTACCCGTCATAATTGCTAAAGATTTAAATGATGAGGAGAAAGCCGCTCTCATAAAGGTTTTAAAGTCACACAAGCGAGCCATCGCTTGGAAACTTTCCGACATTAAGGGTGTTAACCCGAAATTTTGTACACACAAGATTTTAATGGAAGATGACTTTAAACCAGCGGTTCAACATCAAAGAAGGGTTAATCCTAAAATCTACGAGGTTATCAAAAAGGAGGTTCTTAAACTCCTTGATGCCGGCTTGATTTACCCTATCTCGGATAGTCCTTGGGTGAGCCCCGTTCATTGTGTGCCTAAAAAGGGTGGCATCACCGTTATTGAAAATGATGAAAACGAGTTGATTCCTACTCGATTGGTAACGGGATGGCGTGTATGCACTAACTACCGAAAGTTAAATGACGCCACCCGTAAAGACCACTTCCCACTTCCATTCATGGACCAAATGCTCGAAAGACTAGCGGGAAACGAATACTATTGTTTTCTCGACGGTTTCTCGGGTTACTTCCAAATTCCCATTGATCCGCAAGATCAAGAAAAGACCACTTTCACGTGTCCTTACGGAACGTTTGCCTACCGACGCATGCCTTTTGGCTTATGTAATGCTCCGGGCACGTTCCAAAGGTGTATGATGGCCATTTTTCACGACATGATCGAAAAGACTATAGAGGTCTTTATGGATGATTTCTCGGTCTTTGGGGATTCTTTCAAAACATGTCTCTCCCATTTGGACAATATGCTTCAACGTTGTGAAGACACTAATCTTTGTCTAAATTGGGAGAAAAGTCATTTCATGGTCAAAGAGGGCATTGTCCTTGGCCATAAGATTTCTAAGGGCGGGATTGAGGTCGATAAGGCTAAAGTTGATGTTATCGCTAAGCTACCTCATCCCACAACCGTCAAAGGCATTCGGAGTTTTCTTGGTCACGCCGGTTTCTATCGTAGATTCATTCAAGATTTTTCTAAAATCGCCCGGCCGATGACTCGTCTCCTTGAGAAAGAAACTCCATTCATCTTTTCCCAAGAGTGCATTGAAGCTTTTCAAACTCTTAAGAAAAAGCTTACCGAAGCACCAATCTTAGTTGCCCCCGATTGGGACCTACCTTTTGAGCTTATGTGTGATGCTAGTGATTTTTCCATAGGTTCGGTCTTGGGGCAACGGAAAACAAAACACTTTCAGCCTGTACACTATGCTAGCAAAACTATGACCGAGGCTCAAGCTCATTACACCACAACGGAAAAAGAATTATTAGCCGTGGTGTATGCTTTTGAAAAGTTTTGGCCATACTTGATCTTGTCAAAAAGCATAGTGTATACGGATCACTCGGCTCTCAAATATCTCTTTGCAAAACAAGATGCAAAGCCGAGATTGCTCCGATGGGTTCTCCTCCTTCAAGAATTTGATATCATCATCCGTGATAAAAAAAGGAGCCGAGAACCTTGCTGCTGATCATTTGTCCCGATTAGAGAATCCTCATCAAAGTGTGCTCGAGAAAAAGGAAATAAATGAAACATTTCCTATCGAGACACTTAACGTGGTATCTTTTCGTGGTGATTCTAGTACCCCATGGTTTGCCCATTTTGCAAATTACCATGCGGGAAACTTTGTTGTTAAAGGGACGTCGTCCTAACAAAAGAACAAATTCTTCAAAGACGTGAAGCATTACTTTTGGGACGATCCCTACCTGTTTAAAGTATGTGCGGATCAAGTCATCCGGCGGTGTGTTCATGGCCAAGAAGCCATTGATATTCTTAAGGCCGGCCACAATGGACCCACTGGGGGACATCATGGCCCGAACTACACCGCCAAAAAGGTGTTTGATTCCGGTTTTTATTGGCCCACAATTTACCGTTGATGCGTTTCATAATAGAGGATTTTATTTTATTTATTATCTCCAAATTTCACTTCAAATTTAAATTTTTTTTATTCTTATCACCATTATCTTTTCAAAGAAACACACACGAGCAAGTATACTCGTTCAATTGTAGTATTGTTGATGGTAAATAAGGTTCGTCCCAAGGAACTACTTAGTTGTGATTTTAGTAACATTAATAGTATAGCACTTAAGATTGTCACGATCAAAAGCACTAGAAACGACTTAAACAAACAATGGTTTCAATTCAACTTAATCAGACAAACAATTAAATAAAAGCATACTTGTTTAGGAACCATGACTAATCGTGATAGGATGTAGAACATGTTTGGGTGAAACTTAGAAGGCACATATCAAATTCTACAAGGACTTCTAGTCAACGGGTCATATCAAGAAAATCCATGTTTCTACTAGTTTCACGGGTGAGTCCTTTCGGCCAAATCTCATCCCACTCTGCTAGCTCTTTTGTGATCAAATGCATGAAAAAGTTGATTAGTTAAATTGTTCTTGCGAGTTTTTTCAACCCAATCTCGTGATTAAATATTTTTGAATCCGTTTAAAAACTTGTATATTTGACATTCGTCACTTATCAAATACCAATTCGTTTGTCACTAACTCTTGGAATTAAATAATTATTAGAAATCTTTTCATCCTTTAAATCCAACAATATTTAACCAACAAGTTTTAGGACACAAATTTATTTAAACAAACCCATAGAATTAATCACTTTTTCCAACCAACTAAACGTCCAACATTCATACAACTAGTCACAACGTTCCCAAACAAGTATCACGAATCATTCCATAACAAGTTTCATAATAAAACATAACATTGTATTCAACTTCAACAAATTCAACATGATTAATAATAAAGAAAATTACCCAATAGTAAGATTACAATGAGTAATGAAAGAGTTATAGCACTCTTTGAGGCCTCCAATCGAACAAGGGAATCTTCCACCTCTTCTACTAGTTATCTTCCTTTAGAATGGCAGAGATTTTTGAGCTCTTTTGGGTTAGAAAGTAGTATAATCAAATCCTTATGGTGTAAGGTTTGATTGTGAGTGTCTCCTAAAAAGGGTGATTAGGGGTCTTATTTAAGCTTGTAAGACACCCCTAAAACTGAAATATTACATCAATAATCATAATTAGGAAGCAAATGATCGGCCATAATCCTTAATTGTGCTTAAAGTGGAGAGTTAATGCAACTCTTCATTTCAGATTTTCTGTAAACCTCAGGTTTGAAATGTAAACCTTGGGCATGGGCGACGGCTAAACCTCAGGCATGGATTCTAAACCTCAGGCATGAGATCCCTTTCTTAAACCTTGGGTTTGGAAACTAAACCTTGGGTTTGGACCCAACTTTCTTCACATAATTTGGCTTCAAGCTAGCATAAAGCTCCAACTTTTAACATACTTTTTGGCTCCTAATCATGATTTAATCCTTTCATCCTCTTACGTACAACCGGAAATGATCATATCATGCATCAATGTATTCGGTGACGAACTTTTCTTCGATATTTACTTGAATTTCATAGCTTTTCTTCGTCTTCTTGATATTTCCTTGTACCTAGACTTAAACACATCTTCAACAACTTTTAAGCATAAAACTATCATAAACATAACTATATTTCATATAAAAACACACAAATAACGCTATAAAAACATGTACAAAATGAGCGTTATCAAATCTCCCACACTTAAGTTTTGCTTGCCCTCAAGCAAAGTAATCATTTGGAAAATTTATTTTTCCAATAGCCATTACCCATTATTTTTTCTAAAATATTCACTAATTTCCCTTAATACCGAAGTAAAAAGTCAAAAAGTGATTTCTTTAATTTTATTTGTGAAATTTAAATGACTTACTCGATCAAGCTAGATAACACAACTAAGCTCCTCACGAAAAGAAAAGGATAATATATAATTCACTCACACTCATTTCTTTTGTTTGGGGATATATTACACTCAATTGCTCAGTCGTGATTCATGTCATACCATAGGCTTGTACAAGTATCAAAACTAATCCAAATCATGTAAGAAATAAACTAATTTATCAAAGAGGACTTTTATTCGGGTTGAAATGCTGGGCTAAGGGTAAATATCAACTCATGCTCAAATAGCTATTGTACAAAATATAATAGATCGCTAACGACGAATTCTTGAATAGTCAAATAACGGATGGTCACTAGTTTATACCTTGGATCGCTAACAACATTTTTTACACAACGGATGGTCACCAAAACACACTCTAGTTCGCTAGCAATGTTGTCCAACTATTCAAAAACCGGATGGTCACTACAATATTCATACATTCACTATTTTCACAAAAGCAAAAAGGTTAGGATAAGACATGGGATTATTTTGGTTAATATAATTTTCAAGAATCAAGTCAAATACCCGAATTACTTGATACAAAAACAATCGAACCATGTATCCTCAAATGATTATAGCCTTTCATAACAATTCTTCCTTCCTCCTTTATTCATCCATCGATCAACATTCATATCAAACTTTAGCGCATTGGCTAATTCCCACGATTATAGCTCATTGGCTCCCTTTTTTTCACACTTTGGATGAGCATATACCTCAAAAAGATACAAATAAGAAGTAGCTACCTTCGTCTTCGTCAGAAAAGTATATCCGAAATACAAAGTGTAGACTCATAATCATCAAAAATTCTTCTGATCAACAACAAGTAATTCATCGATTCAACTTGACTAAAAAGGTAGGCTAAGGTTAAAGTGCAAAATTTCTCTTTTTCTGGGTTGAAACAAAAAAAATGAAAAGATAGGCTCAAAGGGTTGAACTAAGGGTATCTAGCACTAAAAATGAGTGCTAACAAATGGGTCCATGGAATTTAGCGATTAACTAACCAATTTGGCTAGCTAATATATCAATATATGAAAAATGGAAGGCCATTTGGTTTAATCCTAAGTCGCCTCTTATCATTTAAATTCATTTATATCACAAAAATGTGACCTTACTTTGGAATTCGTAATGCATGACAAGTACAAGTTCTAGAATCAATTCAATCACCGGCACACTCTTAGCAAGAAAATAGAATTTAAGCATAAAATATATGCTTCAAATAATAGGCTAAAATCCTCACATATTTGATAGAATAGGCTAAAAATGCTCAAGTAATGTTATCAATCCTAAGAATAGATTCATTCACTTAACCGAGATTCGTTAAAAATTTCAAAATTGCCATTTTATGCTATTGGAAAATTTCAAGCTGTTTTTAATATATAAATTCTTTATGTGTAAAAACAACTACTTCCTTAAGGGCAATAAAAACAAATTCCAAAATAATCACACAAAAATTTAAAAATTGAATCATTTCCACTATTTACTTCCCTCCCCCACACTTAAGTTTTGCATTGTCCTCAATGTGAAAAATTAACTTCAAAGTAAAGGAAATAGGGAAAATAAAATAGTAAATGACATCACCGAGAAATCAAGCGGGACCAGATCCTAATCCTCCTGATGACGTTCCTGCTTCATAACTTTGCGTCCCAACATTAGAATAATACCCCGCAAAAGCTTCCTCGCTAACATTGCACCCTTCATTACTTGGACCTGTGCTATATATTGGGTAGGGTACATGTCCCGAAGGATAAGGCGTGTATGGGTAAGGGTAAGGTGGAACTCCAATTGGTTCATACGCCATTGGAAAAGAATAAGGTGGTACACAATTTTGCCCAATGTGGGTGAGAAGTGGTGCGCAATAATCCATTTGATGTCCAATTCTCATCAAACTCATGTCCCTCCACATTTCTTTCCTATCCACTGGTGGTAAATTCGCATGCCAATCACCCCAACTAGCATTCAATCCCGAAGACTCTCCAACATTTTGTTGATTTTGTTGTGGTGGTGGTGGGTTGCGAATCACATTTTCAAGTCTATCAACCAAACACATCCGTTCATCATCAAGCAAATCTTTTAAAACCTTCTTGTCAAGCTTCTCACATTCCTTTATCACTGTTATCTTTCTCAACTCTTCCTCCGTATCATAACCTAAGGCTTTTCCAATCTTAGTAACATAATGCCCACCATTGATAAAACCATGTTCAGACATGATAGCCGCCCTCTTTGATAAATATACCGCCAAAGTCCATAAAACATTCATATTTTTATTTGGATCCATAAGCATTTTCATTATCCACAAATCTGTCGCATGAACTTTGTGTTGACTATGCCCCCTATGCACAAATGAATTCACAATCACTTTGTGTAGAAGCCGGGCTAACGGTGAATGAACATCCCTTTCCTTGAAAGGAACAATACTATTCGGATCTCCTATTTGATTCCATATCTCCCTTCCAACATACTTGTCCGGTTCTATCTCTAGTTTAGCAAAATGATCTTCAAAATCTACATGCTCAAAGTCATTCTCGTCATATAAACCAAGCAATTGCCCAAACTCTGGCAGAGTATACACATGATCATGTCCACATAACCTAAACCAAATACATTTCTCATCCATGATATCTTTCACCTTTTGGTTGAAATAAATGGTGGCGAAGAACTCTAGACACCATTCTTTATAGATTTGCTTTTCTCCTCCTACAACGGCATATTCAAAACTTCGATCTTCATATTCTTGACCTCCAAATTCCGTACTCATCCTCCATAGGTCTTTAAGAGTGCCAATAAGATTATATTGTCTCAGCAAATTTCCACTTACTAACTTAGGTACCGCGATTTCTTTCTTTTGTAGCTTTGCCAACCTCCTATTGTAGCATGCTTTCGCTTCTTTACCCAACTTATGCCATCTCAGATGTTCACTTGTTACGGGCATAAGATTAACATCTCCTTCGTCATTGTATCGCTTATTCAAAGCAATGAGTGGGTTGACATCTACGTCTTGTTGAACTCGTTTCTACAAAACAACCAATCAAAACACAAGAGGAATATTGATATTAAAAAGGTTAGAACATAAAATGGTTAGCAAGAAGAAAGAAAAAAAATTCTTAACAGCTTCCCGATGCCGCCCGGTTTGTGTTTATGCTGGCGGTATGGATTTATCAATTGGTCCAGGCCGGCGGCATGGTTTTCCGGCCGTCGGTCTGCAGCTTCTTCTTCTCTTTTTTTTTTCTTTTTTTTTTTTTCTTTCTGCAATAACCAATTTATCACCAATTCATCACAAATTTATCCTTTAATCCATAACTCCTAATTCCTTTCATGTCTCATTTTCAAGATCAAGATTAATAACAACAAAATAGTGGTCCATATAACTAATCATCTAGTATTCAAACACTAATTCTTAATCATATACCACATCAAACCCATTTAATCTTGATAAATCATCCCCAAAATTTTGACATATATAAACCCTAAATCTTATAATCATCAAATTCTCTCTCAATTCTTTATAATTTCATTCAATTCCACTTCTAAACAATCCTTATAACCCATCTCTAGTAAACCAATCAACTAATTTCACTTAATTCGAACTATGACAAATTCGCCCAATTTAAGAACCCTAAAAAAAATTGAATTCGAATTAGAACAATGTAAAGTAATTGGGATGGATGTTACTTACTCTTTTTGATGCCATAGGATTTCTATCAACTCTGTTGATCTCTAACTTTAATCTTTTTAAATGATGATGATGATGATGGACTTGTGGTTTTTTTTCCTTTTTCCTTTCCTTTCTTTTTCAAAGTTTCTGCACAATATTCATACTAAACCCAAGGTTTAGTACTTGGACCGGAGGTTTGGTTCCAAAACCGAGGGTCTTGACACAAAACTCTTTTTTCTCTCTTCAAAAACATTCATTTACTGAATAAACATTTCCACAACTCCAAAACACAATCATCATTTCATTCAATCTTATCATTGAACAAGCTACACAAACTCAAAACTTCAACTCAAACTTAAACATTTTTCATTACTTATTCTTATAAAGACTCAAGAGCTAAAACACACTTCAACTTAACAAAGAAATGCAAAACATCATAATAATAAGCAAACTAAATAAAAACTCATAAGAACAAAATGAGCACAAGCTTAATCATAAGCTTCTTTATTCTTCTTCATCATTGCTTCGTTTAGTCAAAATAACTCCCAAACCTAAGAATATCCTCCGAATGAAACTTCCCCGAAAGAACTCTATCGGTTTCCTTTGTTTTGAAATCACGAGTGAATCGGTGTCCACCCGGACTAGTAATCTCTATCTTAGTGTGCCAATCATTATCACCTTCAATCTTTTGATATTTGCTACACCCATCCGATGTCCATTCAATATTCTTAAGCTTAATTGGCATGGAACCAAGGAAGTCAACCATTTTCTTGAAAACTATAATGTTCTTGAATGGATTGAAGTAATTCTCCATAGCTAATGCACTTTCCATATCATCCTCAATATGTTCAAATGATGGGGTTGTTTTCCCATATTTTGGATTGCCTTCATTATCATGGCTTATATCAAATACATCTAACCAATCTTCATCATCCGATCCTTCATCGGCTAGAACTTTGTCTCTCTTCTTCGCATGGTAGATCCTTCTTGCTACTCCATCATCAATTTCCATAGTTCCTTTCCCATTATCAATAATTGCTCCTATTGTGCTCAAGAACGGGCGTCCCACCAACATAGGTGTCTCTCTATCAACAGGTACATGCATAATCAAAAAGTCACACAAGTAGGTTTGAAATCCAATTTGTAACCTCACATTCTTCACTTTTCCATAAGCTTTTGCCACTGTATTATCAGCCATCAACAAAACATCATTGGAAGGAATAGCTCTTCCCAATTCCATAACCTTGTAAAGCTTATAAGGCATTATGCTAACACTTGCCCCCGTATCGGCCAATGCATTGATTGCAACAGTTCCATTCACTTTAAGTGGAATAAGATAATTACCCGGATCTTCTTTCTTTTTAGGTAACCCTTTCTCCATCACTTTCTCCTCTTCTTCTTCCTCAATTTCCTTCTTCGTATCAAGCTTCATTTTCTCCACCGAAATTTCATCCAATAACTTCCTATAGTGAGCATAATGTTCCAACATATGAAGTATTGGCTTTTCATTCAATAATTCTTTAAACTTCATTGTAATCTCTTCAACACATTTTGCTTTATCAATGGATTCTTTGTTTGGTTTTTCATTTAGTGAGGGTGTTTTGTTGGAAGAACCTTCTCCTTTAATGAGTGTGGTAGGGTGTGGCAATGATGATGGTGAAGGTATGAGACCTTTAAAGGGTGGGTATCTTTGCTTCAAACGGGTGGCCTTCACCATTTTAACCATTTCCATACTTCCATTGAAACCATCTTCATTTTCACAAACTTCCTCCATTTGTTCAATTAGCCAACTAACATCTTTATCATCTTGCAATTCTCCAACTCTAACTTGCATTTCACCCAAATCAAAATCAATAACACATTTGGTTGCCAACAAGAAATTTCATCCAAACACCACGGAAGGATCCGTCGTATCTTCATATTCATCAATAACCAAATCCATGGAAAAAGTAAAACCATGAATGTCAATCTTCACATCCTTTGCAATTCTCCGATTATACTTGTCAACTTCAAATTTTCCATTCCCAAATTTTTCATAGAAAGCAATAGTCACATAACTATCATTTTGTCCAAGATTACATTCGCATCCCAAGCTCCTAATCCTTCTACTCCACAAGGTGTGGAATACCTCATAAATGGTTCGTCATATTCTCTCAACTTAGCACGAGTAAAAGTAACTACCCGAGGCTTTTCATGCTCATATTCCGTACATTCAACTTCCTTCCCTTTCTCTTGCAACTTCACCTTTTCAAAATCAATCATTTTTTCCATTCTAGACATAGCATCTCCCTCGTCCATCAATTCCTTTTCCAACTTTTCCAAGTAAGCCGAAACTTCGCTAAGTGAATCCATAACTAAGAATAAACTAAACATACATAAACAACATATCCAAATCAAACGTTAGGGGTTAGTAAAAATAAAACTAATTAACTACTAGGAAAAGAAAAATCATACAAAAGTTAGAACAAACTACATACAACCAAGGTACAATAAGGAATACAACTAAGAACTAAGAAAGAAAAGAAAATTTAAAAAAAAAAATTTACACAGACATGCCGGCGGTTTGGGAATTCAAACCGGCGGTTTGGGCTAGGTGGTGTTAACAGAAACTTCATGCCGCCCGGTATGCATTTATACCGGCGGTATGAGACTTAGAAATTTTTTTTTTTTCGAAAACCGGCGGTTTGATTTTGCAACATTCACAGAAAGTTCATGCCGCCCGGTATGCATTTATACCGGCGGTATGAGGAAAAAATAATTTTTTTCTTTTTCGTCTGCCGAACCGGCGGTTTGATGATTCAAACCCGAGGTTTGCAGAAAAAAAAATTTCAAAAAACATTTTAAAACTTGTTTTTTTTCTTTATCTTTTTTTTATAGATTTCGACATCTTTATGGATTGTTTATTATATCAAATTTAATAAGAAGAAGATCAAGGAAACTTATTTAAAATAAGACAAACAAACAAACAAACAAACACTCAACAATCATTAACCAAACATGCAAATAAACAAGAATTGAAACTAAAATAATGCAAACAAATAATAAAACAACTTATACCATTATGTATACTAAAAATAAAAATAACTAATAATAATCATAGTCCCCGGCAGCGGCGCCAAAAACTTGATGCGTTTCATAATAGAGGATTTTATTTTATTTATTATCTCCAAATTTCACTTCAAATTTTAAATTTTTTTATTCTTATCACCATTATCTTTTCAAAGAAACACACACGAGCAAGTATACTCGTTCAATTGTAGTATTGTTGATGGTAAATAAGGTTCGTCCCAAGGAACTACTTAGTTGTGATTTTAGTAACATTAATAGTATAGCACTTAAGATTGTCACGATCAAAAGCACTAGAAACGACTTAAACAAACAATGGTTTCAATTCAACTCAATCAGACAAACAATTAAATAAAAGCATACTTGTTTAGGAACCATGACTAATCGTGATAGGATGTTGAACATGTTTGGGTGAAACTTAGAAGGCACATATCAAATTCTACAAGGACTTCTAGTCAACGGGTCATATCAAGAAAATCCATGTTTCTACTAGTTTCACGGGTGAGTCCTTTCGGCCAAATCTCATCCCACTATGCTAGCTCTTTTGTGATCAAATGCATGAAAAAGTTGATTAGTTAAATTGGTTCTTGCGAGTTTTTTCTACCCAATCTCGTGATTAAATATTTTCGAATCCGTTTAAAAACTTGTATATTTGACATTCGTCACTTATCAAATACCAATTCGTTTGTCACTAACTCTTGGAATTAAATAATTATTAGAAATCTTTTCATCCCTTAAATCCAACAATATTTAACCAACAAGTTTTAGGACACAAATTTATTTAAACAAACCCATAGAATTAATCACTTTTTCCAACCAACTAAACGTCCAACATTCATACAACTAGTCACAACGTTCCCAAACAAGTATCACGAATCATTCCATAACAAGTTTCATAATAAAACATAACATGGTATTCAACTTCAACAAATTCAACATGATTAATAATAAAGAAAATTACCCAATAGTAAGATTACAATGAGTAATGAAAGAGTTATAGCACTCTTTGAGGTCTCCAATCGAACAAGGGAATCTTCCACCTCTTCTACTAGTTATCTTCCTTTAGAATGCCAGAGATTTTTGAGCTCTTTTGGGTTAGAAAGTAGTATAATCAAATCCTTATGGTGTAAGGTTTGATTGTGAGTGTCTCCTAAAAAGGGTGATTAGGGGTCTTATTTAAGCTTGTAAGACACCCCTAAAACTGAAATATTACATCAATAATCATAATTAGGAAGCAAATGATCGGCCATAATCCTTAATGGTGCTTAAAGTAGAGAGTTAATGCAACTCTTCATTTTAGATTTTCTGTAAACCTCAGGTTTGAAATGTAAACCTTGGGCATGGGCGACGGCTAAACCTCAGGCATGGATTCTAAACCTCAGGCATGAGATCCCTTTCTTAAACCTTGGGTTTGGAAACTAAACCTTGGGTTTGGACCCAACTTTCTTCACATAATTTGGCTTCAAGCTAGCATAAAGCTCCAACTTTTAACATACTTTTTGGCTCCTAATCATGATTTAATCCTTTCATCCTCTTACGTACAACCGGAAATGATCATAGCATGCATCAATGTATTCAGTGACGAACTTTTCTTCGATATTTACTTGAATTTCATAGCTTTTCTTCGTCTTCTTGATATTTCCTTGTACCTAGACTTAAACACATCTTCAACAACTTTTAAGCATAAAACTATCATAAACATAACTATATTTCATATAAAAACACACAAATAACGCTATAAAAACATGTACAAAATGAGCGTTATCAAATCTCCCACACTTAAGTTTTGCTTGCCCTCAAGCAAAGTAATCATTTGGAAAATTTATTTTTCCAATAGCCATTACCCATTATTTTTTCTAAAATATTCACTAATTTCCCTTAATACCGAAGTAAAAAGTCAAAAAGTAATTTCTTTAATTTTATTTGTGAAATTTAAACGACTTACTCGATCAAGCTAGATAACACAACTAAGCTCCTCACGAAAAGAAAAGGATAATATATAATTCACTCACACTCATTTCTTTTGTTTGGGGATATATTTCACTCAATTGCTCAGTCATGATTCATGTCATACCATAGGCTTGTACAAGGATCAAAACTAATCCAAATCATGTAAGAAATAAACTAATTTATCAACGAGGACTTTTATTCGTGTTGAAATGCTGGGCTAAGGGTAAATATCAACTCATGCTCAAATAGCTATTGTACAAAATATAATAGATCGCTAACGACGAATTCTTGAATAGTCAAATAACGGATGGTCACTAGTTTATACCTTGGATCGCTAACAACATTGTTTACACAACGGATGGTCACCAAAACACACTCTAGTTCGCTAGCAACGTTGTCCAACTATTCAAAAACCGGATGGTCACTACAATATTCATACATTCACTATTTTCACAAAAGCAAAAAGGTTAGGATAAGACATGGGATTATTTTGGTTAATATAATTTTCAAGAATCAAGTCAAATACCCAAATTACTTGATGCAAAAACAATTGAACCATGTATCCTCAAATGATTATAGCCTTTCATAACAATTCTTCCTTCCTCCTTTATTCATCCATCGATCAACATTCATATCAACCTTTAGCGCATTGGCTAATTCCCACGATTATAGCTCATTGGCTCCCTTTTTTTTCACACTTTGGATGAGCATATACCTCAAAAAGATACAAATAAGAAGTAGCTACCTTCGTCTTCGTCAGAAAGGTATATCCGAAATACAAAGTGTAGACTCATAATCATCAAAAATTCTTCTGATCAACAACAAGTAATTCATCGATTCAACTTGACTAAAAAGGTAGGCTAAGGTTAAAGGTGCAAAATTTCTCTTTTTCTGGTTTGAAACAAAAAAAATGAAAAGATAGGCTCCAAGGGTTGAACTAAGGGTATCTATCACTAAAAATGAATGCTAACAAATGGGTCCATGGAATTTAGCGATTAACTAACCAATTTGGCTAGCTAATATATCAATATATGAAAAATGGAAGGCCATTTGGTTTAATCCTAAGTCACCTCTTATCATTTAAATTCATTTATATCACAAAAATGTGACCTTACTTTGGAATTCGTAATGCATGACAAGTACAAGTTCTAGAATCAATTCAATCACCGGCACACTCTTAGCAAGAAAATAGAATTTAAGCATAAAATATATGCTTCAAATAATAGGCTAAAATCCTCACATATTTGATAGAATAGGCTAAAAATGCTCAAGTAATGTTATCAATCCTAAGAATAGATTCATTCACTTAACCGAGATTCGTTAAAAATTTCAAAATTGCCATTTTATGCTATTGGAAAATTTCAAACTATTTTTAATATACAAATTCTTTATGTGTAAAAACAACTACTTCCTTAAGGGCAATAAAAACAAATTCCAAAATAATCACACAAAAATTTAAAAATTGAATCATTTCTACTATTTACTTCCCTCCCCCACACTTAAGTTTTGCATTGTCCTCAATGTGAAAAATTAACTTCAAAGTAAAGGAAATAGGGAAAATAAAATAGTAAATAACATCACCAAGAAATCAAGCGGGATCCATATTTGGTGTTAAAATGCATGAGTTGGAAACTCCAAGCTCCAAAATATACCAACCATATGAACTAGCAATGATCTCATGGTACCACAAACCTGAAAAGAAAAAAAAATACAAAACAAAACAAAACACAAGATGCAATAATACCAATAACCAAAGTAAAAATCCTAACCATACATAATAATAATAATAATTCTAAAACATAATAGTACTAAGCAAACATGATAAAGTACGAATAAAACATAAATATTGTTTAAAACACTCGTCATATCCATGAATGAAAGTCAAATTCACTCATCATCCGTCTCATCACCTGCATATGTAACCAAGGGACCAGATCCTAATCCTCCTGATGACGTTCCTGCTTCATAACGTTGCGTCCCAACATTAGAATAATACCCCGCAAAAGCTTCCTCGTTAACATTGCACCCTTCATTACTTGGACCTGTGCTATATATTGCGTAGGGTAAATGTCCCGAAGGATAAGGCGTGTATGGGTAAGGGTAAGGTGGAACTCCAATTGGTTCATACGCCATTGGAAAAGAATAAGGTGGTACACAATTTTGCCCAATGTGGGTGAGAAGTGGTGCGAAATAATCCATTTGATGTCCAATTCTCATCAAACTCATGTCCCTCCACATTTCTTTCCTATCCACTGGTGGTAAATTCGTGTGCCAATCACCCCAACTAGCATTCAATCCCGAAGACTCTCCACCATTTTACTGATTTTGTTATGGTGGTGGTGGGTTGCGAATCACATTTTCAAGTCTATCAACCAAACACATCCGTTCATCAATAAGCAAATCTTTTAAAACCATCTTGTCAAGTTTCTCACGTTCCTTTATCACTGTTATCTTTCTCAACTCTTCCTCCGCATCATAACCTAAGGCTTTTCCAATCTTAGTAACATAATGCCCACCATTGATAAAACCATGTTCAGACATGATAGCCGCCCTCTTTGATAAATATACCGCCAAAGTCCATAAAACATTAATATTTTTATTTGGATCCATAAGCATTTCCATTATCCACAAATCTGCCGCATGAACTTTGTGTTGACTATGCCCCCTGTGCACAAATGAATTCACAATCACTTTGTGTAGAAGCCGGGCTAACGGTGAATGAACATCCCTTTCCTTGAAAGGAAAAATACTATTCGGATCTCCTATTTGATTCCATATCTACCTTCCAACATACTTGTCCGGTTCTATCTCTAGTTTAGCAAAATGATCTTCAAAATCTACATGCTCAAAGTCATTCTCGTAATATAAACCAAGCAATTGCCCAAACTCTGGCAAAGTATACACATGATCATGTCCACATAACCTAAACCAAATACATTTCTCATACATGATATCTTTCACCTTTTGGTTGAAATAAATGGTGGCGAAGAACTCTAGACACCATTCTTTATATATTTGCTTTTCTCCTCCTACAACGGCATATTCAAAACTTCGATCTTCATATTCTTGACCTCCAAATTCCGTACTCATCCTCCATAGGTCTTTAAGAGTGCCAATAAGATTATATTGTCTCAGCAAATTTCCACTTACTAACTTAGGTACCGCGATTTCTTTCTTTTGTAGCTTTGCCAACCTCCTATTGTAGCATGCTTTCGCTTCTTTACCCAACTTATGCCATCTCAGATGTTCACTTGTTACGGGCATAAGATTAACATCTCCTTCGTCATTGTATCGCTTATTCAAAGCAATGAGTGGGTTGACATCTACGTCTTGTTGAACTCGTTTCTACAAAACAACCAATCAAAACACAAGAGGAATATTGATATTAAAAAGGTTAGAACATAAAATGGTTAGCAAGAAGAAAGAAAAAAAAATTCTTAACAGCTTCCCCATGCCGCCCGGTTTGTGTTTATGCCGGCGGTATGGGTTGCTCAATTGGTCCAGGCCGGCGGCATGGTTTTCCGACCGTCGGTCTGCAGCTTCTTCTTATCTTTTTTTTTTCTTTCTGCAATAACCAATTTATCACCAATTCATCACAAATTTATCCTTTAATCCATAACTCCTAATTCCTTTCATGGCTCATATTCAAGATCAAGATTAATAACAAGAAAATAGTGATCCATATAACTAATCATCTAGTATTCAAACACTAATTCTTAATCATATACCACATCAAACCCATTTAATCTTGATAAATCATCCCCAAAATTTTGACATATATAAACCCTAAATCTTATAATCATCAAATTCTCTCTCAATTCTTTATAATTTCATTCAATTCCACTTCTAAACAATCCTTATAACCCATCTCTAGTAAACCAATCAACTAATTTCACTTAATTCGAACTATGACAAATTCGCCCAATTTAAGAACCCTAAAAAAAATTGAATTCGAATTAGAACAATGTAAAGTAATTGGGATGGATGTTACTTACTCTTTTTGATGCCATAGGATTTCTATCAACTCTATTGATCTCTAACTCTAATCTTTTTAAATGATGATGATGATGATGATGGACTTGTGGTTTTTTTCTTTTTCCTTTCCTTTCTTTTTCAAAGTTTCTACACAATATTCATACTAAACCCAAGGTTTAGTACTTGGACCGGAGGTTTGGTTCCAAAACCGAGGGTCTTGACAAAAAACTCTTTTTTCTCACTACAAAAACTTTCATTTACTGAATAAACATTTCCACAACTCCAAAACACAATCATCATTTCATTCAATCTTATCATTGAACAAGCTACAAAAACTCAAAACTTCAACTCAAACTTAAACATTTTTCATTACTTATTCTTATAAAGACTCAAGAGCTAAAACACACTTCAACTTAACAAAGAAATGCAAAACATCATAATAATAAGCAAACTAAATAAAAACTCATAAGAACAAAATGAGCACAAGCTTAATCATAAGCTTCTTTATTCTTCCTCATCATTGCTTCATTTAGTCAAAATAACTCCCAAACCTAAGAATATCCTCCGAATGAAACTTCCCCGAAAGAAATCTATCGGTTTCCTTTGTTTTGAAAGCACAAGTGAATCGGTGTCCACCCGGACTAGTAATCTCTATCTTAGTGTGCCAATCATTATCACCTTCAATCTTTTGATATTTGCTATACCCATCTGATGTCCATTCAATATTCTTAAGCTTAATTGGCATGGAACCAAGGAAGTCAACCATTTTCTTGAAAACTATAATGTTCTTGAATGGATTGAAGTAATTCTCCATAGCCAATGCTCTTTCCATATCATCCTCAATATGTTCAAATGATTGGGCTGTTTTCCCATATTTTGGATTGCCTTCATTGTCATGGCTTATATCAAATACATCTAACCAATCTTCATCATCCGATCCTTCATCGGCTAGAACTTTGTCTCTCTTCTTCGCATGGTAGATCCTTCTTGCTACTCAATCATCAATTTCCATAGTTCCTTTCCCATTATCAATAATTGCTCCTATTGTGCTCAAGAACGGGCATCCCACCAACATAGGTGTCTCTCTATCAACAGGTACATGCATAATCAAAAAGTCACACAAGTAGGTTTGAAATCCAATTTGTAACCTCACATTCTTCACTTTTCCATAAGCTTTTGCCACTGTATTATCAGCCATCAACAAAACATCATTGGAAGGAATAGCTCTTCCCAATTCCATAACCTTGTAAAGCTTATAAGGCATTATGCTAACACTTGCCCCCGTATCGGCCAATGCATTGATTGCAACAGTTCCATTCACTTTAAGTAGAATAAGATAATTACCCGGATCTTTTTTCTTTTTAGGTAACCCTTTCTCCATCACTTTCTCCTCTTCTTCTTCCTCAATTTCCTTCTTCGTATCAAGCTTCATTTTCTCCACCAAAATTTCATCCAATAACTTCCTATAGTGAGCATAATGTTCCAACACATGAAGTATTGGCTTTTCATTCAATAATTCTTTAAACTTCATAGTAATCTCTTCAACACATTTTGCTTCATCAATGGATTCTTTGGTTGGTTTTTCATTTAGTGAGGGTGTTTTGTTGGAAGAACCTTCTCCTTTAATGAGTGTGGTAGGGTGTGGCAATGATGATGGTGAAGGTATGAGACCTTTAAAGGGTGGGTATTTTTGCTTCAAACGGGTGGCCTTCCCCATTTTAACCATTTCCATACTTCCATTGAAATCATCTTCATTTTCACAAACTTCCTCCATTTGTTCAATTAGCCAACTAACATCTTTATCATCTTGCAATTCTCCAACTCTAACTTGCATTTCACCCAAATCAAAATCAATAACACATTTGGTTGCTAACAAGAAATTTCGTCCAAACACCACGGAAGGATCCGTCGTATCTTCATATTCATCAATAACCAAATCCATGGCAAAAGTAAAACCATGAATGTCAATCTTCACATCCTTTGCAATTCTCCGATTATACTTGCCAACTTCAAATTTTGCATTCCCAAATTTTTCATAGAAAGCAATAGTCACATAACTATCATTTTGTCCAAGATTACATTCGCATCCCAAGCTCCTAATCCTTCTACTCCACAAGGTGTGGAATACCTCATAAATGGTTCGTCATATTCTCTCAACTTAGCACGAGTAAAAGTAACTACCCGAGGCTTTTCATGCTCATATTCCATACATTCAACTTCCTTCCCTTTCTCTTGCAACTTCACCTTTTCAAAATCAATCATTTTTTCCATTCTAGACATAGCATCTCCCTCGTCCATCAATTCCTTTTCCAACTTTTCCAAGTAAGCCGAAACTTCGCTAAGTGAATCCATAACTAAGAATAAACTAAACATACATAAACAACATATCCATATCAAACGTTAGGGGTTAGTAAAAATAAAACTAATTAACTACTAGGAAAAGAAAAATCATACAAAAGTTAGAACAAACTACATACAACCAAGGTACAATAAGGAATACAACTAAGAAAAAAGAAAGAAAAGAAAATTTAAAAAAAAAAAAAAAAAAAAAAAAAAAAAAAAAAAAAAAAAAAAAAATTACACAGACATGCCGGCGGTTTGGGAATTCAAACCGGCGGTTTGGGCTAGGTGGTGTTAACAGAAACTTCATGCCGCCCGGTATGCATTTATACCGGCGGTATGAGACTTAGAAAAAAAAAATTCGAAAACCGGCGGTTTGATTTTGCAACATTCACAGAAAGTTTATGCCGCCCGGTATGCATTTATACCGGCGGTATGAGGAAAAAAATATTTTTTTTTTCTTTTTCGTCTGCCAAACCGGCGGTTTGATGATTCAAACCCGAGGTTTGCAGAAATTTTTTTTTTCGAAAATCATTTTAAAACTTGTTTTTTTTTTTTTTTTCTTTTTTTTATAGATTTCGACATCTTTATGGATTGTTTATTATATCAAACTTAATAAGAAGAAGATCAAGGAAACTTATTTAAAATAAGACAAACAAACAAACAAACGCTCAACAATCATTAACCAAACATGCAAATAAACAAGAATTGAAACTAAAATAATGCAAACAAATACTAAAACAACTTATACCATTATGTATACTAAAAATAAAAATAACTAAAAATAATCATAGTCTCCGGCAGCGGCGCCAAAAACTTGATGCGCTTCATAATAGAGGATTTTATTTTATTTATTATCTCCAAATTTCACTTCCAATTTTAAAATTTTTTATTCTTATCACCATTATCTTTTCAAAGAAACACACACCGAGCAAGTATACTCGTTCCATTGTAGTATTGTTGATGGTAAATAAGGTTCGTCCCAAGGAACTACTTAGTTGTGATTTTAGTAACATTAATAGTATAGCACTTAAGATTGTCACGATCAAAAGCACTAGAAACGACTTAAACAAACAATGGTTTCAATTCAACTCAATCAGACAAACAATTAAATAAAAGCATACTTGTTTAAGAACCATGACTAATCGTGATAGGATGTAGAACATGTTTGGGTGAAACTTAGAAGGCACATATCAAATTCTACAAGGACTTCTAGTCAACGGGTCATATCAAGAAAATCCATGTTTCTACTAGTTTCATGGGTGAGTCCTTTCGGCCAAATCTCATCCCACTATGCTAGCTCTTTTGTGATCAAATGCATGAAAAAGTTGATTAGTTTAATTGGTTCTTCCGAGTTTTTTCAACCCAATCTCGTGATTAAATATTTTTGAATCCGTTTAAAAACTTGTATATTTGACATTCGTCACTTATCAAATACCAATTCGTTTGTCACTAACTCTTGGAATTAAATAATTATTAGAAATCTTTTCATCCTTTAAATCCAACAATATTTAACCAACAAGTTTTAGGACACAAATTTATTTAAACAAACCCATAGAATTAATCACTTTTTCCAACCAACTAAACGTCCAACATTCATACAACTAGTCACAACGTTCCCAAACAAGTATCACGAATCATTCCATAACAAGTTTCATAATAAAACATAACATTGTATTCAACTTCAACAAATTCAACATGATTAATAATAAAGAAAATTACCCAGTAGTAAGATTACAATGAGTAATGAAAGAGTTATAGCACTCTTTGAGGCCTCCAATCGAACAAGGGGATCTTCCACCTCTTCTACTAGTTATCTTCCTTTAGAATGGTAGAGATTTTTGAGCTCTTTTGGGTTAAAAAGTAGTATAATCAAATCCTTATGGTGTAAGGTTTGATTGTGAGTGTCTCCTAAAAAGGGTGATTAGGGGTCTTATTTAAGCTTGTAAGACACCCCTAAAACTGAAATATTACATCAATAATCATAATTAGGAAGCAAATGATCGGCCATAATCCTTAATGGTGCTTAAAGTGGAGAGTTAATACAACTCTTCATTTTAGATTTTCTGTAAACCTCAGGTTTGAAATGTAAACCTTGGGCATGGGCGACGGCTAAACCTCAGGCATGGATTCTAAACCTCAGGCATGAGATCCCTTTCTTAAACCTTGGGTTTGGAAACTAAACCTTGGGTTTGGACCCAACTTTCTTCACATAATTTGGCTTCAAGCTAGCACAAAGCTCCAACTTTTAACATACTTTTTGGCTCCTAATCATGATTTAATCCTTTCATCCTCTTACGTACAACCGGAAATGATCATATCATGCAACAATGTATTCGGTGACGAACTTTTCTTCGATATTTACTTGAATTTCATAGCTTTTCTTCGTCTTCTTGATATTTCCTTGTACCTAGACTTAAACACATCTTCAACAACTTTTAAGCATAAAACTATCATAAACATAACTATATTTCATATAAAAACACACAAATAACGCTATAAAAACATGTACAAAATGAGCGTTATCAACCGTGATGCCCATGACTTAGTCAAATCTTGTGACTCTTGTCAACGTCACGGGAAAATCACACAAAAAGATGAAATGCCACAAAATGTCATTCAAATTTGTGAAATCTTTGATGTTTGGGGCATTGACTTTATGGGGCCATTCCAGTCTTCACGTGGGAACAAGTACATACTCGTGGCTGTCGATTACTTGTCTAAATGGGTTGAAGCGAAAGCACTCCCCACCAACGACGCCCGAGTAGTTTGTAAATTTTTGAAATCTCTCTTTTCTCGGTTTGGAACTCCCCATGCTATCATTACTGATCGCGGTACGTACTTTTGCAATGACCAATTTGCAAAGGTCATGCTTAAGTACGGTATCACTCACCGTCTTTCTACCGTGTATCACCCACAAACAAGCGGGAAGGTGGAAGTTTCCAACCGTGGTTTAAAAAGAATTCTGGAAAGGACCGTAGGAGAAAACCGTGCATCTTGGTCGGATAAATTAGATGATGCACTTTGGGCCTTCCGTACAGCATATAAAACACCCATCGGGTGTACTCCATATAAGTTGGTGTACGAAAAGGCGTGTCATCTACCAATCGAGTTAGAGCACAAAGCCTATTGGGCCTTAAAGCATGCCAACTTTGACCTTCAGTCCGCGGGTGATCACCGGAAAGTTCAACTCAATGAATTAAATGAACTTCGTGATCAAGCCTACGAGAACTCTTTAATCTACAATGAAAAGACAAAGAAGATCCATGACTCCAAAATCAAGAACCGCGTTTTCAACGTTGGTGACCGAGTTCTTCTTTTCAATTCTCGATTAAAGATATTCTCGGGGAAACTAAAAACTCGTTGGACCGGACCATTCACCGTTGCCAAAGTTTTTCCTTATGGTACCATCGAGTTATCTCAAACTGATGGACCAAACTTCAAGGTGAACGGTCATAGGTTAAAGCATTACTTTGGAGGGGACATACCACCCATGGTTGTCCCGGATCTCCAAACTTTCCCCATGGACCAATGAATTCGGGGTCGAGTCAAGCTAGTGACTCGGTTAACAAAAACATTAGCACCACATGGGTGACAACCCATGTTTCTGACTTCTTTCTATTTTTTGACACTAAGTTTGGGGGGATTCCTCTACTGTGCTTTGTTTTGTGTGTTGTTTGCTCTTGTTTGCAGGTTTTCCTTAGATCGTGATGATTGATGCGCCTGTTTTCAATCCAGCCGCCCAATATCCGATCTTGTTGCTAACGATTATCTAGGGATATCTTTTCAATCCTGTTTGTGAAAATAGAGATTTTTGTCACACACTTGGCTATTAGTATTACCTTTTTACGTTCTAAGTGTCGGCATAATAGCCGGTACTTTGAATATTGAGGGCAATATTCAATTCTAAGTGTGGGGGGGAATTCTCGCGATTTTTGTCACATGTGTTGTAATACCTGAAATTTGAAAACATGCAAAATGACCAAAATGCCCTTACAATTTTAAAAATTGATTAAAATGCATCTAAGTCACCAAATAAATCCCAAACCTTCGGGAATGAACTAGATATGAATCAAAATAATTTTTGTGATTACATTTTAATATTTAGAAAAGTATAATATACAAAAATATAATTATTTGGCCGATTATGTATTTATTTCGTGTATTAATAAGTATTAAAAATACAAAATAAATAGAATAAATACAAGATAAATGCAAATAAATTTAGGAAAAGATCACAATCAGTATTTAACCTTAATTAGACTTTCTTGGGCCAAAAATATTGAGTCCTTATCCTATATACACGTTTTCCTTATTTATATATATATATAATATATACCGAAAACCCTTAAAACCTTTGCCAAAAATCGTATAACCTCAAATCGACCAAGGAGAATTCGTGTGCCATTTTTCCAGAGTTCTTCATAACCTAAAGAAGCTTAGGAAATTGTTTGGAGGTCGTGAGATCCATTGGTTTGATCGCTAGTCATTTGTTTTGTCGAATACGTATAACCGAGAGGTACAATTTCTAAATAACCCTTTGACACGTTCGATCTTGCATATAGTATTTTTCTTATGTTAGTATGATTATATAAGACCTAAATAAAATGTATAACTTGATTCATGCAAGCTATATAAGTCGTACGAATTTTTGAGAGCTAAAACGTAAGTAAAATAAAATACGCTTAATACGATTGATTCAGGGCATGTAATTATTTATTTTGGATATTATACGACATATATGGTCTGGGAAAAATAGTGGTTCAAATTGTAGAAGCTTATATGGATCGTAACTAATTTTTGTTAAAATCGTATTATATGTGTCGAATAGAAAGAAAATAAAAAGGAACCCTAGAACCGATTAGGGTTAGGGTTTGGTACTTTAATTCTGGTCATTTAATGCAAACTAATGATGAGGTAATGAATATTTGATGATTAGATGAGTTAGGGTTTTGTTTTGCTTCTTAAACATGTTATACGATTGGAAAATAAATAAGGAGGACTTGTTTTGTCATTCTTGAAACTTAAAGGTTGTTTTTATAATGTTAATTAGGTCAGTATAAATGTGTAAAAATTATAAGATGAGGTCCGTAAGTGTAAAATTTGCAAGAACATGATTTATTTGTTATTTTATGGTTCGAATTAGAAAGAAATTAAGTAGAGGGACTAAAAGTGTAAATAATGAAACTTTAAGGATTAAAGATGTAATTCTGATTAAAAGATGAGTTTAAAATTAATAACTTGTGATATTTCATTTGAAACCCTTAACTTTGATAAAATTACAATTAAAACCCCAAGTTATGGAAACTTGACAAAATGAACCCTGAACTATCTTAACTTGCTAAAATGTACCCTATTTCCATAATAGTATTAATTAATGACTTAACAAGAATTGATACTTAAATCTTTCTAATTGTGGAAACTTTCTAAATATGGAAACTTTCTAAAAATGGAAACTTACTTGAAATAGAAAGATAACTAAGATTACTTTGTAATTCTCTTCTACTCCTCTAGGTGTGAAGAAGGAGTAACTCGATCTCTTTCAGCCTTTTGTCTTTGTTCTTGCTTGCTAATAAGGTACAGATATTCTGCCCTTCTTGTAAGGTGCCTTCGTTCTCTTGATCTCTTGTTTTGATTCGTTTAGGATTCCCCAAACCATTGCTATGTACCCTTGTTTTGTGAACCTTAGACTTGAATCTTTGTTTTGAACCTTTGCCTTGATCTTTTGCCTTGATCCTTGCCTTGAACCACTATGAACCTTGATATGAACCTTGCCATAAAACCTTGACTTGAACCCTAATATGCTTGATATTGTAATTGGATGAGAAAACCTTTTTATTTATTTATGAAAATGTTTTAAGAAGACCATTTTTAAAACTAGCTTATTGAAAACTATTTTAAAGACTATTTTTACGAAAACCATTTTAAAAGATTATTTTATGGAAACTATTTTAAAGGATTGTTTTCAAATGAACTTTTAGATTAAACCTTTACTATGAACATTTGCTACGATCTCTTGTCTTGACCATGTGAATTGAACCCATTGATTTGTAACTTGGAACTTGAACTTGACTTGTACACTTGATACTTGACCTTGACCTTGACCCACAGTTTGAGACTACGAGCCATACTAGGCATGAGGGTTTCATGTCCTTGTCATTGATGCACCAATGACTTGACTTTTGGGTAGGAAAGTGATAACCTATCCCGTCCCTGCCATGACTTGATAATTGAATTGTACACGTAGATGAAGACATTGTGGCAGCCTACAGGGGTGCATGGATGCATCCTAGATTTGGATTTGGATTTGTACTTGACTTGACTTGATTACTTGTATTGTTAGTGACATGATGGGTGTGTGCGATACACGTCATTCACTCTTGGGAGCCCGCGACTCCAACCCTTGGAGGTATCCCCTCATATTATACTTGGCGTACCGAGGTCACCCCTCCGTATACATGTATACTTGTTTACTTGACTTGATATGATATGTTCTGGGCTCGTAGAGGATTGCTGTATCTGTTTATCTTTCTGTTTACCTTACCTTTTTCACTTGTACATTATTCCTTATTTGTTTCCTATGCCTTTACTCTTGATAACCTTTACTACATTTACATTTCGTAAACCTTTATTACTGCTTGTTATCGTTATATCTGTTCACTGAGCTCTCGTAGCTCAGCCGCATTTTTCTTTTCCTGCGGCAGGTATTTAAGCTAGGAAGCTGGGTTTTGCTTTGGGATGAGAGCAACTTTGAGTGAAGCATGGACCTTAGTACCTTAGTTCTACCATTTGAAATTTGACTTGTTATGCCTTCATTTGGCACTTGATTGTTTAGTACTTCATTTATTTCTTTTCATTGTCTTGTTGAACTCGATATAAGTCTTGTTGGCTTATTATCTTTTGGTTTAATGTTAAGACTTCCGCTGTTTTATTATTACTTGTTCTGATGTGAAACCATAGTATTGTGACATCTTTGCCCTTCTCGGGTCGGGGTGTTACAATTTATGGTATCAGAGACAGGTTTGGACCCTTAGGTTTCCCGAAAACCCTTAGGCTTAGGCCATTGACCTGTGAGGATTGGGTAGACATTAGGTTTCCTTTTGCGCACTCTCTTTTCCTATCCTGCTCTGTCATATTTTCTCGATCTGCTCTGTCATTTTCTGTTTGCCCTTACTAATCGTTTTGACAATCATTCAGATGGTGAATACGCGTTTTACCCAGTACACTGATGGGAATGATGGCCCTGATTTCGAGGCCATGATAGCTGCTGCTATGGCTGCTTCTCTTCCTCAATTGGTGACCCAAGTCACCAATAACATCAGAAATGGGGCAAGTTCTTCTGGTGGTGGTGGTGGCGATGCTCCACCCACTGCTCCACCTGTCGGTATTCATGTTTGGATCGAAAGGTTCAACAAACTCAAGCCTCTCTCCTTCAGGTCCACTGCTACTCCCCATGAGGCAGAGGACTGGATTACCCATGTCGAGAAGTTGTTCAGGGTTCTCGGATGTGCTGACGAATTTAAAACTCGGTTGGCCACATTCAAGCTAGAGGGTGACGCTCTTAATTGGTGGACTGCTCTTGTTCAAGAAAAAGGAGATGATTATGCTGAGACCTGTTCTTGGGCGGACTTCATTGAGGTGTTCTATAGGCAGTATATTCCATTATCGGAGCAGCAGAGATACGAGAGAGAGTATGCGACGATTCGTCAGGGGGATCGTGAGTCTTCGGGTGAGTTTATGCAGCGATTCTTGCGCTTGGCCAGCTTTGTTGGGCCGGAGGTTACTGGGGATGCTCATCGTCAGGCTCGTCATTTCAAGTGGGCATTGAAGAGGTGGGTACTAGATCGTGTTGTAAACTTTGAGTACGAGGATGTGGCTGCGGTTCAGGATGCTGCGCGTAACATTGAGTTGCTACATGCGGACGAGGGTTCTAATAAACGGGATAGGGATGGAAATCGTGTGAACTCTAAGGAGCAAAGTTGACTGGACCAAGGATATGAGCAGCAAAGGTGGTCTAAAAGGAGTTCTGAATCACGAGATCAGGTGGATCGTGGTCATGATCAGAGAGGTCGGGATTCGAAGTCAAATTCTAATCAGGGTGGTGATCGTCACGGGCGCAGCGACAGTCAGAGGAAGTGGAAGGATCAGTTTTCCAGGGATTACCAGCAGAATCGGGTTTCTGGATCGAATACTCAGAAGGGATCAGCTGAGAACCTACCTACTCCAGTTAGTTGTGCTTATTGTGGGAAGTATCATTCGGGAGTTTGTCGTAAGGCTTCGGGTGCTTGCTATGGATGTGGATCCACTAGACATATGGTGAAGGACTGCCCTAAGAATCCGTCGGCACTTGAAAAATATCTTGACCCTCCTCCTCCTACTTCTAGTACCGGTCGTGTTTTCATGCTTTCTCGTGACCAGGCAGGCAAGGCGTCTGGTATGTGATTGTTTCGTTTCCGTTCTATTTCCTTTCCGTTTTCTTGCAAATTTCGAGGACGAAATTTTTTGTTAGAGGGGAAGAAGTTGTAATACCTGAAATTTGAAAACATGCAAAATGACCAAAATGCCCTTACAATTTTAAAAATTGATTAAAATGCATCTAAGTCACCAAATAAATCCCAAACCTTCGGGAATGAACTAGATATGAATCAAAATAATTTTTGTGATTACATTTTAATATTTAGAAAAGTATAATATACAAAATATAATTATTTGGCCGATTATGTATTTATTTCGTGTATTAATAAGTATTAAAAAATACAAAATAAATAGAATAAATACAAGATAAATGCAAATAAATTTAGGAAAAGATCAAAATCAGTATTTAACCTTAATTAGGCTTTCTTGGGCCGAAAATATTGAGTCCTTATCCTATATACACGTTTTCCTTATTTATATATATATAATATATACCGAAAACCCTTAAAACCTTTGCCAAAAATCGTATAACCTCAAATCGACCAAGGAGAATTTGTGTACCATTTTTCCAGAGTTCTACATAACCTAAAGAATCTTATGAAATTGTTTGGAGGTCGTGAGATCCATTGGTTTGATCGCTAGTCATTTGTTTTGTCGAATACGTATAACCGAGAGGTACAATTTCTAAATAACCCTTTGACACGTTCGATCTTGCATATAGTATTTTTATTATGTTAGTATGATTATATAAGACCTAAATAAAATGTATAACTTGAATCATGCAAGCTATATAAGTCGTACGAATTTTTGAGAGCTAAAACGTAAGTAAAATACAATACGCTTAATACGATTGATTCAGGGCATGTAATTATTTATTTTGGATATTATACGACATATATGGTCTAGGAAAAATAGTGGTTCGAATTGTAGAAGCTTATATGGATCGTAACTAATTTTTGTTAAAATCGTATTATATGTGTCGAATAGAAAGAAAATAAAAAGGAACCCTAGAACCGATTAGGGTTAGGGTTTGGTACTTTAATTCTGGTCATTTAATGCAAACTAATGATGAGGTAATGAATATTTGATGATTAGATGAGTTAGGGTTTTGTTTTGCTTCTTAAACATGTTATACGATTGGAAAATAAATAAGGAGGACTTGTTTTGTCATTCTTGAAACTTAAAGGTTGTTTTTATAATGTTAATTAGGTCAGTATAAATGTGTAAAAATTATAAGATGAGGTCCGTAAGTGTAAAATTTGCAAGAACATGATTTATTTGTTATTTTATGGTTCGAATTAGAAAGAAATTAAGTAGAGGGACTAAAAGTGTAAATAATGAAACTTTAAGGATTAAAGATGTAATTCTGATTAAAAGATGAGTTTAAAATTAATAACTTGTGATATTTCATTTGAAACCCTTAACTTTGATATAATTACAATTAAAACCCCAAGTTATGGAAACTTGACAAAATGAACCCTGAACTATCTTAACTTGCTAAAATGTACCCTATTTCCATAATAGTATTAATTAATGACTTAACAAGAATTGATACTTAAATCTTTCTAATTGTGGAAACTTTCTAAATAAGGAAACTTTCTAAAAATGGAAACTTACTTGAAATGGAAAGATAACTAAGAGTACTTTGTAATTCTCTTCTACTCCTCTAGGTGTGAAGAAGGAGTAACTCGATCTCTTTCAGCCTTTTGTCTTTGTTCTTGCTTGCTAATAAGGTACAGATATTTTGCCCTTCTTGTAAGGTGCCTTCGTTCTCTTGATCTCTTGTTTTGATTCGTTTAGGATTCCCCAAACCATTGCTATGTACCCTTGTTTTGTGAACCTTTGACTTGAATCTTTGTTTTGAACCTTTGCCTTGATCTTTTGCCTTGATCTTTTGCCTTGATCTTTGCCTTGAACCACTATGAACCTTGATATGAACCTTGCCATAAAACCTTGACTTGAACCCTAATATGCTTGATATTGTAATTGGATGAGAAAACCTTTTTATTTATTTATGAAAATGTTTTAAGAAGACCATTTTTAAAACTAGCTTATTGAAAACTATTTTAAAGACTATTTTTATGAAAACCATTTTAAAAGATTATTTTATGGAAACTATTTTAAAGGATTGTTTTCAAATGAACTTTTAGATTAAACCTTTACTATGAACATTTGCTACGACCTCTTGTCTTGACCATGTGAATTGAACCCATTGATTTGTAACTTGGAACTTGAACTTGACTTGTACACTTGATACTTGACCTTGACCTTGACCCACAGTTTGAGACTACGAGCCATACTAGGCATGAGGGTTTCATGTCCTTGTCATTGATGCACCAATGACTTAACTTTTGGGTAGGAAAGTGATAACCTATCCCGTCCCTGCCATGACTTGATAATTGAATTGTACACGTAGATGAAGACATTGTGGCAGCCTACAGGGGCGCATGGATGCATCCTAGATTTGGATTTGGATTTGTACTTGACTTGACTTGATTACTTGTATTGTTAGTGACATTATGGGTGTGTGCGATACACGTCATTCACTCTTGGGAGCCCGCGACTCCAACCCTTGGAGGTATCCCCTCATATTATACTTGGCGTACCGAGGTCACCCCTCCGTATACATGTATACTTGTTTACTTGACTTGATATGATATGTTCTGGGCTCGTAGAGGATTGTTGTATCTGTTTATCTTTCTGTTTACCTTACCTTTTTCACTTGTACATTATTCCTTATTTGTTTCCTATGCCTTTACTCTTGATAACCTTTACTACATTTACATTTCGTAAACCTTTATTACTGATTGTTATTGTTATATCTGTTCACTGAGCTCTCGTAGCTCAGCCGCATTTTTCTTTTCCTGCGGCAGGTATTTAAGCTAGGAAGCTGGGTTTTGCTTTGGGATGAGAGCAACTTTGAGTGAAGCATTGACCTTAGTACCTTAGTTCTACCATTTGAAATTTGACTTGTTATGCCTTCATTTGGCACTTGATTGTTTAGTACTTCATTTATTTCTTTTCATTGTCTTGTTGAACTCGATATAAGTCTTGTTGGCTTATTATCTTTTGGTTTAATGTTAAGACTTCCGCTGTTTTATTATTACTTGTTCTGATGTGAAACCATAGTATTGTGACATCTTTGCCCTTCTCGGGTCGGGGGAATTCTCGCGATTTTTGTTACATGTGTACCTTCTAGTGCCCTAGTACCCCCGTTTTGGCCAAAAATTTTAAAATTTTTGTCGTTTTTGAATAATAATAATTTAAAAAATAATAATAATAATAAATAATAATAAAAAAAAGTGTTTAGTCTTGATTAGGTTAGAACAAAGGGAATCCCGACTCTGCCAGAGTGTTGATCTGGCTGCTTCCTTAATGGTTAGACTAAGGTTTTACGATATGTGCAAATGAAAATGCTAAGCGTAGAATAGTTGGTTTTCTTTAGAGCTTATATAAGTAATCTATGGCTTTTCCTCCCAGGAGATAACTAATCTGACTTAATAAGTGCTTATTTTCAAACATTTGAACACACAAAATCATTTTTTTATACGATTTTGAAAAATACTAGTTCAAAGCTTTATTTAAACTATGGAACAAGCATATGTCATAATAATGCAAAATGAAAGTGAGACGTTGCTTGAAAGTTTCAAAAGTTAAGTAATAAATGTATGTGCTAAAAAGCTATGGTTCAAGATCGGCCCTTGGATCCCTATTTCTGGAAGGCGTTTAGGTCTTGGCTACCCTCTTACACCGGCCCTTGGACCTCTAATTCAGGAATGTGTGAGGTCTTGGTCTAACACCCTTGGATCCTCATTTCAGGAATGTTTAGAGTCTTGGAACTCTCCGTTGTAACGGCCCTTGGATCCTTTATTCCGGAAGGTGTAAGGTCTTGGTTCCCGTGAAACTCCGTTAGTTTATGTTGCACAAGTAAAAAAAATGAAAAAATTATAAAATGAAAAGAAAAAAAATGGAATGATATTGCAAAATGCAATAAGTTTTGTTGTGTTGAATAAAGTTTTGAAACTTGCTTGTTGAAAATTTTAAATCTATCTTTCAACTAGTATTAGTCAAAATCTTATAAAAACGTCGATTTTTTTGATCAAAATTTTGAAAATCAAGCACATTCACCTAACTTGAATAAATATGGGAGTGAAAAGTTAAGTTTCGACTTATATAGATTATTTGTATAAGTAGTGTTAGCATTTTACAAAAGCATTTGCACATTGAGTTTAAGCTTAGTTGGGAGTATAAAAAAGAGGATGACGATTACAACTCCCTGGAGACACCCAGTTGTGTGAATCCTGTTCCGTGATACCATTTTGGAAAATCAAGCAATTATATGTTTTTGTTCTAGTTTAAATTTCTCGCATCAAATAAAAATTCAAAATGGGGTATCCTTGATATTTTCTAATCCTTTCATTACTTCATATGATTGGATTGCTAGGGACTAGCAATAGTTTAGTGTGGGGGATTGATGAGTGTGTAAATACTCATCATTTTTTTACCCATTTAGACTATAAAAACGACTGAAAACACACAAATATACCAAATTATACTGCAAATATCCTTGGATTGTGTTTTTATGGGTTTTAGGTACAAAGGATTGAAAACAGAGCAAAAACAGAGCAAAATGGACATTTTCCGGATTGACTCGATAACGTACGTGCAATTTATTAAATCAAGATGAAGTCAAAGTCAACCCCGGGATACATTTTTGGAATGAGCATGGAAAAACGAACCCAAAAACCGGAACCAAATTTTATTGGCCAACCCGATCCATTTTATTGGGCCGGATCAGCCCACAAAATCAACTAAATCCACAACCCATTCCCTTTTATTAATAATAAACCCAAACCGGATCCAACCATCCAACCCAACCCACCCTTTTATTATAAAACCGGGGTCAAACAAATAAACAAACCCAGTCAAACCTTTCTCCTTCCTCCCACCATCCTCCAAAACCACTAAAGTCCTCCTACTCCAGTCCAAAACCCATCAATATACCCTCCCCCTCACACGTTATAACCAGCTGGCTATCCAAGTGGTGTTTTGGCGCCAAAAATGCAATCCAAGGGCTGTGATGATTTGTTTGGTGCCCAAGGTGATCCAATGGTCCTAATTATTGGTGGGAAAGCACAAAGTAGCACAAGAAGTCAAGAATAAACCCTAATTAGCTTAGTATAAATAGAATGTTGTAAGCCTAAGGGCAAAGCAGTTTTTTTTCAAGTAGTTTAAGTTAGTTTTTTTTTTTTCTTATAATTCTTCAAGTAATGTATTAATTTAGTTTCATTTTCAGTTTGTAATCAATTTCCAAGTTTAATGAAAGTCTAATTTTCAAGTTTTAAATTTATGTCTTTGATTTTCCATTGCTGTCAAAAAAAAAAAAGGTTGCCATAAGCTCTTAAAGGCTAGCTACTGTAGACTAAGCTCATTAAGCTAATCTTTAGCTTTGTGAGTCTGAGTTTAGCATTTAAGTTAAAATTCTCAAGCCGTTTCTCAGTTTCAAAAAAAAAATAAATAAATAAATAAAATAAAAAATAAATAAATAAATAAATAAATAAAAATAGAGAAGAAGAAGCTGGAGCATTGTGAATCATGGATGGCAATGGTTTAGAGCTTCTTGGGAAGCAGTAGGGTTATTTAGAAAGTAGTTTGGAAGCCAATCTAGCCCTTGTTTTGAGCTTAGGGAATTTGTAAGTCATTTTACCATTTTCTTAGTTTTACCACTGTTCATCTGCTTATCTACTGTTAACCTGCTCATTTTATGTTTACTTTATGTTCATTAAGTCTTACATAGTTAGTAATTGGTATTAGACAGTTTATTTCATAGTTATATTTCCATTTGAGCTCATCTGTCTCTAAACTGTCCGTTTTACTTTGAAACTACATTTGCTTAATTGCTTACTCAAACTGCTTTTTCTGTGATAAAAATCACTTATTAAGTAATTTTAGACTTAACAATAGCTTAATTGTTCAAAAAGTTGCCTTTAAAATCAATTTTCAAGCATAAAAACCAAAACAGTCCCCATAAAGGACTGTTTGGCACAAGAGAATTTTTTGAGCAAAAGTTTGTTTTGACCAAAGTTCCAACTTGACACAGCTCCAAATCAGTATTATTTATGGTTTAAAGGTGAAAATTTTCATTTTCAAGTATTTTCAAAGTAATTTAGTTGATTTTCAAAATATATTTTTTTTCATAACTGTTTTGCAAAAGATTAGGATAGAATCTAGTTTAGGGTTATTTTGTTGTTTATTTTGGTTTGAATTAGTTCCTTATAGGATATTACACTTGTTGCACATCTGGTCCAAGCTTTCCTTAGTAAAAAAAAACCAATTTTTGACCCTTTTTGCAACAAAAATCTGCACTTTTTTTTATTTATTTTATTCAGATCAGCTGTAGTTTTTCATTTTTCATTTGTTCGTTATAAGCCCAAACAAGCTGAAATTTGGTACACTTAATCTGGGGTTGCTAACACACTTGATGCATATTTTTATGAATTTTTTAGATCAGCTTATAGTGGCTTATTGACAGCTTGAAAAGGGCTGATTTTGCCCTGCACCTCAGCCACATCAGCAGCCCTTTTGGTTTTTTTTTAGCTTATTTTGTCATTGCCTAGTGCTTATTTGCCCCATTTGTGGCTTATTTCAGTCTTCATTTTAGCTTAATTTAGTTGTCTCAGCTTTTTCCAGTTTCCATAAGCCCCTTAATAGCTTATTAGCTTATTTAGTGTATTTAGCCTATTTTTCAACCCAACTGCCTAACTGCTTATTTGCCTAGTCCCATAGCTTTTTCTGATAACTTTAGTTTTTTTTTTTTTGTAGTCATCTCAGTCCCATTTAGCTTATTCTTTATCCCTTTTAGCTTATAAGATAGCTTATAGCATATTTCTCTAAATTCCATATTCTAGTTAAGCTTTATACTAACTGTTTGATATTCTCAGCTTAACCCTAGCTTATTATTTTGTTTTTAGTTCATATTTTCTTATTTTAGCATAAAAACTCAATATCTCTCATTTCACCATTCAAACACGTTTCACGGTTCGAAATCACAAATTCCATTCAAACCTTCGTTGGGGATAAACGAATCGGGTTACACATACTTCCTTTGTGTTTCCTTTGGAAAAATATATATATTGATTTCAACGAATCAACCCCCGAACGGAGTTTCCGCATTGAGTATAATCATTACTGAGTGACTAGTCAGATTTGCTTGGTGTGGTTTACGATGGTATCTACAAATTCCGCTGCGTACTTAAAACTTCAAAAGTTAGAAGACATGTTAACTACATCAAAGTTTCGAATCTGCTGAAGACGGTTGTCAGTTTGGGGGGAAGCTAATTCAGAAACTTCGCTAAAAAGAAGTGTATGAAGAAGCCGCTAAAGACATGCAGCATGAATTAGGGGGAAGTTAATCTAGTTCATGCATATTACATCATTTGCCTACAAGTGAAGAAAAGTTCTCAAGCCGAGGTACAAGATGAAGACAAAGAGCATCAACTATAGTCATTCTCAGCATTTGAAGAGCTTACGAAGACTCTATTTTACTTATAATTGTACTTGTAGGAAATGATGTAAGTAATCCCTTATGTCGTCCCATTGGGGGAAGATTGTTGGGAATGCTCCTAACACGTAAATGGAACGACATTTACGGGATTACATTAGTTAGTATGTAAGCCTCAAACACATGGACTAGAAGAGTAATTATTGTAAAGTTATGTGTTTGAGTGACTATATATACCCCTCCATACTTGCATGGAGGGGTGAGCCTTGTGTGTGTTTACTTCACCTTTTATTATAAATAAGAAACCAGGCTTTTACTTTCTCTCTCTACTCTCTCTCTCTAACCATGGAGATGATGTATTATCATCATCCCCGACCTCCCGATTCACTATAATATCATCCAAAACATGATCCATCAGTAGGTTATTAACAAACTAAATGTCAGGAACTATCAATATGTATTTGTAATGTCCCAAAAAAAGAACATTGTATTGTTGCTTTATTTGCTAAGTATTTATAGATAGTCTATAAATTAAAAAAAGCAAGTGTGAGTTTTTATCTTGAAAAGATAAAATTACAAGATACATAATCTTCTAAAACACACTAGTGAAAATCATGATGAGGCTAAACACGTAAATGACAGACATCAAGATGATGGAATTCTCATTCATAGATCCGCAAGGACATCTCAGATATTTGATTAACATGCTGAGGATTATATTATCATGCATTACCAAATATTGAATTGGGTAGATTACTCATACTATGAATGTTAAAGATGTTGTCGATAAAGATAATCAATTTTTGAAAAATTGGTTTATCTTAATTCTTAATAGTTAGACTAGAGAATGAAGATGAGTTTCTTCAAAGATAAGGTAACCCTAGTGGTTTAAATCTTTATGTAAAAATCATATGGACAATATTGTACACATATTTAATGTATGTTTTATGATAAAATTATTGATCACACTTAAGCAATTAACTGTGATTGAAGATTCTTTCCTAAGACACATTAAATATATAAAGATGATAATTGTCATACTTATTTTCATTAATATGAAAAATGACAATAGAATATCAAAACACTTTCCTGAGTAATTACTTGAGCGAGGACGGTAAGTAATTGAAATGAGTTTTTGAATTCAAATAATCTTTGGAAGTGTACAAAGTGCAATAATCCATGAATGAATAAATGCATGCATCTAGGAGATTATTCTTAAGTTTAATTATTAAATCCAAGTTTTTATTTGTAATTGAAATAAGATAATTCATAAGTATTCCTGAAAGCTAGTGGGAGTATTATGTTTAATTTCCTAAATCATATATGTTGTAGAACATATAAGAAGTAACATTCCATATAAGTAAAATGTTAAGTCTTAGTTTGGAACGAAACTTCATATAAAAGATTTAGGAAGAAAAACATATAACCTTGGAATATATGTTTATTGTTATAAACATGTGCGGTAAATAATAGAACATGATATATTATTTAGAAAATCTAAATGGATACGAATCTTTTGAAAAGATAGAATATGAACAAAATCTAAGTATGACTCGAAGATTTTTTCATGAACATCATATTACATAGACGAATTGTTATAAGATGTTATGACAATGTTGATATCTAATTAAAAAGTTATTAGATAACTAGTGTAATGAATATTCTAATGGAATATGTTTGATATAGAATTACATCCTCAGCTTGGAACAGCTTCCAGATTCTATAGATGAAGAATTTGTCAATTGTTGTGAAAATTGTCATAGCCAACAAACTTGAAAGTTTGGAAGGCATCAAACATTACACAATAGATATTAAAGTTTATGGAATTTTAAAGAGCATATTGTTGTTTGCATACAATGATGCTAATGAAATTGAGATGACACTCAATACTAGTCATGGTAGGATTTCATCCTGGTTAATGGCCATGTGTACTAGTTATGCTTAACTAAGAGCATAGTTGCATTATACATTAAAGAATTAGAATACTTTAAACTTTAAAAATGTTTGAAAGTTTGATTATCATAAATTGGTGGTTGAGGTTGTCACACACTTTATGAAATATTATGTGGCAATATCAAATTATTTGAATGCACACATATAAGAGCTTCACTAGTTGAATTCTTGAAATAAGTTTTCTCAAAATTCTGATAGATCAAAGTTGGTTGATTTATGACTTGTTAACAAGTATGATTATCATGACATGAGACATAATTCATCAACTAGAATTTTCATGCATTGATCTATTTAGTATTTGGATAAGGGATGTTAAACAATTATTATAATGAATTAAAATACTTGGTATGTTTGATTTCATTTATAATATATTGTATCCTATGTTTGCATGTTTAAATCCATGAATAACTTATGTTATTCTAAATTGTCCGTTGTCAATTAATGATATGGGAATATCATTAAAATAAGACAAATCTGAGTTTTGGTATAATATACTTGAAAGTATATTGATGCGTTGACATGCCAAATTCACATAATATTCAATGAATTGAATATAGGACTTATCCTAAACTACATGATTGTACTTTATGGATCTTGTCATTAAGTAAATCATGAATAGTTATCCTCGGACTTGAGATACCAAATAACTGTTATGAATGTAGTGCATTATGTGGAACAATTTAACGCTACACGTAATTGGTAGTCATAAGGATTGTTTTCGGAATTGTTACAAAATTCATGGGTTATGCTTGTAGTCAAGATATAATTTTTTCCTTCAAATTTATTTTGGAGTTTAATACTGTTGGGCCCCTCGTAGGGTTGACAAGATGTTTGCGTGGCCACGCCCAAGATCTCCCTTGAATATGTTCAAAAGATTTGGTAATCTTGCTCAATCACAAACAACGAGAAACAGAATAGTTAAATAAAGAATGACTTAGATCCATATCTTTATTTAACGTGGTATTAGTAACAAAAGGATAATTAATGATGAACCATTAAAAGGTTTTTCCAGGAGACATTACTCGAGATCGTACTAGAGGCATCGGCGTGTTGCTAGACACCAACCGATGTGATCACACTATAAAAATATGTCCAAGTGGGAGCTGTTAGTTTTGTGGACATAATTTAGTAGTTGTGTGTTAGGATCGAACTCGAGACTACGGGATTTCACACTTTTCGTATGAGAATCGATGTTAAATAATTAATATACAAATAGTTATATTTAATTATTAAATCACAAATAAAGTAACTTATACATGAGGGACTTATTAGTATGAAAACCAAACCCATGGGGTGTTGATTAATATCGGTCGAAACAAGAAAAGGAATGGAGGGGTCTGAGTGTCGTTTTGTGGAAGTTAAGGAGGTGATAGACTCTAACTTGGTGAACAAGTTTGAGGGCTATATAAACACCATATTAGCCTCACAAAAAGAATGCGACACACACCCTTACTTTAGATATTTTATGAATCGTGAATTACCACTTTTGATATCTACCAGCTATATCATAGATATGTCATGCATGCTAACACGATAGGCATGTCATGCCATGTGCATGCATGTATATATTCATGCTTTTCCTCATTCTTGTATTAATAATCGATGGATAGAAAATAAAAGGGTTTGACCCGTTTTATTTTATACGAAGCAAAACCTTGTTGGTTTTCATGCTTTACTTGTGATTCAAGAACTAGCATTCACATCGAATCGCTAATAGTACGTGTGTACAAGAATGTGGTATTAACTCGCTATAGTTAATATCTTGGATTGAATTACAAAACGGTAAGGGGTAATTCGTTAATCCACTTATAAACCCTAATTAGGGTTCTTGATCTTGATTGAAGAATACTTGAAGTTGATTCTTGTTTAGCTAGACTCAAAGGTACGTTTACTTTATTATTCGGTTAACTAATTATGTGTTATTGATCCTTAGCTTCCGCATGTTCTCTTTGATGTTATGTGTTTAATTTATGAACTAGTCATGTTATTAAAATTCAACAATCTATATTTATGAAGTATTGTTGAATAATGAAAAAATGTTGAATAAATCATATATTAGGAATCAAATAATTGCAACACATAGTTTGATATTTGCTGTCGCTAATTTATGAAGCAATCGAGATAGAGTAGAAGAGCAAGTGCTTTTATGAGTTGTGATTTTTGAAAGTTGTGAGTCGAGTCAACTGTGTTCGCTAGGTTACCCGAGATACTCAAATAAATATTTGGTTGATGGGTTACATCTACCCGAATAACCAGAAACATAAGCTGGGTCGGTATGTACTTTATATGATACTGGAAACCTAATTAGTACCGACCATTACGCTATACAACCGGTGCAATACACGGGTTGACAAAACCTCGTTCTTAATAAGGTTTAATTAATAAATTTGACCTTTTAATCTTCGGTTCAACTCGATTGAGATTGTTACTATTTTAACTTATCCATCTAGTAGTAGACTATGTGTTCAAATTATATTATTATATATAAAAAGATTCACTTTTAGTATATTTAATGTGAATGAGTAAATGTGCACAAAAATTTGTACGGTGCAACATGCTTAAGCTCAAAAATATATACCGAAATAAAATGTTATCATATAATCAAATCACATATCAAATACAATCATGGTTCACTTCAATACAATTACTGCACAACTCTTCACATGGCCTGCAACAAATTATTCAATTTCGAGGATTCAATTCATTGAATTGAATGCTGTCAAAGATGGTGTTACAGTGGGTATTCCAAACGATGGGAGAATAATATTACTATCTTATCATTTGCTTCCAAATAATTAAATAAGTCTTTAAATGTGATCTTTTCAGCCGCTCTTTTGAAGATTATAAATACTACATCATTTTTTTTTTCACCAATCTTCACCACCATGGAAAACCCCGATGTGCATTTAACCACAGCCTATCACAATCCAACAGGCTCACAACACAATAAACCGGAAAACACCGAGTCTCAAAAAACAAATACCGAAACTCAAAATAAACAAAAATACCGAATCCCACAATCAAGAACCAAATATCTCAATTTCAAAAGACTCGAAAACATAAAAACATAAAAAGATCTCAGATTTAAACTTGCTTTCAAATCTTTGAAGATTGACAAGTTGTTGAAAACCATCATAGATCTATCAAAAGCATAGCTTTTCTTTAAATATCAGAAAATTAAAAAGAAAGGACAAAACAAACAAAGTTTCATCCGTTCTTTATTTCGTTCGAAACAACACACAAGAACAACAAAAACAGTACCTACCCGAGACCCATAAAGGATCTTGAAGCCGAAAGACATTTGTTCTTCGTGGGTTACTCGAAACCAAGAGATAAAAAAGGGTTATTGATTTATATTTGGTTTGGTGTTCGCTATTGTTTGGTAGCCAATAGATTATTAAATGAAAGATTGGAAAACTGAAATGAGGATAAAAACTAAGAAAGGGTTATGTTTATTCTTCGGATCTAATGCAAGAAATTAGAAGAAATATAGGTGGATTTAGTTGTGGGTTATATGATTGCAAGATTTTGTGATGGGGCTGCTTATTCTTGAAGAAGGTAAAAAGGAGAGAAATTAGGTGTGTATGAAAGAGTGACTGCGTTTGATGTTGTAACAATGAATTAGGGTTGCTGACATTTAGGGTATGACTTGGGTCGTATGATTTCATTCATGTGTTTTTCAAGCCCATTTTAAGAAATTAAAAAGCTCACATTTAAAAATTCCAATGATATGAGATGAGGATATCAGTTGTATTATTTTATTCAAACCAAACGGTACACACCAATAAACCATACCATATACGGAGTATTATTATAAATTGACGCTCAGTCCATACCACACAATCATTATGATATACTTTAAATATACTCAGTAATATGTAGACTTATGTGTTACAGTGTTTTCACCATATATTTGTTTGTCATGATTAATGTTTTTACCTTTTTTTTTTAGAAAATGGTTTTGTCCCGATGGTTGAACTATTTTAAATAGCATTTTTTTCGGAAGGCCGTCACGGCATCGCATTTTAGCCGATTGTACTAATAATTTGGTTACTTAAAAATTTGTTTTAAGGGTGAACCTTTTTTTTGTTGCATTTTTAAGTTTTTATGTAAGTTAAGTGGTTCACTTAGACATAATTTATTTTCTTTGGATTTTTGGAGAAAAAAAAAATGTTAGACATTTTTATTTTATTTTTTAATAGCGGGCGAAAACGGGTCAAAAAACGATGGACCAAATATGCAATCCAAGTTCGAGGTAAAAGTATTTTTTTATTCGAAGTTCGCTGATAAATTATTTTTTTATTTATCTTCGCTCGAGGCCACGCCCCATAATATACAAAGGGAATTGGCATCTTCACCGTCCCCTTTTTAATCATTATTTTAATCCTAATCATATCCATAAAGATTGTATTATGTATGTCGACGTCATATCCTATGTTACATTTCGTATTGTACTTCCTACTAAAATAGCTATTCTTTGAAAAAAAAATTAAGTAAACCGTTGCATAACAAAACCCACGTAAACGTTACGCGACAAGTTTACAACAACATTACGCAACAAACATTTACCTACGACCTCTTGCCTAATAAGAATTACTACCACATAATCCGCAAAAAACCAATTTGTGCAGCGCACAAACATTACGTACAAAACACATAAAACCCTTCCACTTATGATAAAAAGATTTTTTTTAATTACACATAAATTTGGCAATATAACATAAATAACCCTCAAAGTTTGCCAAACCAAGTCAACAAATTATTATAACATTGCGCAATGAACATCAAGATACAATTCGTGCAACGCACTGGTTTTCCACGCCTCGTATTAAGTTAATACGCCCATAATAATACCACAGGCCCAAACACTTGATTTTGAATGCATTAAATTAATACCCATCTTAATTTTACATACGAGTACAAATACCCCCCACGATCAAAACCTTGGAATCCAAGCAACCAAACAAACAAACGACCCACTATATAAACGGTTCATTTGTTTGTTATTAAGGTTTGCAGGGTTTAAGGTTTGTTTGTTTTAAGGTTAGTGATTATTAAATATATTGTTTCTTTGTTTAAGGTTTAGAGCGTTTAAGATTTTTTTTTTTTTTTTTTTTTTGTTAAGTTGCTGCTAAAATTATGTTATTTTTTCTTACATGAATGTATATCTCAAGAGTTCGTGTTTTTGTTTCATGTTGAACAATCATCAAATGGTTTAGTGGGGTGAGTCCACGTACATTTGAGTCAAAGACTCATCATACCCGTCAAACCTCATTCTTTTACCCGTTTTATGTTTCAAGTTTAAAGTTTTTGACTTTATAAATTTTTTGATATACCGTGTCTCTGAATATATTTAGGTAAAGTAATATTTTAAAAGCTAAAAGGTGATTTTTGTAAAATATATGTTGCCATGTTGGTTTGGAAGTGATATTGTTACTTTTGCTGTATGATTAATTTATTGAGATTGTTTATGGATTTATTAAATGTTTTGTTTGTATGTTGCAGGTGAATCTGAAAGATATGGCTAATGAAAACAATGAATCCGGAAGTGAGTTTTTTTTTTTTAATTTATGATAACTTGTAGAGGCACATTGTATGTGAATTTGTTTGCTTTAGTTTAAAGAGATGGTTGTATGTTTAGCTTAAAAGTGTGTGAAATTATTAGTACTTTTGATGAAAACTATGAGTATGTGTTTGTTTTGCTTGTTTGTTTATACTTCCGCATTAGCGGATGGGTACACTAATCGTGTTGGAAAATATGAGTAAAGTTATGAATCAGAGTATGATGTGAAACCAGTTGACTTGAAAGTATGTTTGGGATTGTGTTTTGGGGCAGATTATCTGATTATTGTATTTGCATAACAAAGATATTGTGTTTGGCAAGTCATTTTAAGAAGAAAAAAAAGAAGTGATTTTTCTGAGAAGAAAAAATTACACGGATGGTCCTTATGGTTTACACGGATTTCAAGTTTGGGTGCTATTTCATTTTATTTACGCCAGACATACCGAATTTGGCAAACATTTCACGAGTTTGGTCCCTATCTTGGATGGGCGTTAACTTTGACCGTTAAGTGTATAAATATTATTGGCCCGTTAGTCCCTCCGTTAGTTTTGTTTGCATCGTTAGTCCTATTTTTTGCATCGTTAGTCCTATATGTTGGTCAAGGGTCAACTCAAATGGTCCATTTAGATATAATTTGACCTGCCATTTCAAGGAGTTTTGGACTGGTTCAAATATATATAAAAATACCGTTGGACTCGTTTTTTCATGCTCTTTCGTCCGATTCTTTACGTTTTCGTCCGACTTTTAACTTTCATCCATTCTTAACGTTTTTCGTCCGATCTTAACGTTTTCGTCCGATTCTTACGTTCGTCCGATCTTTACGTTTTCGTCCGAATTTTACGTTTTTCTCGATCTTTTACGTTTTCGTCCGAATTTTTACGTTTTCGTTCGAATTTTACGTTTTCGTCCGAATTTTTACGTTTTCGTCCGATTTTTACGTTTTCGTCCAATTTTTCGTTTTCATCGAATTTTTACGTTTTCGCCGAATTTTTCGTTTCGTCTATTTTTTTACGTTTTCGTCCGTTTTTACGTTTTCGTAGGTTTTTTTTTTACATTTCGTCCGATTCTTTACGTTTTCTTAGGTTTTCTTTTATGTTTTCGTCCGATTCTTTACGCTCGTCCGATTCTTTAATTTTCGTCCCGATTTTTTACTGTTTCTGCGATACTTACATTTTTCGTCTATTTTTTTTTACGATTTGGTCTGTATTTTTAGTTTTCGTACTGTCTTTTTACGATTTCTCATTTTTTACGTTTTCGTCGTAAGTTTATCATTATATTTTGTTTTTTTTTACGCTTTCGTCCTCTTTTTTTTTCAAACCCTTATACATGCAAGACAAAATAACACATAACAAAAAAAATATACTCCCTCCGTCCCAAAATTATTGTCACCCGACAAAAAAAAACATTCTTTTAGAAAAAATATCACTATCACTAGCTTTCTCTCTCCTTACTTTTTTGCCAAATGACAAGTTTACCTTTAACCAATTAATTACCACTTCTTTAAAGTTTGTAATATTAATTTCAACCAAGGGTAATATAGTAAACTTTAACAAACTCCACTATCTATTCACTTTCTATTTTGGGTATGTGACAATAATTTTGGGACGTCCGAAAAAGGAATAAGTGACAATAAAATTGGGACAGAGAGAGTAATAATTTTTCTAAAAAAATTAATTTCGAAAAAAAAATAATTTTTGTAAAAAAATTAATTTCGAAAAAAAATTAATTTCGAAATTGATTTTAAAATTATTTTAGAAAAAATTTAGAAAAAATATTTTTTTTGAAATTAATTTTTTTAAAAAAAATATTTTAAAAAAAATTAATTTTAAAAAAATTAATTTAATAAAATTAATTTAAAAAAAATTAATTTTTTTCGAAATTAATTTTTTTACAAAAATTAATTTTTTTTTCGAAATTAATTTTTTTAGAAAAATTATTTTTTTTTTAGAAAAATTAATTTTTTTTTCGAAATTAATTTTTTTAGAAAAATTAATTTTTTTACAACGGACGAAATAATTTTTTTACAACGGACGAAAATGTAAAAAACGGACGAAAACGTAAAAATATTGATGAAAACCTTAAAAAACAGACGAAAACGTAAAAAAACGGACGAAATCGTAAAAAGACATACGAAAACGTAAAAATTCAGACCAAAACGTAAAAAAAACAGACGAAAACGTAAAGTATCGGAAGAAAACATAAAGAATCGGACGAAAACCTAAAGAATCAGACGAGCGTAAAGAATCGGACGAAAACATAAAAAAAACCTAAGAAAACGTAAAAAAAACGGACGAAAACATAAAAAAAAACCTACGAAAACGTAAAAACAGACGAAAACGTAAAAAAACAGACGAAAACCTAAAAATTCGGATGAAAACGTAAAAATTTGGACGCAAACGTAAAGAATCGGACGAAAACTTAAAAATTCGGATGAAAACGTAAAAATTCGGACGAAAACATAAAGAATCGGACGAAAACGTAAAGAATCGGACGAAAACGTAAAAAATCGGACGAAAACGTAAAGAATCGGACGAAAACGCAAAGTATCGGAAGAAAACATAAAGTATCGGAAGAAAACATAAAGAAACGGTATTTTTATATATTTTTGAATCAGTCCAAAACTCCTTGAAATGGCAAGTCAAATTATATCTAAATTGACCATTTGAGTTGACCCTTGACCAACATATAGGACTAACGATGCAAAAAATAGGACTAACGATGCAAACAAAACTAACGGAGGGACTAACGGGCAAATAATATTTATACACTTAACTGTCAAAGTTAACGCCCATCCAAGATAGGGACCAAACTCGTGAAACGTTTGCCAAATTAGGTATGTCTGGCGTAAATAAAATGAAATAGCACCCAAACTTGAAATCCGTGTAAACCACAAGGACCATCCGTGTAATTTTTTCTTCTGAGAATAAACAGTTTTGGAAAAGTGGGTAAGGAAAAAAGATCTAATTAATAATCTGTTTTGCAAATGCAATCCCCATGCTTTCTGAAAATACTATTTTGCAAACACAATCCCAAACACCCCTTTAATTTTCAACTGCAAGACTGATGAAAAATTGTTGAAGTTTTAGGAAAAGATGTACAGTAATAACTACATTACAATATAACAAGTCGGAATTTACCTAAGTTCTGTTTTAGATTAGTAATTGTAGTATGATTTGGGTGTGTTTGATCTCGAAAACAACTTCTAGCTCAGCTTCTCTAGTTCCACATAGACATGATTGAATGCTATTATATAAAAGCAGATGCACTTATTTATAGTCACTTTATGCAATTCTCTTATAATTTATATACTTTGTGAATGCAGAGAAAAAGAAAAAGGAGACTGGTTTAGGGCTGTGTTTGGTAAAAGTAGTAGTAGCAGTGAGCAGTAGCTGTGAGCAGTAGCCGTGAGCAGTAGCTATTTTTTAAATAAAAACGTTTGGTAACATAGCCGTAGCTGTATTTATATATATGTAAAATGACGTAAAAGGACATATGCATATTTCAATAGAAAATTGTCTAAATAAATAATAAAGTTACGTTTACATGCTGGACATTTCATAATACCGTTATACACTAGTAATGTACTACCGACGACGTGCATTCCATATTGAAGTGGCAATATCATTGCGAATCTGTTTCATCTCGGTAGATGTTGCACTAGAAATATCATCATTATTTGCATTCAAGCCACGTACGTCACGAAGTTCTTCACCTCCCATGTAATTTGGATGTTGTTCAAATGTTGTGAACACCGTGTCTTCTTTGTCAATATTACGAATGTAATTATGCAAGGCGAATGCAGCCGTAATTACATCGAGTTGAGTTTTCACGCTGTATTTAGGCATTTTACCGAGTATCTTCCATCGTTTTTTCAATATTCCAAATGATCTCTCAATCGCACTTCGTAGAGACGAATGGGAACGATTGAAACTTTCTTGCATGTTATTAGGCGGCTCATTTTCAAACTGTGATTTATGGTATCTGGTCTTTGGATATGGAACCAAATATCCTTTTTTATCCGGATATCCTTTATCCACTAAATAATACTTACCTGCTTATAACATAAAAGTTAGTGCCTTTGAAAATTTAGAATACAATATAATAGGCAATTAAATTTACCGTCGGGTGGTTTTGAAAAGTTCATTGATGGATTGTTAATGGCACTGAGAAATACACGTGTGTCGTGTGCAGATCCCTCCCATCCAACTGATATAAAGGTAAAGCATAAATCAAAGTCACACGCTGCCATCACATTGAAAGTAGGTAACCCTTTTCTACCTATGTAAGGCATTTGTTCGCTCTCTGGGATGCACGCCCCTATGTGTGTGCCATCAATACAACTGATGCAATCCTACAAAATATAAGATGATCACGATATGGAATGAAAATCATAAAATTTTGAAGGCAAAAAAACTATTTGAATACCTTAAAGTATGGTACATTATAAGCAAGTATAAGCAATTAAGCAAGTAAATTATAAAATCAAAGTCACATGCTGAATACCTTAAAGTATGGTACATTAGGCTGCCCACAATAACATCGATCGTGGGTTTATGTCGATCGATCACCATTCGATCGCCTTATTGTGCATAGTCGATCCCCACAATCGATCTCCCACACTTGGTCACCTACACAATCGATATTAACGGTTGAAAACAAAAAAAAAAACAAACATTCCTACCAAAAGAAAACTAACTCATTCCTACCAAAAGAAAACCATAACTTGAACTTTAAACATAAGATCGTCCTTGTGTTTTTTTGTTTCATGTCACTTGTGTTTCTTTTCTTTTTCTTTTTTTTTTTTGGTTTACAAAGGTGATGGTGCAAGTTTGGTTTACATTTGATGATGGTGCAAACTGCAAAGGAGTATATATATTGCATGATATGACACGTATGGAGTAGTATTGCATGGATAACACGTATAGAGTAGTATTGCATCTTATGTGTTTAAAATGTTTTTTTTTTTTAAGAATAATTAAAAAAAAAAAAAAAAAAAAAAAAAAAAAAAAAAAAAATGATCATGGTCGCCCTTACTGGGGCACCCAATCGCCTGAAGGTCGCTGGAGAGAGAAAGCTGACGTGGCAGAGAAAATAGGGGGGATTGAATCCCCTTACTGTGACCAGCCTTATAAAATTTCGCTATCTTCAGTTAAATGTTTAGAGCATTATAAGCAAGTAAATTTCATGGGCAGCTGGTACATTCTCTCGCACTTATTTTGACATGCTAACTAATATAGGCCAATTGACATATCAGTATCCTCCAGAAACACAAACAGACAAATGAGTACAAAGACAAGACAGTATCATGTCATATTTGCTACTGAATCACAGAAACACATACAGACAACTAGGCAATTAAATAATAAGCATGCATGTCATATTTGTATTAAACAAAACCAGTTATTGGCTCATATTTGCACTAACCTGTGAAAGATGTGATGACAGCAACTGAGAAAAAGAAAAAAAAAAAAAAAAAAAAAAAAAAAAAAAAAAAAAAAAAAAAAAAAAAAAAAGATGCGACAGAGGTATATATTACGTGATATATATTAGGGTTTTTATTAGGAATGGGGTAGGGGGTATTTTAGTCATTGAATATATCCACAGCTCTTGTAAATATCCACAGCTTCAAAAGGAAGCATTGGGAAAAAAGCTTTCCTGAAAAATTGCTACAACTCATTGCTCTCTTACCAAAGGAACATCAAAAATAAAAAAGCTCATTCTCACCGCTCATTGCCCCAAAAAGCTCCGCGCCAAACATAGCCTAGGTCTCACTTATACTAAAGATGGCAACTTTGGGGAATGGTATTCCGAGGTATTTTTTGCAACTGTATAATTATATTCAAAAAATGCAGGATGGTTTTTTTATATTTAGGTTTAGAGTAAACAATGTATAGTAAATGGACTCAGTAAATTCTTACCACGAGTGAGTGATGCTGTTATTATTTAACTTATAATTTTCTTTTGGATCATATAGGTTGTTACAAATGGTGAGTTGATAGACTATTATGATATTTCTGGCTGTTACATCCTCCTTCCATCGGCGATGGCCATTTGGAAGTTAATGAGAGTAAGCATACAACTTTAAGTTTTTTTTTAAAAACTGCTCTTTTATTTTCTGCGCTCTTTTTGTTTCTGTTATTCAGTCATCGGGCTAGGAAAAACATAGACTAAACTGTTTTGTAATATCTTTATGCAGAACTTCTTTGATCCAAAAATTGAGAAGATGAAGGTTAAAGAATGCAACTTCCCACTTTTTGTGTCCGGTGCGGCTCTACAAAAGGAGGAGGAGCATGTAGAGGGTTTTGCCCCGGAGGTATAGTTTATGAACTTCATAATTTCATATTCTCACTTTCATCTGAGTGGGTACGGTGGCAAAGGCTAATTTCCAAACATCTATTATGTGACTATAACTACATATTTTCGACATTTGACATAGGCTTTCTAATGTGTATTGTTTTTATTTTGAAGTTGTATTATACTTTTTAATGCTTTCCCTGATTTAAAAATTTTAAGGTTGCTTGGATCATGAAAGCAGGCGCCTCTGATTTAGATGTTCCCATTGCCATTCGCCCAACTAGTGAAACTATCATGTACCCCTATTTTTCTAAGCGGATAAGGGGACACCGTGACTTGCCTTTAAAACTTAATCAATGGTGCAATGTTGTACGATGGGAGTTCAAGAACCCTACTCCATTTATCAGGTGCTATTTTCATATCCCTACTTAATTTGCATGCCAATTCATATCATCACTTGAATTTTTTTCATCTATTAACTTTGCTCTTTGGCAATATTGTAGGAGCCGTGAGTTTCTTTGGCAAGAAGGGCACACTGCCTTTGCAACAAGCGATGAGGCTGACACTGAGGTATAAAAAATAAGCTTTATAACACACATATAAATGGCGTGTAATCAGTTCATATAACTACTGTTTTATGCATGAAAAATGTAATGATATTTCTATACTCACTGTATGTATTATAGGTTCTTCAAATACTTGAAGTCTTGAACTGTATAGACGTCTATATGAGGAGTACTTGGCTGTCCCCGTTGTGAAAGGGAAAAAGAGTGACAATGAGAAGTTTGCCGGTGCTCTTTATACTACTAGTATTGAGGTACGTATTATATAATACTTACTATCAAGTAAAAAATAAATTTAAATGACATGTCTCATCATAAGTGCTTTCATGTTTGTAGGCCTTTATTCCAACTACTGGTCGTGGTGTACAAGGTGCAACCTCACATTGCTTGGGACAGAATTTTGCTAAGATGTTCGATATTATATTTGAAGATGAGAAGGGAGAAAAGGCTTGGTGTGGCAGAATTCCTGGGCGTATAGCACGAGAACCGTAATTAAGCAATTTTCTTTAGTCTATTTTTTTGTAAAAGGTGTTAAATTATATATGTATGTAACTAGTTCTGTATTGTTTTTAGATTGGTGTTATGGTGATGGTTCACGGTGGATGATAAAGGCTTAGTATTGCCCCCTAAAATTGCAGACGTACAAGTAATTGTGGTTCATGTGCCTTACAAAGATGCAGATCTCAAAGAGATAACAGATGCTTGTTTGGACACTGTAGCAAGTTTGTGTGATGCAGGTATTCGTGCAGAAGAAGACCTAAGAGAAAATTATTCACCTGGTTGGAAGTATTCTCATTGGGAAATGAAAGGTGTTCCTTTGAGAATTGAAATAGGGCCAAAGGATCTCGCCAATAACCAGGTACGACAATATTCACTGTCTTTTTGGCTTGTGTTTTTTCTCAAACACATCAAGTGGGTCAAATAAATAAATAAGTAGCTGAAAGGGGAACCGGTTAAAAGCTATCCACAGTTTATTTGCAATACATAAAACCTCTTAAATCATCTTATTTAAAGATTTAGCTCTTTATTGTCATCGTAATATATTTGTAATAATATATGCTTATTTATATTTGATGACCTGTTTCAAACTTGAACTACTTTTTAACTGCAAGTGTTCCATGAAAGCCTGATGTGTGTTTGTTAATTTCAGGTGTGTGCTGTTCGTCGTGACAATGGATCTAAAGTTGATATCCCTATGGCTGATTTGGTTAATAGAGTGAAGGCCATGTTAGATGATATTCAGCAAAGTATGTTTGATGTTGCTAAGCAAAAACGAGATGCTTGTATTCAAGTTACCAGAACTTGGGATGAATTTACTGAAGCATTAGGCCAAAAGAAGTTGATCTTGGCTCCATGGTGTGATGAAAAGGTAATGTTTTGTAACCGCTATTATATCTTAATAATGGCATGAGCCTGTCAATGAATCATATCTTATATAGAACTTGACGCAGGACGCGCGAAAGCGTATTTAGATAAACCCTAATCCAATGGTGAAACCAAGGCGCACCTTGCGGGAATAAAACCCAAAACAAGAGATAAACTCTAAAATAAACTTTTATTAATGATTCTCATAATACTAAACAATAAACTCAAGCCCTATATTTATAGGGAAGCCAAACTTAAGGAGAAAGTAATTAAATTACATCTAGAACCGTCTTAAACTAAAATAAGGAAACTGACCCTCGACATGGTTACGGCGTAAGTGGAAAGTCCATTTACGGCGTAACCGACCTAGAAATGAAATAAGGAAATTTGACACGACCTAGTTACGGCATAAGTGAAGATTTCAGTTTCAGCGTAAATGTGACACAGTGAGTATTACGGCGTAAGTAAGGCTTCAAGCTTATGCCGTAATTTAAACGACACCTACGTTGCTCGGCCTTGAATCCTGTCCGCATCATTACCCTCACTTTAGAAGAACTCGCCCTCGAGTTCTCACTGTCAAAAGCTTCATCTACCTCGAACACCTTCTCACGACGAACCTTGTCTTCAGTAGATTTGCGCTTTACATTAACTCGGGAACTTTCATATTTTATAACACGTTTACCACACTCCCAATGATCAACCTATGACCCTAAACATCGGTTGGTTTACTTCTTATCAACGATTACCAAGTCTTTAATTGCAATAAAAGTAGTTTCTTTGCTTGCCATTGAAAACTTTATTGGTTTTTTTATAATCACATTTAAAATAAATCCACCATTAAAATCACAAACCTTTAAGTCATTGACGCATTCGGAATCCCCTTTAAACTCACAATCAACATCCTTTACCTCTTGATCAATCTTAGAAACCGCAACTTCATCACCACAAGTCTTCAAAACACCAACTTCCTTTGTTATTTCCAACATCAAAGTTGAGATTTCGTTAACATGGTTTATCACAAATTTGAAGGTCTTGCGTTTTCTCGACATGCTTTTCAACAACTTCAACTTTCACCATCTTTTCTTCTTCCTTAACCTCGGCCTGTGGTAATTTTGGTTTGACTCTGGGTGAAACCATAGCAATTCTTTTTCCTTCCCATGAGAAAAGATAAAGATTTTTTTGAAAGTCATACATGCCTTTAACCTCTTGCACCCATGGTCTTCCCAACAAAATATCACACTCATCAAAATCATCCACAATACAAAGTATCTCCCTTTTATAATTTTTCTTAATAGTTACCATAACCCAACAAACTTGGTAACCTTCAATTGGACAAACTTCCAATGGTAATTTTAAGAAGTCTACCAATTTTCTTGAAACCAAATTATTAATGCAACAACCATCAATAATTAAAGAACATACCGAATTATTGATTAGAATTCTCGAACGAAAAATCTTGGTTGTAGGCAATCGATCCTCCTTCTTCATTCTTTCCTCTCATTCATCAACTCTTCCATTGTTGAACGGGGATTGGTTGCTCTTATGGTTGTTAATAGATCCACCTATGATTGAACGAATTCTTGAACCTCCATAATTGCTACCCTCGTAATTCTTGTGGATTGATGCCCCACCTACGATCACGGAACGTAGTTCTTCTAGCATAGTGTAACACCTGTCAAGTTCTTTCATGGATTTGGTAAAACCATGATCCATGTACTCTCCAGACCATACCCCACCAACAGTATGGGTTTTTGAATCTTCTACACCATTCATCATCTAGGATGCTAACAAGCTCTAGACATTAATTAAAGTAGAACCTTCTACACCAGGATACTAAGAAGCTCTGATGCCAACTGACGCAGGACGCGCGGAAGCGTATTTAGATAAACCCTAATCCAAGGGTGAAACCAATGCGCACCTTGCGGGAATAAAACCCAAAACAAGAGATAAACTCTAAAATAAACTTTTATTAACGATTCTCTTAATACTAAACAATAAACTCAAGCCCTATATTTATAGGGAAGCCAAACTTGGGGAGAAAGTAATTAAATTACATCTAGAACCGTCTTAAACTAAAATAAGGAAACTGACCCTCGACATGGTTACGCCGTAAGTGGAAAGTCCATTTACGGCGTAACCGACCTAGAACTGAAATAAGGAAATTTGACACGACCTAGTTACGGCGTAAGTGAAGATTTCAGTTACGGCGTAAATGTGACACAGTGAGTATTACGGCGTAAGTAAGGCTTCAAGCTTATGCCGTAATTTAAACGACACCTACGTTGGTCGACCTTGAATCCTGTCCGCATCAGAACTGATCCATTTATGTGATCCGGGGACGACAAAAAATAATTTTGATCCAATAGGTCGACCCATATAATACTTTTGTTGAAACGTGTGATCTGTTTAGGTTAAAATCCAAAATAAAATCTAAAATCCTAATATGATCCCTCTCATACCCCAATGGCCCGACCCCTGACCCTGCTGTGATCCATTACAAATCATGATAATTCTAGATGCGTTGTTGATCTGATCCATAATAATATCCTATCCGGTTTAAATTTGACCCCTTGAAACGCCTATCTTAACCAAATTTCGTAAGAGGATGCGAAAGCACAGCTCAATCATGTGTCCTTTTTTAGGCACTACTATGTTTCAGTCATTTGCCTTTTTTATTGCACATGTAAATGTATTGAATTGATGCTCCAGGAAGTTGAGTTGAAAGTGAAAGCTAAGACAAAAGCGGAGACTAGTGCTGCTAAGACGCTTTGTTCTCCACTTGTCCAGCCTGAAATGCCTGAAGGTATTATTAGAGGCTATATATATATATATATATATATATATATATATATATATATATATCAGTTCTCGCATATATATATATATATATAGACCAGGGTTATCCAATTTGACAATTATGCGTTTCAACATTGAGTAAAAAAATAATTTTGCATTGATATGGCTTTCTTTTTGTTACACGAACGTTATGCTTTGCTTCAGGGAAACCTGCAAAGAAATGGACGTACTGGGGGCGAAGTTATTAAGACTATTAATGACCTTTGAGGAATTTGTTTATGGTTTAACCATTTTTTGTGTTTGGTATTTATATTAACTCTTTTCATATTGTTTATTTACCATATATATGTTTAAAAATTTAAGACTTTTAATGCAATTCTGGAATTGATGGTAGCAGTGATGATGATCCCATTGTGTTGTGTTATTAAAACTTTGAAAAAAAAAATATTATAATTCTGGATATTATGGTTTATGAATGATATCATAATATAGTATTAATGCTGTTAAATCAGTGGAGTCGGTGTTCGATTTTTGTGACCTAAGATCCCAGTGAGTGCCTTCTAGCTTGAGATGATGCAAATTCATACACAATTAGATGAAACTTTTATTTTGCGAAAATGTAGTGTATTGAATATATCACAATCTAGATGAGTTTACAGCAAATAAAAGTAAAAACAAATTCTTAAAAAGTTGGAAATACAAACCTTAAAATTTCTATGACATCACTATCAAAAACTTGAACAAAATGACACCCAAGTTAACATGACTTGAACTTGAAACTTAACAAAAATCTTCAAGCACAGCCTGAAACATGATTCTCTGATTTGAACTTGAAACTTAACAAAAATCTTCAAGCACAGCCTGAAACATGATTCTCACGCATCGAGATACAAGCCTTCATATTGTTTTTGAAAGCATATACGATATGACATCATAATGCCAAATATGATTTATGTAAATTATTGGAATAAGGGTATCATGAAGAACCAGAAGCTATTTCGAACCACAATGTGAGGAAACAAGAAGCAAAAAAACAGACAAGTCAAGATTATTGTTCTAGGTTGTTACTTTGCTAGTGTTATTACTCGTTCAAGATGGTTAATCTAGTATTCTAGTGTTATACATGTAAAAATTTGGTGACAAGTGGAAGAAGTGGAAATGCTCATTTTTAAATCCACACTAAAAATTTAATGCTTACCAACAAATGCCATGTTCAACATCAACACAGTATATACAAGGTTGATCAAGAACAGTCAACACGATCTTTATAAACAGGTTTTTGTCATGTTGACAAAATCAAGAGACGAGCAACATCAACAACGCACATATTATCTAAAAGGTAAACAAAGAAAAGACCTGCCTACATGCCTACATACAAATCACAGATAACTAATAATCCAATTTTAACATCTGATTCTACCCAAACCTACCACGCCAATTCATTCCAACTATTCGTGCAACCCAAGATTACAAAATGATCAGCCTACTTTCAAAATAAATCTAAGATCCCCATCCAGATTTGGCTGGCGCTGCACCACTGCTAGACCCTGCCTGGTTCCATCCCGTTGCAGGTGCCCCACCCTCTTCTGGCACCGTGCTGGCCTCCTTGTTCCACCCTGAAGTAGCGGGAGCTGCCACCGCATCTGCTGCCACACTGGACTCACTGTTCCATCCTGACTGAGAACGAGGGGTCCCACTCTCATCACTAGTTTTCCAACCAGATTGAGATCGAGGGGTCCCACTCTCATCATTTGTTTTCCATCCAGATTGAGAACGAGGGGTCCCGCTTTCATCATTCGATTCACATTTCCAACCCGACTGAGAACGAGGGGTCCCAGCTTCATCTAAACCAGGCCCACGGTGGTCCCTGGGTGGACGAGGCTGAGGCTTTTTAAAATATTTGGGCTTGAATTCATCAAACTTGTCTGGATATTTCACCTTTACATAATTCTCAACACATTTAATGTACGAGAAGTCTTCTTCACGGCCATCGGTTGATACAACAAAAAAGCAACGACTTTCTTGGAACTTTGTATGCTTGTTAACCTAGAAAAACAGTTGCAATTTATATCAGATAAGCATTGACAATCACCTTCATTATATAGCTAATAGTATACAGAATTTTCACTAAGAATGGAAATGCAGCACGAAACCTTGATTTGTAGAAGGGTGGATCATATATATAGTACTGAGGTATTCATCATCATCGCCTTTGGTTTGAAGTTAATTTCAAATTATTCAGTTTGCATAAACTTAATTCACTAATATATGAATGCAGCATAAAAGCTTTCATTAGTAGACGGATGAAAATTATGGGATTAATTGCAATAATGTAGCTTACTTAATGCACATTACTATTTCTGGATGGTGATTGAAGACGTTATCAAGAATATAAGTTTGATCATCGGCGGACAAAGGATCGCCATCATTGTACCTTCACAAAATAGTTTGTGCCCATACATAGTTAGTACTCGTGTTTCATAACTTTAACATTAACAAGAAATGGAATTCAACAATGGAATAACTCTCGTGCTCTTAGCAAGTGCTGGCTAGAAGTGACAAAACAGGTCGGTCAGGTCGGTCGGGTACTGGGACAAAAAAAAAGGACAGTTGGGTAGTGGGTCAAAACAGGTCGGTTTGGGCTAACCTGCAAACACTTATCATTTTGGATAAAATATGACTAAAGAAACTATATAATTAGAACATAAAAACCAAATTTCTTTTAATCGAATCACTATGGTTTTCGACCCTTTTGACCCATTTGACCTTTCAATTTCAAGTAAATCTCCATTTGTACGTAAACGAACTGAATTACTAAAAACAAATTATAGAAATTACCCGCTTTGATGCATAATCCTGCGGATAGACTGAATGATGGGATTAATTTCGTTAATAATCTCTTGCTCATCTGCTGTGAAGATATCGAGCCTTTGTCTCGCTGCGGTAAAAGGTCCTCCTGGTCTAGGACCATCATTTGGTCCCCCAACTGGCCTCGCAGGGTGATCTCTTTTAGGACCCCATCCCTCTTTCTTCTTCCAGCCGCCTTGGTCCTGTTTTTGTTCCTCCTTCCTGTTCCATCCCCAATTACTCCCTTTATCAGTAGTCTGTTCATTTGACCCTTCAGTCCCGTCTTGAGGTTTATTCTCTTCTTTTTTCTTACCCCATGAATCACCCCAACCACCTTGCGATTCAGTTTTTTCTTCAACTTTTTTACTCCAGTCTGAACCCTGTGGTTTATCAGATTCCACAGCACCCCATTTACCAGATGTTTCGTCATTAATGGGTACATCTACTTGAAGTTTTCCACCTGTACTCCAACTAGGTGCATCAGTTTTTTGAACTGGTTTACCCCATGAAGCAGTTGATCCAGCTTCCTTTTTGCCCCATTGGTTAGTGTTTGAAGAATCTTCCACTTGGGATGCAGATTGATCTTTTTTGTCATCCTTCTTGGCCCAAGAAGTCCACGAACCTGCCTGCTTGCCTTTTTCAACAGTTTTTTGGCCTTGATTCCAAGTAGGTAGAGTAGGTGTATCTTCTACTTTTTTACCCCATGCAGCAGATGAACCCGTTTGGGCTTTCCATGATTCTGTTGATCCCCACTGACCAGAATCTTTAGCAACTTCAGCTTGAGGTTGACTGGGCGTGACCACCTTTTGACCCCAAGAACCTGCTCCCGATCCCGAGCCTTTCTCAATGTCGTCTGATTTCTTTGAGCCCCATCCAGCTTCATCCGCTTTGGCAACTTTCTGACCCCAAGAAGATCCCTTCTCAGTGTCGGTAGTGTCGGTATCAGGTTTCTTGGTACCCCATCCACCACCAACAGCTGGCTCAACAGTCTTTTTGGCCTTGATTCCAAGTAGGTAGAGTAGGTGTATCTTCTACTTTTTTACCCCATGCAGCAGATGAACCCGTTTGGGCTTTCCATGATTCTGTTGATCCCCACTGACCAGAATCTTTAGCAACTTCAGCTTGAGGTTGACTGGGCGTGACCACCTTTTGACCCCAAGAACCTGCTCCCGATCCCGAGCCTTTCTCAATGTCGTCTGATTTCTTTGAGCCCCATCCACCTTCATCCGCTTTGGCAACTTTCTGACCCCAAGAAGATCCCTTCTCAGTGTCGGTAGTGTCGGTATCAGGTTTCTTGGTACCCCATCCACCACCAACAGCTGGCTCAACATTCTTTTTCCCCCAAGAACCTCCTCCCCAGCCGCCACCATCTTCGGGAGCAGGACCCGATTCCCACGTTGATTTGCCACCGGTCTGATCAACATCCATTTCATCAATATTCAGATCTAAACCGTCTTCAAATACAGGTTTAGAACCGGATTCGAGCTCAGGAGATCCCGCTTCCATGTAATTATCCTCTATTTCATAATAGTCGAGATCACCACCTAGACACTCATTCTCAGCTTCCTCTTCAGATACTCCTCTAACCAAGTTAAGGAAGTTGTACACATCTATTCCATCTTTCTGATTCAATTCAACCTAAAAACACACATCCAAACGATAAAGACCAAAGCTTACATAGTTACATTTGTATTTATACTAATAAAAAATCAGATACAAACCTCTCTCGTGTCCCAAAGTATATCAAACCGAGATCCTGTACCCACAGCTACAGGCTTACCCCAAGAACAAGCACCCACAATGCTTGACAACGAATCAGCGTGGCACTTCTCAGCTGCCTTTTCAAAGCACTTTTTCGGTGTTACAGAAGCATAGAAGTAACAAAGTCAATGTCATTTATTAAGGTTGAAAGTCAAATACACGTATTAGATAAAGTCAGTGATGCCTTACATATACAGTGGCTTCAGAAAATGGTGCTTGGAAGTTAAGTGCCTTAGACAATGCCTTAATACCCGCTTGATTGAACCCAACTAAGATTCCTGCACAAGTCATGCTGCTAGCTAACAGAAGCAGGTGCTCTTTCAGCATGCCTTTTGTAACCATTGATACCGAGGTTGAAAGCCGCTACAAGATAATAACAAAAAATAATCAATGTTACGATGAGTATTAAGCAGAACAAAATAATATTATTATAAAAAGATGTAGATTTAGTGAAAGACCTGAATAGCTTGTTCGAAAGTACAAGCTATGCCAAGAAGATTTTCAACTTGTTTGATTGCATACGGAATAGAGCGTGTTGTGTCAATCAGATGGATTATAGGAAGACACGAGTCCATAACTGTTCTCCATGCATCACCATTTTTCTTAACCGCCTCTTTTTCAAGAACCACATCAATTGCCAGCTCCCCTTTTTGTTCTTTTGATGGATTTCCAATCCAACCCGTTGTTTCAGGACTGATCCAGGTAATATTAGCTTCCTTAACCCGTGGATCGCCTATTCAGTTACGAATTTATAAGCATTTGAATTGACATATGAATAATGGTTCAGAGACACTTAATGAAATTAAATACTCAATAAGAAATAAATACCTTTTATAATTGCATTTAATAGAACAGGGCAAACTGCATTAGCAAAAATATCGGCAGTCTTCTCTAGATTGATGTCAGGAGTGTCTTGCCAAAAGAACTTTAAGCATGGTGTCCAATTGCTTTTGGATGATTGGTTGAAAGAACATTCACTGCAAAACAGTAAATACATAAATTATATGCCTTGTCTAACGAAGAAATCATAGATTAATTCTGTGAATGATATGTCTTTAGAGCAAAACATGATATATAAGTGATAGTTGAACCGAACAGCTTATAATTATATATATTTACTACCTGTTAAACCAAAAAGGATCTTACTATATCATATACATACCTGCAATCTAAAGCTATCTTTTTAAATAGCTGACCAACTTTTTTCTTCTTCCGGAAGGAGTTCAGGCTCTCTTCACATTTGGCTAGAATCTCTTCCATGCTAATCTTTAATTTTTCCAACAGTGCCTGCCCAAATAGTTTAAAAGTTAATAAGCAAAAAAAAAAATGCTCAGATGTAGCTTGTTAAACCAAAAAAATCAACTCCGTTACTTTAACAGGGTAAAACCCTTAACCCAAAAAAAAAAAAAAAAAATCAACTCCGTAAAGCACTTGCAACGTTGATCATATTCATACATTTAAAAAAACAAATACCTTGTTCAGATGAATATGCCCAACAAGCCCAGCATCTATAGCATTATCAACTGTTACTTGCTTCCTATCATATCTGTAAATAGTCGGTCAAAACAAAATAAGAGTTACAAATGAATAATGTTTAAGACATGATTACAAATACTATATTTTCAGGGAAATGGAAACCTAATTTGTTTAAATAAAGCAATTTAGAAGGTTGTTTGCAATTGAATACACTTTCATCAACCTTTTGACTATTTTCACTTTAAGCTACTGTTTAAGTTCATTTACCCATTTGCCCATTATGCAAAAAATATAACCCAGAAGACCATACTGCAATAAATTTTAACAGGTAGAAAATAAGAAAAAACATACTCTATTAGAAACTCCAGAGCAACATCCTTGAGGATGACTTTTCTTAAATGATTTTTTACCAGATACGCAGCATTCTCAAGGCAATACTTCCCCCCACAATCGCAAGCATTCAAGTACAGGACAACCCTCCGATCATTAGGCACATTCTTAAAATTCACTCCACAAAACAGAATCTCCTAAAATATAGTAATAAAAAAAAATAAAGAATCATCATCTTAAAAATAGTTAGCAAGTATGAAATTTATTAATCAAATTACCTTCATCATATCCCATGAGGAATTACTATTTGGGGATGAATCAAGAACAGCCTTGTAAGCAGGGTTTGACATGGCGGTGGCAGCCAACACTCCCACTGGTTCACCAGCAGCAAAGAAATTATGCGTGAGCCCTCCATACTCAAACTGGATGATGGAATTACTGCACACGTTTCTGACTGTTCCATCATAGCAGATAACTACATCACGCAAGATGGCCATCGAGTTCTTAAACAGGGTTCCAGGTTCAGTCAACCCTCTAGAAGACCTAACCATCTGTTCCCTATTAGAAATTGAATGAACCATTTCTTGGTAGGGGTCCAACCCGTGAAAAAGACCATTTCTAACCAGACCAAATTCCTGATACGGGTAATCATCCGGAAATGGATATTTTCCAAGAAAATGTATAGACAAATCTTCAGCCAAAGTCCTTGAGTACAATCTTCCCTTCTCCAAAATTTGCAATCCCAAAAATCCGATTTGCTGTACTATTTTAGTGACAGCAGAGTCACTTTTGACATCAATCAGATTTCCCATGCTGGAATATCTCAAGATGAAATCCGTAATTGGATTTTTCACAAGCCGGAGACGTTTATCAACTTGTAACGCTATCACCTCGTTGTAATTTTTCCTTAAATGACGCAACAAGGATGATAGATCTTCTAGTTCAAGGTCAACATTATTCAATACATGCTTAGGGACGATAAAATCTTCTAGACTTATATTGAATCCCTCCTTAGACAGATTCTCCATTAGCAAAGGCTGTAAGGAGTTGAATAGCTTCAGTACTTCGTTAGGCCCTTTAGTGAAAAAAATGGAGCTAATTATTTCATTGATGATAGACTGAATTGAATCCCTACTGTAATCTAATTTCAAGATTTTACTATCACGTATCACAAATTTGTCTCCATTACAATCAAACCCGCGCGGAAGGGAAGTTTCAAGCAGTTCCAAAACAGTCCACACCGGGCCAGAATCATGGACCTTTAACAATGAGGGTTTCGGAAGAGAACTTGATGAATGTAGAGAAAGTTGTTGAACTTCAGCTTTTGTAAAGAAAAACTTGTTAAACAAAGTTTTAAGAGACAACAAAGAATCAGTTCCAAGCTGGAGGTTTACATGCCCGCTATGTGAGCTCAGGAGTTGCTTCTCAACCGCAAATAATTCCAACACCTCAGCTTTAGCATCGGGGGACTGGGGATAAAAGATATGGATGCAGTCTCCGTCAAAGTCAGCACTAAGGGGACCACAAATAAGCGGGTTTATCTTAAACGTGTGGTCCTCGTGAATGTAAACCGACAACGCCTGCAAGGAATGCTTGTGAGTAGTTGGCGGTCTATTTATAAAAATTACATCCCCTTCCATTATCTTTCTGTGTACAACCTGCCCCGGCTTAAGAAACGTGTGGCCTTTAGATCCTTCCCTTAGTGAGTAAGTTGATTGACCATCCCTATAAGTTAAGCATAACTTATCATCCACCAACTTTTGTAGAAACTTCATGTTGTACTCAGTGACCCGTTCCTCAAAGGTTATCCTTTGTGCAATCTCAAACGGAATTCCAATTTCACCTACCCCTTTATATGGATCACCAGTGATAACACTCCTTGATGAAAACCCAGAGCCCTTGCTGATGAAGAGGGTTTTCATTTTTTCAAGCCAAGCTTTTGTAGACGATGTATCAGTTTGTTCCTTAGCAATCCCATATCTTGTATTTCTATCAGGGGAGGTCTACAAGAATTAAATTAGAGATTAGCAACAGAATCGAGTGTGTTTGTATTAACGTGTTTAATATCATCATGTTAATATATTGTCTAAGCATTTATGGGTGACACTCCAAATTGTGAATTGGATAGGCTAATTGGTTGACAAGTTGCAGAATCTCGAAAAGATGTTATTGTTTTATTAGTATGTCAACACTTCGTTTGATAATTTTGAATATGTTGATTTCTAACTTACTTTTGTGATAAATCGATGTTTAATGTAGTTGATTATTATATGTGACTAATGACTAGTTAAAAACCTTGTCTATTATTTCAAATTTATCAGGGTGAAACACATTTAATAATTAGTTATAAATATAATAATAATCTAATTATCTAAAAAAGGTATGCAAGAGATAAAGCACCTTGGCACCCCTAGATTGAAGATATTGGGCCACAGCAGCTTGCAAGTCATTTACTTCAACCTCTAGAGACTCAAAATTTGGGTGCCCAGACCTTGAACTCTTGATAATTTCCACTTGCCTTAAAACTTTTTTAAGCATCGACATTGAGATATCCTGCAAAGCATTATTATAGGAAAATTTATGTCAGACAGATGAAATGGGTTGTACACACCAATACCTAAATTTACACAGCTAGCAATGTTTTTGGGCAAATACGATCACCGGACTTTTTAAAAGTTACTGGTGCACATAAAAATATCGTTAAGTTGAGAAATGAACTAACAGAAGACATAACGCTGATGCCATCAGAGACATCTGGAGTCGATAAACAATTTGGAGGGACAGGAAGATGTTGCATTATATATCCTTCCTGGAAGAAACACCCTCTCCCGGCTAGCTTCTTCTTGGTTGCATCAGGAATTTTCTTTAGAATTATCAGCACCTGACAAATGGATTTCGAAAAGAAAAAAAATCAATGAAAGGTGTTTTAAGATTTAAGTTTCTTGTTTCAGTAGGAATAGTAAGCTTTACGTATGTGTTACCTCGGATGGAAGTAAAGGGCGAGCAATGCCATCACCATAATGGTACCCGTATCTGTCAAGGAAATCCCAGATACCGTCTCTTCTTGATCTTGATGGAACTTTAAGCTCTAAATAACACGCGCCATCTGCTGTTTTGGCCTCATTTACAGTTACTTGGGCAGCATCCTATATGAAAATGTCAGAAAATAAGAGAACCACGTTAAGTAAACCACGATTACAGCACCAATAATGACAATAAAGAGGGAGTCGTGGAGAAAAATTAACATCCATAGTAGTAATGATGGCAAATTGGCAATAACGAAACACCAAGTTTGAACTAAAAATTGTGCCAAAACATCAAAACAGCTTCGGGCACTAAAATGAAAACTGAAAAACTAAAGAAACCTTTTCCCACACTTATTTGGCAACATGTTCAGCTTTTACAGTCTAGTGCATAGCACACCATGTATAATACTAACATTCAAGATTTTTCAAGAGCCAATGCTTTTTCAAACTCTATAGAAAATTTGTAAGACTGTAAACTAAATTTGTCTAAATTTAACTCTTTAGCAACTTAAAAATGTTGGCATACGATGTTCACCTCACAACAAGACGTAAAGGCTCTTTCAAGCACACCAATATTCTTGGCCTGCGGCTGAAAGTACAAAGAATCATAACAAGAAAATGTTAGATGCATTATGGAGTGAATCAGTACATAAAACTGTAAATAGTAAATGAGGCATGTTTCAATATGCATAGCTCATGTTATATAATTCTACAGGAAAGAAGTTTATATAATGGCACAGATAGTTTCAAAACAAATTCGTATTCACATAAGTATTATTTATCACTGCAAACGACCCTCTTAAAGATGTAGTTGAGAGGTATGTGTCTCACGCATGACTGATGCAACTATTTGTCCAAGACATACATAAATTTCATAAAATCAAGCAACAACAAAAGACAGTGAATCATTGAATAACATTTCCCATTATTTCAATCTTGATTTTGAATTAACAAATAAACTCTAATAAAATTCCTAAACTACGGGCATACAATACTCATAATAGTATACTGTTCTGAACGTGTTCGAGTTTGGTGGCAGGATGATTTTCTCGCCGTTTACCATGTTGTCATTAGCACCAAATAATGATTATTATAACAATTGCAATAAGCTAACATATGTGCACATCAAAAAGGTGGTAACATCATGAGAAAACAAAACAAAAGATTGAACATCTTAATTCAAAAAGGTTTCGTAACCACTAAGCATACATGAAAGAAAATATCAGGTGAAAACATAAACAATAAGAAGATAAATCAATACCCTTTTATTTTTGAATTTTAAGCATTTTAAGCATATCAAACTCAGAATACGCTTTAATTCGGTGATATGTGACGGATGATATATTGGAACTGGCAACTCGATATACCCAAAATGCCCTGAAATGAGAGACAAATATAATTTTAAAAAATATATCCATGAAAGATATATAACTATATGACATAAGTTAAATACGACTTATGATATTAACCTTCGCATTTCCCAGGTTCAGCTGCACCACACGCTTCACATTTTCCAACTTCAAGTGGGAGTCCTAGAAATGGATTTGACAGCTGGCTCGCGTGGCTAATCGGGCAATCACTAATAGACGACAAACACTATACAAGATTTGATGTGCAAGCATCAATAGCACAAAAGTTCATTAGACAAGAAACTTACTAAACGTATAAATATAATTGATACAGAAAGATGAAATGGAAAGAAAAAATAAATAAATAAAATAAATAAAAAATAAATAAATAAAAATAATAAAAAATAAAAAAAAATAAAAAAAAAAAAAAAATAATAATAATAATAATAATAAAAAAAATAAAAAAAAATAAAAAAAAAAAAAAAAAAAAAAAAAAAAAAAAAAAAAAAAAAAAAAAAACCTTACAATTTCTTGAGTAGTAGCCAAAGAAAAACTAACTCCTGTTATCTTCCCTTCTAAAACGGTGGATGGCGAATTTTCTTCCATCGATCAATTGATCAAATCCAGTTTAATCTGCAAATAATTTACAGAACAATATCAGAGAATATTAATCAGCGCACTAATTAATATAACTGAAATCTGTATAAAGATAATCTCCTACCAGACTAATAACAAAAAGCGGAAAAAACATACAACCCACCAAACAAAAATCTTATAACTACAACGGACATCAGCAACAAAGCATGATGTGATATAAGAAACATCAGCTAATACATAAGCAAATAGTTGATATGTTAGCATACAGATGCATAAAACAGATGCGGGACATTGCCCCAATAAAAAACAGCAACAAAAACTGTAAACATCCTAGAGCATACACGACCCAGAACAGCCTTCAACGAGCATCACAAATCATAGCTACAAAGTAATTTTAAGTAATACTCGTTACATATAAGCATAAATTTGTTAGATCATAACAAAAGCTTTCATATATTCAGCGGCCATTTTAGTAGTGATACAACGACGCTTAGCCTTCAACCACACAACACAAAAGACTCTTCAACCACATTAAGCTTAACCCAAAACTCGATTAATAAAAGCATGCTTTACTAATAACAACTTTTTTTCACTGCATTTCTCATTTCGTCACTCGACTCCAACAATCGTAACTAAAACCATTATCCTTTACAAAACTGATTATTTCGAGTCAAAAATTTTGAGCAGGGACCTAAAAACTTCAGAAAAACGTTTAATGTCTTTTAGTAACAATTTTTCATAACTACAATAACCAGTAACAATAATTTATCAGTAGCTTTTGACAGCAAAAAATACTCTTCGACCACACTAAAGGAGTGTTTGGCTTACTGTGTTACTACCAAAACACAAATAGCTTATCCAAACACCTCCTAAAAAAAATGCTTAAACACAATAAGCTCTTTTCAATAAGCGTACCCAAACATCCCCTAAGTTTAACCTAAAACTCGACACGTGTGTAACGACTATACTCCTAACAAAACGTACCGTAAAAATTAGGGAAATTTGCAAAAAAAACTGTAAACAAAATCAATAAAAAAAATTAAAAAATAAAAATAAAATCATTTTCATATTTCTAAAATTTGCCCTAAAAAATAAATTAAACAAAAAATCAACAAATTAAACACATGCATTATTTACAGAACAACAGTAATTAATTTCGTTAAAAAAAATAGTCAAACAAAATATAGCAAAATAAATAAATAAATAAAAATAAAAATAAAATCAATAATCAACAGAAAATTATACAAATAAGATATTAAACCCTACATTTTCAGCTACCAACATAAACTCCCTAAAATTTTAATTAAAAAAAAAAACACACACACACACACATTTATGGTCAAGATTAAAGACATGCATTATTTACCTAAAAAACCGTGCAAAATGAACAGAAAAACGGTACTAATTTCGTATAAAATTAGTAAAAAAAAGCCCTAATTTGAGTGAAAATGTATAATAATTTTAATTTTTTGTGATTAAACGATACCTAAAATAATGATTCATTCGATGATGGAATTTGATGAGAGAGAGAGTGGTATAGTGAGTGAGTGAGGGTTTTACAGGCGTTTACTGTGTGTGAACTTTTTTTAAAAAATTTTGTGAAACATGCAACAAGTGAGAATTTGTGTGGGTTTTGAAAATGGTTTTTTTACCTACTGTTTGGATTTATTTTTATTTACGAGTACTTTGTTAGTGGTGTGACAGTTGTGAAGAGGTGAATGACTGAATTGGCCTTTGGTGAGTTGTTGTTGGTGGGAAGTGTGACTTGAGTGAGGTGGTGGAATGGTAAATTTTTTGGGAGAGTGAGGGTTGGGTGTGGACTATGGTTTATTGAGGGTGTTATCGGGGGTTTTAGTAATGGATACAAGTCACAACTAGGGGGTGTTATCGGGTCGGGTTATCGGGGTTATCGGGTTTGTCGGGTCGGGTTTGGATTTTTTAAAAACTCACCCGCAACCCGACCCGATAAGGAATCGGGTTATCGGGTTCGGGTGGTATGTCGGGTCGGGTGATGTCGGGTCGGGTTATCGGGTGACCCGATTAAGTATGTACAAAGTTTGGGTGTTTTGATTTTGTTTAAGTTTTTGATATTTAGATTCTGTGTAAAGTTAATGTATTTGGATTTTTCATAAAGTATAAAGTCAGATAGTTTTATAAAGTTTGGATGTACCGTTTTTGTATAACTTGCTGCATATTATCTTCAAAAACGACAGTGTACATGATTATAGCAAATGTTGTCATGATTTCTCTTTTAAACAATCGCCAACTTGCATTTACTTAAATTAAGAAAGCTTTGTTAAAGTGTCGTCTGTAGTCAAATATTTAGGCTCCAAACATATGAATTCTCATTAAAAAAAAGAATACTTATGTAACTGTCACAGTATGAAATGCATTTGGCTAATTAGTACGTTTATATGTTTGATTCATTTCATTTGCAGTCATAGTTCTATTTGGTCTTAGCAAATAGATGTGTTGAACTCAGTTTACTTTACACTATTGTGATTTAATCTAAACATTACAACATTATCAGTAAAAAAAATAGAACTAAATAATGATTGTCGGGTCTTGTCGGGTTGACCCAATAACCCGACAACAAAAATTTTCTAACCCTAACCCGACCCGATAACAATGTCGGGTTATCGGGTTCGGGTGAAACTAACCCGATAAGTTTTTTCAACCCGATTTAACCCGACCCGATAAGGCTTATCGGGTTCGGGTCGGGTCAACCCGACCCTACTGACACCCCTAGTCACAACTATACATGGGGTACAAATTTAATGTTTTGATCAAATAATGTCTTGTGATTTAAATGAGGGTTTTAGGTGAAAAAGTTTAGGCCCAAAAGAGTTGGATGTGATTGGATGTAGGTCGTAAGGTTGTTGAACCGGGTAAGTTGACAAAAAAAAAACTATTCAGGTTGGGTTATTTAGGTTCTAGAAATGAAAAACTACATCATAGCTGATCCTAGTATGGTTCGATTAATCCGGATTTCAAGCTATTTGGGTATGGGTTAGTCAAATAAAGGTTATTCAGGTTCAGGTACATACAAATAACCCTTGTTATTAATAAAAAAGTATTAGAGAAATTGGGTAAAAAAAAAGTTAGGAAAAAAAGGAAATATTTAAAGGGAAAAAAAACATTTCTTATTCGGATTAATCATTAAACTCGAATAAGCTAAGATTGCAAACCCGGCCCTATTAACTATTTGGGTTAATATGGTTAACCTGAATAACTATTAAAGTATATACATCCAAATAGTCTAATCTTAATTGGCTTATTCGGGTCCAGGTTTGATCGACTTTTGCAGGTTTGAGCATTTCTTATAGCTCTAGCATGATGTCAAACTCTCTTGTTAAACAAAGAAATGAGATACATTCAAGGCCTCACACGATATAAGCTAGTCTATAATTGATATATTAGTTTTGTGGCTATCTTCATTTGTATTATCCTGTAACCTAAATGTGTTTTTAATGTATACATTTATATGGTTTACATTTTCGTCCATTAATCATGTTGCATTGCACAAATATTGTTACTTTCTTTTTAGTTGAAATACGACATTTCACTCTCATTATCAGTTGTTGATAGCTTAAAACATTTATTTTCTCATTGTTGCTATTGTTTTTCCTCACGCCCACCTTAGTTGTTGATAGCTTAAAACATTGATTTTCTCATTACCGCTATTTTTTTCTCGCGCCTACAACACATTACAATAAAACGTTAAAAAAAATACATAACTTAAATAAAAAGAACGTTACATTTATACCCTCCGTAGTGGGGCGTGGAAGCCCCTTTTTTTGCCCGAAAACGCCCCATAACGCCCCAACCCCCACTACCGATGGGCGTGGTTCTTAAAAAATTTTGAGAGGCGTTTTGTATACAACGCCTATGCCCACTGACACATGGTTTGATTCTGCTGCACTTTTCTTGCTTTTTGAAATTGTTACACACACAAACCAGGTTTGATTCTTTTTGCTTTTTACTTTATTGACTTTTTCTTTTTTTAAACCAATCAAATGAAATGTCACATGGCGCAAAACGCCCTATCTACCATTACACCACTTTTTCTACCAAGCCCCAGCATGGCCCACACTGCCACATGGCGCAAAACGCTCCACCCTCTCTTACACACCATTACACATGGTCTTATACCAAATTTTATACAATTTAAGTATTAATAATGTAGAAAAAAATAATAATAAAAAATAAACCGACTAAGAATGTAAGGAAACCCTCCAAGGATTTATAATGTAACAAAATTATTATGAAAGGAAAAACCATAAAATAAAATAAAAAATAAAAAAATATATATAAAATAAAAAAAATAATAAAAAAAAAATAAAAAAAAAACATCATTTTCCCCATAAAACCTAAAACGCACATACAAGAAAATAAATGAAAGAAAAAAAAAACAAAAGGAAGAAAAAACCCGACCGACGATGCAAGTACTGGTGTGTTGGTGCCAAGCTATGTCGGCAAGAAAAAGACTTATAACCCTACACGCGTACCACATGCTATTATAGTTGTGTGTTTTTATGTATGACAATAGGTTACGAAAAATCAAATTTAAACGGCATAAACAAATTAGACTTTACATGCTCCCACAATTTTGACTTTCTTTCTCTTTTTACCGGCCCATTATATGCTCGACATCCACCGCCCTATGGCAGTGCCATGCATCTGTGCCCATAACGGTCGGTTATCCGTATTTTCCTTTTTAATTCTTTTTAATATAACGATCAAAACCCCATGTTTTCTAATAATACCAATTTTCTACATTCAAACAACCCCAAAAAAAATCGTTTTTTAACCATTTCATAGACTTTCAACACTTTTACACAAGAAGAATAACCAAAATTCAGAAGACCTTGACAAGATATTTTGAGGCGATCTTATCCCACGTCTTCCCCGCAAGCCAAGAATGTCTAAAAGTCAACGTCCATACTCAAACTTGGAAAGCTCGTCAAATATAGAACCTTTCAAATATATGGTCCAAAGGGAAATGCGACTGGAGATGAAAAATAAATTTGAACTAATCGACACCTAGAAAAAGTACAAGGTTAAAGCTAGTATTGTTCAATAGTTATCGGTAGGAAAAACCTGGAAGAAATAGGATTTTAAACTTTTTACATCTAACAGCGTGAGGATGTCAGAGGATACAACTTTGATCAACAATGCGAAAGAAGAGATGCGACAAAAATATCAATGCTAGTTTACTTATTTAACATTTAGGTATTTGACGTCTCGTATTTTTCTTTAATTTAATTTGTATTTTTATATTATCATATTTGAGTTTTGGTTGAAAATGTGGTTGTATTACAAAAATGTAAAATTAAATATTAATTGTGGGTCCGAGATAACATATAACATGTTATAAGTCGGGAGTGTATTTTTCTGGTTATGTGTTATAAAAGTGTTAAAGATTGGTATTCGACGTGGCTAATGTTATAACTTGCCTATAACACCTCATACCTTACGCTTTTACAAACATGAATTTGTATTCATATTTTTTTTTGTTTACTGGGGATAACCGTGCAATGCAGCGAAAAAATGGTAGTTGGTAACAATAGTCGGTGATAGCAATAAAGTGTTTGTAGTTGTTGGTGATAGCAAGAAAGCAAAATGATAATTTTTTTCAGTGTCATTTATCTTCACCATCTCAAACCAATATTTTTTTTATCGCCACTTTAACAAAATTTAGGATGCGTTTGGTTCATTGTTTTTCATGCTGGTCAAAAGGATTCATGAAAAGTGAACCCAAATATTAAGGCAATATTCTCATATATCCAATCCGAGCAAACATAGCGGGTTTTAGAAAAAATTTATCTGTGGCTTTCTGATGGGATTATTCTCAAGCACAAGTTTTTCAAGTTTTCCCATCTTTACAAATTTATTGTATTTTCTATTCAAACTAACATATAATTAATTTCAATATCAAATTATAAAATAAATAGATATATATCTATAATATTATATTTTCTCTTTCCTACATCAAATTAAAATCAAAATCAAAATCCAAATTAGAATCCTAATTCTAATTATAAACCCGTCTACAAACCAAACGAGCCCTATATTCATCATCCCAAACAAATATATCACTGATGCGCGTGATGTGTCGTTGCGGTTTAGCAGTTTTAATGCCTACTCAAGTTTTAAATTTATATTTAGTCGACTTATCAATAACACACACACTTAACGAGCAGTGTACCCGGTCAGTATGAATATAATGGTAAGTAGAGTGTCGATCACTAAGAGTGGAACGTATTATCTCGTTATTCTAATCAGTATTTTAATATCCTAACGCAAGGGGGTTTCAGCCTGAGAGACTGGCACGATTTGTTTGCAATTAAATAATAAAATAAACCAATAGGCACGAATCAGCAAGTAGCACACACGTACACAGATAAATACTCGAGACAATAAGAGGGCTGTCCTTATGATTAAGTAGATTGTCACTTGTTTTATTGATAGCTTTATATGAAGTGTATGTAGTTAACCCTTTCTCGTTGGTCCTATTCTTATCGGCGAGTAAACCCTTAATGATTACTTATGTCTAAAAGTTATTCCTAAGTGATCAATTTAGTAATAACCGTGGGAGCCACATTATTTTCCGCAGTCAAATGCCCGCAAGCCACTAATAAACACAGAGGTTATCAATGCACTAATAAGTAGTAACCAAAGACATCAACATATAAACTTTAATTGATGGGAAAGCAAGTATTAAAGGGAGTGCAATCTTTCGTTGTCACATTACACAAGCCACCAATCCTGATGAATTAAAGTTTGCTAACACAATAAAACAAAACTACTTAATGAATTAAACACATGCAGCACCTTCTTACAGCTCTTGTATCTTCGTTTGGTGTGTCTTGTGCTGCCTCCTTGACTGAATTCGTCCTAGGGTTCTGCTGCTTCGGTCTTCGAATCTAATTTATTGCTCTCGAAATTCGTCTGGTCTTGGGGTATTTATAGTTTCTGTCTGAGGGAAGATGCGGCGCATCTAGTAAGTAGATGCGGCGCATTGACTTAACTTCGCGTGGGGTCCAAGATTATAATATTCAGGAATATTCGTACACCGCCAGAAGATGCGGCGTAACTCCATGATTAGATGCGGCGCATGTCCTCTTGTATCTTGGATCGTATCTGGTGATATCTTAATAGAGATGCGCCGTATGTAATGAGTGAGATGCGGCGCATCTGGAGCAGATTAGTCTTGATCTTCTTCATTTCAGTAGACTCTTAACTTCTTGCATGTTTTGCTCCATAATTAGTCCAAAATCGCTAAGTTTCACCAAATGCTTGTTTTTACCTGAGAATTACAAAAGTAAACGATTAAGTATCAATCCTCATACATAATATAGTAAAACAAGTCAAATTAATAGGATAAATGATAGTAATAAAATGTACTTATTTGAGTTCATCAATCATTATTATGCAACTATTTAATGTGAATAAAAAAATCGTAGCCGGAACTTAATCATGATTGTATATTACGCAGACAACATCAAATCACCTTAACCGAGACCCATCTCACGATCTTGAATCCATTTAAACACGTTCTTGATTCGTCTTGAGCATCAAAGAAGAAAAAGGTCGCGTTGTGTGTTTGTTAGTAATGTTTGATTTGTATTGACGAAAACTGAGATTGAGGTGAGTGATTGATCGGTTTGATGTGGAACTTTGGTAGGTGAGAGGAAAAGGACATGTGGTAGGCAGAGTTTACTATGTGTATGTGTTTAAGGTTTGGTCAAACAAAAGAAATGTGTGTTAATGTTATATCAGCTGGGTATTTGATTTGATTGGACCGGGCTCTAAGCAAGCGTGAAATATGGCCCGTTCTTAGAGAGGTATACTAATGGATTTACATAAAATATGGCCTACCATTATTACACATAATTTGCGTATTTAATAGTTGAAACATTGATTAATGTGTGTAACCGTATTTTACAATTTATGTATTTAATTATATGTTACATATTAATGTGATTATATTTGTGATTTAAATGTCAATATACTAATGGATTTGCACACGGTCAATAACATGATTGGACCTTTTTAAATGTGCAAAGTGGTTTTACGTCAAACCGATTAATTACTGATTTGCTATCGATAAATTAATTAGTTAATGCTATATACCATTACTAAGCCTAACTTATACCTTGATTCAAGTTCTGTTATATATTGTGTTGGTTTGGTATTAAGCCTAATGCTTTTCGATGAGAATCCAGGCAATATGGTGAGTCCTAATGTTTTATGGAAATGCTATATATGCTATATAGACTTAACTGATTTTAGTTTATAGTTTTTAGAGTAAATTACACCGTTCGTCCCTGTGGTTTGGGGTCACTTGCATTCTCAGTCCCTATTTTTTTTTTCTTGCTTTTTTAGTCCCTGAATAGTTTCAAACGCACGCTGCTGGTCCCTATCTTTAACGCCGGTTATCTTTTCCGTTAGCAAGTGGCAACGTTAGTCCATTAACCAAACAAGCATTTGCAAAGTTAGTCCTTTTACTAACAGCCATTATATTTTTCATTTTTGGTCCTTGTGATTATTATTATTATTCAAAAAAATTCAAAAAAACTTATAAAATTTCTCAAAAATTTATAAAAATTCAAAAAAATTTATAAAATTCTAAAAATTTATAAAAATTCAAAAAAGTTTTAAATATTCGAAATTTTTTTAAAAATTCGAAAAAATTTATAAAAATTCAAAAAATTCGAAAAAAATTATAAAAATTCGAAAAATTTATAAAAATTCGAAAAACTTATAAAAATTCGAAAATTTTTTAAAAATTCGAAAAAATTTATAAAAATTCGAAAAATTTTAAAAAAATTCAAACAATTCGAAAAAATTATAAAAATTCGAAAAAAATTATAAAAATTCGAAAAACTTATAAAAATTCGAAATTTTTTTAAAATTTCAAAAAATTCGAAAAGATTTATAAAAATTCGAAAAACTTATAAAAATTCGAAAAAAAATTTAAAAATTTGAAAAATTCGAAAAAATTTATAAAAATTCGAAAAATTTTAAAAATTTCAAAAAATTCGAAAAAATTATAAAAATTAGAAAAAATTATAAAAATTCGAAAAAATTATAAAAATTCGAAAAAATTTATAAAAATTCGAAAAACTTATAAAAATTCGAAATTTTTTTAAAAATTCAAAAAATTCGAAAAGATTTATAAAAATTCGAAAAACTTATAAAAATTAGAAAAAAAAATTTTAAAAATAAAAAAATTTTGAAAAATTCGAAAAATTCAAAAAAATTTATAAAAATTCGAAAAACTTATAAAAATTCGAAAAAAGTTTATTATTACAAGCATACTCACATAGGCTAAATTGATTGACAATTAAGTATGTGCATATATCGTGAAAGCCAAAGTGGCGCCGCCACCCTAGTGGCACCATACCCCAACCACCTCTCACCACTTCCCAAGCCGCTTAAGTGGCGCGTGTGACATTTGAAAAAAAATAAAAATAAAATAAATAAATAATAATTTTTTTTTTGAGTAATTTTTTTTGAGTAAATTACACATTGGTGAGATTTAAACAACCAATATAAGTTTTTCGAATTTTTATAAATTTTTTCGAATTTTTTGAATTATTAAAAAAATTTTGAATTTTTAAAATTTTCATATGTTTTTCGAATTTTTATAAATTTTTTTCGAATTTTTATAAATTTTTTGAATTTTTATAATTTTTTCTAATTTTTTGAATTTTTTAAAATTTTTCGAATTTTTATAAATTTTTTCGAATTTTTCTAATTTTTAAAAAAATTTCAAATTTTTATAAATTTTTCTAGTTTTTATAAGTTTTTGCGAATTTTTATAAATTTTTTTGAATTTTTCGAATTTTAATTTTTTTTTTTAATTTTTAAAACTTTTTTGATTTTTTTTTAATTTTTTCGAATTTTTATAGTTTTTTCGAATTTTTATAAATTTTTTGAAGTTTTATAATTTTTTCGAATTTTTATAATTTTTATAAATTTTTTCGAATTTTTCTAATTTTTCTACTTTTTATAAGTTTTTTCGAATTTTTATAAATTTTTTTGAATTTTTATAATTTTTTTTCGAATTTTGAAAACTTTTTTCAATTTTTATAAAATTTTCAAATTTTTAAAACTTTTTTTAATTTTTATAAATTTTTTGAATTTTTATAAATTTTTTTGAATTTTTATAAATTTTGTAGAAATTTTATAAGTTTTTTTGAATTTTTTTGAATAATAATAATAATCACAAGGACCAAAAATGAAAAATATAACGGCCGTTAGTAAAAGGACTAACTTTGCAAACGCTTGTTTGGTTAATGGACTAACATTGCCACTTGCTAACGGAAAAGATAACCGGCGTTAAAGATAGGGACCAGCAGCGTGCATTTGAAACTATTCAGGGACTAAAAAAGCAAGAAAAAAAAATAGGGACTGAGAATGCAAGTGACCCCAAACCACAGGGACGAACGGTGTAATTTACTCTAGTTTTTATGAAACTTTAGCTCAATTTATATCGCTAATGAATGCCGTCTAACCGTAGGTATATACAGTTTTTCTATAAGAAAATACAATGTATAATTTTATATATCCGATATGTCACTCACTTCGTTCTTTTAAAAACTTATGTTTCCATCCTTTTTTTCTACTATGAAATGTACTTATTTACTATTTGTTTTAGGTTTTGTAAAATAATAGTGTTAGTGAAGTGCTTATTCAAGGTCATATATTCTTGGAGCATCTGATGTTGTAAGTTACATTGGTTGGTGCAAGCAACAAAAGCTTCTAGAGTAATAATGTCATGACTCGCATAAGTACTTCAAACTATGTGAATGTTACAACATTTCTTTGGTTCATCTTGACCTTACCCGTGTAGCATTTCCATGAACGAGCGCGGCTAATTGAGCATTTATGTATGTAGAAGTGAATGATGTGAAACACTATATGGTTATTAATTGAAAAACATTTAGTTAATGCCTTATTCTTGACAAAGAAAACTTGATATTGTTGTTATGTTTGACATTTGATAATTTTATCACTATATCACTACATTTTAATATTGCTATCATGGTATGGATAGCCTAAGAAAACTTCTACTAAGCATCGACTCAATGCTCTCCGCGACAACGCGTAACATTACACAATGAACAATTAGATACAACCTGTGTGCATCGCACGGGTCTTAATGGTAACATCACAACTTAGAAACTTATTGACCAACAAAATCCGTCCATGACCAAAAATGATTGTTTCAGACATGACAAAAATTAGTGTTGAATGTTACGCTATGAACACTTAGATACAGCCCGTGTGCATCGCACAGGTCTGCATGACTAGTCGGTTTAAAAGAATAATAATGACATAAAATAATAAATGTGTACAGGTTTGAAGAAAAAACAATCAAGCATCTTTCTTAAAAGTAAAACCATTTTTTCGTAAACGATATGTAATTAACCAAATGCAAGCTTTGTATTAAGATCAACTCCCCAAGTAAAGCAACATTCTAAATAATTGGGCTTAGAGCACAAGGTGCAGTGCTCCCTCATTGCTTGCCACTCAACGTAATCACCTCGGCGAATCTCCTCACTGCACCAGCACCTTTCGTTTTTTTTGCCGGTTTGAGCTTCGCCGTATGCACGGCGAAGCAATTTGTCTGACAAAAGCTACTATTCGAGTGGACCATGCATTCATTTCCCTTCCAACAAATGGCTATATTACCGTTTTATTAATACAAACGGCTATTTTTTATTTATTATTTTATTTTTAGTTTAAAAAACACTTATAATTTCCTATATAAACCAAGACATATTCGGCCATATATATTCACACATACAATCCGAACGAACAATCCCTTTTGATATATCAATTCCAAAAAAAAAAGTCTCAAAACCCAAACGAAGGATATTACACGAACCTCCTAGCGACAAACCCACAACAATTTTCACAACAATACGGGGGTTCGTCTAACCCGTCTACACCGTTGTCGCAAAATTCAAACTCGTCGGCACCATATGGTCATCAATTGACCCTGGAGGCGATTTACTTTAACCAACAATATGCGTTTCAACAAGGATTCGCAAATCAAACCCAACCACGATTTGAGCCACCTCAGTTTTACAACTCGTCACAAGTGGTGAAAATGATGCTAATCACCTCGAAAATGCGAAGACGAACTTCGAACAACGCTTTGGTTCGAAGAGTTTCTTGTATGCTCACGTTTGGGAAGTCTTGAAAAATTACCAAAAATGGGATGCCGAGGACCCGATCAACATTGCATGTCTCGAGGATATATTCAGCCCTGACGAACGACCTCGGCCTGAAAGAGACGGCGGCAGAAAAAACTGAGCTATAAAGAAACAAAAGTCAACGGATACGTCGAGCGCAGCGAGCTCCGGTGGGACCTAAACGAGTAGTTTTTCGGGAACCTTGTCCGAAAAATATGTACAAAAAGCCGATGTTCAAATGGCCGCGTACGAGGCGAGAAGACAGAAGGAATTGAAGACGTTAGAGATGGAGGAGATGAAGTTTCTCATGATTGATCCCGACCAGACGACGCCGAAAAAAGCCGCTATTATTCGCCGGAGGCAAAAACAAATCCTGAGAAAATATCAATTCAACAACGACGACGACGAGGATTAAGTTTGGTTGTTTATTTGTTTCTGTATCGTTATTTCCCGTGTTGTTTTTTTTTTTCCATATCGTTATTTCCCGTATCGTTTTTTTTTGTATCGTTGTTTCGTATATTTTTTATTATGTTGTATTGTATTTGAATTTAGTTTAATTAAATGAATTTAGTTAATTTGGAAATTGGAATAAAAAAAATAAAGTTGTAAGTGGTGGGCCCCAAATGAGTAAGTGTAGTGATGTAGCTTAAAGGTACTAACGGTTTGAGTGTCGTGATGTAGCTTAGAGTTCAATGGCTACTATAAAAAACTAGCATAGCCAGCAACACGAATGAAATTAGTCGTTTCGTACATCCACATAGAGATAACAGTGTTTCGTTAGTATATGATTGTTTAACGACTCATAGAGGCCAAACTACTGCTGAAGTTTTAGCTACAAACTTAAAACCTATGAATATCTGATTAATTAGATCACTACTTTTTTTTTTTTTGGCCAAACCTATAGCACCAACGAATCTATATAAAGCATGTCTCTGCATTCACCTAATGAACAAATTAACTACTCAGGCGTTTGTTTTTTCCTTAATTTCCTGGTTTCTGGCTTGGTTTGTACATAGTCCCTTGTGGTTCTTCTCTGTAGTCCTCCTTCTTGGAGCATTTTCTTCTTAGCAATAAAATGATTATCCTCTCAAAAAAAAAAATAAAAAATTGCAAGAATTATGAGTGAACATTATTACAACTAGCACACTCAAAACCAACAAAACGGCATATTTGTTGTTGCTATCAGCCAACACTATGGCTATATTTGGTGCGGAGCTTTTTGGGGCGATGAGCAATGAGCTTTGCGATTTTTTAGAAAAACTCATTTTTTCAATGCTTCTTTAAGAAGCTGTGAGCGGTGAGCTGTGGACTCAGCTCAGTGCTCACTGCTCACTGCTACTTTTACCAAAAACATAGCCTATGTATAGACATTTCTTTCAATTTTCTTTCGATGTGGGACACTCATTCCACCCAAGATAAAACTTACTAGGACCATTTTCTAATATGTGAAAAGAAGTGATTTTACGTTAATATGTAAAACTATAAAATAGAACTACAACTAACACTCCTATATATATGTATGTGAACTCATCACAACATTAGAAAGAATAAAACACAGTTCCGAGGTCAAAGATTTTTGCGTACGAGAAAAGCGTAGAAAACCAGATCACAAGATCTTTAAGCACATGTTTTAAGCCCCATTGGTGTTTTACATAAACGAGTTCGGTCTAATTTTCGATGATAAATCAAAGTTATTAAAGATGCATACAAATATTTATTTAACCCCTTAGAGGTGTAGACATTTGTTTCTAAAAATAATAAGACAAAACATAAAATAAATACGATTAAAGAAAAAAAATCAAGCAACTTCCATAAAAGTGAAGCATTTTTCCGTAAACGATATCGGAATCTTAACCAACATTCTAAATGATTGGGCACAATTGCTCAAAGGTACAAACTTAACAAGTTAAAAAATTTCGTGGTCTTATTTCTCTACGACTCTGTAAATAATTGGACTCACAACTACAAACGTCTCAAGTGTCATGAACTTGTGATGTAGCTAGCTTAAAGTTTAAATGGTTACTACCGTACTACAGTGAGCAACACATATAAATTTAGTCGTTTTGTATGTCCATATAGAGATAATGGTTTTTCATAAGTATATGCTTTTGCAACGACTCATAAAGGCCGGACTGCTGCAAAAACTTAAGCTACAAACTTACAACTCATGAATAATCGATTAGATAGTTTATTTGTAACTGATTAGTTATTGACAAGTTTCCGTTCGTGTAGCAAAAGAGTTTGTTGATTTAACTTTCTTGAAAACTATCATATTGATGTGAAAATGCCATTTCATATATGAAAGGAGCTTGTTGATTTTAAGTTGAAAATTGAAACCGCTTGTTTGTTTTGACCTGTGGATTTCTTTCAACAATTCCATTGTGCTTCATCGTGATACTTTATAGTATTAGTTGTGAACTAGGAAGACAACGGCTTTGATATCATCATGTCAACTAATTATTTCGATTTCAGTTTGCTAAATCAAGTGCTACTTCGTGTAGCTTATAAGAATAATCTCAATTTTTAATCTCCCACTCCATCTCTATCTACAACTACATCTCCACTTCTAGCAACAGTTATCTTCGTCAATAATACATACCCACACAGAGTGTTGGGTTATGGTAATTAGATTAGCCGTTATACGACTAGAAATGTGTGATTCTATTGGGGGCACACACGTTAATACACGAAGAGTACGTTTATTAAATAATTAATATATATACTTGTTATATTTATTAAGTGTTTAATATGTTTCACGTAATAATTTAACTAATTTAAATATATGTTAAATATAAAAGAGAGGGACTTGGATGTCGGAAAACGAAACTCCCGGACCTCCTTCCAATGTGGCCAGTTATGGGAAGGTTCTAGGAGGGGAGGAGAGTGTCGATTTTGTGTAACTAAAGGAGGTAAAAGCAATGACTTGTTGAACAAGTTGGGGTGCTATATAAACACCCCTTTGGCCTCATTGTATAGATACACACGATACAAGCTTAAACCATAAACATCCTACGTATTAAATATTGCTTTCTTTTCCTTTGTTCAGTCATTCGGTAGAAAACAAATATTGTTTTCGTTTGACTTTTCAAACGTAAAAGACTAAACAACAAGAATATTATTCTTGTTAATTTAGTTCCTGTTCTTATATTACACGTTCGAACGTATACCGTTTGGTATTCGAGCGTGTTTAAGTTACAACAAGATCACAAGTTTGTTTGGTTGTATACGTGAAGCAAGCGACTAGCATCGTAACGTATTTGTTTGACGTGTTTGTGTGAGCAACCGTAGAGGTGGTATTTTAACCACTATTAGTTTCTTTTGCGGGTGTCGACGAGGGTTAGTTTTCTTGTTCCCTTTTATTCTTTGTTTGTTTATTATACGTGTTAACTATAATTGTAAACTAGATCCATTATCCGCTGCGTATTCGTAGTTAATGGTTAACATGATTAATTAAATGCAAACAGTGGCATCACGAGCCATCTCGTTTATCGATTATGGGTTACACGATTTAATAAACACGCGAAAAGGCTGCATGAAATCTAACTTAGTTATTTGTTTTATTTTTGTTTTGACAACTATAATGCAATACTTGTCATTAATTAATAAAAAAAATAACAAGACACAAACGAATTAATTAACGGTTAATTAGATACATAAAATAGCAAAAAAATTTAAAGTTAATAAGTTTGCCATGATTATTTTATGTGTGTATTCCGGCTATAAGACCTACGCAATCATTTTTTGTGATGCATGTGGCGATCTAGGCACTTGATGAAAACCTAGTGAGGGTCTTATGGTTCTCTTTTTGGAGAAGACTTGCTAGAGTTCTCGGATCTAAATGTTTACTTGTTAATATTATTGTCATGTTTTTAGTATTATGTTCTTTTGTGATTTTTGTTTTTAGCCTACATGTTTACACGCCTAAAACTAAAATAAAAGAGGACTAATACCTATAAAAAGATGACATTAATATGGTCTTAATTTACACGCCTAAATACCATGCTCATTGTGACCTGCTATTTGATTCGTGAAAAAAAAATTTGTAAAATTAAGTGACCTAAATTATTGAAACAAGTTTTCATGAAATTAAAAACTGAACGTTATGGACACTTGGGAAGTACGGCTCACCCACTAGAACAAACTATAAGGGGGGTTTCAGGCGGTGCGCACAGTCACACCTAAAGGATTTCCGGTCATAGCTTCGCGCTGACCTGGTCCTTCGCCTCCTTGCGAGTTTGATTGGAGCTACCGTGAACCATGATGATCACTACAGTGTGTCAGTGTCATTACTAAAAGTTTTTACAATAAGGTGCTACCAAGTTGTTTTACATGCTTCTTTGTACACGATTTTATCACATTTATGTGTATACCCTATATGTAAATTTTAAGTCTATGCCACCCAACCAAGAACACGTGCATTTGACTTGACCTCTTTGGTCAGACCTTAGGGCCATTTCAACCCATGGCGAATTTTGCTCATTGGTCAGACCTTTGGCGATATTTGCACGTTCTTGCTTGGTCGACTTATTTCGAGTATGCTTGGTCAGACCTTGGACCCGAGGCATAAGATGAGACTAAACATGCTCATGAAATTATTACTTGTCTACTAATGTCTTGATCAGTCTCATAAGTCTAAGAGTTGCAGTTTATGCAATTAACGCTCGTCGCTTACCTCTTGCCCTACTTGTTTACACGCTGGTCAGACCTCCGGTAATAAGTGGGAGGTCAAGATGGATCTTAGTCTTAATTAGTAATTAATTGGGTAGTTAATTCTTTTAAGAATTTAATTATCGAAAATACTAACATCGAACTTTCTATGTTCTGATTAAAATTGTGTTGTTGCAAAATAATTCATAAACAAAAGTTTGTTTTTTCTTAAAAAGACACACTTAGTCTCTTTTCCTGGTAAGAAGAGTGAGACTTATTCCTATTTATTTCTCCTTAGTTGACAAACTAAGATAGGATTACAATTGTTAAACTCACTTATGATCTTTCATTACCCTTTTCCGGTATTGAAATAATTGAAAGATAAAATATTTTGTGTAACTAGAAAACATTTTAACTATAGCTACCAAAATAAATGACATCTTGCACTTGTCACGATGTATGAGTTTAAACCGCAAAGAGTAAAGAAATTACTAGCATATTCGCTAGGTATTTTTCTTGGACTCTTATTATTCCTTATAGTGCTAAATGCCCTTGGGGCTATGTAGACGATAAAGGAGGAATTGCATGCTAACTATTCAAGTTAAATGAAAGCATGAATGGCTAGTCCCTCATCTACATAAGTAGGACTTCATATACTCTGTACAATACCTAAGTACATTGCTACTTGTAGGCATTCGAAAAGAATAGGAAAGTGTATTAAATTGCAATATGCTTTCTACTGGCAATGTAACACTTACAGTGTTGACAAATCCAGTGGGAGCATTGCGTTTTATTACTGAAATAACATTCCTGTAATGTTGTCAATTTCAGTGGGAGCTACGAGATTTATTTCCTTGTTAGTCACCCATATCATTTCAAACTTGCTTTGAAATAATTCATTACTTTCCGAATATGAACGACCATTGCTTACAGGATAATTGCATTTTATTTTATTAGATAACACGTTGCCTTTCTGCTGTTGCCTTCTGAACGTTATCTATAGAATAATAATCCACAATTCCTTATTAAAGGTTATGGTTCTAAAACTACTTGTAATATCTATGACATTATCATATTGTTTACACAATCAATCACATGTTGTTTGTTTTCATAATATGATGTTGTGCCTTACACAAGTGGGAGAAATCTCAAAGTGTGTGCAAGGAACAACATATTATTGGTTTATCTTGACCGCAAGGTAAGAAAGCTAATAATTCTACTAGGACTTAAACACACAAGATGTTTGTTGCCCTACTACATTCAAATGTCATGATATAGTGTAAAGATACTTCAACATTTCGACTACATGTTTTAGTCAACATAATTATGGTTAAATGATAATAATCATAATTCTGAAGTATAAAATTAACTTGAAATTACTACAGAACTCAGGAGTTTGCGTTCATGATCACTTTTGTTAGTATAATTATGTTTACATGTTAAGACATAATTATAAAGTCCTTGAATTAATCAATGACTTATAACATAAAGTATATAGTAAAATTGTTATGTCTTCTAGTTAACACATAAACATGAGGTCTTTGAATTATTCAAAGACTTATAATGTATTATTGACATGTTCTGTTTTCTTGTAAACACATGAACATATAATTCTTGAACAGTTTTGTCTTCTTGTGAACACATGAGCATAAGGTTCTTGTATTATTCAAGAAATATACATTATAGCATGCACTTGATGAGGCGAAAAGTGTACCGCTTTTAAGGGGTCATTTAAGCCCTAAATCGTATTTATTTGATCAAATATTGCCCTAAATCGTTCCTTTTGTCATTTTAGGTACTTTTGAGGAGAAATCTGGAAAAGGAGGCATTTTGGACGTTTTTGGAGCATAAAGTGAAGAAAACGGCAAAGTCTCAAGAATCGGCTAAAAGTTACTCTTGACGGCGTCAAGATTTACTCTAGACGGCGTCATGCTTTGGCAAGAAAAGTTGGACGTGAAATTTACTCATGATAAGCCAGTGAAAATAGCATGTAAATTCTGACGGCGTCACGCTTTAACTTGATCGAGGGCGTCACGGCTTAAATCATAAGGGGACGGCGTCACGTTCATTGTTAGACGGCGTCAAGCCTTGATAAGCCAGAATGGATTTTTGAAGAGCTAAAGAGGGACGGCGTCAAGAAGGTCATCCGGGAACCCTAAAAGCGGCGAGGTGACGGCGTCACACTCCATAAGGTGACGCCGTCAGATCCAAAAATCTATATATAGTTTTCTAATCTTTTGTCATTAGGGAAAGCTTAGTGTGTGGAATTTTGGGATAAAACCCTAAGACGATTTTAGCTACTTTTTCAGGGCTTTTTGCCTTGAGATCTTCCATGTTTCATTGAAAGATAAGTTATCAATTAATCATTCAATATGTCTATGTGTTGTTTGATTCTATCTTATTCTTGTCTTTTGTTTAACATGTTAGGCTAAATTTATCTTGTGTTTGCTTAGATCTAATGAAACCTAGCTATTGATTATTGGTTGTTAGTGTGTTGTTAGTTGTATTGGATGATTGTTTATCTATGTTAGGCTTAAGAAAACTGGCTAACTTCCTATTCGGTAACTTGCTTGAACGTCTTAAGAAACATGAACCAAACGCGTACTAAAGGTTTTTATGGTTGTATTTAATGCACAAGCGAATTCTAGTGATCCCATGTTAGGAGCTTCCTAGCCGGCTCGACATAGGAGTGAAGTAGGAGCTTGTAGAGTTGGGGAAGTAAGTACGCCACCCCACGAATGGTATTAAGGAATACACCCGTCATCCACGCGACTAATACACACTAATTAACCGGTAAAAGATAGTTAGGGAGTAAGGAAATCTAAGTAAACACATTTCTCTACACATAAGTTTCTCACCACATTTTATTTTCAGTTATTTATTTTATTTGCATTCGTAGTAAATTGGGTTAGTTGACTAGCAACTAATTCCGCCCACTCCTTCAAAACCCGAGATTTTACTTGCTTTCATAAAAACTATAAAAACATAAAAAGAATCTTCCTCAACCCTTAGACCTAATTAGAGTAGCCTTTCACACCTAACGAACACTATTCCCTGTGGAGAACGATCAATCCCCCGTACTTACCACTACACTATACTACATCGGTCAGGTACACTGCCTGGTGGGGTTGTAAGCCTCTTGAGATCCCTCGAGAGGTAAAACCTGTTGTAAGGTTACAAAACCACGCAATCAAGTTTTTGGCGCCGCTGCCGGGGAATAGTTATTGTTTAGGTTGAATTTTTATTTCTATTAGGTCTACTCACTAGATTCCTTTCTAGTGAGATTTTTATTTTATTTTTCTAGATTTTCTTTAGTCTATCTATTTTCTTTGTGCTTTTGTTCGTAACAGATTTTCATTGACTATTCAGTTTGCCATTATGGAAAACGCGAATCCACCCCTTACACCTGGCGAAGTGGCCTTGTTGCGTAGCCAACTTGAGAATGAGATTAGTGAGCTCAGGGAGCTCAGTAGAATGATTGATATAGAGCTTGATTATGCCTTGAACAACTTAGGGACCGCCATATACTCAGATAATTACTTAGAACGTAATAATCTTACGGTTGATAAGTTGAATGAGAAAATTGAGGAAGTGAAGGTAGATCCTAGGTTGGATGATTGTTTCAATGAATACCCCACTAAGGAGGAGATTGCTTACTATAACAACCTAGTTGATAACCCTCGACCACCTTTCGTTAGAATTGACCCAAAGATTAAGAGAGGTGATCCCGGGAATGTGAAGATACCATGTATGATTGGGTACCAATACGTTGAGCATGCTTACATTGACTGTGAATCCCCAATCAACGTTATGTCCTCAGGCCTTTACAGCCAAATCATAAACACACCACTTGAGCCTAGGATGGACCCCAAGTGTCCAGGCGGAGTTTGCAACTTCGTTGGAAGGATTAAGGATATACATATCCTTGTTGGGAACTTTACCTTTGTCACCAACTTCATGATTTTAGAAGATATGGCAAGTGTTGTTGACTGCCGCCTATCTCGCGTTGTGTTAGGTAAGCCATTTATCGAAGCATCCAATTTAAGGTATGACCGTTTGAAAGGCACGGTTCAGTTTTCTAATCACATAGATAGGATCACATATAGGATGCCTTATCGGGTTAATGAATTTCGTTTTGTGCCTCGATTTGACATGGACAACATTGGTGCGATTGAGGACATCAATGAAGAGGATAAAGAAAAAGGCATGGACCATGTTTGGAATAAGAGAAGCCTTTATTATAAAGATTGCTTAAACCTTGGACCTAAATACAAAATTGATATGGAGGTTGTTAGGATGATTAGAGGGGCAATTGAGAAGCAAAACGGAAAAACGTAGACCCCGTGACTTTGAGTCTAGCTACAAGACTCGTTAATAAAGAAAAGCGCTTCTTGGGAGGCAACCCAAGCTTTATTTGTTTTATTTGCTTTGTGTGTTTATTTATTTGTTTGTTTGATTTTATTTTCCGTATGTGTGTTTAATTTTTATTATTATTGATTCATGTTAAAAACTAATTTGTGAAAATGCTTTATGTTGTTTTTAACTTCGTCTTAACTACATATAAAGGTATTTTGCAAAAGTTAAGTGTAAGGGAAATCTAAATCGGTTTATTAGAACACAAATGAACATGAATCGTAATAATAATAAATTAGCATACATATTAGTGTTTGTTTGAGTCAAATGCTTGTATCGAGTCATAATGATGTTTTGCAGGATTTCCAGGAAGTAAGGTAAAGGTTTTTCCAGAAATTTTCCGGAAACTAAAAATGAAAATTTTTGTCAGGTCATTTCTGACGGCGTCAGGGGTTATAACCTGACGGCGTCAGATTTAATTTCCAGAAATTTTTGAAAGTTTTGTTTTCATAAAAAGTTTTATTAAAATCTCCAACTTATAATCTCCAGGAATCTGCAAAATTATCATTCCACAAGCATTATATCCTTATATATAGATTTTTCCCGCCGATGTTATGCAGGTTTTCGTGTTTGTTTTCTCAGGTTTAACAGGTTATTTTGGACAAGGAAATGTTTTGAATCAAGCTTGTGGCGATGCATTAGTCATGGAGCTTCAACATTCTCTTTGGAGGAAGATTTAACCGTGTAATTTCATTATCCACTGAGCGAATCAGGGGAGTATTTGATTTCATTCTTTTACTTTTTGCTTTTACATTTTGTTATTTGAACATTGGGGACAATGTTCATCTTAAGTGTAAGGGGAGGGTAAAAGTACGATTTTAGAGAATGCTATTACGCTTGATTTTTGTTTGTTTAATAATAGATGTGTAATAAAACTGAGAGAAATACTTGTTAAGGTAATTTTAGTGCCAAATTTAAAATTTTTTACAACATATAGGAGTGAAACTTTAGTTCTAATAAGCGTCTCACGGATAGGAGTTATATAACTAGCACAAAAAACCGTACCACTAAAAAATTTTCCACCCCCAAATATGTGAGGTTCGCCCCTAGAATTGGTAGGAAAAGCATTTATGCTATGATGTGTGTACCGGTAGCACTTAGATTCTAGAACTTGCGTTAGGACCATTCCAAGGCCACAAGTGAGACTACATTCGTGTAGTTAGATTTACTACATGATAAGAGGCATTAGGATTAACCCATTGTTTTACACCTGTGTTTTTGTTATAATTATTTTGGCTACATTGGTCAAGTAATTCTCCCACACCCTTTGCGTTGTACTCATTTTTAGTACACGATACCCCTAGTACACCCCTCAGAGCCTATCTTTTCGTTTCGACCTTTAAGCATTTTACTTAAAGGAAGAATTTGTTACACCCCACTAAAATGTACACCCAAATCGCCTTAGCCTACCTTGTATGCACTCATTTTTAGTGCATTATTGTTACAACATTTGTTTAAACCCAAGTTAATTATCTAGTTGATTACATGGTTGCTAAGTCGAGTCATATCCTTGTACATATTGTTTTGGGACGATTGGGACTCATGGGTAAAGTACTAGTGTAATGGAGTAATGGGGAAGAACATCATTTATTACCCCCATATGTACTAAATGTTTTAAAAGTACTCCAAGTTTTTCGATTATCTTAATTCGAGTCATTAGATTAGTATTTGTAAAGTTATGTAAAAATTCAAGTGTAAGGGGGATGCAATGCCCCTATGATGTATTATTTTGGATGGTAGGGCAAGAATGTATGCAAAAAAAAAAAAAAAAAAAAAAAAAAAAAAAAAAAAAAAAAATCAAGAAAAACACAAAAAAAATGATGAGAAAAAGAAAAGTAGAAAAAACATACGGACTACCATCCCGTTTTATTTTATGTTTGTTTTATATTTTTGTTATTTTGTTATTTTGTTTCTAGCTTAAGATCGAGTCTAGTCTTGGCTTAGCAACATTGTATAGTACATGTAATTGATCAAGATTTTTAACTCGCCACCAGTAAAATATCCCGTATCCAACAAAACCGTGTTTTCCTTTTCCCTACACCTAACGTTATAACCCATTTAAAAGCCCTCTTTGATAGTTTATCTTAGGTGCTTACGCCTAGTGGAGGAGGTTTTCGATCCTTTCCCAAGCCTATGGTAATCTATTTGCTATGACAGGTAGTGAGAGATATTATCCGTTTTCATTTATGAGATTTATTTTGATGACACTTGAGAGATGTGAGTATCTAAACACTACTTGTGAGGTGCTAGTTTATAATCTCCGTGCTTATTATGATTGAAGTGGAACGATTATTTGTTGTAATTACTTTTATGTTTGCATTAAATGACCCCTAACTTGTATTTTGATTAGAATAAAAGCGCATTTGCTTGAGGACAAGCAAATCTCAAGTGTAAGGGTATTTGATGAGGCGAAAAGTGTACCGCTTTTAAGGGGTCATTTAAGCCCTAAATCGTATTTATTTGATCAAATATTGCCCTAAATCGTTCCTTTTGTCATTTTAGGTACTTTTGAGGAGAAATCTGGAAAAGGAGGCATTTTGGACGTTTTTGGAGCATAAAGTGAAGAAAACGGCAAAGTCTCAAGAATCGGCTAAAAGTTACTCTTGACGGCGTCAAGATTTACTCTAGACGGCGTCATGCTTTGGCAAGAAAAGTTGGACGTGAAATTTACTCATGATAAGCCAGTGAAAATAGCATGTAAATTCTGACGGCGTCACGCTTTAACTTGATCGAGGGCGTCACGGCTTAAATCATAAGGGGACGGCGTCACGTTCATTGTTAGACGGCGTCAAGCCTTGATAAGCCAGAATGGATTTTTGAAGAGCTAAAGAGGGACGGCGTCAAGAAGGTCATCCGGGAACCCTAAAAGCGGCGAGGTGACGGCGTCACACTCCATAAGGTGACGCCGTCAGATCCAAAAATCTATATATAGTTTTCTAATCTTTTGTCATTAGGGAAAGCTTAGTGTATGGAATTTTGGGATAAAACCCTAAGACGATTTTAGCTACTTTTTCAGGGCTTTTTGCCTTGAGATCTTCCATGTTTCATTGAAAGATAAGTTATCAATTAATCATTCAATATGTCTATGTGTTGTTTGATTCTATCTTATTCTTGTCTTTTGTTTAACATGTTAGGCTAAATTTATCTTGTGTTTGCTTAGATCTAATGAAACCTAGCTATTGATTATTGGTTGTTAGTGTGTTGTTAGTTGTATTGGATGATTGTTTATCTATGTTAGGCTTAAGAAAACTGGCTAACTTCCTATTCGGTAACTTGCTTGAACGTCTTAAGAAACATGAACCAAACGCGTACTAAAGGTTTTTATGGTTGTATTTAATGCACAAGCGAATTCTAGTGATCCCATGTTAGGAGCTTCCTAGCCGGCTCGACATAGGAGTGAAGTAGGAGCTTGTAGAGTTGGGGAAGTAAGTACGCCACCCCACGAATGGTATTAAGGAATACACCCGTCATCCACGCGACTAATACACACTAATTAACCGGTAAAAGATAGTTAGGGAGTAAGGAAATCTAAGTAAACACATTTCTCTACACATAAGTTTCTCACCACATTTTATTTTCAGTTATTTATTTTATTTGCATTCGTAGTAAATTGGGTTAGTTGACTAGCAACTAATTCCGCCCACTCCTTCAAAACCCGAGATTTTACTTGCTTTCATAAAAACTATAAAAACATAAAAAGAATCTTCCTCAACCCTTAGACCTAATTAGAGTAGCCTTTCACACCTAACGAACACTATTCCCTGTGGAGAACGATCAATCCCCCGTACTTACCACTACACTATACTACATCGGTCAGGTACACTGCCTGGTGGGGTTGTAAGCCTCTTGAGATCCCTCGAGAGGTAAAACATGTTGTAAGGTTACAAAACCACGCAATCAATAGCATGCACTTGGTTCGAAAATACTTAATATGCAATTTGGCTCGACACAATTGACAAGTATTTGATCCAAAGAGAATTAAGTTATCTATGGAATTCTGATATAGTCTCACAATTCCAATACTCATAGAATACCACATTATTATGGTATGTCTAATGTGTTGAATCAAACTATATTCATATTGTTTGATTCATGATAGCTTTAATTGCTCTACCTCCAAAATCTATCAAGGTTAGAAAATTGTGTATGTCATGGATACACTCAATGTAGTTCAAACCTAGAAGGTATTCAAGACAACCCACGACCGAAACCCCTAAACACTTAGGGATTTTCGATTTTTCCACTCAAACCAATCGAACCCTAAAACCTTTGGGTTTTCGATTTTTCTACACTTCCTAGCTTGAAGATTGTAGTTTTGGTGTTCCTCCTAGCTCGACGAAACACAAAATTTTTGCTAAGATTTTTGGATAAAGAGTGATACAAGAATTAGGGTTTTACTACAAACCCTAATTAGAGTTGTTGAAAGGTATTCCATTATGTCTTGATTTAAGTTCTGAATTTGTTATAATCTTATGAAGCATTTTATTAACAATCTAGAGATGAGAACTTGAAATGTATTTTGTGGTTCCCAAATAAAGAACAATTTATTGTTGCTTAAATACTTAGTATTTAGAGAATTGTCTCTACTTACAAAAGTAAGTGGGAGCATCTACAAATCTTGAAGATATTCAAGAACAAATACATAACCTTCTAAAATCCACTTATTAATGTCATACTAAGGTTAAACATGTAAATGTCGACCGAAGTATAATGTTACCCTCATTCATAAATCCGCAAGGATGCCTCATCACTTGAGTGATATTTTAATATCAATGCTGAGGGATATAAGTTAGAAGATCATTGTAAATCTGCTAACTACTAAGGTACATTATCACATCTTGAATCTGATAAATGTCTTAGAACTATGAATGATAAGATGCAGTCCTTAAAAGGCAAATCAATGTTTTGATCTTGATTGTTATTTTGCCTAATAGTTAACCTATGAGGTTGGAATAAGTTTCTTTTGAAGAAAGGCTTACAAGGACAAAATTGTATACATGATTAATGCATGGTTTATAATAAGAAGTTTTTAATCATACTCATGCAATTGACTGTGATTAGATTTTCTTATATACACGCATTAATTAAATAAAGATAATTAATTGTCATACAAGTTTTCCTTGAATGTGGAATATGGCAATTAAGTTTTATAAATCTTTCCTTTATGATTACCTTTTGCGAGGATGGTGTGTAATCAAAATGGTTATGAGTTTATATAATCTTTATGTAGTATACAAGTTTAAGCAATCCAAGTTTGGATTGGATCATGCATCTAGGAGCTGAGATCTTGAATTTAATTACAATATGATTTTGATTGAATTAAGATAACTCCTGATTACATCTGACATTAAGTGGGAGCACTATATTTTTCCTTAAAATTCATATGTTGTATAACATATTGAAGATGTCATTCCATTTAAGCTAGAGTTTAATCCTTAAGCTTGGAATAAAACTTCACTTGGGATTTAGGGAATAGAATAAACAACCTTGGAATAAATGTTTATTTGGAATAAACATATGCGGAAAATTAAGTCCAACTCAAATGCAATATATCATTCAAGCAAGTCTTAAAATGGTATATTTCACTTGTAATAATTTATTACATGGATGGAAACCTTATGTTTTTAACTAAGGGCCCGCTTGGTAAGTATAGGGGAAAGGGAAAGGGTAAGGGAATGCAAAGAAATGGATGAGGTGGGTAATCATTACCTTACCCCCCCCCCAATTTACTCTATAATGGTTGATTACCCAGTACTGGGTAATAAATACCTTTGAACACAATAACCAAGCACCATTTAACAAGTGTGGTGGGCCCTTTTCAATCCCTTACCCATTCCCCACCCCCCAATACCCCATACCAAGTAGCCCCTAAGGATTTGTCATGTATATATTATATTGTGTATAAGACTGGTTGTTACTTTTGCACTAGAGCAAGATGAGCTGACAACAACAATATCTAATTGAGAGTATTTAGATTATTGTTAATACAGATGTTTACGAATTATAAAGCATAGTATTGTATACGTACAATGATGCTAGAGGATAATTAAAACTAGTTAAAGTAGGATTTTATCATTTATGATAAATCTGCTAACTAGATATGCTCAACGAAGAGCATTGTTGCATTACACATTAAGGAATAAATAGTACTTTACATTTTAAGAAACTGTAAAGATGATTGTCAGTATTTCGTTGACTTCTAATACCTTATGCAAGGTAGGGCGACATCTCCATACTATGACACTTGCAGTAGTATGAGCATATGAGATAAGACACTCATCTCAAATCCCTCACTATATGTGAAATTTGAAACTAGTATTCGGAAAGTTTACTCAGATGACTATTTAGTTTTCTTGTAAAGAAAAGTTGAGAATGTTGGAAACATTAGACTTCAATTTACTAATTAGTCTCATGCATATCTGTTTATAGTATTTGGATAATTGGGATTGTAAGACAATTTTTACTTTATGATGAATAAAGATACTTGGTATTTGTTATTCATTCATATAATAATTGTTATCCTATATTTGCATGTTTAATCCTTGAATGATTTTATCGTTCTAAATATGTCCATTGTCGGTTAACAATTTGGGAATATTGTTAAGCAAGGCAAATGTGAGTGTTGGTTATATTCTATGAGAATGTGGATTGTTCCCGCCAAACTCATATGTATTCACAAGGGATGCATATTAGATACCCCAACTTTTGAACATTTACTTTTGGATCCTTGTCATGAGTAAGATGTTGAAAATGGTTTATTAAGTCATCCTTAGACTTGAGATACAAGCAAGTTCTGTTATGTGTGGATATCACTTTTGTAATTATATGCCAAACGCTGTCCTGAATAAGGTAGTTATAAAAGCTATTTTTTGGAGTGATTTCAAGCAGCATCCACAACACTTGTAGTCAACAAAGGATTTGTTACTCCACTTGATATGTGCAAAAAGATACCATGGGCCCTTTCCAGGATTAATCAGGTAATTGTTTGGCCAAACCCAAAGGGTAATGCAAGATGATTCTTGATTACATTTGGTATGTCTGAATTAAATTCTATAACGAGAATCTAAATGGTTAAACTATATGGAATGAGTTAGGATCCATATCCATGGTTTAACGGTATCTATAACAAGGGATGATTATAGCAAGAAATAAATAACAATGCTACTGAGAATATTTTTTGAAACTTTATCTCAGACATTTCTAGTTCAATAACGAATGTGAGTGTTGCTAGACGTTTCCGTCGTTGGTATATATGGTGTCTGCTACTCCAACTCCCAAGTGGGAGCTGTTGGGTTATGGTAGTTAGATTAGCCGTTATACGACTAGAAATGTGTGAGCCTATTGGGGGCACACACGTTAATACACGAAGAGTACGTTTATTAAATAATTAATATATATACTTGTTATATTTATTAAGTGTTTAATATGTTTCACGTAATAATTTAACTAATTTAAATATATGTTAAATATAAAAGAGAGGGACTTGGATGTCGGAAAACGAAACTCCCGGACCTCCTTCCAATGTGGTCAGTTATGGGAAGGTTCTAGGAGGGGAGGAGAGTGTCGATTTTGTGTAACTAAAGGAGGTAAAAGCAATGACTTGTTGGACAAGTTGGGGTGCTATATAAACACCCCTTTGGCCTCATTGTATAGATACACACGATACAAGCTTAAACGATAAACATCCTACGTATTAAATATTGCTTTCTTTTCCTTTGTTCAGTCATTCGGTAGAAAACAAATATTGTTTTCGTTTGACTTTTCAAACGTAAAAGACTAAACAACAAGAATATTATTCTTGTTAATTTAGTTCCAGTTCTTATATTACACGTTCGAACGTATACCGTTTGGTATTCGAGCGTGTTTAAGTTACAACAAGATCACAAGTTTGTTTGGTTGTATACGTGAAGCAAGCGACTAGCATCGTAACGTATTTGTTTGACGTGTTTGTGTGAGCAACCGTAGAGGTGGTATTTTAACAACTATTAGTTTCTTTTGCGGGTGTCGATGAGGGTTAGTTTTCTTGTTCCCTTTTATTTTTTGTTTGTTTATTATACGTGTTAACTATAATTGTAAACTAGATCCATTATCCGCTGCGTACTCGTAGTTAATGGTTAACTTGATTAATTAAATACCCACACAGAGTCTATCAAGCACCCATTGCTCCTGTAGCCTTCAATTTTTTTTTTCCTTTTGACGTTTTTGACGTTCTCTTATTGTATATTCTAAGGTGTTAGAGATTTTATTTAGTTCATTGTTTGTCTTTTATAGAATCGTTTCCGTCGATGCCTGTTACAGGTAATTGAGTATTTCCGGTGTCTTGGGTTTTGTTTTGCTTTATATCAGTATCGTCTTGGCCGTCACTTCCGCTGAACCGTTGAACCACCGAGATCTACGTTCCTTTGTACTCTCTCCTTTTCACTCCGTCAGCAAACCACCTTGCCACCGAAGGCTGACACCATCTCTCATATTCTGTAAAGTTTCCGGCCAAATATCCGGTAAACGTGAAGTAAGAGTGGGTTGGCTTCACACTCTTAGAAGCAGAAAAAGAAAAGGAACATATTTAGTTAGCAGACTTGTAAAAAAAATGACAAAAGTCCACCGATAATATGGCAAGAACAGTGGTTCCCAAGATGCCTGAAAGAGTTCAAATCAGGATCTAGGCAACACACAATTTGTGCAAAATTTTAAAGGGAATATAATTTAGTGTGTACATTCTTAGTTATAAAAGCCCTCTCTGAGGGGGGAGGGAGTCATAACTTTATACCCTCCAACCTTCTTAAATTTTAACCAATCATCTCCTTCCACCTCATTTCAACCCTCCAACCTTCAATCCGACCTTTTTACTAACGCCCATCACTTTCAACCATCTCAAATCTTTTTTTAAATATTCATAATTTGTCATCCAAAATTATAAATTTGAAACATTAACTCTTCTAATATTAACCAATTATAATAAAAACTATTATACACCTTTTTTTTTAGACACCACACATACTCACATAATTGTTTCTCTCTCCCACCTCGTTATCTCCCATCCATCACCTTCAACCTCCCACAAAGCTGCAAATCGAAAAAGCAGTAGAGCAGCGAGTACATTCAAGCTCAAAAATAATTTTCAAACAAACCCCTCAAACGGTCAAATGACCGTTGCAATCCTTCACCCCGCAGCGAGCTTTTAGCCCGCAAATGAAGCTCGCAGGCCTAGCCCGCCCAACCAGCAGCGGTGTGCCCGCAAGCCCGCAAGCCCCAGCCCGCTGCCCACTCCTTCCACCCTAAACACGTCAAAAGTTTGCACATCCACCAATGTGAGACAGACTCAACACTTCTTTTCGGAGACTCCATTTTACATTTACACTAGCTCCATTTTTGACATGTAACATGTCTTTATGAAGCTCTCTTTAAGGTTTATGTAACTCGATAAAATGTGGTCGACATAAATCATACAAGTTCATATATAACTATATGTTTTCAAAGTTGGTAAGAATTACGGGACCTAAAAGTACTTAGGATTGATCTTATATCACCCTTTGGATTTTAAACTTAAATTTTCCTCTCTCCAGTATCCCTAATTCTAAATTAAAAGTACAGTAGTTGCTTCTTGATTGATCAATCACTTATCTATTATCAACTGCTTGCTTGGTTAGGTGGACTTATTGAGTAACATTTCTTCAATTAAGAATTTGAATGAGCTAAACGAGATCATGCGACCACAATGTTTCATGATATTGATCGAGTTCTCTTACTTTTAGTAAGAGAAACATTGCTCAAAACAACCAACTACTCACCAATTGTTGTATCTAGATACAAATGAATTGAAGTATTGAAATCCACATATTACATTGTCTTGAGCTTGGTTAACGTGTTCTTGATTGTGTTGCAGTTTTGGCTTCTAGAGTATATGACGAATTTACATGGGGTGTTATGTAAAACTTTGTTGAAAAAATGTATAGCAGATATCTTTGTAAGTATGTAATGATTAATTCAAATTCAAGTTTTGGAATTGTGATGGCCGCCTTGTAACTGACGAAGGGACTTGTAAGTATGTCCTGTTTCAAATCTACATTGCGAAAAGTTTGTCGGGAATAACTAGATATTACAACGATATCAAATAATACAGCAACGTAATTGAGGCCTGCGAATGCAGTGTCCTTAAACAGAAATTCGTCCTATCTAATACGACTATTTAGAGGATACAACAATCAATTCAAGTATTAAAACTTGAACCTAACGAATCTGATATGTTTTCATGATAGAAATGGATGAGATTTTGGTAGGGAAACGGTTACACTTTTATTAATAAAATCCAAATTACGATAAATAAAGTTAATAGAAAATAAATAACAGAAAATAATTACAAACAGAATGTAGATACTAATAAATGATAATTAAATTAAACAATAAAATAGTCAAAAACACTTACTTGATCACCAAATATAGATCAACAATGAAGCACTAAAAAGCCGAGGCACGTGTTTGACACGCTTCCCTTAAAACAGATTCGCCGTCTGTTTCCCAGAGTATGACAGCCAAAATAGTAAGTTGTACTGTCGGACTTAACTAAACTGCCAAGAATTTCATCTTAAGAGATGCATATTCCTTATGTTGAAAATCAATAATACTTATTGATTTAATGTGTGTGAAACCTATGGAATTAGGGCGTCTATTTATACACAATAGACTCCACCCCAGTTTACCCCTCCTACCGATGTGGGATAGAAAGTAAACTATTTTTCCACTTTAGTCATGGTACCGAATGACTAACTTTGAAACCCGATATCTCATTCACATCAACTCTATTTTGGACACATAAAGGCTTATTGCGAAGCTCTCTTCGAGGAGAACGCAAACCTACAAACTATTACTTATATATATGACACATACATATAAATAATTGTGTCCAAACTTGGTTAAAAGTCACTTTTGCCAACCAATTTTTCAACAATCCCCCACATGAATGGAGATCGGTCGTAATACAAAAATTACGATGAAATTCCAATAGTTGAATCTTGCAAAGGATAGGTAGGTGTGACCCTTTGAACCTTACCTTGTGAAATGCGAGTAGCCTCCTAGCTGTCAGTAGACGCGATGTCTTTGAACTGAACTGCTGTTTATGTACACGACAATACACTTCACACAAGATTCTCCCTAACATTGTTAAGTCCTCATAGTCATGTTCATTATGGTCCTGAACATTTTCCTGGTTCTGCAAGAGCTCTTAGGATTTGCGCCCCCCAAAATTCCCTTCGAAGCGACCCCACTTCTCTCTCACATAGGTAATTTCATCTTGAACCATTAAAAACATATGCTTGCGATTTCATCTTGAATCATTATGCTTTATGATTTCATCTTGAATCATAAAAGCCATATGTTTAACCTCTCAACAAGTCACATTTATTATAGGAATGGACTAGGAAGTTACAATATTAAGTAACTCCCCCATAGTGACGTGACTTCCCCCACATTTATATGATTAGGTTGTCATATTGAACCCAGATCTTGGGATCTCCAGTCAACTGGGTTAGGTTTTCCTTTATATAAACTCATTCCTTTAAGGGCTTTAGTCTCATTCCTTTAGACGACTTTCTAACTAACTCTCTGCTTAAGCCTTTCGTAAGCGGATCCGCGACGTTATCTATTGACTTTACATAGTCAATTGTGATAACTGTAGTTGAGAGTAGTTGTCGCACCAATCAATGTCTATGATGGATATGTCTTGACTTACCGTTTTACATTGTGATATGAGCTCTGTCAATTTCCAATTGACTATCACACTTTATACCGATGGTCGTTACCGGTTTACACCATCTTGGTATGTCCTCTACGAATAAACGTAGATATCCCGAAGATTCTATAAATTTATCTCAAAAAATAAATTTAAATTCCATCATAGATTTGGCTATAAAAGTCTGTTTGAAATACTTTCAAGATTTCCAAGACATAGCTTCCTACGTAGAGTCCATACATCCGCTCTAGTGGATCTAGATTCTTTTATGTAAGAATCCATTTTTGCATTACTCTACCATTAGATAGCAGTTGGATATCTTCCAAAATGCAATATCATAAGTATCATAGTACTCGTGTAATACTATTCAAGTGGTCATCACTTGAATTACTGGTATATTTACTAAACCTAATCATAATTTATAGATCAGGTCTCACACAAGTTATAGACACATAAGACGCCCAATATTCTTTGAGTATTCAAAATAGGCAACACCTCTACCTCTATTTTAAATAGATTTCAAAAGATGTCGTTGGAGTTCTAACTAGGCCGGAATCCCCCACATTGAACCTCTCAAGAATATTGTCCTTATAGTGTTTTTAACTTCAAAACAAATTCATCTGGTTTCATATGATCTTAGTTCCAAGAACCATATCAAACAACCAATGTAGTTCTTGTCAAATCTTGACTCCGACATTTCATTAGTGGATTTGTTCATCTTGTTATCACTTCGAGTGATAAGTATACCATCTATGTATAAACACACGATTACATATATACCAGTGATTTATTTTTTCACATACATCCATTAATTTTGAATCCACGTTCTGACATGACGTGATAGAAAATTTGGATATCAATGTTTGAAAGCTTTTTCTGAGCCGTATAGTGACTTAACAAGCCTACAAACTTTGCTCTCTTGTCTAGGAGCTATGAAACCCTCAGGTTGGTTCATGTAGATTTCTTCTTCTAAATCCCTGTTTAGAAAAGTCATTCTCACATACATTTTGGTAAACTTCCAAATTTCTTAAAGCAGCAATAGCAAGTACCATCCTAATAGAGGTTATTCGTGTAACTGACGAATATGTATCAAAGTAAGCTAGACCTTCTCGTTGTCTAAACCCTTTAATTACCAATCTTGCTTTATACTTATCAATGGTTTTATCGACATCCTTTTGTAGTTGTTAGGTATAAACCATTTGTAGCCTAGTGGTTTACCACCAGGAGGTAAATCCACGAGCTATAATGTATCATTTTTGTAAAATAGAATCTATTTCACATTTGATGGCTTCTTTCCATTGAGCCCCTCTTGAGGAAGTTACCATTTCATTGTAAGAAGTAGGTTCACTTTCTACCATAAAAGAAACAAATCAGATCCAAACAATTTTTCGGTTCTTGCCTGTTTGCTTCTTCTAGGTTCAACCTATTCTTCTGGGTTGATCTTGTCTCACATCATGGAGATCATAATCAATCCCGTGTTGTCTCTTATCACGAACAACATTATCATCTTAATGTCTCTCATCATGAAGGACATCATCATTTAGTTGCCTCACATCATGGATAACTGTATCGTCTAGTCTAGATGAACATCCATTTTTCTCGGATAAATAAGGAAACACAATTTCAAACAATGAAAGTTTTCCTTGATTCCATTATCGTATCTTTGTATATATTCAAATTTTCTGAATCATACACAAATAAATGATAAGCACTACTGTAATGAGCATATCACAAAAATATGCAATCCACAGTTTTAGGTCCAATATTTTGAACCTTGGGTGTCGGGACAGATAGACACCCCCCACATTCGTAAGTACTTATAGGATGGTTATCATCCCATCCATAGTTCATAGAACTATCTTCTTTTCCTTACAAGGGATCTTATCTAAAAGATAAGTAGCCAATAGAATCGCTTTCCCCCACATGCCATGGTTTAAACCAAGACTTTAATAACATGGCATAACCATATCTTTTAAGGCACGATTCTTTTCATCCAACAATTCTGTTGAGGCGTATAAGGAGCAATAAATTTGTATCTTATTCCAATGTTTAGCACATACATTTGGAAATGGAGACACATATTCACCTCCGTTATCACTTCGAACCGCCTTGTTTTCGATAATAAGTTGATTCTCAACTTATTTGTATAGATCAATCTTGTATATATCCTTACTCTCAAGTAAGTATAAATAGCAATATTTTGTACTACCATCAACAATTACGATGAAGTACCCGCTAATTACTACCTTAGTAGGTACCGATTCCAAATCACATAAAACCACGTGAATCAAGGGGTTCAGTTAATTTTCGGTCAACCGAGTGAAAAGACAATCTTGTAAATTTGGCTTCGACACAAGTTTTTACTTTTGTAATCTGTGTTCGTTCATTTAATTAAACAACTTATTGAGTTAAAATTAACATGTCCGAGTTGGCCATGCTATACATTTAAAGAATCAAATAAGCTGAATTCATACTCATTTTATTAAAACAACAATTAAAAAAAATTGAATTCAGCTTAAACAGTTAATGAAGGGCATAACCCGTACCGACCAAAATTTTGTTCAATGTTAACTCAAGTTTATTTGATTAAATAAAAGAAAGACAAATTTATTAAGTAACCATCCAGACACAAGATTCCTACGAATCTCTTGCACATACAACGTGTTAGTTCACTTCAGCTCTCTTTCACATGTGAATTTCAACATCACATTTCTTTTTCCCTTAGTTGTAGAGTTGCCCATAAATTGCATCTCTCCATTTTATGCTGCTTTGAAATAGTTAACCAAACTCTTATCATCATACTCATGATATGATGCCCAAGTGTTAATCCACCATTATCTGAGGTCGGATCTCGCCTTGGCAACAATTTTCATGTCATTCAGGCCATTTAAACCATAGTTATGGCACATAAAATCTGAATTCTTTAAAGCATCTACCGTACACATAACTCGAGTATCCGTCTCCCTTTCATCAAGTTCAGGAGCAGATCCTTTAGATGTCACTCGTGACATTCCAAACATTCTATTAATACGAGATTCCGTTATTAGTCTAAAACTAAATTTGGAATAATTAACAACTTGCTATATCACAAAGTGTTTCTTAACAAAAATGATTACATCGAATTTTGTTTAAAACACTACTGTTTTGTAAGATCCATTATACAAAGCCGCTTTTAAAGAAGTCTTTCTATTAAAACAATTAAACAATATCGCATATTACATAATGTTTTAAACAAAAACAAATTTGTAATATGATTTTGTCAATCTTCTTTAAGAATATCTTAATAGATCTGTATCACATGGTCTAATTCTACAATGAAACTCGACAAGGTTTCAAAATAGATTTACTCTTCCAAAGAAACTCAACAAGATTTCTATAGATCTACTTTCAAATGCATAAAGTTTCAAGAACTATATTTAGTTTCTAATTAAACTCAACCTGGTTTAAACAAATCAAAGAAACTTTTTCACCAAAATATGATAACATCTTGTATATTATCAGATTTTGTTTCAAACAAACTTATCTTGGTTTCAATAAACACGTTCTAGTAATCTAATAAAATAACAACTTGTATTTTATGAGATTTGTTTGAAAGAAACTCCACTTGGTTTTAATGAATCTGATTTCATCATGATTTCAACCATGTGTGTAATCGGCGCACCAATTACATTCGCAAGATTCACTATGGTCACAAATTATGTTACCATCAGTTAATTGTGAATATTTAAACACAAAAATAGTTAAAACAATATGGTATCTAATAAACTCGACATGGTTTATGTAAATTTGTACCAAATATGATTCAAAGAAACACAAAATTGGTTTCAATAAATCCAGATTTAAACAATAACATACATAATAAACAAACTAAAAGAAATCAGTTTGAAAAGAAACTCATCATGGTTTCAATATAAACTGATTCAATAAACTGTTTTAAAAATCGTTTATAAATCTGTTATACCAAATCTGTTAATTTAAAATTCTGTTTAGTTATAAAACTGATTTTCAAATAAACACAATCTTGGTTTCAGCAGAAAACAATTTGTATAAAATCTGTCAATTATATTAATCCGATTTTAATAAAAGTGTTTTAATTCTGTTACACAGAATCTGTTTTAAGATTGTAGGGAAACGGTTACACTTTTATTAATAAAATCCAAATTACGATAAATAAAGTTAATAGAAAATAAATAACAGAAAATAATTACAAACAGAATGTAGATACTAATAAACGATAATTAAATTAAACAATAAAATAGTCAAAAACACTTACTTGATCACCAAATATAGATCAACAACGAAGCACTAAAAAGCCGAGGCACGTGTTTGACATGCTTCCCTTAAAACAGATTCGCCGTCTGTTTCCCAGGGTACGACAGCCAAAATAGTAAGTTGTACTGTCGGACTTAACTAAACTGCAAGGAATTTCATCTTAAGAGATGCATATTACTTATGTTGGAAATCAATAATACTTATTGATTTGATGTGTGTGAAACCTATGGAATTAGGGCGTCTATTTATACACAATAGACTCCACCCCAGTTTACCCCTCCTACCGATGTGGGATAGAAAGTAAACTATTTTTCCACTTTAGTCATGGTACCGAATGACTAACTTTGAGACCCGATATCTCATTCACATCAACTCTATTTTGGACACATAAAGGCTTATTGCGAAGCTCTCTTCGAGGAGAACGCAAACCTACAAACTATTACTTATATATATGACACATACATATAAATAATTGTGTCCAAAGTTGGTCATAAGTCACTTTTGCCAACCAATTTTTCAACAGTTTTTGTGTTTTTGATGATCCAAAAGTGACAAATTCGTCCTCTATATATAGGTACATGGTGACCCTTCAAAATAGCCACAATACCCCTTCAAATGGCCTTAGATACACCTCTTTTCGTAACAGTCACAATGGTTCACAAAAAACTGCTCTTAGCAACGCTTTAGCGACGACCTAGTAACAGAATAACCGTCGCTAACTGAAACTGATTCAAACAGTCGCGTTGGTTCGCTTAGTGATGCCTTTTCAACAGATATAACCGCCACCATTTCGAATATACACGTCTTTATGATGGTGATGGTTCATTAGAGACGGTTTTGTGACGGTTTAGTGACAGAAAAACTGTCACTAATCTCCATTTCGTAGCAAACACTAAAAACAACAAAACCATTAATAAGTAATGTTCCAACAATACCCCACATTTTCTATTCAAACACCAATAATACCCCACATTTAAATAGAAAATACAACAATTACTTATTATTCTATTTCCATCAAATGTAATATGACATGCATCAGATTAGGTGTCTTTTAGACTTGAACCTATCCTAGTGAGTACATATCGGATCTACTTTGTGGATAGTGAACATAAGTCTTGAACTAGCCACGTTTTGTAGTAAATCAAGACAATAAGTATCACACATATCATATTTATGCAATAACAGATTCTTACCGTTGCATTCATTTCGGTCTTGAACATATCCTTATTCATGAGAATTTTAGAGAACTTAGCCATCTGGTTCCCAAAGATGTGACCACACATCAATCTCGTATAGGTAATGCCAATCAAGAATATTCTGTAGTATTCCACTGTAAAAGCCATTAGCATTATTAAGAATTAAAATTCAGCCCTTAATCATCAACGGAAAAACACACAAAAATCATCATAGGAATGGGCATACCTGTGTGTTAGTACTTTTGAGTTTTCCTCAACTAGTTTTCCTATTGAACCTAGACCATGGGATCTCCAATTCTGCTAGGTTAGGTTTCCGCCGAGTAGTCACTCATTGTGTTGGCTTTAAGCCCATACCCCTCGATGTTAATATGACTTGTTCTCTACAAAGGCCTTTTGTCAAAGGATCTGCTATATTTTCCTTTGACTTAACGTAGTCGATGGAAATGATTTCATTTCTTAACAAGTCCTTTATCGTATTGTGGCGACGTCTTATATGTCTTGACTTGCCGGTATAGATATGATTCTTTGCTCTGGTAAGAGCAGCCATACTATCACAATGTATACACACAGCAGTCACAGGTTTTGGCCACAAGGGAATACCCTCTAGAAAGCTTCTAAGCCATTCTGCTTCTTCAACATCTTTGTCTAAGGCTACAAATTTTGCTTCCATAGTTGATCTGATATTTACAGTTTGCTTAGACGATTTCCATGATACAGCAGCCCCTCCAAGTGTAAATACATAGCCACTTGTAGACTTTCCTTCATTATGGTTGGAAATCCAATTGGCATAACAAAATCCTTCTAACACAGGAGGATATTTAGTGTAATGTAACCCATAAGCCATTGTATGCTTAAGATATTGAAGCACTCTAACTATTGCATCCCAATGATCTCTCCCAGGGTTATGTGAATATCGACTAAGTCGGCTTACACTATATGCCAAATCCGGTCGTGTACAGTTCATTATATACATCAAGCTTCCTAGTACTTGTGTATATTGTAACCGAGATACACTTTATCCTTTGTTCTTCTTTAGTTGAACCTTAGGATCAAAGGGAGTTACAACAGGTCTGTCATCATAATGCCCAAATTTCTTAAGGGTCTTCTCAATGTAATGAGATTGGGTAAGGATGTATCCATTGGAATTCTTTTGAATTCGAATACCAAGAATGACATCAGATTCTCCCATGTCTTTCATATCAAATGAAGAATGAAGCATTTTCTTGGTTTGGTTAATAACATCCAAATTTGTTCCCATAATTAGCATATCATCCACATATAAACAAATAATGACAAATGCATTTTTGTATTGTTTAACATAAACAAATTTATCACATTCGTTTATTTGATAGCCGTTTGATAAGAGGGTGTAATCAAACTTCTCATGCCATTGCTTTGGAGCTTGTTTAAGGCTGTAAAGAGATTTAACCAATTTACATACCTTATGCTCTTGACCTTTGACAACAAACCCCTCGGGTTGTTGCATATAGATTTCTTCATCTAATTCACCATTTAAGAACGCAGTCTTCACATCCATTTGATGTATAATCAGGTTGTGAATTGCTGCTATAGCCATTAACGTTCTTATAAAGGTTATCCTTGTAACCGGTGAATAAGTGTTAAAGAAATCTTGACCTTCTTTTTGACGGTATCCTTTGGCTACTAAACGAGCCTTATACTTTTCTATGGTACCATCTAGTCTTAGTTTCTTTTTGAAGATCCACTTATGGCCTATTGGTTTGTGTCCCGAAGGTAGATCAACCAATTTCCATGTATTGTTATGTACAATTGAGTCTATTTCGCTTTGAATAGCCTCTTTCCAATAAGGTGCTTCTGATGACTCCATAGCAGCCGTATATGTTTGTGGTTCTTCATTAACAACATAGGTCATATAATCTGGTCCAAAGTCTTTATAGAATTTTGAACGCTTACTTCTTCTAGGTTCATCATTCTCTTGTTGAACCTCAAAATTTTTGTCTCTTTGACCTTGAGACAATTGATCATCAAATACTCTTTTCCTTGGATTTGAGATTTGTTTCTCTTTATCTTTATAAGGAAAGACATTTTCAAAGAAATCTGCTTCAGCAGATTCTATAATTGTGTTGTTGCTTATGTCCTCTACATTGGATTTGTAAACCAGGAACCTATAAGCAACACTATTTTTTGCTGGACCGAGATAAACACAATCAACTGTTTTTGGTCCAAGTTTGGTTCTCTTTGGTAAAGGTATTTGAACCTTTGCCAAACAACCCCACACTTTCATCCTTTTATAAGAAGGTTGCTTTCCTTTCCATAATTGATATGGAGATTTGTCACTCTTCTTATGAGGAATTTTATTCAACACTATATTTGCAGCAAGACATGCTTCACCCCATAGACTATGAGGAGCCCATGAAGTAATTAACATTGAATTAATCATGTTCTTCAATGTTCTATTCTTACGTTCAGCCACGCCATTTTGTTGTGGGGTGTATGGGGCTGTTGTTTGGTGTACAATACCATAAGTAGAACAAAATTCAGCAAAGTCATTGGATTCATATTCTCCTCCTCTATCAGACCTTAGAATTTTGATTTTTTTGTCTAGTTGATTTTCAACTTCTGCCTTATATGTCTTAAACATATTCAAGGCTTCATCTTTGGTATTTATTAAGTACACATAACAAAATTTGCTGCAATCATCAATGAAAGTAATATAATAATTCTTTCCTCCTCTTGATGGTGTTGCTTTGAAATCACATAAATCTGTATGGATTAAACCAAGTATTTCATTTGATTTTTCTACAGATTTGTGTGAATGACTTGTGTATTTAGATTCAACACATATCTCACACTTGGATATTTTATCCATTGTGCATTTAGGCAACATGCCTAAGTTTATCATTCTTTGCAAGGAACGAAAATTAACATGGCCTAATCTAGAATGTCATAAGAAAGAAGGATCAATCATGTACACAGAAGCGGTGCTAGTGCCCGCGTTATTATTATTAATAACATTGTCATTGGTTACAATACTTAGTTTAAAGAGTCCCTGATCAAGGTAAGCCTTTCCAACATACACACCACCCTTAGTGATTACAAATTTATCTGATTCAATTACAAGTTTAAATCCCTTATTACTAAGAATAGGGCCAAAAATCAGATTCTTGATGATGTTAGGCACATGCAACACGTTTGAGAGTACAAGATCCTTTCCAGAAGTCAACTTCAATATGAATTTGCCTTTTCCTTCAATCTTTGAAGAAGTTCCATTCCCAATAAACATTGGTTCAGTTTCATTCACCTTTTGGTAAGATACAAACATCCTTCTTGAATTACATATGTGCTTTGTTGCACCAGTATCAAACCACCAATTAACATCATTCGTGGTCAAGAAGGCTTCAATTACTCCAGCAAATTCTGTTGGAGATTCCAAATGGTTTGCTTGGTTGGAATTTCCTCAAGAATTTCCTCCTCCATGTTCTTTCTCGTGGCGATAATCCTTGGCTTTATGACCAGGTTTCCCACAGACCCAACAATGATAAACTTTCTTGAAGTTGTTGTTCTTTTATCGGGTGTAATCCTTCTTCTTATCTTTGGATGAATTCTGTCCAGAACCACCACCCTTTTTGTTATTTTTGTGGTAGTTCTTAGGTTTGGAAGAGCTTTCTCCAACCATGTTTGCATTTGGTTTTATAGAATTTGCATCTGTTACGCCCCGTGCCCGCTTAGACCAAAATTTAAAAACTTTTTGCGCGGGAATACTTGAACCAAAACTGACCCGCTGTACTCTTTTACAATCTGATAGAAATGCATACACATTCAGGACTTGAGACTATTTTTAAATGAAAGTACATTCAATTACCTTCAAAACGATAGGTGGCACGACCACCAACGACTTACGGTTTGTTTTGTACGACATTTAGAAAATTACCAAATCTGGACTGTTGGATAGATGCGCCATATCCCAAAAATAGATGCGCCGTATCTATATGATATGGCATATCTAAAAATTGAGATGCGCCGTATCTACCCAACTGAGCAGCCGAGGTTACTGTTCATCAGAAGGCCTTTTTTCCAAAATCCCCGGCCGGAAACCCGACTTCCCGAACTCGAAACTTAACCAAACTTTCCAGATTCATTTGGTGTATCAATGGGCTCATTTTCATACAAAAACATTTACCGAACGACACCCCGAAGGGGTACTTTTACAAATGAGACGGGTTATGCAAATAACCCGTTTTGACCCATTTTCACTACAAACAACACATACGACTTCCGATTTGCACCAAACTTGACCAACATCAATAATTTAACATATCAAACGTGTTCCAATAACACTTGACCCGTTTACTATCCAAAATGGGTACGTTTACGCTTAAACCAAACGCCCCTTTTAACTTTCATTACAAACACTTAAAACATGCTTTGACTTACCAAAAGACTTCCAACTCGCTACACAACTTTTGACATACAATTTAACACTTGACTACTCATTTCAAAGCATTACTTGACTCACGGGGGTACAAACTTTACATGAGCCCGGTATCTACCTAAGCTCTACATTCTTACCAATATTCTATCCTTCCGCATAACCAAACCTTAACCCATATATCCAACTTATCCATATAAGCACGCCAACCTACAAAACGGTTAGACAACTAAACCGTAAGCACAACGGCTTAGTAAGTAAAACGACTATAACATACAATTATACTTCAATCCACATAAGCATCATATACATAAACACTTACTTCATGGCATACTACTCAAGCCTCATCTAGCACATAACATCAACATATTCCATAACATCCATCTCATCACATAAGCCATAAACATGGCATCACATAAGCATAATCCAAGCTCATCTTCTCAACATAAACATACATAACACATAATGATAGAAATCCATATAACATATGCTATCATCATTTTACTTACCTTAGCTCCAAGCTAAGCACATCAAAGCCTCATCATCAACATCATCATCATAAACACCTAAATCATAACATCATACAAATCTTAACACATAACATCATAATTATAAAAATGGTTTATACAACCATTAGCTTATTCCTAACAACACTAATCATCATATAATCATATATTGATTATATGATGATCAATCCCACTATTTACTCATCTTTTCCAAGTTAGGGTTTACAAACCCTAACCTCTTAATTCCTCAATTAACACAAGATATAGAGATTACTTACATGGGAAATCAAGCTAGGAACCATGCCATTGAATAACCATCATCATAGCACCTCTACCTTCATCATTTCCCTCTCTTCTTTTCTCTAGAAACCGGCCTTCCCAAAGACCCCAGAATATTATGGAAAAGTCTACAACTTTCCTGGATATATTAGCTAAAACACAAGTTTGGCCCATTGGCAAGAATGGTCCATCAAGTTCCATTCTTTTTATATTAGCCACATTAACTTTATAACTCATTTACAATTTAACAACTTTAGCCCCTTGAGTCTATGCATCATATTTCTATAACCTTCCAACACATTCTTTAACTATCACTTTGACTATCGGGTTTGACTAAAAATGCAACGTTCGATGACTAGCCAATCACATTGGGCCATAATCTATTTTCATCTAGGGTGGGGTCCCAATACCCGGGAAACGGGCCTAACAATTCTTCCCCCCTTATTTAGATTTCGTACCCGAAATCTCTCGTCTAAATCTATCCAAAACTAAATTCAAAACATAAGCGAGTTCTCATTCTCATGCTTTCTAGGCCATTACCTTGCAACGATCTAAATGATCGTGCAAATTCTAATTTACTATAACAAAATCATAACTCATAATCCACTTAAAACACATTTCTCATCACAAGCTTATCTAAAATTTCCAACAATGACTACTTGTCATCCGGAAACATCTACTATTTGACTTTACATAAGTCAAACTTCATCTCTATAAACACGACATACGCACATGCACTAACAAGACATCACATCTTATACCGGTTAATCTCACATTTCACATAATACTAACACATAACTATACTAAAAACCGGCAACCTATCTCATAATATACAAAGTACCATACAAATGGCACCCTAAAAAATCTTACTCATGCATCACTTACGCAAACTTTCTTATCACATCTTGAAAATACTCACCAATTAACTTATCAATTTAATGCACAATTCATTTTAGACGTCTATCTTAAGGTTTCACACATGACCTTAACACTGCTATCAGTTTAATTCATATTTATCTTTTCTTATGACGTCTAACATGTTTTAGTTTTCACCTTCTCATATCACTATCCGTACTTATGTCATATCGGCTACACATAAGTCCACTCATTTATAACTCTTTATTTACATAAAAAGGCGTCCCAATCTATGTAAATAAGGAATTATAAACTCATGGTTCGGCGATTTACAATTCTTCATTTAAATGAAAAAGCGTCCCAATCCATTTAAATCAAGAAACCATAAACCGTCCTACTCATATGCTTCCAACATAACATTCGTACATACTTTACTTTTCATCTTTTCTAGCCTTGGATCCAATCTCACTAACTTTCATCCATGCCAATAGGCAAGCTATCATCCATGCCATAAAGGCAAGCTGGGCTATCCCGAAGGATACCATAACATCCATGCCATAAAGGCAAGCTGGGCTATCCCGAAGGATACCATAACATAACATCCATGCCATAAAGGCAAGCTGGGCTATCCCGAAGGATACCATAACATAACATCCATGCCATAAAGGCAAGCTGGGCTATCCCGAAAGATACCATAACATAACATCTATGCCATAAAGGCAAGATGGGATATCCCGAAGGATACCATAACATAACATCCATGCCATAAAGGCAAGCTGGGCTATCCCGAAGGATACCATACTATAACACATGCCAAGGATGTAGGCAAACCATGCCGGTGAAGGCAAGCTAACAATCATGCCATAAAAGGCAAGCTAGGCCATCCCAAAGGATACCAAAACTAGAGCATTGGATCCAAGCTATATCTGTCTTATCATCTTTTCTCATTTTATCTTTCATGCACTTCTATCATTAGGCACACATATCATTTATTCAATTTTCATTGCCTTACGCAATCTCAACATTCACTATCACGCTTACTATCATCTAGACAAGTTTCTATAAACACTTGTCGATTTATTATCTTTGCATTTTCACAATGCAACTTATCTTTCATCCGTCAACCCCAAGTTGACTCATATACTAACTATGTGCCATCTTTATTTAGACAATTTAAATATAATGCCTATCCATTACAACTTACACATCTCAACGTGTTCTTACAACACACTTTTACTATACCTGTCAACCCTTGTTGACCATATTCTCAACTCATACTATCACTTCATTTAATCTATTCAACTTTCACACATATAAACTTTACATAGGTTTATTCTTTAACACTATCACTAATCTCATCTTACACATTTTAATATATTGACATGATTATATTCATGTTTTACAATTCTTTCTAGCACACTTCAAGTCACTTATGACTTCTAGCGCAATCTATATCTCATTCGTCACTTCTACTCATCACGCTTAACCATATATCACTAGCACTTTCTAGTTATCATGTTTTATATGCACATGACTTCATCATGCTTTAACTATACACTTTAACTTTCTCATTTTAGTTACTCATATAAAGATTTCATGCCTTCAAGCATCTATTCGTTATCATAACAATCTTGTCTTTCTTATCATCAAGCTACAAACATATTTCAATATTCATACCTTACTTTATATCTCGCTTTCAAAGCATTTATGCTTTATCCAACACTTACCATACTTATCTTTTCTTATTTCACATGTCAAAGTATTCTTTCAACTTCCTTTCAACACTAAGTCATCATATATTATGCATTCCAATGCATCTACCTCAACTCATACACTTCTATACATCATGCTCTCAAGCACACCACATAAAACTTACACATATAATCAACTACCATAGACTTATCATTGCATAAACGATAACACTTAACATCACATAAACAATCATATCATAACACTTAACACTTATCCAACAAGTGTTAAAACATTCATAACATAATCAAAACATGAAGTCTATGGCATCATACATCACATTGCATAATCAATCTATGTCTAAGCTTCAACATTCTAATAGCCGCGAGCAATAGCCAACCTCATAACTAAGGCATCATAAACCTTAGTTCACTTAGTAACCCATCTCTATCACCGTTTAGCATGGCTACTCGCATTCTATTACTATAACTCAATTATACAATCACATAATTGCAATACAAATCACCGGTACCAACCGAGGTGCGCGGTCAACTAGCCATCTAAACATCTCAAGTCCCCATGGACTTGTATCTCAAACACAACAACACTATCACAAGCATACATCACCTATCATCAATAGGCTCAACTAACATGAAACATAATTCGTCTCAACACATAGCAATCAATTTCCGCGCGACTAACACTTACGTCCAAGGCTTCTACGAGTGGTTTAAGACTAGGCAACCCTAAGTGGAAACCTAATTCACTTAAACCGAAGCTCTAATACTAATTTGTTACGCCCCGTACCCGCTTAGACCAAAATTTAAAAAAATTTTGCGCGGGAATACTAGAACCAAAACTGACCGTAGTACTCTTTTAAAATCTGACAGAAATGCATACACATTCAGGACTTGAGACTATTTTTAAATGAAAGTAAATTCAATTACCTTCAAAACGATAGGTGGCACGACCACCAACGACTTACGGTTTGTTTTGTACGACATTTAGAAAATTATCAAATCTGGACTGTTGGATAGATGCGCCATATCCCAAAAATAGATGTGCCGTATCTATATGATATGGCATATCTAAAAATTGAGATGCGCCGTATCTACCCAACTGAGCAGCCGAGGTTACTGTTCATCAGAAGGCCTTTTTTCCAAAATCCCCGGCCGGAAACCCGACTTCCCGAACTCGAAACTTAACCAAACTTTCTAGATTCATTTGGTGTATCAATGGGCTCATTTTCATACAAAAACATTTACCGAACGACACCCCGAAGGGGTACTTTTACAAATGAGACGGGTTATGCAAATAACCCGTTTTGACCCATTTTCACTACAAACAACGCATACGACTTCCGATTTGCACCAAACTTGACCAACATCAATAATTTAACATATCAAACGTGTTCCAATAACACTTGACCCGTTTACTATCCAAAATGGGTACGTTTACGCTTAAACCAAACGCCCCTTTTAACTTTCATTACAAACACTTAAAACATGCTTTGACTTACCAAAAGACTTCCAACTCGCTACACAACTTTTGACATACAATTTAACACTTGACTACTCATTTCAAAGCATTACTTGACTCACGGGGGTACAAACTTTACATGAGCCCGGTATCTACCTAAGCTCTACATTCTTACCAATATTCTATCCTTCCGCATAACCAAACCTTAACCCATATATCCAACTTATCCATATAAGCACGCCAACCTACAAAACGGTTAGACAACTAAACCGTAAGCACAACGGCTTAGTAAGTAAAACGACTATAACATACAATTATACTTCAATCCACATAAGCATCATATACATAAACACTTACTTCATGGCATACTACTCAAGCCTCATCTAGCACATAACATCAACATATTCCATAGCATCCATCTCATCACATAAGCCATAAACATGGCATCACATAAGCATATCCAAGCTCATCTTCTCAACATAAACATACATAACACATAATGATAGAAATCCATATAACATATGCTATCATCATTTTACTTACCTTAGCTCCAAGCTAAGCACATCAAAGCCTCATCATCAACATCATCATCATAAACACCTAAATCATAACATCATACAAATCTTAACACATAACATCATAATCATAAAAATGGTTTATACAACCATTAGCTTATTCCTAACAACACTAATCATCATATAATCATATATTGATTATATGATGATCAATCCCACTATTTACTCATCTTTTCCAAGTTAGGGTTTACAAACCCTAACCTCTTAATTCCTCAATTAACACAAGATATAGAGATTACTTACATGGGAAATCAAGCTAGGAACCATGCCATTGAATAACCATCATCATAGCACCTCTACCTTCATCATTTCCTTCTTTTCTTTTCTCTAGAAACCGGCCTTCCCAAAGACCCCATAATATTATGGAAAAGTCTACAACTTTCCTGGATATATTAGCTAAAACACAAGTTTGGCCCATTGGCAAGAATGGTCCCTCAAGTTCCATTCTTTCTATATTAGCCACATTAACTTTATAACTCATTTACAGTTTAACAACTTTAGCCCCTTGAGTCTATGCATCATATTTCTATAACCTTCCAACACATTCTTTAACTATCACTTTGACTATCGGGTTTGACTAAAATGCAACGTTCGATGACTAGCCAATCACATTGGGCCATAATCTATTTTCATCTAGGGTGGGGTCCCAACACCCGGGAAATGGGTCTAACAACATCAACCTTTTCTTACATCCTGTTATCTTCCTCAACACGAATTTTAAGAACAAGTTGCTCAAAACTCATATTGTCAGTCAAATGTTTAAGATATAACTTAAAATTTTTCCAGGATTGAGGCAATTTTTCAATAATAGAACCAACAAGAAAGTTAGAGTTTATACCCATGCCTTCTACTTCCAATTCATGGACTATGATTTGGAGTTCTTCCACTTGTTTCATAACAGGCTTTGCATCATTCATCTTGAAGTTCAAAAATTTTCCAACCACGAACTTCTTAGAACATGCAACTTCAGTCCTGTATTTCTTTTCCAATGATATCCATATGTCCCTTGCACTTGCAAAGGTAGAATAAATATCATACAGGGAATCATCCAAGGCATTCAGAAGATAATTTCTGCAATTATATTCATTATGATTCCATTGTGAGGCGGCCCTTTCATATTCTGCCACTTGTGCCTCAGTAGGAACATTATGTCCTTCCACATACGGATCTGTTGGTTCAGGATCCGTGAGAACATTTGACACATGCAACGTTGTCAAATAAAACAACATCTTTTGTTGCCAACGACGAAAATCAGTCTCTTTGAACTTTTCAGGTTTTCAACATGCGGTTTCTGCATCGCTTGATCCATCTTTGAAATTTCTGTTTAAGATTGTTGGGAATAATATTACAACAATATCAAATGATACAACAACGTAATTGTGGCCTGCGAATGCAGTGTCCTTAAACAGAAATTCGTCCTATCTAGTACGACCATTTAGAGGATACAACAATCAATTCAAGTATTAAAACTTGAATCTAACGAATCTGATATGTTTTCATGATGGAAATGGATGAGGTTTTTGTGTTTTTGATGATCCAAAAGTGACAAATTCGTCCTCTCTATATAGGTACATGGTGACCCTTCAAAACAGTCACAATACCCCTTCAAATGGCCTTAGAGACACCTCTTTTCGTAACAGTCACAATGGTTCACAAAAAACTGCTCTTAGCGACGACCTAATAACAGAATAACCGTCGCTAATTGAAACTGATTCAAACAGTCGCGTTGGTTCGCTTAGTGATGCCTTTTCAACAGATAAAACCACCACCACTTCGAATAGACACGTCTTTATGATGGTGATGGTTCATTAGAGACGTTTTTGTGACGGTTTTGTGACGGTTTAGTGACAAAAAAACTGTCACTAATCTCCATTTCGTAGCAAACACTAAAAACAACAAAACCATTAATAAGTAATGTTCCAACAACCTTATCTTTGAAGAAACTCATCTTCATTCTCTAGTCTAACTATTAAGAATTAAGATAAACCAATTTTCCAAAAATTGATTATCTTTATGGACAACATCTTTAACATTCATAGTATGAGTAATTTACCCAATTCAATATTTGGTAATGCATTATAATATAATCCTCAGCATATTAATCAAATATCTGAGATATCCTTGCGGATCTATGAATGAGAATTCCATCATCTTGAGGTCTATCATTTATATGTTTAGCCTCATCATGATTTTCACTAGTGTGTTTTAGAAGATTATGTATCTTGTAATTTTATCTTTTCAAGATAAAAACTCCCACTTGCTTTTTGTAATTTATAGACTATCTATAAATACTTAGCAAATAAAGCAACAATACAATGTTTTCTTTTTGGGACATTACAAATATATATTGACAGTTCCTGACATTTAGTTTGTTAATAACCTACTCATAAGTAGTTTAACAAATTCAGAACTTCATTTTAAGACTTAATGTGATTCATCACATTCCATAACAAAATGGTGTCTTATTAATCTTCTAGATTGAAGTCTTATTGATTATATCCAATCTATACTCAATTTTCTAACCTTGATAACTTTTGGAAGAAAATAAGTCATAGTTATCTTTAATCAAACAATATAACAAGAGTTTGATTTTCCTAACTGAATATACCATAAACATTTGGTATTTCATTAGGATTAATATTGTAAGACAATCTTACAATATGTAAGATAAATATATTTCGTTTGGCTTATCTATTCACCAACTAAGTCAACTTAATGGTATAATAGAATTTTCATGCCAATTGCATGCTATATAACATAAGTACTTTTTGACCAAGTCACTTCATGTCCATGTCTCAACAAGAAGACATAAACTGTTATAATCCCACTATACGTTATAAATCATTGATCAACTCAATGACTTCTTGTATATGTCTTAATTAAAAAACATAACAAGTTAACGTCTTACTTTATTATAAGTCTTGCAACAATTAAAAGACTTCATGTTTCTATTTTTACAATGAAACATAAACATGTTTAACTAAAGTTTCAATAGTAATTTCAAGTTAATTTATTACTTCACTTATTTTATGTCATTCCAAAATTACATAAATATTCAAATTGAAGTAGTATTAGATTACTTCATTTATTTATGTCATTTCAATAATACATAAATATTTAGTTTGAAGTAGTCTTATTATCATATTGACACTTGTTCTAATAGGTATCTAATTTAGAAACTGCAAATTTTCCAGATACGGTCTCACGTAACATGGATATTTACCTTGTTGTTGCAATCTAGCTAAGCTCTCACATAACGTAAATTGCAACACCAAGTGTTTCTTGGATTATATGTGAATAAATCATATTCCTAAGTGTTGTACCTTGCACACAATAAAGATTTCTCCCACTTGTGCATGGAACAACATCATGTATCAGATAAACAACACGTCACTCATTTGTTTATGTGATCAATATGATTGTGTCATAGATATTATCATAATTAGTAGATATAGAACCACATTGTCTAGTAAGGAAACGTACATGACTATCCTTAAAAACACAAGTGTCTACTATTGGAAAGTAATTATCTCAAGACATTCTAGAGATAATTTGGGTTACTACCAAGATGACAAAGCTTGTAGCTCCCACTGAATTACAGATCATTACAATAATTCATTATTCAGTAATTACAACACAATACTCCCACTGGATTTGACAACATTATAAGTGTTTCATAACCAGTAAAAGCAAATAGTGTGCTATTTACTTTCCTACACCTTTGAGAAAACCCATACGTAACAATTACTTAGGTACTAAAAGAATGTATTCTACTTTGTAAATGATGGACTATCCATCAATGCAATTAACTTGAAAAATTGGGCGTGCAATTTCTTCCTTAATAGGTCTACCATCCCCACAATGGTATGTAGCACCTTTAAATGGTTAAAACAAAACAACTAGATAAAATATACTAGTTTGACTTTTACCATTTTGCGGTAATTAGTCTAGCTTATAATTTAATAACTCATAAAATGTGCAATAATCTTAACTATTAAAGTTTGCTATGAGTTATGTATTTAGAATTTAGACAATTCTAATTTTCCTATCATACCTTTCTCATTCATGAAAAGGAATAGGATTAAGTCTCACGCTTCTCTCATGGAAAGGAGACTAGGTTTATCCTTTTAGTAAAGTTGACTCTAGCGAAAAAACCCCTACGGGTATAGATCAATTTACCAATAAAAGAATATCCCATGTTTACGGTTTAATATTGCATTAATACATTTAAAAGAATTTACAAAATTCAATTTTAGTATTTTCGATAATATAATCTTTAAGAAAATTAAATACCCATTGGTTAATATTCATATAAACCATAGAATTTTCTTAAAGCTAGGATCCTAATTGACATAATTCCATTACATTAGTTGATCTGCTAGTAATGAAAGTATTCAACAAGGTAATTGTCGAACAATAATTGGCAAACAATTTCCAATTCCTAGATCTTTATGGAATTTACATTGCCAAACAATATTGCAATGTAAGCATGTTTTATTCTCATCTTATGCCTTGAGTCCAAGCTCTCACTTACAACTCAATTAAGTCGTCTAATTTAAAGAACTGCAAATTAACATAGTTTCATTACATCAGTTGATCTGCTAGTAATGAAAGTATGAATTTACCTTTCCATTGCAATCTATTCCAAGCTCTCACATGACGTAAATCACAACATCAAGTGTTCTTTTAATTAGATGGCATCAACTTAATTTTAAGGGTACTAGTTTTTTATGTTTATAATCAAAATATATACGAAGAAGCATGCATACATCTTCGTATCATAAGTTTAATAAAACATTTTTATTTACTAATTCATTAAGATCAAATTTACAAACGTTTTCAATTGAGGTATTGGGTTCACCAATCAAAGAATTTACCTTTAATTATCGTCCATTATATCGTACTTTTGCATAAGTCCAAAGACTTAGTGTTTCGGATAATTACCACAAAGTGGCGCATGGAATTAAAGCTAATTCACCCTTAAGGTGATTTTGTACATAAAATAGTCGTACTTGGTAGCTCCAATTTGATGCACAAAGGAGCGTAGAAACAAAGGTCAGAGCGAAGCTTATTAAAAACCCGTTCCTACTTATACCCCTCTTATAGTTTGTCACAATTGGGTGAGCCGTTCGTACTATTGGTACACAACTCAACAATCAATTAAAACACTTTAAAAATTTAACTCTTCGAAAATAATTCATTGTTTCACCATTATTTAGTCCATATTATTTTTCTATTCAAAATTACCCTTTTTCATTTATAAACATGTTTTTACAATAAATAAACAAAAAACAAGTAATACAAATAAAAAATAAAACAACTAAATAAACTTACATAACATAACAATTAATTATGTAAAAAACATGTGGCCACATGCAAACTTAATTCGATAAAACCTATTAATAATCAATTCTAGGTTTATATTTGTATATATTCAACTAAGACTATCACTTACAAAGGTAAGTGAGCCACATGCATCGACGTATCGATTGCGTTAGTCATAGCAAATATATATCATATTGCACGTAATTGATTACTTAATATATTGGAGTCTTCCCCAATTCGACATCTATCAATTAAATTACATGTGTAAAACTTAACCATTAATTCATATAGCAAATTTAAACAATTTAAATTATCACAACAATAAATCCATGCCAAACATGCACGTTTTCATGGATTCTACATAACTATTATCAAGTTGCCACAAGATCGCATACTAACACATAAACATGTTAATCTAGGGTTTCTAATCAATATTAAAATTAAAACCAAAACCCTAAAATAAATAATAAGGCAATCGGCCCTATTAAAAAAATTAGGGTTCGAAATTTTTATCCCTAATAATCGACTAACATATATATACACAATCCAAGATTCGTTTTTTATGTGTTTTGGTAATTAATTACACATTATCCAAGGCTCGTGATGCCACTGTTGGAATTTTAATACATGACAATCATAATTAAACAATAACATCAAAGTAAACATGCGGAAGCGAGTAGGAACATATAATGTATAAATTAATTAACCAAACGTAAAAGTATGCATACCTTAAGATTCTAGCCAAACAAGAATCTAATTCCAAGCAATCAACTTTATGAACCCTAATTAGGGTTTATGTGGATTATTGGAATTACCCTTACCGTTTTGTAATTCAATCCAAGATTCAATCAATAGTGTGATTGAATCACGTTCTTGTACACACGTACTATTAACGAATTAAAGTAAATGCTAGTTTAAGAACACAAAACGTTTTGGTTTGGAAAATCAAACCAATTGACCCTATGAAGGGTGTTTGTCGATTTGCCAAACAAAAAGAAAAGAAGAACACAAGTTTAGGGATAAACTATGTGTACAAGAGTAACAAATAATGATTCCTAAGTTTGTTTATATAGGAATAGAAACTTGGAGCTCAAGTTAAGTTATGGGCTGGGTTTCCCCTCCTATAACCGATCGGCTAACACCCCTAAGGGGTATTCCGGAACCTTCTTGACATACCAAATATTCACACATAATTCTTTCCTTTTATTGGTTAACGGTCGTTAGTTATTATTCGTTAAATACTAACGGTCGTTGACGTTTTGTGTAATTAATAATTAAACATAACCTTTTATATTTAATTATTAAACTTTAACTCTCATACGTAAAGTGTGCAATCCCGTGATCTCGAGTTCGATCCTAACATACGACTACTAAAATAATGTCTATAAAACTAGCATAGATATAACGAGGTTTTGACCCGCTAGTTGCAGCAGGTATGTATTATTCGAGTGGGGCGGGATATTATTTCTCACCTCAAACTCGATTAAAATCCCCGTTTAAGCCTCAAACTCGCCCCGTACCTGATAAGCGTTCCTCGCCCCACCTCCGGTTAGTTCGAGTTTTGAATTTCCCCGTCGCATTCGGGTTTTTTTTTTGCCATCCATTGGGACATCAAGTACCCGGACAACAAAAAAAATGACAATAAAGGACACTTGCATTTTCAGAGTAAATTGACAAAAGGTGACGTATTTTTTGCTAGTCCAGCAAACATTTTGATGAACGTCCTCTCTTTGGAACTGGTTCGTTTGTGCAAACCTTAAGGTCGTGGCTGCTTATAATGGAACTGATTCTCTGAAACACAAATGTTTTAAAAAGATTACGACACTTGTTATTAAGTTAGCATGGAGATGAGTAAAATTTTAAATTATTGTTAAGGCTTGACAATCATGATTTTGATAAATAGATTTATATGAAGATGTCATGTGTGTTCTTGTACGTTTTGAATTTAGGTTTAAAAGATAAAATAGATTTTTATGAAAAAAATTCACAAATGAGCATTTTGTTGTTTCACTCATGTGTATGTAGTTTTAAGGGTTAACAGTTCACTTTCATGGACTAGTGTAGTTTTGTACATGAGAAAATAAGAATGGACCTATTTCGGGTTCATGTAACTCACTAGCATAAAACTAAGTGACAACGCGAGGTTTCTATGGGGTGAAACAAGTCGTTCAAGCGACAAATGTCAATGATGATTCGGCAACCTAATATGATTCGATGTCAACCAAGTAGAAATAACCATAAAAATGTTGAGGTATCTTTTTCCACTGTTTCATAATATCCATGATGGATAATCCATCTATGTATTGAACTCCAATATGGATCAAGAAATTAATTTATGCCTCTGTGATTACATATTTACACTCCACTGTTACTTTCAAAACGCAAGAGTTTACTAGATAGTACAGCATGATCTCATTCTCTATAAAATGGCGCATACTTCAAATTATAAAGAGATAGAGAATAAACCCTGTTAAACTAATCAAAAAAAGGATTAAACGTTATGGCTCTGATGAACAACAGGCAAAACCAAGAGTCTAAACACAGTTTGATAGTCCGTTTGTCTGAAATCACCCACTGATTGCGTTAAGTCGATGTCACAAGCAATCAATATCAAATCGCCATCTGCATCTACATATTTGAGTTTAAAGCTGCCAAGATCAAGCCGAAACCTTGTTGCGACCAGCTCTTCCAACTTTACCAATCCATCAGAAATCTTGAAACAAAACTTTGCTGTAGACTCTCTGTATGTCGCCTCAATCGTCAAAATTTTCACTGTGTTTGTTGCTGCTGTATTCTCATTATACTGTTCTGTTTGTTCCTGTTGGTGGAGTACAAGCGTGGAACTATGTTTATCATGTTCGGTAAGAGAGGCGAGACCATTTTTTGTACATAATCTTTCACCAAAAACCGAAGTTGATGCTTCTTCAGATGTATGGATTTCTGTTTGACCCAACTTCCTTCAGGAATCACTCTTATCAGGACCGTTCCTATATGGCCGCCTTAATACACCACGACTTTTGCGAAAGCGCTTCACAAATCTGCTAACCACAACTACACAAATACAATGTAAACAGTAAAGAGAATCTCAGAAAGGAACTAAAGCAAACATATATAAACATATATGGCTGGAGATGACAAAATTGACGATTGGGTGGGTTGGGCAACAATTTAGTTGTGTTCACGTCTCCTTCAAATCTTAATTTTTTGAGAAAACTTGAGCCTAATCAAATTTTGGTGTTAAATCTCATTTTGGATTAACCCTACAAGAAGACTTTCGGTGAGCAACTGTTTTGACTGATCCGATATAGCTACAAATCTGTCTGTTACTCAAAGTAAAAATTGTAAATATGATTAATTTTTTGTGAAACCGCATAAAATGTATTACTGTGAATTAACATTACAAACCTAGTGAAAATTTAGCCTAAATCCACCCTTTTTTATAGGTAAACGGGTCAAAATTGCCATCTACCACTTCTAGATATCATCAACAAGCTATAAACTCACCAACAAGGATATCCAGAAGCTCCTTTGTTGTCTTTCTTCTGTAATGTTTTTTGTTGATTTTCTTTAAACCAACTGAGCTTTCAGTTCTCTTCCTTTTTCTTATTGTTTTATTCGACTTATCATTATATTCTCTATTCGGCCACCATATACCAAGATTCCTACAACACGCGCTCAACGCAGATCTACTAACTAGAAATTTGCATAGCACAAAGTAAAGATGAGAATCGAAAAATAATCACACGAATATGAACATCACATGTGAGTTATGAGCTCACCATTAAGGCTAGCAGCAGCTACTCTGATCGGCTTCCCAACATGCTTCTCAATTTCCTCCAAACTAATCGAACTCACAGATCTCTTCCTGTTTCTTTGTGTTGTCCCTGGATCATTATCAAAATCTTCGATCCCTACATCTAAAGGAGCAAGTGTCAAGACAGATAATGCAACAGCCAGCCATCAAGTTCACACCTTGAAGACTACTGCTGCAACAATGCAAAGAAGCACCAAGTTCAAACTACATCAGTCCATATTAGTCTGTTGCAACAGCTTCTAGAAATATAGCAATGTATTAGCAGTAATGTAACAAGTATCATAGAAGTAGTATAGCAGTGCTTTGTATAGTATAAATACCTTGTAACACCTCATTTGTTCTTAATTAATTCAAAATACCTTTCACCTCAACTGTGTGTTTCTCTCAACTTACTTTATGGTATCAGAGACAGGTTCACATTCCGGTGGGTCACCCATCACTAACTACCGTAACTAACCACCACCAACAAACTTCCACCACCACTCCAACAAACTGCTGCCATAACAAACCACCGTCAACCACCTTTTCACCACCAAATTCAATAAAATCATCATCAATCTTCTCCAAATAACATCAAGAACACGATTATCACAATCAATTACATCAATTCATCATCAATTTCATCAATTATATAGATGTTCTCTGGTGACAGAACCACCACTTTCCAACTAACTCTGATCAAATAACAAACTTTGACCACCGTAACAAACTTTGACCACCACCAGAAACCACCATAACTGCCATGACCAAACACCAAAACTCATCAAAATCCATCACACAAACCATCATTCAACTCACCATCATCTTCTGATTATCATTCTCCACACAGAAACACCATAATCATCCCCATCACACCAGAATTGATCAAAACCAGTCAAAATCACTCAAAATCAACCATAACCATTTTTTCCCGCCATAATACATCAATTCATCCAACAAGCATGACTATGAATGCAATCACCAATTCTTTATCCGTCAAGATGGATCAACTTCAAAGTGTACTCAACCAAATACTTGTCATGATGAAACACAACAAGGTAGATAACAAATCCTGTCCAAAGTTGAATTTTACACCACCACATATGGCAGGTATACTCTCCTTCAACCCAAAGGTCAAAGTACCCCAATCTCTCACTGGAATTCATTCATTCAATACTAGCACAAATGTATACACTTCCATTGCCTCACACATTTCACACTCAAATACACATTACCTATGGATTGTGGACAGTGGTGCTACTGACCACATCTGCATATCACTCACACTCATGCATAACCTCATTACTCTAACACATCCTATCCTGGTCTCATTACCAAATGGTCAATCAGTCAGAGTTCACATCACTGGATCAGTCAAACTAAACAACTCACTCACTATCCATAATGTTCTTTACATACCCTCATTTACATACAATCTCATCTCCATCAGTAAACTTTTACATCACACTCTAGCATCTGTCACTTTCACTCATAACAAATTCATCTTTCAACATCCCAATGGAAATTGCACTTATGGAAACTTACATGGTGGACTTTACCTTCTTCCTACCACATCACCATCTCTCATTACACCAACACCAACTGTTCAAACACATTCAAGCAATTCTCACCTGTGGCATGCAAGACTTGGTCATACCTCTTTTCCAATCCTTCACAAGATCAAATCAATCTCAGTACCTATGAATGGTCCCTCAGAAACCAAATGTCATATTTGTCCATTAGCCAAACAACATGTTCTCCCCTTCCCTACTAGTCAATCCCAGGCAAAACATAAGTTTGAGCTTGTTCATGCTGATGTGTGGGGTCCCTATAGACTTCCAACTGTCAACAAATGCACTTACTTCCTCACCATAGTTGATGACTACTCCAGAGCCACATGGACATATCTGCTGCCTAGTAAACATCATGTTTTCTCCACCTTTCAAACCTTTCACAACTATGTCAAAACACAGTTCAACACTCAAATAAAGACTCTCAGAAGTGATAATGGGACAGAATTCCTCAACTCCTCCTTCACCACATACACTCAGAATAATGGCATCATTCATCAAACCACATGTCCTTACACACCACAACAGAATGCTAGAGTGGAAAGGAAACACAGACACCTACTTGAGATGGCTAGAGCTATACAATTTCAAGCTCATTTTCCTACTCATCTATGGGGTTACAGTATCCTAGCTGCCACATACCTCATCAACAGGATACCATCCAGAACATTACACCACAAAACACCATTTGAGCTTCTTTATGGCAAACCCCCATGTTTGGATCACCTGAGAATCATTGGCTGTTTAGCCTTTGCATACCATCACACTACTGACAAATTCAATCCAAGGTCCACTCCAACTGTTCTTATTGGCTACCCACAAAACCAAAAGGGTTACCTCTTGTATGACATAAAAACACACAAAACAATCACCAGCAGAAATGTTTTATTTGATGAAACCTGCTTCCCATACAATACCAACTCCAAACCACCCACACAATCACCAAACTCAAATCCTATCTCTCCATACCCATTTATACCCACTCCTATTCCAAACATTCCATCTTCATCTGAACCAGAACAGGGCAACCTCAATACAACATCACAAACCACACCAGACATCTCAATCACACCTACAATACCACCAATCATTGAACCCAACAATTCACCACAACATTCTCCCAATCCACCACTAACACCTACATCCAACACCAATTCTGGCAACTCCAACAATACACCTGATAACACCATTCCTTCAGCAAACACTTCAAACAATTCCACCTCACCTTCCCCTACCACCTCCACCAACACCAATACTTCTGCTACTAATCCTCATCCACCACCACCTATCAGAACCTCTACTAGAACAAAAACCATCCCTGCCAAACTCAAAGATTACTATCATACCCTTCCAAAATCCTCTGTACACCACACCTCCAAACACCATTTTTCTCATTTCATCAACTACCACAATATCAAATCACCAAGAAACAGGCACCTAATTAATGTCATCAACAACACAGTAGAACCACAAACCTACAAACAAGCTGCTAAAGATCCTAGATGGGTAGAGGCAATAACCAAGGAAATTCATGCTTTGGAAGACAATGGGACATGGGAGCTCACCTTACTTCCTCCAGACAAGCTCCCCATTGGAAGCAAATGGGTGTTCAGAATCAAATATCATGCTGATGGTTCTGTAGAGAAATTCAAGGCTAGATTGGTTGCTAAAGGATTCACACAAAGAGAAGGAATTGATTACAAGGAAACCTTTGCTCCTGTAGCAAAAATGGTAACTGTGAGAGCCTTTATAGCCACTGCAGTACAACAAAATTGGTACATTGAGCAACTAGATATTAACAATGCTTTCCTTCATGGAGATTTACATGAAGAAGTATATATGACAGTACCACAAGGCTACTCTCAATCTCTTCCTCCAAACACAGTTTGCAAACTCAAGAAATCTCTCTATGGGTTAAAACAAGCAAACAGGAAATGGTTCACCAAACTCACCACTTTTCTCACTTCCATTGGTTTCTCTCAGAGTTTTGCAGACACTTCTCTATTCACTCTTCATCAGCAGGATGCTTTCGTCACCTTGGTGGTATATGTGGATGACATTTTATTGGCAGGCAACAGTCAGCAACTCATCAAGTCCATCAAGCAGCAACTGGATCACACTTTTAGTATCAAGGATCTAGGGCCTCTCCATTACTACCTTGGCATTGAAATTTTCAGGAATACAACTGGTATCACTATGTCTCAAAGGAAATATGCCCTTGATCTTCTCCAAAGTGGCAATGTGCTCAATGCTAAACCAGCTATAACACCACTTGATCCTCAGAATCCTCTCAATGATACAGATGGTGAACTACTTGCAGATCCCTCTCATTACAGAACATTAGTGGGCAAACTCATATACCTTACAATCACAAGGCCAGACATCTCTTTTGTTGCACAACTCTTAAGTCAATACTCTCATGCCCCTAGAACTACTCACATGAAAGCTTTGACAAGAGTTTTGAGATACATTAAACTTTCTCCTGGCCAAGGTCTACATTTCTCATCAACAGATAAACCTATCCTCAGAGCTTATTGTGATAGTGATTGGGCTGCTTGTCCAACCACAAGGAGATCTGTCACAGGCTATGCTATTTTTCTAGGAAATTGTCTCATTTCCTGGCTTTCTAAGAAACAATCAGTGGTTTCCAGATCATCAACAGAGGCCGAGTACAGAGCATTGGCAGATTGTACATGTGAGATTACATGGCTCAAGTGTCTTTTCAAAGATCTGCATATCACTCTTCCTAATCCTGTTACCATCTATTGTGACAATGCTTCCACTATTGCACTTGCTTCTAATCCTGTTCATCATGCAAGGACAAAGCATATTGAATTGGACTGTCATTTTGTAAGGGACAAGATCAAAGAAGGCTCCATACTTCCCAAGTTCATACCCTCCCACTTACAAGCTGCTGATGTTCTCACTAAAGGACTACCCAAAGCTCTACACTATAATTGCTTATCCAAGTTTGGCATCTGTGAACCTTTCACAGTGCCAACTTGGGGGGGGGGGGGGGGGGGGGGGGGGGGGGGGGGGGGGGGTAAAGGAGCAAGTGTCAAGACAGATAATGCAACAGCCAGCCATCAAGTTCACACCTTGAAGACTACTTCTGCAACAATGCAAAGAAGCACCAAGTTCAAACTACATCAGTCCATATTAGTCTGTTGCAACAGCTTCTAGAAATATAGCAATGTATTAGCAGTAATGTAACAAGTATCATAGAAGTAGTATAGCAGTGCTTTGTATAGTATAAATACCTTGTAACACCTCATTTGTTCTTAATTAATTCAAAATACCTTTCACCTCAACTGTGTGTTTCTCTCAACTTACTTTAACATCTAAACAAGGCACAACACTTTGTCCTGTTCCTTCAGCAGCAGCAACAATAGATGGCTTGTTTTGTATTTCATCCAGCTCATGTTGCCTTCTTTCATCTCTAACCTGTTTCTGAAATTTCAAAAATCAACTCACTAGAAATATACATATATAAATATACGTGTGTATTTACACAACTCACATAAAAGGTATGATCCTCGAATACGATGGAAGACCTCAGATTCTCCTCCTGCCATGTAGAGTCAATTTAACAAGTCAATAAAATTGTGGTATGACAACGTTTAAAACTACAAGAATATGGTAGCAACCTTAAGCGCTCTCAAGATTTCGCGAACCTCAAAAGCATAATCAGTGCAATTAGATGATGTTATGAGTTCAAGTACGCCGACACAGCAGCCACTGTCGGGTTCAAATACAGGAAAATTGATATATCCATGGATATAGTAACAAGAAGCCAAATCTTGTACATATTGTCTGACTGGTAAGGTATGAATGCCAAAACTCCATTCTGGCAACTTCTGGCAATAAACACGACCAGGTGAACCTAATTCGTCTTTGTGCTCCTCTTCTATAACAAACATACGGAGCTCAGACTCCAACCTATACATGTAAAGGCCTTCATCAACAGCACCAAGACCAAAAGGTTGGTCCAAAGTCGTTAGTGAGCAGCGCTTCTGGACAGTAACAGGTGACCAAAACTGAACAAGCACACGTGGCTCATGGAAACATAAACCGGAAAGTGCAGCCCTGATTTTATCCTTGATCATCTGCGGGTCTATGGTAATATTTAGATCAAGCATCGGCTTAAAGGAACCTAGGAATATAATAAGTCACGGTAAACAGATGTTTTAAATTAGCATTGAAAATTAAAGTAGATACAAAATAGAGTGAAAAACATATCTAGGGAGAATTGACATATAATGAGATCAAGAAACTCGTGAATACAAAGTCAACTACTCAACTTACAACTTTACTAAATTTAATGTTTAGATCAAAATATTATTAACACATCAAGCTGAAGTGAGTAATTTGAATCTAATATGCAACACGAGTTCTATAAGCTGAGAGTTATTTGAAAGGGACGAAATCAAAATATTATTAACACATCAAGCTAAAGGGAGGCGGGGCTTATTGGCTTACTCAAAAGCTAATAAATTATTATATTTATTTTTAGCTTATCAACTTAATTTTATGATCTCCAATAAGTCATAAGTGCGGATAAACCCAACATCTAAGCAACCAGTTATTTATTCCCTTTTCTGATGGGGAACTGCATTTGCACTTAATATATACTGTAATTAAATTCCCAAACCAGATATTAAATAAGAAGAGCTAAATAAAGCAAAATTCCCTGTTAATATATATAGATGTAAACATATATGCTTGTGTAGTTGAAGAAGTTATGTATAAATAAACTTACTAGCAGCCGGAGGGGAGTGTGGATGAACCTCTCGACTAACAAACACCCAAAGTGGGTGCAAGTGTCTTCGATCATTGTCTAGTCCTCCAGCAGTAGCATGAGGCAAAGGTTCAGATAAGCAAGAATATCTTGATTTCAAAGCACCTAAAACCGTGGAACGACTGTCTCCACCAACTGGATCGTCTCTCATCATTTCGGAGGGATTCTATACATCATACTACGACTTTCATTTGTTGCACGATATGCCTGTTATTAGAAAGGGATGAAATCAAGATTTAAAGTGACACAATCTACAGTTTTTTTAACTGTAATATAGCGGAAAAGAATTAACAAAAAGGTGCGACTTTAAATAAAATGACCAAGTTCACTTTTCACTTATTAATAGACTAACAAGCAGTAACTACGAAAGAGTATTTTGATCCGAATTATGTGACATTAGAGGAATCCCTAGTTATGTCGAAGTTATTAGACTAGTGGGATGCTTCTTTTTTCCTTTCAAGTCAAGTGTTCAAACTTTATTTCTTAAAAATAAGTGCTCATTGAACAAGCTTTTGCTTCGGCGTCTAAATGGGTAAACTGGCGAAGTCTTTTCAGGTTACGAGGAAGGGCGAGTTTTTGACTCAAATGTAAGCGACCTAACGGGTAATCCGTTGACTATTTCCGTCCCTTCCCTAGCCACCCTCAAATGTGCACCTACTTGGTGAGTTTTGAATGGTTGAACTCTTGTGAGGAAGTTAAGTGCTTTACCGCATGATGGAGATGAGCAAATATTATTTCTTTTGTTAATGCTTAATGATGGATCTGAAATATATAAATGACTATTAGAGTATCCTTAGTTCCAGAAATTGTGTTGAACAATTAATTGTTACCGTTTTAATACAAAAGTTTTGAACAAATTAAAAATCAAAACATTTGTTAAACCAATCAAATATATTCTTATAAAACCAAAATATTCATTAACAAAAGACTCAAAACGAAACCCACCGGACACAACTTATCATTTTATAGCCAATTTCAGAATTTCTCAAAAGAAAAGTGCCCTCTTTTAAAACCCATTGAGTGGCAGTGGCGCCACCCAAATGCCAAACGAACGTGGCACCCTCTTTTGGCTTGAGCCAAAGCAATGTTATTCCCCACCCTCACCCCCTCCCCCTCTCCCCCCAAAGTGCAAGTGAAGAATTTGGCTTGCGCCAAATGTAGATTTTGTGTTTTTTTTTAATTGGTTTTTTATTTTTATTTTAATGGGTAAAGTGGGTATCAAAAGTGGAGTTTTGAGTTAACTGACTTAAGGATGTTTTTGGATATCTGAGTGAAAGGGAAATGAAAGGAAAAAATGTTGAGTTAAAGCATAAAATACAGTTTGGCTGAGCCTGGAGCATCTAAGCAAGTGCATCAAGCTTTTATCAGGTTTTTTGGGTAAAGCCAAACGACTTATGATTGCTTTTGGAATAACTTGGTTAGGCCGAACTTCCCTTCTCCGAGTAAACAACAGCGATCTCGCGTATATTCAAGTCAAAAGACTCGCTTTTTTCACACCTTTTCCAAGTAAACAAAAACTAAATAAAACCTTATTTATTTACCCGTTTGCATAACACCCTTTCACAAGTACAACTTTTTAAACTACCCAAACACTTTTGCAACCACGGGGGTGTTTGTTTAAGCTTATATTTGGCTTATGAGCTTATTTGTTTTGCGGCTTATGATAAGCCCCAATTTTCCGGCTTATTTTGAGACTCGTGGGATATTATAAGTTTATTATGATACAATAAATTTATATAAGCCCATAAGTCTCAAAATAAGCCGGAAATTGAGGCTTATGAAATTATAAGTTTATTATTACTAGTATAAGTTTATTATGATACAATAAATTTATATAAGCCCATATATATAAACTTTAAACAAACACCCACAGGGATGTTGTTTAAGAGCTTACAAGCTTATATCATTTGCTTATTTTTCATAAGTTTGAATTTCTGACTTATTTTAAGGCACATGAGCTCATATACGCTTACTTTGATACAGTAAAGCTTATATGAACAACAGTACTTTAAACAAACCGGAAAATTTGAACTTGTGAAAAATATACAGAAAACAAATAAGTCATCAGCCCCTTCAACACCCCATAACCTTGAAAACTAGTAATTCAAACACTAAACACTTCTACTTATTAGCTGTTTGAGAAAGTTTACCCAAAAGCATTGAGGATGGCAATCAGTGTAGTAGTAGAATTAAGGCTTTTTATAGGCCAACTAAGGGTTCTGATCACTGACACGTGGAACAACATAAGTCGTCGATCATGGGGAGAAGGTTCCTCATTTCTTGGTTCATTTTATGGATAACTATAACACTTGATCTATGGTTCAGATCACTGACATGTGGAGCAATGTTTATTGTCGCTAAATAACAAGTGGGTCGTGGATTGTCGGGCGTTTCTTATGCAGCAAGCTGTTAATTTATTTGAGAGTAAATCGCAAAACTAGTCCTTTTAATTTGGTCAAATTGCAGGTTTTATAAAGGTGATATTACACTTACGGATTAAGATCCTCTCAAGTTATGATCAAACATGATTGATCATGTTAGTTTTGTTGGGACAAGAAATAAGCAAGTGGGCCTTTAATTTTGGGTAAAAGAAAAAGTTTAAATCATTTTACTTATTTGTGATTGGTGAACATGATGTATCATGTTTGACCCAACTTGAGATGATCTTAGGGCTAAAAGTTCGATAACAGTGACATTAGGGCTAAAAGTTGTACGAACATTATAAATTAGGGCTAAAAGTTGCACGAACATTATAAAGATAAAAGTGAAATTGGGGCTAAAAGTTGTACGAAGTACGAACATTATAAAGATTAGATTAACCGAATAAAATAATAATACTGTAGATGAGTTCCCCCTATTGAATGTGAGTATTAATGTCACAAGCTAAGAAACTCAAATATATAGTTTAAGCTAATGAATTTAGTACATGCGAAGCTTATTTTGAAGCTTTTAAGAGCTTTTAAGCTGAAATGTCTAAAGCCTTGCTTATTGTTATGAAGCATTAATTTGCTCTTACATTGATGAACTAACAAAAAACGATTATGAACTCACTTATAAACCCATTTAATGCCATACTCTATAAAGAATGAGTTCCTTGAATGAGAGCATTAATGGCATTAGGCAAGAAACCATAAACACTATTATGCAATGGTTGAATACAATGTCAGTAAAGAATGCAATTAATTTGAGCTTAAAAGAATTTACAACAGCAATAGCAAGAGACTTCTATAATAACTGCTAATGAAGATCAATCGATCAGTCATTCCAGAAGGTCATTAATTGGGATACAATCAGTTTTAAAGTAATACTGCTCCAACCCACTTTCTCTTCTTTTTTATCTCCCACCGTCCCATCATGTGTTTCCAGAACCATCAAGATGAAACAATGATTTTTTCACACACACACTAGCAGGTGAATGAATTTTGGGTTATGGTGAGTGATTTAGATGTGTTATGTTGTTTTGTTTGTCAAATTAGTTGTTTTATTTTGGTGTAAATTATGATCATGTTCTAGGGAGTATTTGGATTAGCTTATTTATGTGGCAGCTTATTTATGTTGGATTGCTTATTAGCTTCTTTAGAAGGAAACTATTTGTCTAAGCTTTTTAGAAAAGTAGTTTCAGATAAGCTAAATCTAAACAGCCCTAAGGGAGTTACCAGGACTCTAAACCCAAGCTTACCTAATAGAAAAATGAGAATTACAACCTGTTAATACAAATATTGTCTAAAAAACGTTATTTATATTTTATAATCTTTGCTATATTTTGTTAACGACAATTATAAACTTTATTTTAGCAAAACATAAATATAGTTAAGTCTTTTACATATATAGTCACAAGTCTTTCATAAACACAAATTAAACATCACTTAGGTAATATATACATTTTACAAGTATACTTTCATAAACATGTTAATCTAAAAATGGAAATGTATTTTTACATCATGGCATGCATCATCCTATTCTAAGATTTCATAGATCTTTAGGATCTTTGAAAAGATATGATTAATATTTTGTTTAGATTGTCACTCTAGAATCATGGAAAGATATGGTGTATATTTTGGTTAGATTTGATAAAAGATTGTGAAGATTTTTTGTCAGGAACCCGCGAAACCAAAATAATACACGGACGGAACCCTGGATTTGGTTCCGTCTCATCCGTGGTTTACTGAGCCATTTTGGCTATAAATAGCAAGCCACTCCATGTTGTTTGATCATCACTTTCACACATAAAACAACATACATTTTCTCATTCATTATTCTCTATATCTAATTCATTCTTATTTCATTTTAGTGAACTTCTTTGTAGCAAGAAGATCAAAGCATTGCAAGCTTCAACAAAACGTTGAAAGGCTTGTTTGTTTGTCATTGTGTGAATCGTATCTATTCATACATCATTGTTTGTACCAAACCATCATAAATCTCTGATAGTGATCGGTTAGTATTTTAGTCCTCAAAATACATAGTGTGACGGGAATGGTTGTACCCTTGTAAAAGAACTCGACATCTAGCTTTGTGTCGGAAATATTGTAAGCGACGTGTAAAGGTTTTCTCCGTCGGATAAAGGAGCGTTTTTAACTAGTGAAGAAAACTCTCGAATTGGATACTCGGAGAGTAGAGTAGGGCAAGGAAAAAGAGTCCTTGTAGACCGAACCACTATAACTACTCGTGTTGTGGTTTGATCGTTTCTTTCTTGCACTATACTTATTTGTTATTTTGTTTGCATAAATTAAGTCATTTCATACAAACATAACAAAGAAAAAGAAATTAAAAACGGTTAAAACTATTCAACCCCCCTTCTAGTTTTTCACAATTGGCATCAAGAGCTACGTTACTCAAGATTTTTAAAATTTATTGTATTTTAAACTTGAAATGATCCATGGATTTTGAAAACTTTAAAGAAGGGCAATCTATGCAAAGACCACCACTTTTTGAACCAAATGGATTTATTTATTGGAAAAACCGTTTTGAAACATATGTGAAATCAAAAGATATAGATCTATGGTATATAATTATAGAAGGTGATCATAAACCTATTATAAAAGATATTGCAAGTGGTCGGGATGAGGATACTTCGCTTACTCGTCATAGTGATGAGCAAAAGAAGTTAATTGCAAAAAATAATGAAGCAAAAATGATGTTTTACAACGCTCTAACTAAAAAGGAATTTGAAAGAGTCTTTATGTACAAAACCGCTAAAGAAATTTGGCAATCTTAATAATCACTCATCAAGGAAATTCACAAGTCAAGAATAACAAAATTGATCTTCTTGTTCAACAATATAAACAATTTAGTATTCCTGAAGATGAAGTCATTGATAGTGCATTTGCTCGTTTTAATACTATTATTACTTCTCTCAAAGCACTTGATGAATCCTTTTGTAGTAAGAACTTTGTCAGGAAATTTCTTAGAGCACTTCATCCAAAATGGAGAGCAAAAGTGACGACTATTGAAGAATCTAAAGATCTCTCAAAGTTGGCACTTGACGAGCTAATTGGAAACCTCAAAGTTCATGAAATGGTGATGGTAAATGACTCCGAGATTGTCAAAGGCAAAAAGGAAAAGATCAAGTCCATTGCCCTAAAAGCAAGAACGGAGTCAAGTGATGATGAAGAATCTAGCTCGGGTAGTGAAGATGAAGAATATGCCATGGCCGTAAGAGATTTCAAAAAGTTCTTTCGAAGACGAGGAAAGTTTGTAAGACAACCTAGAGATGACAAGAAACCTTTCCGAAAAGATCGTGATGATAAGAAAGGGAAGGTTGAAAGAAAATGCTTTAGATGTGGTGACACAAGCCATCTCATAGGAGATTGTCCAAAGCCACCTAAAAACAAAACTCAAAGAGCTTTTGTGAGTGGTGATTGGAGTGAAAGCGAAGATGACAACGAGGAACCAAAGAATAAAGAAATTGCTCTCATGGCTCAAGATTCAAACGAGGTACACTCTGATTCATCTTACTCTTCTATTGATGATGATACATTAAAAAAAGAATATAACAAACTGTGTGAAATTAGTTTAAAAATCATAAACAAAAACAAGTTTATTATTATTATTATTATTATTATTTTATTATTATTTTTTTTTTGTACGTGTTTAAGGCATTGCTGATGAATGTTCTTTTCATATACGCGAATCAATCGATTTTGATTATTTTTGTTCATTGTGTATTGAAGCATCTAATAGAACATGCACAAACCATAGTTCAGTTAAGAAATTCAAATTGTGGGTCAAATTGTTTAAACAAAGGGTGTTTTGCCGGAAAGATGTGTTTCGTCGAGAAAAATGGTGATTAACCGAAAATGATAGATGAACAAGACGAAGGAGTGCGAAATGACCAAACCACCCTTTTTGACCGGTAAGCAAGTTTGGTCGTGTAAAATGAAAACATTGGAAGTGCGGTAAAGGGGAAAACGATGAAGTCATTCAATTTTTAATAAAAAGTACTCTATAACTATTTTATGATAAATGTATTAATTAAGTCATATAAAAAGTGTTTGTTTGTAACTTAATAGAGAAAGATGGCTGAAAATATTAAGTAATAAAAGTATAAAACTGAGGCTGTCTGCATTAAGTCATCTCTTAATTAGATATAACTTAATAAAAAAAATTTAACAAACAAAACAATTTCTACACTTATTACACGATATAACCAATGTTTTAAAAACCGGTTTTTAGTCGAACCGGCCATGCTTCCGTCACCGGTCAAACCGGCCGAACCGCCCAACAAAAAAAATCAAAAAAAAAAAAAAAAAAAAAAAAAAGAGAGTCAAAACCGGTTGAACCGGACCGGTCGAACCGGAAAAAACCGGCCAAAACCGGAAAAAACCGGCCGGTTCGCTACAGTAAACAGGACTTATAAAAACCGGGGTTTTTTAAACCGGCCGACCAGCCGGAGGCCGGTCGAACCGGCCGGTCCGGTCCGGTTTTTAAAACATTGGATATAACTAAATGAAATGTATGTAACATAAACACCATATGATATTCTATTGGGTAAATATGTGGATACAGTGATAAAATGGTGTAACTCATTTCTACCCTAAAAACAACCTAGCAAACAGTTTAATTAGATACAATTAATTATCTATATATACTAAAACCCGGGATTTGGTGTGCTTAAAATGGTTGTGCGTAACAGTGTTTCGCAGAGTAACGGGCTCCAAAAGATTGTACACACTGCTTGAAATTGTTGTGCGAAACAGTGTTTGAAACAGTAATCTGCTCCAAAGAGTTGTACATTATATTACTTTACGCTCTGTTCTCGAGTTTTTTTTTTAAAGGAATGGAAGAGGAAGGGAAGGGAAATAAAAAATATGGGTGTTCTTAAGTTTTTTTAAGAAGGAAGAGGAGGGGACGGGAAGGTTGGAGGGAGGGAAGGTATGGGTTTTTTGGTGTATATCCGTTCCGCCCAATTTTGAGGGGGTTTGAAGGAGAAGGTATTATAAAGATATTGAACTTGTGTAAAATTACAAATATATCCTCATTATCATCTAGCAAATTCAATGCTTCACCAGTCTTCTTCTCTTTACAAAAGGCTTCAATCATAACCCCGTAAGTAACATCATTTGGGTCAACTCTATTTTCCTCCATTTCATCCATAACTTTAACAGCCTCGATCAATTACCCTTGTTTGCAAAACCCATCAATCAATATCGTGTAAGTGGTAGCGTCAGGTATCCACCCTCTATCAAGAATTTGATTAAACATTTTTTTCACACTCTTCATATCTCGTATATAAACATAAGCTCCTAATATAGTAGTATAACTCACGACATTTGGCACCATACCCATCGATGGCATTTCATCCAACACATTCATTATTCATCATCATATACATTTTTTATTTATAAAATAAACTAACTAACTAAATGTGAACAACAACAACAACAACAACAACAGATATTTTTGGATTAGAAAGAATAGAAAGCCCAAAGTAAATTATGTTTTTGAGGGTATTTTGGTAATTTGTGTATCTTCCTTTCCTTTCCTTGAAACTAAAAATAAAAACTCAAGAAATAAAAATAACCACTTTCTTGATAGTGTCATTCCTTAGTTTCTCCTTCCCATTCTATCCCCTTCCATTCTTTAAAATTTAGACTTGAGAACAGAGCGTTAGTTCCTCACCACCTTAGCTCAGCTCAATAAAATCTTCCATGGCGGCACAAAAATCTCTCCATCCTTACAGATTTATCAATCCATTCTAAAAAAAAAGCTCAGAATCTTCCCTCACAATCAAACACCTTTTTTCTCATCACTTTTCATCATTCAAATCCCCAAATTCATAACCAAATCTCAATAAAATCTTCCAAAAATTTAAACCCACGTTCGAAACAAAAAACCCACAAAAACCCTTGAACCAATTTCAATACCATCCCATAAATCAAAAACCCACAATTTCTAGGGTTTCAAAACCGTAAGGCACCATGTTTACAACTCAACAAAGACTAACAAGGTCCCCATTGTCAATGACTCCAAGAAACGATGGAAATACGACTACACACGTGTCAGGGAAGGGTAAGGCGGTGGCGTTTTACGACGGCCCACCACCACCACCGTTAGGGTTGTTGATTGACGATGGAGAGAAGGTGTGTGAAGATGGAGGTCATTTGAATGATTGGGTTAGGTTTAGAGAAGCTGGATATAAAACCAATAAATTTCCCAGATTCAATAGCCAAGCATGAATCCACCTACTTTCATGAATCAATAATTTTTTTTAAAGGTAATAAAAAACCTTTTTTTAATCCTTGCTTAATTTATGTTTCATTTTACTAAAGTTCATGATATAGGTTTGTTATAAATTGTGATTTGTCCCCTATTTACCGGTGGGTCAGGTTGCATTCAAGGATAATGAGGCTGTTATCAAGGACCTGCTGAAACAATTTTATGTTATGGTATGTTATAGTATACATCTCTGATATCAAATTTGCCTCACTTTATTTGTTGCAAGTATGATTGTTACATCATCTATACTTCTAAGTTATTTGGTGGCAAGTTTGAGGATGCCCATAAAGTGTTTGATTAAATGCTACTGTAGGATGAAATTGAATATACGGTTGTGACGAGGCCATAATCACATAATCAGGTATACCACGTGTTTATCATGACAATTTTGTTAGATGACCATTTTCAATGGTGTTTGGATTGCTTATTTGCCTATTGTGTTTTGTAAAAGGAAATAAGCACTTTTAATGAGAAAATACTGAGGATTTTTCACATGTCTCTAAAAATCGCAACCTAAAAAAAACCGAAAAAACAAAAAGATTAAAACCCATTCCATGTGACAAATCCTCAGTATTTTCACTTGAATGGAAACGGCCAAATGGGTCTAAAATTTCAATAGTGTACATTTATTGTATTTTCACTTGAATGGAAACAAGCCAAATGGGTCTAAAATTTCAAGAGTACATTTATTGTTATGGATATAGGTTTTTATCGATGTATGAGGATAACTTCATTCCATGCTATGGATTTGGAGACGGTATACTTTTATAAATTACTTTTTATTCTTTATAGCGATTCTACAAGTCTGCATTTATAATAAGTACAAATTTAGAAAGATTTAATTAATTGTTTGGCATTACTGTACAGCGACTACACAAGATCAGCATGTTTTCAGCTTTTATCCGGAAGATAGATCATGTAATGGATTTGAGGATGTGATGGGCAAATAAAGAGAAATCATTCCTCAGTTAACGCTTGCAGGTTTTGTATCTACTTCCAGAATGTCTATTTTGAACTCAACGATATCATCATGCTCATTGTTGAACTAATGTTTGAATCATCCTGCAGGACCAACATCTTTCGCCCCAGTCATTGAACAAGCTATGACAATTGTTAAAAAAAGTAGGGGCCATCAGCAATGACTAATAAAACATGATACTGGCCATCAGCAATGATTACCGAAACAATTGACGATTGAACATGAAGAAGTAGTGGAACCAGTGAGTGTAGATCCACATGTTAAGGTATGAATTACGGTTTTAATTTGTGTTTTTAGGTGATTGTGATTCAATTAAAGTTGGTAATGATGATGATTGCATGTTGTTTAGGTGGTTGCGACGATTACACCAAATAATTGTAATGAGAAAGGCGGTGATTATAATGTTAGGAAAGTGTCAGATGATTCGGTGTCAGTTGGTGACAGGAAGTTCATGTTGGATGCGGTGCTTGACGCAAAATCTACTCAGGTATGGAGAACTATTGTTGTTTCGTGTTTATTTGTTAATTATGTTTGATAAGGATATCTGTTTATTATATACGTGATCGTGTTTACCTGTTGATTAATGATGGTATGAGTAGTATCACATTTAGTAAGAGCGTAAGACGGAAAACGTAAAATGTTGTTGAGTGTGTTTTTTTGCTTAAATCAACGATAAGAACTAAAACATTTATAATGAGTCTGGATTTGTAATAGGTGCGGTTCAGGTAGTCAGCTTTATAGAATTACAAATCTCCTAATGGGAGTGGGTGGTCCCTAGGAACGGCAGAATTTATGATGCATAACAGGCTCAGGTTGAACTGGATTTACTAACAGCAATGAGTGGTTAGTTTTTTCTATCCTTCCATTCTTGATAAATTATATCGTCCAACTTATTGGAATTAACGGTTTACATGTACGTAATATTGTCGTTGGTATCCTTATTGTTGAAATACTTTAATACAAATTATTGTTTAGTCTTCATGTTCGCAATTCTAATTAGATAGGATTGAATTCTGTTTTCTTTGTAATGATTATGTTGATCCATTTAATTGAAGCCCAAATTACAAAGTATGATTTGTAGTCAACATCACGTGTTACCATTAATATGTCATAATTTACCTGACTTCCCTCAACTGCTCTCTTTTAGGCTCAATTATACATCAGTTTGGAACTTTGACATGCATTTCACAGAATATTTCAGTAACATCTATATGGGGGGTAAGCGTCGTCCCTTAGGTTTCGAGCGGGAGTGCAAATGGGTCATTTTGGATTATAGTTAGTTCATATAGTGCAAATTGCGTATATCATTGGTATGTGAATTTATTCTCCTGGTAAAAATTGCCCTTAACCAGTTAAGAATAAATCAGTTATTTTACACTCTTAGTGGTAAAAGTTTCATAATTGATGCTATGGATAAGAATTACATGAAAAAGACTATAGGAAAACAATGGCGGGTATGCTGTTTTTGCTTAACTGAAGCTCTAATGTTTCATTGTATTGATATAATATGTTTTACCACTGGAAAAAGGAAACGCAGTTGTGATTTCGCATCTACTGTTTTTTGTTGTATAATGTTTTTTACGAGTTTACCAGTTTTTATTAATGATTGTTTGATTGGTACTTTCTTGCTGAAAAAAAAAGGAAAATAGTGAATGAATGGGACTTGAGGTTTGAGTACATTAAGGGATGACATATTGCAGCTTCATTAATGGCTGAATCTGAATTCAGCCCTACAGCAACTTGATGGTATATACATGTGACGAATCCTCAGTATTTTCACTTGAATGGAAACGGCCAAAAGGGTCTAAAATTTCAATAGTGTACATTTAAGTAAAAAAAGGCATATGCATGTGGGATTGTGAAGACAATATAATCAAAGCATAGATAAGAGGGAGGATGCCTAAAGTGGCGGATATTCCTGTTACATCAAATGGAGAAAAGTTAATCAGTATTTTCTCAGATAGGGATATTCAGATACTGAATGTGGACACAAATACTGAGCAAGTCATATCTGAAGAGCACCCAATCACCTCTCTTTCTGTTTCAGATGATAACAAGTATTCGATTGTTAATCTCAACAACCAAGAGATCCATATGTGGGATGTTGAAGGGTCTTGGGAAAGGCCGTTGAGGTACAAGGGCCATAGACAAGAGCAGTATGTGATACGTTCTTGCTTTGGTGGGGTCAATGGCACATTTATTGCCAGTGGCAGCGAGAATTTTCAGGTATATACTGCATTCGTACTTAAGTCTGATTTGAGGGAGTGTTTGGCTTATTGTTCATTTGATTGGCTAAATTCATTCTGATCATCATTATTTACTCGGTTTAACTCTATCTGACTTGACCAGTTATGAGAGGTAGACTCATTTACGTCTTTAAATTTTAAATGCAAATTTTTATAGTATCGTTGCTCACTATACCAAAGTAAAGTAGTTTCATGACGTGTTATAGTTTAACGACAACAAATAGAGCAACAAGTTGGCTACTTTCCAAGTTCCAACAGAATTAATGTATCTTCTTTTTGGCCCACTATTTGACAAAGTAACATCTACATGCAGTAAGCAACTGCCAAGCAGTTTTTGCATCACTATCTTGCTTAATGAGTTCTGATTTTTGGTATATAGGGGATAAACAGCCTTTGCCATGGGAAATGCGTGTTAGCGTATAGTGATGCAAAAATTAACCATGCAATCCATAAATGTTGAACGCGGTTAATTTTTGGATTACATAGTAATGTGAAACATGAAATACTGATTATAGACGTCAACGTGCAGCCGGCCGAGGTCTTTCAACAAATTAATTTTTTTGTACGCTCCCGTGGCAACGCGCGGGTTTCCCAGCTCGTTACATCTAATAAGCACATTTGAGTTATCATGGGGAATACGTAAAGTATCTTTAACTTTTTTTTTTTTTTCCTCATTTCGTTAGGATAAAGGTTTCTAATTTTTTTATGTGGTGAAACAAGTCGTTCAAGTGACAAATGTCATATTAATGATTTGACCACGTGTCATATTAATGATTTGACCACGTCATATGGTTCGACGTCGACCAGGTAGATAACCAGAAAATTGTTAAGACTTATGAGTTATGATGTCCTTCCCTGCTGTTCTATTACATAAATCTATCTATTGAACTTCAATATGGATCAAGAAATAAGCTCCGCTATTACTTTCAGAACGCAACACACCCCAAATTTTTATTGACACACTTCAACGTACAAATACTTTAAGCATCATGTGATATATATACAAAGGTTTAATGCAAAGAACGTACAAATACTTTAAGCATCATGTGATATATATACAAAGGTTTACTGCAAAGAACGTACAAATACTTTAAGCATCATGTGAACATTTCCCTTACTAGATAGTACACCATGATCTCATTCTCTATAAAATGGCTCACACTTCAAATAATAACCCTGTTAAACGAATCAAAATAGGGCTAAACGTCAGGGCTATGATGAACAACAGGCAAATGTTCATCAGGCAAAACCAAGAGTCTGATCACAGTTTGATGGTCCGTTTGTCTGAATTCATCCACTGATTCCGTTAAGGCAATGTCACATGCAATCCATATCAAATCGCCATCTGCGTCTACATATTTAAGTTTGAAGCTTCCAAGATTGAGCTGAAACCTTTTTGCAACCAGCTCTTCCAACTTTACCAATCCATCAGAAATCCTGAAATCAAACTTTGCTATTTCCTCTCTGTATATCGCCTCAATCGTCAAAATTTTCACTGTGTTTGTTGCTGCTGTATTTTCATTATACTGCTCTGTTTGTTCCTGTTGGTGGAGTACAAGCATGGAACTATGTTTATCATGTTCGGTAAGAGAGGCAAGACCATTTTTTGTACATAATCTTTCACCAAAAACCGAAGTTGATGCTTCTTCAGATGTATGGATTTCTGTTTGACCCAACTTCCTTCGGGAATCACTCTTATCAGGACCGTTCCTATATGGCCGCCTTAATACACCACGACTCTTGCGAAAGCGCTTCACAAATCTGCTAACCACAACTACACAAATACAATGTAAACAGTAAAGAGGAGAATCTCAGAAAGGAACTAAAGCAAACATATATAAACATATATGGCTGGAGATGACAAAATTGACGATTGGGTGGGTTGGGCAACAATTTAGTTGTGTTCACGTCTCCTTCAAATCTAAATTTTTTGAGAAAACTTGAGCCTAATCAAATTTTGGTGTTAAATCTCATTTTGGATTAACCCTACAAGAAGACTTTCGGTGAGCAACTGTTTTGACTGATCCGATATAGTTACAAATCTGTCTGTTACTCAAAGTTAAAATTGTAAATATGATTAATTTTTTGTGAAACCGCATAAAATGTATTACTCTGAATTAACATTACAAACCTAGTGAAAATTTAGCCTAAATCCACCCTTTTTTATAGGTAAACGGGTCAAAATTGCCATCTACCACTTCTAGATATCATCAACAAGCTATAAACTCACCAACAAGGATATCCAGAAGCTCCTTTGTTGTCTTTCTTCTGTAATGTTTTTTGTTGATTTTCTTTAAACCAACTGAGCTTTCAGTTCTCTTCCTTTTTCTTATTGTTTTATTCGACTTATCATTATATTCTCTATTCGGCCATCTTATACCAAGATTCCTACAACAGCGCCTCAACGCAGATCTACTAACTAGAAATTTGCATAGTACAAAGTAAAGATGAGAATCCAAAAATAATCACACGAATATGAACATCACATGTGAGTTATGAGCTCACCATTAAGGCTAGCCGCAGCTACTCTGATCGGCTTCCCAACATGCTTCTCAATTTCCTCCAAACTAATCGAACTCACAGATCTCTTCCTGTTTCTTTGTGTTGTCCCTGGATTATTATCAAAATCTTCGATCCCTACATCTAAACAAGGCACAACACTTTGTCCTGTTCCTTCAGCAGCAGCAACAATAGATGGCTTGTTTTGTATTTCATCCAGCTCATGTTGCCTTCTTTCATCTCTAACCTGTTTCTGAAATTTCAAAAATCAACTCACTAGAAATATACATATATAAATATACGTGTGTATTTACACAACTCACATAAAAGGTATGATCCTCGAATACGATGGAAGACCTCAGATTCTCCTCCTGCCATGTAGAGTCAATTTAACAAGTCAATAAAATTGTGGTATGACAACGTTTAAAACTACAAGAATATGGTAGCAACCTTAAGCGCTCTCAAGACTTCGCGAACCTCAAAAGCATAATCAGTGCAATTAGATGATGTTATGAGTTCAAGTACGCCGACACAGCAGCCACTGTCGGGTTCAAATACAGGAAAATTGATATATCCATGGATATAGTAACAAGAAGCCAAATCTTGTACATATTGTCTGACTGGTAAGGTATGAATGCCAAAACTCCATTCTGGCAACTTCTGGCAATAAACACGACTAGGTGAACCTAATTTGTCTTTGTGCTCCTCTTCTATAACAAACATACGGAGCTCAGACTCCAACCTATACATGTAAAGGCCTTCATCAACAGCACCAAGACCAAAAGGTTGGTCCAAAGTCGTTAGTGAGCAGCGCTTCTGGACGGTAACAGGTGACCAAAACTGAACAAGCACACGTGGCTCATGGAAACATAAACCGGAAAGTGCAGCCCTGATTTTATCCTTGATCATCTGCGGGTCTATGGTAATATTTAGATCAAGCATCGGCTTAAAGGAACCTAGGAATATAATAGTCACGGTAAACAGATGTTTTAAATTAGCATTGAAAATTAAAGTAGATACAAAATAGAGTGAAAAACATATCTAGGGAGAATTATGTAGAGACATATAATGAGATCAAGAAACTCGTGAATACAAAGTCAACTACTCAACTTACAACTTTACTAAATTTAATGTTTAGATCAAAATATTATTAACACATCAAGCTGAAGTGAGTAATTTGAATCTAATATGCAACACGAGTTGACGAGTTCTATAAGCTGAGAGTTAGCGTGCACATATCTATCGGACAACGCTTATCACGTATAAAATGTAAGACAATCTTAATGTGATTTGTCCATATAAATTAAAGAGACAACAAATAAGAAGCAGGTTGAGTCCAGGTGATCGCGTCATATAACTGAAACGAGTCGGGCAGCCCGCGCGTTGCGCCGGGGTGATTGACATCAGTTTTTTTGCAACCATGTTGGCCAAAACTTTTTTGCGTTTAATTTTTATGCTAAACATATAAAATAAGATTGGTTTTGCAAAGTGTGACATACTTCGTGAGGTATTTTTAGCCATTTTTTTAGACTTTGTGAAAAATGACTCCTTTTGCATAGAGGCCATGACTTCCGGGGTATTTTGTGTCATTTTCCCAAACTTTCGAAATAGACTTTTTGGAAAAGGACTCCTTTTGCAAAGATTCGTCAACTTCAGGGGTACTTTTTGCCAATTTTCCAAACTTCGAAACGACGTCGTCTGGGTGGTCACTGTAGAAATAGCGTGGGACACTGTAGCATTGTGGTACTGTAGCACTGTAGCATTGTGGTTTTTTTGGGGCTTATACGACGTCGTTTTCTACCTCAAATAATAACATTATTAATGTAAGAAAAGATTGCCCGTATCTAATAGCCAGATGTCACATCCACAAGAATGTGCTATTGAGGTTACTATGAGAACTAGAGTGCAAAAAGTCAGGAGAATGGCAAGAGATAAAAGGAATAGTTGTTTCGTGAAAGATGGTATGGCGACCAGTGTTAACTTGTGTGGTGACAGGATCGTACAAAGGTAACCTTAGTAAATTAGTGCATACACAAGAAAGATGCAATCATAAGATTTGGATGGAATTTTATCAGAACAAATGTCCATAGAAGAGTAAAGTAATTCTTGAAATAACATATAAGAATATAGTAAGGCTTAAAGAGGAAAATAAGTACATAAGGTGACTTGTTATACAAGATTTTGGGAGCGGAAAAGGCCATTTGGTCATATAAGAACAACAAACAAAGGAAACCTTAGAAAATGTAATTGTTGAAATAACATCACTTGGTCGATTTCTTAGTCATGATATATAATTGAATATGCAAGACAGACAAGATCTAGGTCATCAACTGCATATAAAAATTGCCAAAGCTATTGATCTAATCAGAGAAGAAGTCTGGAATAAACAAATTATTGAAACTGATAATTTCATCCGCGAATAATCAGATAAACTGTATGAATTAGCAAGCAATCCCAAACACACAAACACCCTTATAAAGGGTTATAACATAACAGTATGTCTAAAACACCTGGTTATAACTGCAAACATCGTATAACGAGACAGACCAACAAATCTAAACTAAGATTCCCTGTTAATATATATAGATGTAAACATATATGCTTGTGTAGTTGAAGAAGTTATGTATAAATAAACTTACTAGCAGCCGGAGGGGAGTGTGGATGAACCTCTCGACTAACAAACACCCAAAGTGGGTGCAAGTGTCTTCGATCATTGTCTAGTCCTCCAGCAGTAGCATGAGGCAAAGGTTCAGATAAGCAAGAATATCTTGATTTCAAAGCACCTAAAACCATGGAACGACTGTCTCCACCAACTGGATCGTCTCTCATCATTTCGGAGGATTCTATACATCATACTACAACTTTCATTTGTTGCACCAAAAGCCAGTTATTTGAAAGGGACGAAATCAAGATTAAAAGTGACACATTGTACAATTTTTTTTTAAAAGTTAATGTATTACGGAAAAGAATCAAATTAAACAAAACTGTACAATTTTTGAGTTAATAAAAAAACGTATGCAAAAAATGTTAGTACCAGATGCAAATGGGTATGCAATAAATGCATACATCATAAACAAATTGTATAGTATAAATCAATTCAATACGCTGGAGCATTAATTAATTAGTATATGGCAACCACGAGAAAAAAAAAAACAATGCCAGATTGCACTTAAATATTCAATGGTTATCTCACAAATACTTTATTATGTAAAATAGAGTCTGAAGTGAAGAAATATTTTCTGAGTTAAAAAGGGATAAATGAGTAATTTATCAAAAAGCTTTAAAGTTGTGAATATGCTTTCCCTAGCTTACCGCCCGAACAGCTTCCCTACCTTACCCTCCCTCCTCCTTCCTTTCCTTCCAAAAAAAATCTCAAGAATACATATTTTTTAAGTTTCACATCATTTCCCTTTCCTTTTCCTGAAATACATAAATGAGTAAATGACTATTACAGTATATCCTTAGTTCCAGAAATGTGCCGAACAAATAAATTATTTTTGTTTTAAGATAAAAAGTTTTGAGTAGATCTCAGTTAGAGCATGAGGTACACTTGATGCATCTTTTCTCATAAAACCAGAATCTACTACAACACTAAAAACATCACTCCCTCGTATCACACCAAAATTTGGTGTCATGATGCACCCACTGGCCCACGCATAACCCACTAAAATAGCAATAAATGAAATACGAGCCATTGGGCTGGTAGGGATGGCGCCAAACGGGAAACACGAGGGGAGGTGTGGTTGTGGCACGTTTTGGGATGGCGCAGTGTAAAAACACACCGTACCCTAGCCTAATAAGAAACCAAAATAAAATATATTCAACCAATGTACATCATCAAAATAAAACCCGCCACACATATCTTCATCATTTTATATATAGCCGATCTTTCAAACATATTATCCCCTTTCTCACAACGTATCTTACAGATATTTTCAACTAGACTTATACACACAACAGCCTGTGTTACAACTATAACTTAATAAACTACTCAAACTTTCAAAACTCGTTTACAATTGTAAGCTTATAACTATTTCAAACACTCGAGGGGTGTTTGTTTAAGAGCATTACGAGCTTACTAGCTTATTTGATTTCAGTTTATCTTTTATACGCTCCAAAATATTTATACGTAGGCAGATAAAAGCTTATTATATCAAGATAAACTTGGTTTGAGCTTATAAAATATAAGCTAAAATTAGATAAGCTCGTAAACTCACATTCACAAACAACGTACCTCAATGGCTCAATATGCGTTTCGATATAATTGTAAGCTACCAAGCCTTTTTGGCTAAATACTACTCCGAAATATACTTCATACGAATTGATGATGGCAATCAGCGTAGTGGTAGAATTATGGCTTTATAGGCCAACTAAGGGTTCTGATCACTGACACGTGGAACAATATGCATCGTTGATCACGGGAGGAAACTTACTTATATTTCTTGTCGAAGGTGGTTTCATTACGTAGGATAACAAATAGTATTTGATCTAGTACTCAGATCCTGACACATGTTTGTTCAAAAAAAAAAAGATCCTGACACATGGAGGAATGAATTGTCGCTACATAGGGTAAAAGTGTAAAACAAGTGGTTCGTGGATTTTTTTATTTTTTATTTTATTTATTATTATTATTATTTTTATTTTATTTTTTTGGTGCAGTGGTTCGTGGATTGTAAAAGGGCATTTTTTGTTGCAAGTTGTATATAAGATAGAGGTGAGTTATTTTTTGGTGAATTTTGGTTGGAGGGACAAAGCCTCACCATCCATCTAATTTAATTTAATAATGGGGATTAACCTAACATTTAATATAGAAACCTAAATCCATTTTTTTTTTTCTTTCTTTTTTCTTTATCTTTTTGTCTTTCTTATTTATTAACTTTTTTTAACCTTTTTTTTTTGTCTTTTTTTAGTTCACGTTTTTATTTTTTTTTAATTTACTTTTTTGTTAATTCACTTTTTTTTTAATAATAAATTCACGTTTTTTTTCATTTTATTACGTTTTCGTCCGTTTTCATATGTTTATATGCGTTTTCGGACGTTTTCGTCCGTTTTCATACGTTTTCGGCAGTTTTTATACGTTTTCAGACGTTTTTGTCCGTTTTCATACGTTTTCGTCCGTTTTTTTACGTTTTCGTCTGATTTCAAACGTTTTCGTCCGTTTTTATACGTTTCCATCCTTTTTCAAACGTTTTCGTCAGTTTTTGTCCATTTTCATACGCTTATATACGTTTTCGTCCATTTTCATACGTTTTCGTCCGTTTTTATATGTTTCCGTCCGTTTTCTTACATTTTCGTCCGTTTTCATACGTTTTCGTCCGTTTTCTTACGTTTTCGTCCGTTTTCATACGTTTTCGTCTGTATTTATACATTTTTATCCGTTTTTAGACGTTTTTGTCCGTTTTCCTACATATTCGTCCGTTTTCTTACGTTTTCATCCATTTTCATACGTTTTCGTTCATTTTTAAATGTTTTCGGTCATTTTCAGCGTTTCCATACGTTTATGAATTATGTGATACTCATAATATCTCAAGTGATATTCTGAATATCACAAGTGATTTTCAACTAATGTTTTGTAACATGAAAATCACTTGTGATATTCAGAATATCACAAGTGACATTCAGAAAATCACAAGTGATATTTTTAATATCACAAGTGATTTTCAACTAATGTTTTGTAACATGAAAATCAGAAGTGATATTCAGAAAATTACAAGTGATATTCAGAATATCACAAGTGATTTTCACGTTTTTTTTTAAATTTACGTTTTTTTCGTTCGTTTTCGTACGTTTTCGTACGTTTTCGTCCGTTTTCATACGTTTCTGAATATCATAATTGATATTCTTAATATCAAAAGTGATATTTTGAATATCACAGAAAATCACTTGTGATATTAATGTAAAACACTAGAACAATCTTTATCACACCTTAAATATGTTATATTCGAATGGTACACAAGAGAGATTAAGAGAAGAGAGTATCATATAATATGTGTCGAATGTATTAGATAAATAAGAGATGAAGAACAATACAAAGAACATACACACTCTCCCACCTTTACACCTCTAAAGCACACTCTAAAATGAGGGAGGAGTGTGGTATATATAGATACAAAGTGGACGCCCTATGGGCTTCATGATGAGCTTGCTCTATCATGTGTTGGACTTGGATTATATCTTAACATTACATGGACTTAACTTTTACTCACCTAGCTTAGTCCAACCATGAGCCCATTGTCTATTCTATTACACATTACACGACACATAACAAAGTTGTTAAATACGAAATGACCATCACTTTATCAATGCTAACAATCTCCCCCTAAGGGATGGTCATTCGAATGATGCTCCCAGTGATTTGGTCTTTCGTCTTCGTTGTCTTGAACTTTGTGTGTCGCTATAGAATAGTCTTGGTTCTTCATTTCTTCATCCTTTGTGATCTTCAAAGTAATCGTCTTTCGGTCCTTCTTTCCTTCAATATCATCTATACGTTTGCATTGTCGTTTCTTCCATCATACTCATACTTCTTCTGAACTTCATACTTATTTCATCCTCACTTGATACAAGAACTTGTTCTTGACATCTTGATTAGCTTCTTGACTTTGTCTTAACACTTCGTCTTTAACTTGATCTTTTTGTCTTGAACTTTTTCACTTGAGCTTTGTTGAGAATGACCTTCATAAGTATGAGTATGAGGAGATTTGGATGTTGTGTTATATGATGATGGTTGATGGACTTTCCTCTGTACCTGCATAAAACCGTTAGTAATAATTATCCAGCACTTACAGGTTCGGACTTCGAGATCGTTAACAGCATAGTGTGAAAACTTTCTCTGATCCTTACCAAAGCCGTTCTGAACCGGATGCCCTTGAGAGAGCTAACTCAGATACACAAAAGTGTATCAACGGTTCAGGTGAGCCGCTGATGTATACCGGAGTATCACTTCACGACTATAGACCGTTTGAAGCACGTAACCATCATGATATAAGGCAAGATCCATATAAGGCAAGATATACGGATCTCATTAAGACTCTTGTACACCTTGTGTCCTTTTTGGCGAACACATGTGTATAATATTGGAAGTGTTCCTAAGAGATATTTTGATGAATCTCATGGCTCTAGACTCGATTATGTGCGTTTTGGTTTTAGTAGTCGGAGGCATGGAGCAGAGTGCCACCTTTTCAATATCAACACATCTCGGAGTGAGAGGCCGATAGATTATGCAGTTTTCTCCGTGAGAAATGAAACAAATATCTTTTAAGAGATATCTGAGTGGCTAGGAGGGGTGGTGCAGCGCGTCACTGGGTCCATGACGTCTTGTCTTCAATATCAGTATCAACTTAGTGATAACCGATAGCAGATGTATTGACCCGGTTTCTGCCCTAAGTTTTCATGGAGGGCTATTTATTTTCACCCTTTCATAAACTTTTCTTTTTCATTCTTCAACCCCTTCTTTCCCTTTCTCATTTACTCCTTTTTTCAATCTTACCTAAGGACTTCTAATTCTAATCTATTGGAATTATCCTTGGGTAGATCCCTCCGGCTCTGGCGGATCATGGGACATAACCTAGTAGTAATCACCTTATTACTCCATGATTATTCTAGATTTATTGATCACTTGCCATAAAACCTTTTGTGAAAATCTCTCAAAGTGTTTCTGAATAAAACACATTTTAGTTAACAATTCGAGAGTTTTGCATTTTTCTAAAATACTCCCCCTACACATGTGCTTATGCATTTTTTAAGATAAGTTTGCACATGGTGGGTAGAGTTCACACATTTGAAATGATCAATTTTTCAGTGAACATGACCATTGCGAGACACGTTTACATCACTAGTTAGACTAGCTTAAAATTATTACCCGTCCCGGTCATATTCAAAGAAGAATCTCTCGAATTGGTACATTCTACTCAGACAAGTCCTTTGCGAGATACGTTTACATCACTGGATGAACCAGCTTGAAATTATTGCCCGTCCCGGACAAGTCTTTTCGATTACTGACTTTTTATTTTCGTCAATTCGAGGGTTCATAATGAGTCGAGCTCTTTTTGAGATTCAATCCACGATCTTTAATCATTTTGATCACATTTTAATCACGTCTTCTCCCCCTCAAAAATAGCATGTCGTGATATTTTTGATATCAACTGATTAAAATGAAAGCTTTGTGGAGAGATAGACGGATTTGAGCATGAAATCGGAACTTTTTGCTTTTCATATTTATACTCCCCCTTGAATAAAGCATGTTTTATCGGGTTTGGAGGGAATTTTCTTGAGCACAGAATTTTGAGAAAGATTTTGAAAAATGTTTTTGAAAAATCTTGATCATGTGCTCAAGGATTCTTTATTTTGTCATTGAAAACACGAGTCCTGATTTGATATAATCAGAAGTCAACATTTAAGTGTGGGTTTCTATTGAAGTATACGAAAGCCATAGAGATTTTTAGGATAAATGCTCGAAAAATATTTAAAACCTTTATTTTGATTAAGCACTTTCCTTTCTTTGAAACGCGGGTCCTGAACTGATGTGTCCAGAAGCCATTAAATTAAGCTCGGATCCGAAACTGAGTTGTTCCGAAGCCATCATGAAGAAAATTTTGAGAAACGACATGTTTTTAAAATAATTTTAGTGAACTCTCGCTCAAGCATCTGTACATGTCTGTATCAATGTTGAATGACATTTCTAAATACGTACAGAATATCGATTATACGAGAGATATGTCGTGAGAAGAATATTTTTGGATTTTTTCATTTTTATATTGTTTTTGTATTTTTGAAATTTTTTATTTTTTATTTATTTATTTATTTTTTTTTGTATTTTGCTTTTGTTGGTTTTTCAAATTTTGTATTTTGTTTTTGTTTTTATAAAAGAAATGGAAAATCAAAAATAGAAGATTGAAATAATGATTTTGAAGAATTTACAGAATTAGAACCCTTTGATGAACTGGGTTCTGAGATAGTTGAATCACCTGTAACAAAAGACGAAGAGTTTTCACAAATAACAGTATTAGAAGTACATGAATCATCACTCTGAGGGTGTTCACTATCAATGGTTGTAGTGGTTTCTGCATCCTTATCCTGATGATTTTCACTATTACTTGTCTTGGTGTAGCTATCAAGAATTTAACGTTTGGGAATCCATCTAAGACCAACTGTGTTAAAAACTTTTCCCGTGGGAATCCACCTAAAGTAAGATCTAGGAGTTTTTTTCTTTTCAGATGCAGCGGAAGTCTCATTTTGAGAAAAACTACATCCTGTAGAGATCCACCTATTAGGTTTCTTAGCCTCTTGCTTTTTATCAACGGGTTTGTTTCTATTTGTTGTCTTAGTGGATTGTGCCTTAGCACGTAAATTTTCTTTCTTGATATACTGTGCAACACATGAATCATGATTCGCTAAAAAGACACATTTTTGACATGTAGGACAGTCAAATTCGACATTTTGGTTTAATACATCAACCTTAACTTTGTCACTACTGTCATTTGAAAATAGTTTCTTGTTCGAAGAGGAATTTGAATTCTTAGTGTTGTATTCTACGTGCATAACATTTTCTTTTGCGCAACTACTCTTAGATGCAAGCCAATCCCTAATTTTTTTTAGAGTGTTCCTAGGTAATGGTTTACTACTACTAGCAATGCCTTGTAATGTTATAGAATTCATCACCCTAGGTTTTGTACCTAAAATTCCGTCTTTTCAAATCTGTGCCTTTTGCCTAGCTTTTTCTAGATAGTGATTGTGGGCCATGTTGTTAGAACCAACAGATTCTTTAACAGTTTTTGTGGTCACATTCGGTGAGCTATTCCTAGAAAGATGAGGTGTAATGACTTGTGGTTCCTTGACAAACGTTTTTTATTTTACAACACCTTTTTCATCAATCTTTAATATTCTTTTCTTCATGGGCAAGGAATGTGGAGTGACTGGTTTTGACAAATCATTTTTCTCATCGACTTTTGGAGAAATAGACATTTGTGGTTTTTCAACCGGTTTTGAAGCATTTGGTTTCTCCGGAGTCGATGGTTTTGCAAACTTAGTATCCGCACCCTTCCCTTTTAGACTTTGCAGCTGAGCTCTCAAAAGATTATTTTGCTCTTGCATGTCCTTGTAGGCATGCTCATACGATAATTTGTCATACTTGCATTCCTTGATTTTTCGATCAAGTTGTTTAAAATTTGACACATTTTCTTTTTCAAGTTTAATAAGAGCATTTTCATATTTTGAAACAATTTCAGAGGTCTCAGCTCGCAGTCTTTCATCGTCTTCAACATAATATGTTTGGTAAATGATGGACATAATATCGGTCGATAGAACTGCTTTGAAAAGAGAATCATTGTGGTTTTCCAAAACTTTGATACGTTCAATGTTTTCATTAGCTTCCATTACCAGGGATTTGTGGTCCTTGACAAAGTCGACTATTTCTTTCAAAATTGCTTGTTCAACATGAATTACTCTCACACTAATGTTATATAGTGGAGTAGTAATTTCTGTTTGAAACACCTTTTTCATTTCAATATGAAAACTTGAATGCCAGTTGTTGATGCTAAGATTGGTTTTAGATTCAACAATACTTTGAAGTGTTTTCACACTCTCTTTAAGATCATCCAAACATCTTCTAGCTTCACTTGTGTTAAAAGGGTTGTTAGAGGACATTTGTTCTAAGTTTGAAAGATTTTTGGAAACAGCTTTTGGTTTTGTTGAAACAACTAGTTTTTTGGAAACCGTTGGTGTTTGTTTTTGTTTAACAAAATTTACTCCAGAAAGTTTGTTAAGTTTGTAATAATCAATTGGTTTAATTTATAGGTTCATTTGTCTCATTTTGATTCTACTCTCTTCGGCAAGCTCAATCGTTTTATCAGAATCCCGAACCTCGGGAGGATCATGTTTAGCAAATATCACATTACCATTATACAAAACAGGGTAAAGACCATAAAATAACAACCTACTTTCTCCAATTTACCGAGATGAAACACGTACTTTTTTATCAACATTTAAGCCAACGAAACTATCAAGTATTGTTCCGATATCAACAAAAAGTTGTATAAAATAATTAAATAATACTTGAAATGACTATATTACCCTTGTCTTCTTAAACAACTTTTTGTTGATATCGGAACAATACTTGATAGTTGCGTTGGCTTAAATGTTAATAAAAAAGTAGGTGTTTCATCTCGGAACAATACTTGATAGTTTCGTTGGCTTAAATGTTGATAAAAAAGTACGTGTTTCATCTCGGTAAAATGAAGAAAGTAAGTTGTTATTTTATGGTCTTTACCCTTATACAAAACATTCTGTTCTTTCTGAGCTTTCTTGAGAGTATAAGGGTTTTCACAACCGATAGCCATTTTCTTCATTGTGTGCAAAAGCGGGTTTGGATCTTTAATTAGCATATGAATTGTTTGAGCAGAATGACCCGTTTTGACAAGAAAATCTTCCAATTTCTTAATTGTTTCTTGTTTCTCAATGATTTCATCAAGAAGATCATTTTTGTGTTTTGAAAAATCTGCTTTCAACTGTTTATTTTCTTTTTCAAGATCAAAATAAGTTGATTTTTGTTTAGAAAGTTGGTTTTTTAAATCTGAAATTTCCGTGTTTAAAGATTTTATTTTCATGTTTAAATTAACATCAAGTGTGTCAAACTTGATTTGCAGTTATTTTTCATTTAAAACGGAATTTCGATAACCAGTTTCTAATTCTGACAGTCGTGTTTTATGAAACTCAAAAACTTTTTCGTTTTCCTTATATCTTTCAAGCTCAGCGGTCAATTTTACATTCGCGGTCTTAAGATCGCGATTGACCTTTTTCACTTTTTCAATCTCAATGCTACAATTATTCAGTAATGATTCAAAGAGAGCACGGGTATCCTCATCATTAGCATCATTTTGTGCAACTTGAACTTCATTAGGATCCATATATGGAGTTTCACAGTTAACATTGCTATTAACTTACTCCCTCACATATGTATCATAACGAGGATGGTTACCCGCGCGTTGCTGCGGGGTGCTTGCATATGAAAGATTTAGCGCGAATGTATTTGCAAAAAAGAAAGGAGGCGTTTGAAATAAAAGTAAAAACCTCCTAACATCGAACTGCAGATACATTTTCTTCTAATAATATAGTGTCTAGCAAAATTAAAGAAAATAGAATACAAAATATAAAAATGTAGTTGAAGCATGTATATTAAATTAAGTTAAAAAATAAAAATAATCATTAAAATTTATAGAAATCTATAATCTACTTAAAAATTTTATAAATAACGATAATCAACAACACTAAGTAACTAAATCATGAGAACTCCAAATTAATATTAAAACAAAAAAAACTTACATATTGTGTTTGAAGCTGGAATAAAAGCTAAAAGCATCACTAAGCGTACATCAAATCACAACAATAAAAAAAAAACTTATTTCTTATCAGCTAAGGGAATCAGCAAAATTAAAATGGGTAAAAAAATTTAGCAAAAGGTATAGATCCAAAAGTGTGGATATAACAAAGTTCCATACTGTAGATACAAAACATGTTATAAAAACAACGACAAAGTTAAAAAAATAAGAAACAAACTATTCATCGTACTGTAGCTCATCTCACAAATTCCTGTAGCTGCAACAAACCCGAGAACCCGGATGGAATCGTGTGTGTGCTTGTGTGAATGGAAGATTTAGGAACAAATGTATATCAGAAGAAAAAATACGCGGCAAAAAAAAAGTGTGGAAAGGAAAACAGCGTTCATCCTGGTACTTAATCCCCTAATGTGGAAGTAGTACAAGAGTGTGGAAATAGCATTTTCAGCACTGTAGGAAAAAGGGGGCCAGGTTGTGGTATAAAGTGGCTGTATTTGAAGAGTGTGACAATAACAATATTTTTATACCAAACCTCTCATATAGGTTATAAAAAAGGAGTGGCCGGGTTGCAAAGAAACAGTTCCGGGTCCCGTGATAAACTAAAAACTAAGCTGTTTTAGTACAACAATACATATGTATATGTATGTTTTTATATTTGGTGAATGCTATGATAGTTGTCAAAGTTTATGGGGCACTTATGTTACATTGAGAAATTTATAGTTGCTGTTCTAGAACCTAAACTCCATATTTCTGCATGGGAAACTAAACCATTGCTGGTAGAATCAATGCCTCATTTAAGTTTTGTAATGATTAAACCGGTTGTATTAGACCCGAAATATATTAGAAAGAGTGTATCACTAATTATATATAGAGTAATTGTTAATAAGTTTTTAAAACCCGAAGCATCTACCTAACAAAAAAATCTATTCAATGGCTGAAAACACTCCTCTAATCAATGAACTGAAAGATGTTTCTGGATCACAAAAGTTGCATCAATGCTTTAAGTTTATTTTTATGCAGGAACACATGGAAGAAGAAGCATCCCTGTTGTGGGTTCGTGAAAAGTGCGACCAGTTAGAAGCAAAGATTGCAAAGCGCCAACAGCGAATGGAAGAAGTATTGTCATTAGATCACGATGTGGAAGAGGCAGGTAGTGACACCTATGATTGTCTCCGTCAAAAGCAAGTGAGGGATCGTAAGAGGTTGGAAGTGTTTATGGGTTTGCAGATTGAAGTTCGTGATGGTCTGAGGGAGAATCAGGAGCATATGGATATTATGGATGTTTATGATTAACTTGTGGCTGCACAGGCTGTTTTGGTGGGTTTTAATATGGTTTGGTTATTAGTTTTTTGTATATGGAACTGGCTTGTAATGATGAACACGTATCTATAATCTAAGTTTGTGTTTTATTACGTAATTTGTTTACTATGTTATGAACTTTTGTCACTGAGTAGTTGTTGTTACTGTCATATCTGATTTTCATTTTGTTAAAGATTTGTTGGCTAATGAATGTGAAGATGTTGCTGAAGTATAAATGAAAGGAGCAAAAGAAAGTGTTGCTTCTTGTAGACAGATTTTGTGTGAATTAGATAGTATGTGATTGTCTGCAAGAAATATTGGCTGGTGTTTAGGTCTTTGTTGCTTTGGATTTAATCAAGTTTTGTATTTATGGTTGTTGCAATGTATCATTTGATGATTGTCTTGCTGTTTAGAAGATAACGGTATTTTGGTATTAAGGTGAACTACAAATGTGTTAATAGGTAATGGTTTGTTGCTGCATTTTTTTTAGTACAATCAGGCAACAAGTATGCAAAGCATAAGATGTGTGTTGTTTAAGGATACTGGTAGGCTAATTAGTTTGTTGGCAGAGCTGAGTTTTGTTGATGTTAAGAATATTTTTTTAAGAGTTGCCAAGTCTGGGATGGTTTTGGTGTTGGTGAATTTTATATTCTCGTTATTAATATGCACAGATGTGTTTGTATTAGATGTTATGCGATAGCTGGTTCATCGATTTGATGATGTGTTTAACTGTTGGTGTCGACTAAGTTAGCATTCTTTGTTTGGTTCATACGCTTATGTTCATGTCATTTTCTTTTCTAGATGTTTCATTGTTCATTAATTTTATATTAAGAGTCAGTCTTGATGCCGGAAATTCTGAGATGTAATATGCTGCATACTTTTGTTGTATAATTGGAATTTAAATTTTAGGAAATAATCCAAATTATATCATTGGTTGATAGCGTAACGAAGATCAATTTATGTCTGGAGTATCTATAAACTACATTTTTAGATGTTCTGTTGTGCCCAGGTGTGTTCATCATATGACCTGCATTAGTAGGCTTTCCTGTGTTTTGTGCGGCAGCAGTGTTAGTGGTTTCTTGTGTTTTGTGCAGCAGCAGTGTTCATACGTTTTTGTTTCTGGGTGAAGCTCCAAAGTTTAAAGAAACAAATGATTTTAAACCAACCAAATAAATGAATGGATTTTTATTTACATAAGGAAAAGTTACATAAAGAAAATGTTAACAAACATTACTGACTTCTACGGTTTTAATGTGCTATAGTGGGTCTACTTTATACATCATTATTTGCCAAGCTAATAGAATGTGGACAACATCGTTACTGAAAGAGGAGGCAAAATGAATTAAACTTATGCTGGCGATGCTCTTCTGTCTTGTGCACCTCTCTTCAAGTCATGCAGTCAAACTTTTTGTTGTTGTTTGCTGCTGCAACTGGTTTCGTTCATTTATAAGTGTATTTGAATGCCTGACAGACAGGTTTATATTGCATTTGTAATCTTTACTGCACTGAGAACATGAACAACTTATTTGGCACCAACGGTAGAGAGCGGAGGTGTAAAACCCCAACCCGACAAGGGTAGAAGTATCACATTAATGGTTTCATATCAGATCAAAACAAAGCATACATTCATTAGTAATACAAGAGTTCTCAAAGGTTACAAATGAAATACTGAAATACAAGGCTAACAAGGAAACAAAAGCTAAATACTAAGTCTGCGAATGCAAATCCTTCTAAGAGTCTCTACTTCAGAATAACTATCCAGGTCTTCTAAGTCCAAAAGTCTTTCCACTCATACCCAGCTTCCAACTAAAACCTGCCGCGGGAAAAGAAACGCGGCTGAGCTTAAAAAGCCCAGTGAACAGATATATATATATAGAAACGAAAACGAAAGCAAAAGAAAATGAACATGTATAGTTTAGTGCATTGGAATATATAAGTCATAGGCAAGATTATAAGTAAGAAAGAAATGAAAAGAAAAGGAAATAAAAGAGTCAGTAATCCTCCACGAGCCCGAACAAATCAAATATAGTAACCCTGTAGCAATTTAGAGGGGATGCCTCTCAAGTCACTAGATAATATGAGGGGTGACCTCATGTATCAAATTGGAATGATCAGTTCCCGAACTTTGTGAGAGACGTGTATTGCACACAACATCAATCACCGAACAATATAATATAATATCCATTAATACAAACACTAACCTAGGATGCATCCATACGCCCCTCGAACAATAATATAATAAATAATAAATATAATGTGCACGTTACGAACAATATAGGGACGGTGTGTAACATCACTCGAACACACTGGAGTCATGCCATTGGTGCATCAATGACACGGCCATGTTACCTTCATGGCTAGGAAACGAACTTGGCTCGGGTATCAACTGAAAGGTCAAAGGTCTAAATCACAGCAAAGGTCCAACTAGTCTAAGTCATCGAATCATGGTCAAAGTCCAAATATCAAAGGTTCATGGTAAAGGGTTCACGTCAAGATATTTCAGAAGTAAATGACAAAGGTTCGAAATCCTTTAAAACGTTTTCTTATAAAAATAATCTTACAAAATGGTCCTTTCAAAACAGTTTTTCATAGAGACAGCTTTAAAAATAGTTTTCTTAAAACGTTTTCATAAATAATCAAAAAGGTTTTCTCATCCCCTTTACAATGTCCAACATATTTGGGTTCAAGTCAAAGTTCCTATCAGAGTTCGCAGCAGGGTTCAAGACAAAAGATCAAGGCAAAGGTTCAACTCCAAGGTTCACAATACAAGGGAACATAGCAATGGCTTTGGGAATCCTAAACGAATCAAGATAAGAATCAAGAGAAACGAAGGCACCTTACAAGAAGGGCAGAATATCTGTACCTTATTAGCAGAACACAAGGATAGCAAATGACAAGGATCAACTTACTCCTTCCTCGAACCTAAGGGAGTAGAAGACAGAATGACAAGTGGTTTTTTGTTATCTTTCCATTTTAAGTAACTTTCCTTGTTAGGTAACTTTCCTTATTAGCAGGTTTTCCGAATTAGCAAGTTTCCATAATTAGAAAGATTATAATATCACCAATTTAGGTTAAGTCATTAATCAAGCCTTATTATGGGATTAAGGTATATTTTAGCTAGTTACAAGAGTCTAGGGTTATGTATGACAAGTTTTCATAGTTTAGGGTTTTAATTGTAAATTCACCAAATTCCAAGGTCTAATCATGAAAATACTTTAAGTTACTGATTTAAATACCCATGTTATTCAGAATGACACTTTAATCCCTTAAGCTTCACAAATTACCATTCATACCCCTCTAGTTACATTAATTACAAAACAACCCTATATTTACATAATTTACAATTTAACCCCTATCGTGTTTATATTTACACATCAAGCACTATAATATCCAAGATTACAGAATATACTCTCAAAGTTATGCATGACACGAATTGAACCTCTAAGTTTTACCTATTTACATAATTAGTCCTTTTAGTTTACAAATATCACAATTTACATCACAACTTCATTCTAATTACACATCAAACCCATAATTACCCAAAATTATATTACCTCCCTAATAACATTATTTACACAAAATGATCACAAGTTTCCTGAATTTACACCTTTAGTCCCTCTACTTAATTAAATTGCAATTCGAACCCTAAAATAACCCTTAAGTTTCAGGAATGACAAAACACACCCTTCTTATTTATTTCCCAAATCGTTAACCCTTTAACAATTTCAAAAACTAAACCCTAGCTCCTCAAATCATCAATCAATCATCACCACATCATTATTACTGCATTAATTATTCAGATTCATCCTCAAAACCCTAACCCTAAATCGCATGCTAGGTTTTCTATTTATTCTTTGTTTTTCAAATAAATCCGATTAACAAAATAATTCGACAAGGGTTATTTGGGCTAGAACAAATCGAATGAGCATTTTTCCAGAGTTGTATGTGTCGAATAGAGTTCAAATAAAATAAGTTTCAAACCCAGAAAAATCGTATGGCTTATTATGGAATTTATGCACGTTTTACACCTTATAAATTATAGCGATCATATAAGCTTGCATGGTTTGGTTTATCTATTTTATTTGGAACATATATGACGTAATAAACATAAGAAAAATATAGCTTGAAGATTCGAACGTCTAGAATGGATATTTAGAATTATTACCTTATCGGATCAAATAACTCGACAAAGAAAATCCCTAGCAACCAAAAAACGAACCCACGACCTTCTAACCAATTTTCTAAGCTTCTTTATATGTAGTAGAATACCAGAAAAATAGCCACGAATTTTCCCAGGGTCGAATGAAAGCAGTGTCGAATTTAGTTTAGGGTTTTTAAGGTTTCGGTATATAACTAAAAGGAAGAATAATAAGGCCGAATATATTAGGGATAGGAGAGCAAGAATTTCAGTCCAAGCAAGGTAATTAGGATCAAATACTGATTTGGAAGATTTCCTAATTTTATTGGTATTTATCTTGCATTTCATTTTATTTAAATTGAATTTACAAATAATAATAACATACATTAATTATAATTCGGCATATATATGTATTTATATATATTCATAAATTTTTGTACATTTCAAAATGTTAAATTGTAGACATAAAAATTACTTCGCTTCATATCTTGCTCATTCCCGAAGGTTTGGGATTTATTTGGTACTTTAAATGCTTATTAATCAAATTTTAAAATTATAGGGGCAAATTGGTCTTTTTGCATGTTTTAGATTTTTGGGTATTACAAATTCTTCCCCTTTAAAAGAAAAATTTCATCCTCGAAATTTGCAAAGAGACGGAAATAGAATAGAACGGAAAACGAACAAAGACACACCGGATCAAAATACGAAATATGGATAACTAGCTCGTATCGATTCTTCGGTTTCCCAGGTAGCCTCACGCTATGGGTGATTCCTCCAAAGAATCTTTACGAACGGAATAACTTTATTTCTCATGACTCGAATCAAAACGAAGTGGGTTCAAATTCCCGCAGAAAAAGACAAATTAGATTGATTCAGAACAAAAGGTCCATGCAACATAAAATGGACGATAGGCGAATCTTCCGGAAAGCTCATATGGAATACGAACAAGATTTCAGATCAAATTAATTGTATCGACAGTAAAGAGTTTTACAAGAATTCATGATTTATAGCCAAGGTCAACAGAATGCAAAACGAAATTCCAAACTCTTCCAGATGTCAAATGAACGAAAGTAGAGTCTACGCATCGGTAGAATGAACCTAAAGTCTCACTAATCACGGATAATCTAACAGAGATTCAAATTCTAAACTTCTTAGGTACTCCCCAAGATATCCTATGCCCACAACAAGTGCACGTTATATGATGTAAGTATTATCACGTTGGCCAGACGTCATAATACTAGCATCATATAAATATGCCCTTATGATGGTCATACTTTATCTCAATTCATAAACAAAACCACCTATCTTAATCCACCTAGTACTTCTACTATCTCGAGGTCAACAAAATCGAATGCCCTAGTCACGAGGGAAAAACAAAACTATTCGCAAGAGTATCCAAATCTTAGATTGCCTAGTAAAAGTGAGACACGCCGTCACAAGCATCATATCTTCCACAATTCGCCAAAAATCTCTCAAAACAAAGCCATCACCGAACATACGAAAATAAACACGAAACTAAAATGCTTCTAGGGAACTTAAATCATGAGAGGGTCTTATTACTATATAACGAAGCTTAAGTGAGTCAATGAAAGTGAAAGTTAGTCGTCAAAATCTTCGGTCTTCCCAGAATCAATTCTTCCAAACATAAAGGGTCTGTTTCTAAACTCCGTCCATTCAACACATCCAATCTCCTCAAGTCCGGTTAATCTGTCTTCGTCTGTCCATCAATCGGAAAGTGAAACCAAAATCGGGAACTTGTGTCTGGTTCGTCGAGCCTCCAGCAGTTCTTCTTGGAATGTGATGGAGTAATGTGGATTTCTGGCACGATCTTTGAATCTCCCCATCACCCAGTCTGCTTTCGCTCTCAATTCATCTTAGTACAACCAAGATGAATAGGGAAATTTAGACTGCATGTCTTCATCAGCTCCAGGTTCGCCATCTTGACAGAATTTCTTCTTCTGCATCGCCAACATTTCTGCCTTGTAAGGAATGTCTTCATTCTTCAGGGTAGCCACCGTTGTTGTCAACTCCAAGTCATGCAGGGAAATAATTCTTCTGATATGTTTCTAGTTGTCTTTGATGCATCCGAAAACTTCTTGTGCGGCAAAGGAGTATCACAGAGTCTCTTTCTGATTTATCCCAAAATTGTTCCGCCTGAAGGTATGGCAGCTAATTTCTAACTCAGCTTCTCCAAGACTCCATTCTCAACTAAGCTGTTTCCATCCGTTCACGAAATTTCTCCATGGTACCATAAGTTGCAAACATCTTCCAGAATTCTTCTGCAGAGTTCAAAAGGTTTCAGTTCTCCATTCTATTGTTGGTTTGACCACATGGTGATAGCTTTCAAAGCTCGCGGAATTTAAAGTGGTATCCTCAATTAAGAACATCGTCGTCTCAACAAATATCAATCTTTCAGTATACACAAATGACTAACAAAGTGTAAAGATGATTTTCATGCTCTTCCTCGTCCCCGAATGTACTATTAAGTCATACAATGACCATTTGTCCAAGTACTCACGAGAAAAACATTATTTATCAAATTCACAAGATGTCAGAGCTTTAGCTAATACAATTAGCGTCACTAACTGTCATAGCAGTCGTTTACGAATACAGAAGGCGATTCCAAGAATAAAATTAATTCATCAGAAGAAAACTTCGCGCTCAGAAATTAAACAAACACGTAGTCGTTTCAGGGAGGATGAATATTGGCTCCTAACAGTAATACGGTTCAGCTATCTCCAGTCACCATCCTTCTTTATCGCGAATGAAACTAAAACACGCCCAAAATATATACTTAGGTAAACTCACTTCCTGGTCTTCGGTTGCTGCTCTTCCCGGTTGCTCGAATCAATTGGTCTGATCCCGGACACATCTGAAAGACACCTTCGCTTGGCGACTAGACAATCTCTAGGTAACCTGTCAAATCCTACTTCACGCTCCGGTGGAAAGTTTGGTGGTTCGACTAGGAATCATATTCAGAATTCGCAGGGTGTCAAGTAACTCTCAAGATAAGGTTCATTTATTGGTGCACGAGATGGGTTCTAGGAAAACTTCACCATCACGAAAGTAACACACGAGTCTCCAGAGTAATAGTGATAGGAGAGAGTTTAACAATCGGTAATCATGGTAGAGAGTTCAAAATTGTTACAAACGTTAAAGATGAGACACAGAAGGGAAATTGTCAATATTTGAATGCTCAATCAACCAATTCCTTGAAGGAATAAAATCGAAGTTAACTATCTGAAGAAAGACAGATCAGCATAGAAAATTTTATCGTTTCAAAAGTGAGAGGGAAACATTCTTATACTCGTGGTTAAACACTACAAGACTTCTCGTAGGGACCGAGATGGGTGAAACGAAATCAACTAGTGTCGGAAGATTTATAGATACTTATCAAAAACAAGAGACAAAAAGAGAATACATCAAGTACGTCATCGCCATGGAGATTCTCAGAGTGCCCGAAGAGGCATCAAAATGATTGATGAAAGGATTAGAGATCAGAGTCAAAATCTGAAGATGAGGATTAATAGTGTCAGGCAATTATTATGAAATTTTCAATTTCTCTAAGATTTAAATAGGTTTCAAACCTAGGTGGTGCAAAGCATAAGCTTTCGATTTTCAAAAGTGATATCAGATATCAATAGGATCTAACCAATAGCGATAATTGTCAGGATTCTCATAGGAGTAGTAATGGATCACTCAGAACTGAGTAGTATCAGATGATACACTTCTTATCCGTCATAAGTAATGAATTTGTAGAATGTGTCAAACATATTATGGTTGAATGACCATCTGGATGGTCGGAAAGGTATCAAACCATTTATCAACCTAATCGGAAACGGGGATTCCAAATCAGGAAGTGAAACTTAAATGGTGCAAGGTATCCATGTAGTTCTCGAGGGATTTCAAACTTACTTGGTTACTAAACTTAGGTTGCAAGATTTCTAGCTTCTGAAACAAAAGTTCTTATAAGGCTTAGCTAAAGGCAAAGGCACGAATCAGAGTAATGCGGAAGCAATGATACCTAAACAAACGCCTTATAGTCTACCCATTCCTCACTGGTCAAAACTTACGTTCCTATAGGGAAATCTTAAAGCAAATTTTCAAAGGTTGTCTTACGAGCGCCTACAGGGAAAACTTAGTGGTCCTAGCTTACACAGGCCAAGGGTAAATATATTACGAATCGCAGCCTGTCTCTGATACCATAATTGTAACACCCCAACCCGACAAGGGTAGAAGTATCACATTAATGGTTTCATATCAGATCAAAACAAAGCATACATTCATTAGTAATACAAGAGTTCTCAAAGGTTACAAATGAAATACTGAAATACAAGGCTAACAAGGAAACAAAAGCTAAATACTAAGTCTGCGAATGCAAATCCTTCTAAGAGTCTCTACTTCAGAATAACTATCCAGGTCTTCTAAGTCCAAAAGTCTTTCCACTCATACTCAGCTTCCAACTAAAACCTGCCGCGGGAAAAGAAACGCGGCTGAGCTTAAAAAGCCCAGTGAACAGATATATATAGAAACGAAAACGAAAGCAAAAGAAAATGAACATGTATAGTTTAGTGCATTGGAATATATAAGTCATAGGCAAGATTATAAGTAAGAAAGAAATGAAAAGAAAAGGAAATAAAAGAGTCAGTAATCCTCCACGAGCCCGAACAAATCAAATATAGTAACCATGTAGCAATCTAGAGGGGATGCCTCTCAAGTCACTAGATAATATGAGGGGTGACCTCATGTATCAAATTGGAATGATCAGTTCCCGAACTTTGTGAGAGACGTGTATTGCACACAACATCAATCACCAAACAATATAATATAATATCCATTAATACAAACACTAACCTAGGATGCATCCATACGCCCCTCGAACAATAATATAATAAATAATAAATATAATGTGCACGTTACGAACAATATAGGGACGGTGTGTAACATCACTCGAACACACTGGAGTCATGCCATTGGTGCATCAATGACACGGCCATGTTACCTTCATGGCTAGGAAACGAACTTGGCTCGGGTATCAACTGAAAGGTCAAAGGTCTAAATCACAGCAAAGGTCCAACTAGTCTAAGTCATCGAATCATGGTCAAAGTCCAAATATCAAAGGTTCATGGTAAAGGGTTCACGTCAAGATATTTCAGAAGTAAATGACAAAGGTTCGAAATCCTTTAAAACGTTTTCTTATAAAAATAATCTTACAAAATGGTCCTTTCAAAACAGTTTTTCATAGAGACAGCTTTAAAAATAGTTTTCTTAAAACGTTTTCATAAATAATCAAAAAGGTTTTCTCATCCCCTTTACAATGTCCAACATATTTGGGTTCAAGTCAAAGTTCCTATCAGAGTTCGCAGCAGGGTTCAAGACAAAAGATCAAGGCAAAGGTTCAACTCCAAGGTTCACAATACAAGGGAACATAGCAATGGCTTTGGGAATCCTAAACGAATCAAGATAAGAATCAAGAGAAACGAAGGCACCTTACAAGAAGGGCAGAATATCTGTACCTTATTAGCAGAACACAAGGATAGCAAATGACAAGGATCAACTTACTCCTTCCTCGAACCTAAGGGAGTAGAAGACAGAATGACAAGTGGTTTTTTGTTATCTTTCCATTTTAAGTAACTTTCCTTGTTAGGTAACTTTCCTTATTAGCAGGTTTTCCGAATTAGCAAGTTTCCATAATTAGAAAGATTATAATATCACCAATTTAGGTTAAGTCATTAATCAAGCCTTATTATGGGATTAAGGTATATTTTAGCTAGTTACAAGAGTCTAGGGTTATGTATGACAAGTTTTCATAGTTTAGGGTTTTAATTGTAAATTCACCAAATTCCAAGGTCTAATCATGAAAATACTTTAAGTTACTGATTTAAATACCCATGTTATTCAGAATGACACTTTAATCCCTTAAGCTTCACAAATTACCATTCATACCCCTCTAGTTACATTAATTACAAAACAACCCTATATTTACATAATTTACAATTTAACCCCTATCGTGTTTATATTTACACATCAAGCACTATAATATCCAAGATTACAGAATATACTCTCAAAGTTATGCATGACACGAATTGAACCTCTAAGTTTTACCTATTTACATAATTAGTCCTTTTAGTTTACAAATATCACAATTTACATCACAACTTCATTCTAATTACACATCAAACCCATAATTACCCAAAATTATATTACCTCCCTAATAAAATTATTTACACAAAATGATCACAAGTTTCCTGAATTTACACCTTTAGTCCCTCTACTTAATTAAATTGCAATTCGAACCCTAAAATAACAATTAAATCATTATCTTGCAAATTTTACACATAAGGACCTCATGTTATAATTTTTATACATTTGTACTATCCTAATTAACATTATAAAAATAACCCTTAAGTTTCAGGAATGACAAAACACACCCTTCTTATTTATTTCCCAAATCGTTAACCCTTTAACAATTTCAAAAACTAAACCCTAGCTCCTCAAATCATCAATCAATCATCACCACATCATTATTACTGCATTAATTATTCAGATTCATCCTCAAAACCCTAACCCTAAATCGCATGCTAGGTTTTCTATTTATTCTTTGTTTTTCAAATAAATCCGATTAACAAAATAATTCGACAAGGGTTATTTGGGCTAGAAAAAATCGAATGATCATTTTTCCAGAGTTGTATGTGTCGAATAGAGTTCAAATAAAATAAGTTTCAAACCCAGAAAAATCGTATGGCTTATTATGGAATTTATGCACGTTTTACACCTTATAAATTATAGCGATCATATAAGCTTGCATGGTTCGGTTTATCTATTTTATTTGGAACATATATGATGTAATAAACATAAGAAAAATATAGCTTGAAGATTCAAACGTGTAGAAGGGATATTTAGAATTATTACCTTATCGGATCAATTAACTCGACAAAGAAAATCCCTAGCAACCAACAAACGAACCCACGACCTTCTAACCAATTTTATAAGCTTCTTTATATGTAGTAGAATACCAGAAAAATAGCCACGAATTTTCCCAGGGTCGAATGAAAGCAGTGTCGAATTTAGTTTAGGGTTTTTAAGGTTTCGGTATATAATTAAAAGGAAGAATAATAAGGCCGAATATATTAGGGATAGGAGAGCAAGAATTTCAGTCCAAGCAAGGTAATTAGGATCAAATACTGATTTGGAAGATTTCCTAATTTTATTGGTATTTATCTTGCATTTCATTTTATTTAAATTGAATTTACAAATAATAATAACATACATTAATTATAATTCGGCATATATATGTATTTATATATGTTCATAAATTTTTGTACATTTCAAAATGTTAAATTGTAGACATAAAAATTACTTCGCTTCATATCTTGCTCATTCCCGAAGGTTTGGGATTTATTTGGTACTTTAAATGCTTATTAATCAAATTTTAAAATTATAGGGGCAAATTGGTCTTTTTGCATGTTTTAGATTTTTGGGTATTACAGGAGGTCTGCAAAAGGGATTGTGGTTTTAGATCTTTAGGAAATCCTTTTTTTTAATACTTATTGTCCTTTGATACAGAGCTGGTGTAACTTGTATATTCTTGTATTGTGATTGCACTTTCTACCGTGGCTGGAGCTTCTGGATGTCTTTTTCTCTTTTGGCACGTGCATGTTAAAATGACAAGCTGCAAATGATGGGCATAGATTCTATCAGGCAAACAAAATAATTATTTAAAACCTAAATTAACGAATACCAGTGACAAATAAACAACTTTAACAAATGAGGCTATAGGAGGAATAAACCGGCAAGTCTCAAAGCAGATAATCAGCAAAAGTGAGAAAAACCTACAGGCGAAATATTAAGACGAATCAATCTATACCAACAACAAAACTCCTTTATTTGTTGATTTGAGAAAATAGACTTTTATAGAATAGGTGCAGGAAATACCAAAAATAAAACCTAATGGGTGAAACGGGTATAATTACATATCTACAATGGGAAATCCTTATTAGCTTCCAAACATATTTACAAACCATAGTAGCATACCTCCTATTTGATTAAAAAGAGTAAATTACAATGATATTGCATAAAAAAGTAAAATAATCAACAGGATGCATACCTGGTTATTCTAAAAGGAAATGTTTGTTTCTTCGTGCATACCCATATATTTAATGCAGATAACATGATGAATAGTATACAGCGAAATTCCAAAATCACCTGTGACACTGATTTTTTTGGTTTCGCACTAACTGTTAAGAGTTTTATTCTATTGGTGATGAGTGCTGCAGTAAAGGCATGCGATAATTTTTTTGCATTCAAAGATGGTAGAAGAGATAACAAAAAACCTAAGGCGTGTGATAAAAAAACAAATTTTGCACCTCAAGGGTGCCCAAAGATTAATTGTTTTTTCTTTATCTGTCAGGGGCAAAAGCTTGTGCCTTATACTTTTAAAACTTGCTTTGTTTTTTGCATATTCGTAAATACAGATATATAGAAGCTACAAATCAACAGTATCATCCAATAACAAACAAAAGCTGGGAAACGGGACAGGATACTGCAAGGAAGTGATTTGCCTCAAACCAGTCATGACAGCATTCTATTTGGTTACGCAATTTTTTTTCAGCAATTGTATTGTGCTATTCAGTATAATCTTTTATAGAAGTGTAATTATGAGAACGCCAAAAAAAATAGGATAATTATAATCGCAACAGAATACTAACTATTAGCATTGGGAAAAACAAAAATATCAGACATTCTTTGTTACTGTCATGGTAACGATTTGTTTTTCTAGCAAACATTTTAGGTTTTTTGTGATCTCTTATACCATCTTTGAATGGAAAAATTATATCGGTTGCCTTTGCCATACATAAATAAAAAATACTTTCATTTATTTTTTACTCAAATAGATCGAACCTACGTGAAGAGGTAACTGCTCAAAAAACAGATGTATATTGTCATAAGTATATATATATATATATACAAAGTTTTAGATTACCTTTTGGGCATCAACTGTATTAATCAACTACAAAACCCACACGCTTATGCATACTGTTGAATTGAGGTACGTATGAAGATTTGGTAGAGGCAAAGCCTGCAAAGTCAGGTCATTTGGATCTCTAACTCTGCGTTAGCTGGATTGGAGGTAGTTGTTTCTGCTTGCAGAGGAATCTGGTGAAAAGGCATGCATACAAAGCCACTTTTTTGCATTCGGTATGCCCGCAATGCCAATAAAATAAAGGCAAGAAACCGTAAACTATTAGTATTGACCTTTAGCATGGCTTAATAGGTGAGATGGGTGCCTCGCTAACACTTGTTTGATCAATTGTTTGATTTTCAACATACTTAGAATTGTCACTTGAGTTTCAAACAACGATGGGTGTTAGTATCCACACGCTTATGCGTGCTGTTGTGTAAAGGTACGCATGAAGACCTGGTGAAGCCAGATTGTGCAAAGCTGTTTGATTTTCAACATACTTAGAATTGTCACCTGAGTTTCAAACAACGATGGGTGTTAGTATCCACACGCTTATGCGTGCTGTTGTATAAAGGTACGCATGAAGACCTGGTGAAGGCAGATTCTGCAAAGCCAGTGTATTTGTATCTCCAACTTTACATTAGTTGGATTCGAGGCACATGTTTCTTCTGTCACAGAAATCTAGTCAAGAGCCGTGAACAGAAAGTGACTTTCTGTACTTGATATGCCTGGGCTGCCAAGAAAATAAAGGCATCAGTAAACATCTGTTTGAGGTAACTGCTAAATTTCGGCCCCTAAAATGCATACAAATGTAGGGATAAAACATTTTGAAAGGAAATAATGGTAAAAGGCGCAAAGTATCAATAATGACCTTTAGCAGTTGTAAGAATTGCCTTAATGCTTGAGGCGGGTGTGTCGTTAATACCTGTCTGGTGAATTGTTATCCCGGTCATGAAGAAACTGCGACAACAATAAGAGCTGACATAAGTCATGACCTTTCTTATTCGGAGTGATTTTGAATATAGGAGTTTGGTTGATGCAAGCATTTAAAAAAAATTCTGCAGTAAAATAGTGCACAAACATCAGAAAGTCTTCGTCCAGCACACTTTAAGGCACTGTATTATAATTTTGATTATAAATTTCCTATGAATAAGCCAGCCAATGATCGTTGTATCACCTGAGCGATGGAAATGGTTTGACCACGTACAGCATAGTCACATTTCAACAGCTGCCAATGAAATCATCGCCACAAAGGTATTGATCCGTGCTAAATAGATATAAATATTATGCAACGACGGATACGCGTGAATAATTACAAATTACCCCTTTGTGAAAAAGGATACTTGCAAAAACTCACGTTCGTGTGTAGTGTGAAGACAGGTAAGTAATTACCCGAATCGTTTCCCAACAAGGTGTGAATGGGCAAACTGTGGAAAGTTAGGATTAGAGTGACTGATGTGATTAGGTATTTGATTTTGCTTTTTTAATAATTCTAAATAACAAATTAAAAATAGATATGCACAAGAAAATTAAACGCGAATTTAAACTAAACTAAAATCGTGTAACAGGGAATCTAAAACGGGACAAAAGCTGAAATATATGAAATTTAAAACCTAAAAATGTAAAATTACTTAAAACTTATTTAAAAACTAAAATTATATTTTTTATACTTTTTATTTAATTATTATTAATTATTTATTATTTAATAATTATTTAAAACTAATTTAAATTATAATAAATACTAAATAAACAAAGAAAAATCTAAAAATTTTTCTATAAATATTATTAAGTAAAAAGAAGCTAAGAAAATTATAAAAATGAAAATTACTTAAATAAAAATTTAAAAAGATAAATTCTATTAAATAGAAGCTATCACTATTTTTCTATTTTTGTTTTTCTTAAGGTCTAAAAATATGATTATATTTTTCCTGGATTATAATTAATAAAAGAAAATTATGAAAATTAAAATTATATTTTTCTGATTATTTTTCTATTTATTATGATTTAATTACTAATAGAAACTAATAAAAAAGATTAAAAATATCAAATGACTTTAGAAAAATCTGAAAAATTCAGGATAAGTCTAAATTAATATTTAAAAGCTATGAAAAATAAAAGCAGAAGTTATCTAAGCCCAAAAAGCAGATTTGGGCAGATAAGCAGTAAGCAAATAAGCCCAAAATAAGCTAATAAGCACAAAAATTATCCAAAAGCTCAGGACAGGATTAAACAACTATGAGAAGCTTAAAACAACTTAAAATGATCAAATAAGCACTAAGGATCAGCAGATAAGCAGTAGCACAGTACAAGTTTCAAGACAGAAAAGTGCAGTTAAACCACCTTACTAGCAGATCAATTTTAAGCAACTAAATAAGCTGATAAGCAGAATATTAAGGGGGAAAAAGATACCCTATACTACTGGCTACACAAAAATCCAAAAAGCCCCATCTCAATCAACCCAATTGAACCCTAATAAGCACCTAGATCAGATGCTCAGAACTGGGTTTAAACCTGATTTTTGACTTTTGCAGTAAAACACAAAAGTTGACTTTTATGAACTTTAACCTAGATTTTTCCTACTGATTATGATGTATTAAGATAAATTAAGATAAGATTAAGCTATTTTAACAAGTTATGAACTAATTTGATGAATTTCACAATATAAAACCTAACAGTGAACAATTTAAGAGAGATTAAAGATGATTTTGACTTTTAATCAAACAAGCACTGATTTTTAATGTTTCTCTGAGTTATTATGAGCTAGTATAACATGAAGCAATAGCAAACAATGACACAAACCATCAGCAACACAGTTCACACAGTAATAGCCAAACAGTCCCTTAATGACTGATTTTTATGATTATCAAAGCAACTCACAGATTTAAACCACAATACTGATTTCAGAACTCATAATATCATTACACAAGATCAAGCAAGCATAAAAATCCAATAGTAGCAGCAAGAAACACAGAGATAGACCAATTGCTATTTCTAACTGTAATATGAGATTTTTAGCACCAAGTAATTCCAAAGAGCAACCAACTGATTTTAAACCTTATTACCACTTAACAGTTACTACAAATCATAAAAATACCAAGTAACAAGCATGAAACACAGAGATACAGTGAAATGCCAAAATGGATAAAAAAAGCTTACAAATGATATCCAGACCAAGAACATGAAACCAAGAACCAAGAACAGTACTATAGGCCTTCCACAAGACCACTAAACCAAGGGCAATCCAAAATTCACCCTGCTCCAGCCATGATCATCATCTTCCTTGCCATTTCTGAATTTCACTCTTATTTTGTTATTTTTTTGTATTTTTGATTTTTATAGCTAAACTGAGTTTTAAGATTACTAAAAGCTTACACAAGCTTTATAAGGAGCTTATATGATCTAACTGAGTTCAATAACAACACTAAGAACACATTCACAATTTCATGGAAATTTGAACAATTACTGCATATACTGAATTCGTACTTGAAACTTGAAATTGATTACTTAAAAAGGTTTATAATACACTGAAATAACTTAATTCAAGACTTGAAAGCTTAAACATACACTTTGAAATTGAAAATTAACTAGTCGACATACATTAACTAAAATTACACTAGATATCTTGTTACACTGCATCTTCCTTCTTCTTTATAGACTTTTGAGACTCCCCACTTGATTCTGAACATATCCCATCAACAATCTTGACCATTGGATGAGTCAAAGTGATCCAAGCCGTTTTAAACCAATTTTGGCGCCAAAAGTGATATACATAACTTGCCGCCGAAATTTTTCAATTAAAGAATTTTGGAGGGTTGTGGTGGAGGAGGGAACAAGATTGGAAGGGTTTATTAGACAATTTGGGTGGTTTTGATGAAAACAGGGGGTTATGGGGTTGTTTTGAGGAAAATTGCAATGGAGAAAGCATTTAATGCAAAGGGGAGTGTACAGAGGTGGTGGAGTAGACTTGGTGAGGTGGAGGTGATGAGGTGGTGGAGAAAACCACCATGGTTTTGGTGTTGCAGGGATGGAGGAGGAGAGAGCACAGTGAAGATGGTTTGAGCGGGGTCAACGGGGTCAAACCCCGTTTATTAATAAAGTTGGGTTTTTGTTTAGTGGGCTTGGGATTTAACTGGGCCAAGGGTAGGGGAGTTGGGTTTGTGTTTTGGTTTTATTTATTTTTGGGTTTGGGGTAATAGTTTAGGATCCGGTTTGGTTTATAGCTTTCTAAGCCCAAGGACCAAAGGTGTATTTTCTGAATTTATGAAGGGTTGAACCTGCAACATTTCCAAAGTTATCCAAAGGACCAATTCTGCCATAGATGAATAGAACAAGGGTTACATTTGATAATTTTCCAATTTTTAAAACCCAGGGACTATTTTTGACATTTTGTGAAACTTCAGGGACTGAAAATGACAATTATGCAAACTTTGTTCGTTTTTCACTTGTTTTCAATCTTTTTGTTCCTGAGTCATATAAAAACACATTTTATGATATTTTCTGTATTTTGAAGCATATCTGCATGTTTTTAAATGATTTTGCAGATAAAATGTGACAGAAATGATGAGTATTTAGACACTCATCAGGTATAAAGGTATAAAACACAAAAGGGTCATTTAATCAACCTTCAAAAGCAAGACTAATGTCATAATTTGTACCTACAGTTGGATGGCCCAACGAAGTTACTGCTAAAGCAGCATTATCAAGAGGATTATACAAAATAAGGGCCACATTCGACTCTGAATAGAATAAACAGAAGTAAACAACCACTAACCAATCTGGATATTCATATTAGACCGTTTCAGTCAATGGCTGCTGAAGAAAGTGTTGCTCAGCGGCATATGTAAGTCGGTTGCAACACAATGACGTTCCAGGCGAAATTGGCGGGTTGTTAGACCCATCTTTCGTACCAAAATATCAGCTGCTGAGAATTGAAAACACAAAAAAGATAAAGATAAATTCTACATTGCATAAAAAAAATAGCACAGAAAAATTGTAGCAACTATAGAAAAGAAAGTAACCTTCGGAAACACCAAGCCTTGCTGTATTGGCAGTTGCACCACAATGATCTTTCAGCCGAAGTTGCGGGGCTGTTAGGCACGCATTTTGTGCCGAAATATTAGCTGCAAGCAATTGAAAACACAAAGCAACACCTAATAAAGTAATTGGTGCAGAAACTATAAAGGATAAAAGACTAATTTTATCAACCTTGAAAATCAACACTAACGGGATGATCTACATCTGCAGCTGGACAAGGCAATGAACTTGCTGGTAGAGCAGTACCATCAAGAGAATGTGCCAAAATGGGAGCCGCATCCGTTGGCACGTATGCTCCCCCCCTAGCGCGTTTACACACAGGTGTGGCTGCATTTTTTTTAACAGATACGCAAACATGGATGTTTGCTTTTGCCATCAGGAAAAGATTTAAAATTAGGACCCTGTGAACACAGTCAACAGAAGTAAGCAATCACTAACCAATATGGATATTCACATTAGATCGTTTCAGTCGATGGCTTCCAAATAAGCTGTTTGTCTATGGCACATCTACGCCGGTTACATCAGAACAATGCTTCAGTGGAACTTGCGGGGCTATTAGGCGCATATTTGCTAGCCAAATATCATCTGGCCAGAATTGAAAAGACAAAAACATAAACATAAACTCTATATTGCATAAAAAATAATACTACAAGTTCTACCAACTATATAAAAGAAACTAATATTCACAAACAGCAACAGTCAACGTCAAGGAAGGTATGACATTGTGTTTAGTTTGACTTTGCAACGGGGAGTTGCCACAATCATCTATAGTCACCTCGTCATTGATTATTGGGTTTCGCAAAAGTAGCTTTCTCATATTTTGGGCAAGACGTGTAGCAATTGGTTTCATTCTAGCATTTGGTTTCACACCTAAAAACATCAACGCAGAGATGGAAGAGGCAGCAAAAAATAGATAACCAAAAAACAATTACACAAACTTTATAAGTAATCAGTATGCCGAACAACAACGTTTTTAAAGAATCATCAACAAACGTATGCAGCCAATGTCACCAAAAGAAGGCCAAAATAACCTAGAGATCACTATAAAAGGTAAAACATGCTTACTTACACATAAATAGTTATTTACATCCAAAACAGGCAACAATATATCGCATAAAACCCTAAACAAAATACACAATCATAAAACCACAATAAATACTATGAAAGCAAAAGCGATATGGCCTAAACAACAGAAACAACAACAACAACAATAAAAAAAACAGAAGCTACAATCAGTGCCTGAATATATCCTTCACACACGATGAAACCACACCGTTTTTTTTTTTTTTTTTTTTTTTTTTTTCCGGGAAAAAAAGCCGAACATCTAAATCAGATCCAAAAGTGTGGATATAAGCGACCTAATGACTGTGGCAAAAAACAAATGGCCTAAAAACAACCACAAACTTAAAAAATTAATAAACACACTATTCATACCACTGTAGCTCCCCTCACAAAGCACTGTAGTTACAAAATAACCCACAAAGTCGGATCGGAAAACGCAAAATAACCGTCGGGTAAAGATACCAGAATTAATCATCCCGGATCTCAAGAAAAAGAAGAGCATGTGAGTGAAGAGCAACAGTTAGATGACCCAAGAGCAACCCAATGCCTAACCCAAACCCGGGCTCAAACGGGTAGAAACAAAATTTCGGGCGGGTCGCGCCATAAATGTATAATAGATATAATTAGGTTCGAGAGGCACATAATGTGGTTTTTCATGAGCAAACTGATTTTGTACCTCATGGAGTGGTTCTGTGTCATAAGTTGGAGGAATTTCATAATCACTGCATGATGTTGTTTCTTGCTGATTAGCCATAAAGTTGAAGTTTCCATTGAGATCTGCTGCATTATCAATAACTTTTGTTGTAACCATGAAGTCATATTCCTCAGCAGTCAACGGTGTACCCGACTCTTCTTTTTTGGCTAGCATCAACATGTACTAGAGCTTTGATAGCTTCGTCATTGCATTGACATTGCAATCTCTACCAATATCACTACTGTGAATTTCAGATGTAGGTTTCTGAATTGTAGTCGTAAAACAGTAATTCTCATTTTGATTAACTCCGTTCTTATTCACAAACTGATCCATTTGGTTTCCAGCATACTGCCCTGCATATTGCATCTGATTCCCCATCTGTATACCCGTGGCATTTCCTTGCTGATTCTCAATAACAAGTTATGAACTAATTTGATGAATTTCACAATATAAAACCTAACAGTGAACAATTTAAGAGAGATTAAAGATGATTTTGACTTTTAATCAAACAAGCACTGATTTTTAATGTTTCTCTGAGTTATTATGAGCTAGTATAACATGAAGCAATAGCAAACAATGACACAAACCATCAGCAACACAGTTCACACAGTAATAGCCAAACAGTCCCTTAATGACTGATTTTTATGATTATCAAAGCAACTCACAGATTTAAACCACAATACTGATTTCAGAACTCATAATATCATTACACAAGATCAAGCAAGCATAAAAATCCAATTGTAGCAGCAAGAAACACAGAGATAGACCAATTGCTATTTCTAACTGTAATATGAGATTTTTAGCACCAAGTAATTCCAAAGAGCAACCAACTGATTTTAAACCTTATTACCACTTAACAGTTACTACAAATCATAAAAATACCAAGTAACAAGCATGAAACACAGAGATACAGTGAAATGCCAAAATGGATCAAAAAAGCTTACAAATGATATCCAGACCAAGAACATGAAACCAAGAACCAAGAACACTACTATAGGCCTTCCACAAGACCACTAAACCAAGGGCAATCCAAAATTCACCCTGCTCCAGCCATGATCATCATCTTCCTTGCCATTTCTGAATTTCACTCTTATTTTGTTATTTTTTTGTATTTTTGATTTTTATAGCTAAACTGAGTTTTAAGATTACTAAAAGCTTACACAAGCTTTATAAGGAGCTTATATGATCTAACTGAGTTCAATAACAACACTAAGAACACATTCACAATTTCATGGAAATTTGAACAATTACTGCATATACTGAATTCGTACTTGAAACTTGAAATTGATTACTTAAAAAGGTTTATAATATACTGAAATAACTTAATTCAAGACTTGAAAGCTTAAACATACACTTTGAAATTGAAAATTAACTAGTCGACATACATTAACTAAAATTACACTAGATATCTTGTTACACTGCATCTTCCTTCTTCTTTATAGACTTTTGAGACTCCCCACTTGATTCTGAACATATCCCATCAACAATTTTGACCATTGGATGAGTCAAAGTGATCCAAGCCGTTTAAACCAATTTTGGCGCCAAAAGTGATATACATAACTTGCAGCCGAAAATTTTCAATTAAAGAATTTTGGAGGGTTGTGGTGGAGGAGGGAACAAGATTGGAAGGGTTTATTAGACAATTTGGGTGGTTTTGATGAAAACAGGGGTTATGGGGTTGTTTTGAGGAAAATTGCAATGGAGAAAGCATTTAATGCAAAGGGGAGTGTACAGAGGTGGTGGAGTAGACTTGGTAAGGTGGAGGTGATGAGGTGGTGGTGATGAGGTGGTGGAGAAAACCACCATGGTTTTGGTGTTTCAGGGATGGAGGAGGAGAGAGCACAGTGAAGATGGTTTGAGCGGGGTCAACGGGGTCAAACCCCGTTTATTAATAAAGTTGGGTTTTTGTTTAGTGGGCTTGGGATTTAACTAGGCCAAGGGTAGGGGAGTTGGGTTTGTGTTTTGGTTTTATTTATTTTTGGGTTTGGGGTAATAGTTTAGGATCCGGTTTGGTTTATAGCTTTCTAAGCCCAAGGACCAAAGGTGTATTTTCTGAATTTATGAAGGGTTGAACCTGCAACATTTCCAAAGTTATCCAAAGGACCAATTCTGCCATAGATGAATAGAACAAGGGTTACATTTGATAATTTTCCAATTTTTAAAACCCAGGGACTATTTTTGACATTTTGTCAAACTTCAGGGACTGAAAATGACAATTATGCAAACTTTGTTCGTTTTTCACTTGTTTTTAATCTTTTTGTTCCTGAGTCATAAAAAAACACATTTTATGATATTTTCTGTATTTTGAAGCATATCTGCATGTTTTTAAATGTTTTTGCAGATAAAATGTGACAGAAATGATGAGTATTTAGACACTCATCAATCCCCCACACTAAACTATTGCTAGTCTCTAGCAATCTTTTATGAAGTTTTAATGGATTTTATCTCTTTACCAAAAGCCATTACTTCTGGAGTAGCCAATGTTTTAGTATGTGATACTTTGGTACAATGATAACCAAATGATTTTGAGCAAATCATCAGCTGTCAACGGATTTGATTTGTCTTTACCAAAAGCCGTTTGCTTCTGGACTAGCCAACTCTTAGATAAAATACAGTTATAATCTTTGGTGAGCTGATTACCAATCATGGTTTTCTACTGCCTTAACCACAAGCCATAACCTTGCGGGCTAGCCAACTCTTCACTTATAAAGATATGGTGAGTCGAATACCATACAATTTTCGGCAAATTGTAAGCCATCAATGGATTTGAGACATCTTTACCAATAGCCGTTTGCTCTCAGATTAGCCAATCCTTATGTGGGTTAGACATGGCGGACTGATAACCATTTATTGCGTTCTAAGTGAGAAAAAATTTTAAAATTTTGGCTAAAATGGGGGTACTAGATGGTACATTTGATCAAATTCGCTAGAATTCCCCCCCACACTTAGAACTGAATATTGCCCTCAATATTCAAAGTACCGGTTGTTAAACCAACACTTAGAATGTGAAAGGGAAATACTGAATAGCCATTATTTAATATACATACACTTTTTTTTTTGACTGTACATATATACAACATGTGGGGCATCTCCCCCACACTAGGTGGTAGAACAGAGAAAGAAAACAGAGACACGGGTGAGAACCCATGTTTTGCTAATGTTTTTTTTTTTTTTTTTTTTTTTTTTTTTTTTTTTTTTTTGATCACCGAGTCACTAGCTTGACTCGATCCCCGAATTTATTGGTTCATGGGGAAAGTTTGGAGATCCGGGACAACCATGGGTGGTATGTCCTCTCCAAAGTAGTGTTTTAAACGATGACCATTCACTTTGAAATTTGGACCGTCATTTTGAGATAACTCAACGGTACCATATGGATAAACCTTTGTAATAGTGAATGGACCAGACCAACGGGATTTGAGTTTGCCTGAGAAGATCTTTAATCTTGAATTGAAAAGAAGGACTCGATCACCAACGTTGAAAACGCGGTTCTTGATTTTAGAGTCATGAATCTTCTTTGTCTTTTCTTTATAGATCAAAGAGTTCTCGTAGGCCTGATCACGCAGTTCATTTAATTCATTCATTTGGGTTGGAGGTCAAAGTTAGCATGTTTCAAGGCCCAGTAGGCTTTGTGCTCTAATTCGATCGGAAGATGACATGCCTTTCCGTACACAAGTTTGTAAGGCGTACACCCGATGGGTGTTTTGTAAGCTGTACGAAAGGCCCATAATGCATCATCCAATTTATCCGACCAGGATGCACGATTTTCTCCTACAGTCCTTTCCAGGATTCTTTTAATACCCCGATTTGAAACTTCTACTTGTCCACTTGTTTGTGGGTGATACGCAGTAGAAAGACGGTGAGTTACACCATACTTTTGCATGACTTTATCAAATTTGTCATTGCAAAAATGCGTACCACGATCACTGATTATAGCACGTGGAGTTCCAAAACGGGCAAACAGAGCTTTGAGGAATTTTACAACCACTCGGGCATCATTAGTGGGTAAAGCTTTTGCTTCAACCCATTTTGACAAATAGTCAACAGCCACGAGAATGTATTTATTTCCTCGAGATGATGGAAATGGCCCCATAAAGTCAATGCCCCAGACATCAAAAATTTCACAAACTTGAATAGCATTTTGTGGCATTTCATTTCGTTGTGAAATATTTCCGTGACGCTGACAAGCTTCACAAGTTTTGATGAGATCTTGGGCATCCTTATAGATTGTGGGCCAATAAAACCCAGAATCAAACACCTTTTTGGCGGTGTAGTTTGGACTATGATGGCCCCCAGTGGGTCCAGCATGGCAAGCTTTGAGAATGTCAATAGCTTCCTATCCGTAAACACACCGTCGGATGACTTGATCCGCACAGATTTTGAACAAGTAGGGGTCATCCCAGAAGTAATGTTTAACATCTTTGAAGAATTTATTCTTCTGTTGGGTCGACATCCCTTTCACTATGAAGTTACCCGCATAGTAATTTACGAAGTCAGCAAACCACGGGGTGGTAGAATCTCCATGAAAAGCAACCGCATTGAGTGTCTCGAGAGGAAATGTTTCATTTATTTCCTTTTTCTCGAAAACATCTTGGTGTGGGTTCTCTAATCGGGATAGATGATCAGCAGCTAGGTTCTCAGCTCCTTTTTTATCACGTATTGTGATATCAAATTCTTGCAGGAGGAGAACCCAACGGAGCAATCTCGGCTTTGCATCTTGTTTTGCAAAGAGATATTTGAGAGCCGAGTGATCCGTATACACTACACATTTTGTCAAGATTAAATACGGCCGAAATTTCTCAAAGGCATACACCACAGCCAATAATTCTTTTTCTGTAGTGGTGTAATGAGTTTGAGCTTCAGTCATGGTTTTACTTGCGTAGTGGATAGGCTGAAAGTGTTTGGCTTTTCGTTGCCCCAGGACTGCACCGATAGCAAAATCACTTGCATCGCACATGAGCTCAAAGGGAAAATCCCAGTCGGGGGCAACTAGAATGGGTGCTTCAGTAAGCTTTGTTAGGAATATGAATATTCAGCTGAAGACTCGGTCACCCCGAGTACTTATTAGCACATCATAGCTCGTAGGATTATCAGTAATATTATTAGTAGCTTAGTTATTATTATGAGTATTGTGGAGTGGGTCGGGTCTTTACCCTCTGTCAGCTCACTCTACAGCCCGCTAGGGGCATAATATATTGTACTATAAATACCCCTTCCCACACAAGGGAAGGGTTGGACCTTTCAAGCTAATAGATTACTAGTTACTTTCTCTCTCTAAAAGGCTCCCACTTTCTCACTCTAAAATTTCTTCTATTCGATCCAAACAAGCCTCAAACTAGTGATTCTTGTATTGTGAATACCCTACAATTGGTATCAAGAGCCATGGTTAGGTCCATGAGAGTTGGTATTCACGGATTTGTGTAGTTTGTGAGGTTTTTGGTTCGATTTGTTTAGATATTTGTTAAGGTTTTTGGTTCGATTTGTTATTTCATTTTGTGCTTTGTCTAGTGATTTAAAGTTGTTATTACTTGTACTTTCTAGCTTAGGAATAGTATAAGAGTAGTATTTAGTGCTTGGATTCACAGATTTAAGGTTCGTGTGGTGTTTTCAAGTGATTCGAGTGCTTTTTCTTTCAAGTGTTCTTGAATGCGGTTTGTGTAGTTTGGTCGATCTTGAACGCGGTTTGTGTTACATCGGGTACGCGGTTTGTCTTTTTACTAGTTTAGGCAAAAGGACAAACTGCATTGAAAGTGACAGGTTTGGAAGTTTGTGCCAACGCGGTTTGTCTCTACGGTGCGTACGCGGTTTGTGTCTACGCGGTTTGTATATCCAGTGTGAACTCGGTTTGTCTCTTAGGTGCATACGCGGTTTGTGTCAACGCGGTTTGTATCTCTAGTGTGAACTCGGTTTGTCTCTTTGGCGCATACGCGGTTTGTGTCAACGCGGTTTGTATCTCCAGTTTGAACTCGGTTTGTCCCTTAGGTGCATACGCGGTTTGTGTCAACGCGGTTTGTATATCTAGTGTGAACTCGGTTTGTCTCTTAGGCACATACGCGGTTTGTGTCAACGCGGTTTGTATCTCCTGTGTGAACTCGGTTTGTCTCTTAGGCGCATACGCGGTTTGTGTCTACGCGGTTTGTCTAGGCGGTTTGTGTCTTGGTGATTTTAGAAATTCCCGCGAAAGATTCGATTTCTCGGTTAAATCACAAGATCAGTAAAATCCCGTAGTTACTATGGCTACCACATCAAGTACATCATCAGATGATATTCAAGCAGCAGGATCTGACACTCGTCCACCTATGCTAGATAGGACGGATTATGAGTCTTGGGCACAACGAATTAGACTTTATTGCTTGGGAAAAGATAATGGTGTTAACATTCTTAAGTCAATTGACGAAGGACCTTATCAGATGGGTACCACCAGAGACGTTGTTACAACTGGTGAAGATGGAACTGTAACTTGGGGCATCGACAGACCTAGAAACTACAATGATCTTAATGAAGAAGAAAAGAAGAGGTATGATGCCGATATTAGAGCCTCCAACATAGTTATTCAAGGTCTTCCAAAGGATGTATACAAGCTCATCAATTTCAACACTGAAGCCAAAGCTGTGTGGGACAATGTTAAGATGCTGTTAGCAGGGTCAGAACTCACAAAGGAAGATCGTGAGTCACAGCTGTATGATGAGTTCGAGCATTTCAAAATGAACCCAGGAGAGAATGTCACAGACTACTATGTGAGATTTCATAAGTTGGTGAATGATATGAGGATGATCAGAATGACTATGCCCAATATCCAACTGAACTCAAAGTTTGTGAACAACATGACTCCTGAATGGGACAGATTTGTTACAGCTGTCAAACTCAACAAAGGTTTAAGGGATACCAACTATGAACAGCTGTATGCCTACCTGCAACAACATGAGAAGCATGCTGTCTATGATCGTGTGCTGAGAGAAAAGTTAAGTCCTTCAACTACAAATGATCCACTGGCGTTCATGACAAATGTTCAACCGACAATCCAATCATCATCCAACCCAAGCTATCATCAACTTCACTCACAAGTACCTGCTATGAGCTCTCAACTTGAGTCAGGGTACTCCCAGACCAACAAAATGATTGACAATCTCACCAATCAAGTTTCATTACTGGTTCAACAGTTTCAAGCATCACTCCCTCAGACCAACAATCAGTTAAGGAATTCATCTAACCCACGCAATCTAGCAATGGTGGAGGATGGGAAAATTGTGGTTCAGAATGTGCAAGGGAGAGCTGGCAGGAACATGGGTCGAGGTTATGTGCAGAATAGAGCAGGGAATGCCAATCAGGGGCAAGGGAAACATATCAAGTGTTATAATTGTGGGGGGCTTGGACACATTGCTAGAAACTGCAATCAACCTAAACGTCCTCAGAATTCAGATTACTTCAAAGACAAGATGCTGTTAATGCAAGCTCAAGAGAATGGAGCAGTATTGGATGAGGAAGAGTTATTGTTCTTGGCAGGAGATGGAGGAAATACTTTTGATGAAGATGTGGATGAGAAACCTGTTCAGGATCTAGCACTTAATGATCCTAACATCTTCAAGGCAGATGACTGTGATGCATATGACTCTGATGTAGATGATGAACCTACGGCTCAAACAATCTTCATGGCTAACTTGTCTTCCATGGTCTCATCTCCCCGTCAAGCTGGTCATTCTAATGCATCCGTTATATCTGAGGTACTAAAAATTTATGACACATATAATATTGTCGAGGGACAAAAGAATCCCGAAGAAGTACATCAGGCAAATGTTTCTGACTCAAGTAATGTTGACATGGAAAATAGCAATATTATTTCATATGAACAGTATTTGAATCACGACAACTCGCCTGATGTACCAAATGGTGAATCTTTTGTCAATAATGATGTCTGTGCTAGGAGGAATGTAGGTGCCTTAGATAATGCGGATAATATAGATAATGCATACGAGTGCCATGAGAACATATTGCCTGTCCCTGATGATAACTTGATCACGAAACTAAACATCTATAAAGAACAAGTGGCTTTGTATGAACAGCGTGCTAAGTTTGAGCTTAATGAACGAGAGCAGAAATTAGAAGGTCAAATGAGTACACTTATTAAAGAGTCTAGAGTAAGAGAAGAAACATTAAAATTAGAGTTGAGTTCTTTGAAAAGTCAGCTAGAACAGTCTGTCAAACAGAAACAGGAAGCACAAAAGTGTGTTGATACACTTAAGCAAGAATTCAAACAAAAAGAAACAACTCTTTTAAATGATTTCTCTAGACTCAAGACGTTAAAAAATAAGCTTGAAGATAAGTTGTACACACAAAATCAAACCATACAAACTGCTCAAATGATCCATAAGCACAGAAAGTTGTGTGATAAGCATAGTAAAATCATGATAGGTGAACCTAAGTCAACCATCCTTAGGGACATGAAAGTACTTCAACCAGCCCTATATGATGGTAATGTGATGCTTATGCCTATTCATGACCAACCTGAGCATATCTACACTGATGAAGAGGATGAGATAAGTGATAAAACGAGGGAAAAAATGATTGAGAAAATGAAGGATCCCGAGTGCATAGCCAGACGAATAATAATCAAACCCCATGATTATTATGAGGAAAATCGTTTGACTGTGTTTGCTCCTCAAAAGAAGTTAACACCTGAACAGATATTTTGGAAACAAGATAATGAGAAACTTAAGGTAGATAAACTTAAGGCCAACACCCCCCTCATTAGAAGAGTTGCGTCCATAACGGTGTATCCTCCCAATACACCTAGGAATCTGGTGCCTTTGTCTCTTCCCACTGAAAGCAAAACCTCTATTAGCTTATATGTGCTTTGGCAATTATTTGCTGATTTTGATAAAACATGTAAGAAGAGAATCACACCAACCGGCATTACTGAGGGGAAAGGTGTTTTGAACATGCAAAAAGGTGTTACTTAACTGAGGTCATGCCATTCTTTAAGCTACTTAAAGAACACTTTGAAGGGTTGCACACTGCCCTTAAAGTCGAAATAAAAGAAATGGAAGTAGTGTTTAAAGATATGGAAAATGAGGTGAATGAACATGCAATAGTACTTAAGAGTCGAGAGATTGAAAGAAAAAACATACTCATTACTAATGACAACTTGATTGCTAAATGTATTGCACAAGATGTATTTTACACTGTCACTGATTCTGCATTGTCTGCTTGTCAATTTAATGAGTATGCTATTGCGTTGAATGTCACCCAGAATCGTGTTGTTGAGCTTGAGGGGGAGAATTTAAAATTGCTTGAAAAAATTCAAAAAGATGACCATGATAATATGGTTAAACGTTTTTCAAAATTGGAAGTTGAACTTCTTAATTTGCAATTGAAATATCAACATTTGAATGAAAAACATAAAATATCAAATGACAAGACATCCTTGGATGCTCCTGAATTTGATACTTATTTTGAATTAAGCAAACGAGATGAGACAATTCAAGCTCACACGAACACGATTCGACTGCTGAGGGCCCAAATTGCCCAATTGAAATCCAACAAGTGTGAAGTGTATGACACCAATAAACCTTCGTCTTCAGATTCTCAGAATTTTCAATATCAAAACACCATAAATAAGTTACATTATGAAAATGAGTGTTTTCGAGAAGAAAATTCAAAGGTTAAACAACATTTCAAAGAGTTATATGACTCTATTAAAGTTACAAGAAGGAATCACAATGATCAAATAACCTCTTTGATAAATGAAATTAAGAATCTGAAGGTTCGGGTGAAAGGTAAAATGCCATGCACCACTTGTAATTGTGATGCACCAAAGGCTACTGATAGTAAAAAGTATGATGTTGATGTTGGGCATATTCCGTTTAAGCTTAGAAATAACAGCCTTGCCCATCAAACATATCTCGATCATCTTAGAGAGGGCCTTGACACACTTCGTGAGGTAGTTGAAGAGGATAGGACTGATAAGCCACTTGATAAGGCAGTTGACTATGCCTGCAAACTCACGAAAAGGATTCAGGAAAACTTAGAATATGCCATAGGCTCAACTCCTAAGTTTAGCAGACATAGAGATAGATTTGTTGCATCATCTTCTACGGTTGAGAACAAGCATGTAGCCTTTAATCTACCACCAAAAACATCAGAACCCAACACATCATTATCTAGAGGGCATGTGACAGAAAACCGAACTAATGTTTCATTCGATGCTTCTACAGGAGTAAAAAGTGACACCCAAGCTAGCGAGTCAAGGTCTAGAGAAAATGCAAGAAAAGATAGGACTGCGCCAGCTAAGAATGATCACTTGAAGAATGTAGAAGCCCAACCTAGGAACAATAAGTTTGCAATGAGTAGGATAAATCGTGTTGATTCTAGTATCAAAAGTACTATAATTAATTCGAATTCTAATGCTGTCTGTAAAACATGCGACAATTGTTTAATTTCTGCTAATCATGATGATTGTGTTGTGTCATTCTTGATGTCCTCTGCATCACTCCATGTTAAGAATGGTAGAATAACTGAAACATGCAAGAAAGCTTGGAAAGCTACAGGAAAAATATTTGCTAGCGTAGGCTATCAATGGAGACCCACTGGAAGGAAATTCAATTTAGGAAGACAGAACACGTTACCTAAAATGAATAAGCATAAAATTGTGAAAGTTAAGGAATGGAGACCTACTGGAAGGAAATTCAATTTAGGGAAACAGAGACCATTACCTAAAATGAATATGCATAAAATTGTGAAGAATAAGGAATGGAGACCAACTGGTAGAATCCTGTCTTTAGAGTCACAATGCCTTCCATCTAGGTCATGTCCTACCTCTAGTTCTGTCTCCTCAGTAAAGACAGTAGCATCTGTGAAATCTGTGGTTCCTGAATATGTGTGTGCTGACCAAAGGGACCCCAATTGCACTTGGGGATCCACATTTTTCAGTTATCCATTGTTGTCTGGTTTCAAATGCAGGTCGTACAAATCGTCCTGTGGTATTTGGACTCAGGCTGCTCAAAACATATGACTGGGGATCGCTCGCGGCTCAAGAACTTCGTGAAAAAGTTTATCGGGACAGTTAGATTTGGGAACGACCACTTTGGTGCTATTATGGGATATGGAGATTATGTGTTTGGTGACAGTGTAATCTCAAGGGTATATTATGTGGAAGGACTAGGGCACAATCTATTTTCTGTGGGTCAATTTTGTGATTCAGATCTCGAAGTGGCCTTCAGAAAGCATACATGTTTCGTCAGAGAATTGGATGGTATAGATCTCCTTAAGGGCAGTCGGGGCACCAATCTATACACCATATCGATTGAAGAAATGTTGAAGTCCTCTCCCATATGCTTGCTCTCTAAAGCCTCTAAAACAAAATCATGGCTGTGGCATCGTCGTTTGAACCGCTTGAACTTCGGTACCATAAATAATCTTTCCCGTAAAGATCTTGTTAGAGGAATGCCCAGACTGAAATATGAGAAAGATCATCTCTGCTCTGCATGCCAACTGGGTAAAAGCAAGAAACAAACCCACAAGCCTAAAACCATCAACACCAACTTGGAAGTTCTTCATACCCTCCACATGGATTTGTGTGGACCAATGAGAATACAAACCATAAATGGAAAGAAGTACGTTCTGGTGATAGTAGATGATTATTCTCGGTTCACATGGGTGAAGTTTTTGAGAACCAAGGACGAAACTCCAGAGGTTATCATTAAACTGATAAAACAGCTGCAAGTAAGGCTCGATAAAACTGTCAGAATCATCCGCACTGATAATGGTACGGAGTTTGTTAACCAACAACTCCGTAATTTCTATGAAAGTATTGGCATCACGCATCAGAAAAGTATCCCTCGCACTCCTCAACAGAACGGAGTGGTTGAACGAAGGAACCGTACTCTGGTAGAGGCTGCAAGAACTATGCTTATATTTTCAAAGACACCGATGTTTCTCTGGGCAGAGGCTATTGCAACAGCATGTTACACTCAAAACCGATCCCTAATTCATCCAGTTCATGAGAAGACTCCCTTCGAGTTAATTCATAACAAGAAACCAGATCTTTCCTTTCTCCGTGTGTTTGGTGCACTTTGCTACCCTACCAACGATAGTCAATATTTGGGAAAGTTAAGAGCTAAAGCAGATGTAGGTATTTTTGTTGGATACGCACCAGACATTAAAGGGTATCGAATCTACAACAAGAGAACCCGTAAAATCATGGAAACCATTCACGTTACGTTCGATGAGCTGAGTGAGCAACCTGCTTCAGGACAAATTAGTTCTGGACCCGATCTTAACCTTTTGTCTCCTGGACCCATTAGTTCAGGACTTGTACAGAATTCCACGCCTGCAGATTCTTATGTGCCACCTACTTGTGAGGAGTTGAAGAAGTTATTCTATCCTATGTTTGATGAATACTTTGAGCCAACGAATGGAACCATCCCGAGTGAACCTGCTATACTTCCTATGACCGAGGTTCAAGCCCCACAAGGTTCAGAAGGCCCTACAGATTCAGTAACAGTCAGTCACAATGCTCCAGCTGCCAGTCAATCGCCTTCGTCATCAAACGCTCAATCTTCTCCAGTAATGCAAGAATCTTCAGATAATCATTCTTTGGAAGTTAATCCTTTTGCTCCTGTTGATGAGGCTCCTTTTGAAAACATATTTGCTCCTGAACATTCATCAGACACATCTTCACTTGAAGGACACAGCACTGCTACGTCTGTTCATAACCCACAACCTCACGACCATCTCAGGAAATGGACCAGTAATCATCCAATCGACAACATCATAGGCAATCCTTCACGTCCAGTATCCACACGAAATCAACTAGCCACTGATGCACTATGGTGTTTCTTCAATTCCGTACTGTCCAAAGTCGAACCAAAAGATGCCAAAGAAGCAATGACTAAAGATTGCTGGCTCCAGGCTATGCAGGATGAAATCCATGAATTTGATCGACTTGAAGTATGGGAATTAGTGCCTCCTCCAGAGCTTGCAATGATCATTGCTTTAAAGTGGATCTTCAAAGTGAAGCTTGATGAGTATGGTGATGTATTAAAGAACAAGGCACGGCTAGTTGCTAAAGGGTTCAGACAAGAAGAGGGCATTGATTTTGAAGAATCGTTTGCTCCGGTTGCTAGAATTGAAGCTATAAGAATCTTCCTGGCAAATGCTGCTAGTCGAAATATGATAGTCTACCAAATGGATGTCAAAACGGCATTCTTGAATGGTGACTTAAAGGAAGAAGTTTATGTGAGTCAACCAGAAGGATTCGTGGATACTGAACATCCTACTCATGTTTACCGCTTGAAGAAGGCTCTTTATGGGTTAAAACAGGCGCCAAGGGCATGGTACGATACATTGTCCAAGTTCCTCCTAGTGAACGGATTCTCCAAAGGTGTTGTTGATCCTACACTATTCACCAGGAAGTCAAGAAACCATCTACTACTAGTTCAGATATATGTAGATGATATCATCTTCGCTTCAACAGATCCTAGTGAATGTGATAGTTTTTCAAAAGAGATGAATTCCAAGTTCCAAATGTCTATGATGGGACAAATGTCATTCTTCTTAGGATTACAAGTCTCTCAAAGTCCCGGTGGCATATTCATTAATCAATCCAAATACGCCAATGAGATCTTGAAAAAGTTTGGATTTCATTCAAGTGAACCTGTTGACACTCCCATGGTTGATAGAACGAAGCTGGATGAAGATCCTTCAGGGATTCCAGTGGATATAACGCAATATCGAAGCATGATTGGATCTTTGATGTACATCACGGCTAGCAGACCAGATCTTCTGTTTGCTGTGTGTATGTGTGCTCGGTATCAATCCAGACCAACCAAGAAGCATGTTGAAGCAGTAAAACGGATCTTCCGATATCTTCAAGGCACGGTTCATATGGGTCTTTGGTATCCTAAGGACACTGCAATGGAGTTAACGGCTTACGCAGATGCAGATCATGCGGGATGTCAAGACACTCGTCGAAGTACTTCAGGAGGAGCTCAATTTTTAGGGGAAAAGTTGGTTAGTTGGTCTTCTAAGAAGCAGATGAGTACTTCCATATCATCTACTGAAGATGAGTACATTGCTATGTCTGCATGTTGTGCACAAATCCTTTGGATGCGATCACAGCTTTCGGACTATGGATTCTCATACAACAAAATTCCCCTATATTGTGACAACAAAAGCGCCATTGCTCTTTGTTGTAACAATGTTCAGCACTCCAGGTCAAAACACATCGACATCAGGCATCACTTCATCAGGGAACAGGTGGAAAAAGGAATTGTGGAACTATACTTCGTGAGGACAGAGTTTCAGTTAGCTGACATCTTCACCAAGGCCCTCCCAAGAGAAAGGTTTCAGTTTATTCTCCCACGCCTTGGCATGAAAAGCATGACTCCTGAAACCCTCAAGTGTCTTCAGGAAGAAAAGGAGGAGTAAAAGATTGTCTTCTTATATCCTTGTACATAGTTGTATATATCTTAAATCAAAAAGAAAAATACAAAAATATAAAACCTATAAAAACCATAAAAATCGAAAAATCAGAAAATACCAAAAATAGTTCTACCTAGGCATGTCTTCTGTTTATCGATAACATTTACGTATCTAGAAATGTCATTCAACAATGGCACGGATTCTTAAATGAAGCTCGAGCAGAAGTTATACTAATCAGTTAAAACATGTCTTAATGGCTTGCAGTTACTTCATACTGCAACCCGCACTATACACTGGGGAAAGCATGTCGCCAAAAAGATAGCTGTTCCTCCAACCGGGTGATGTTCACCTGGGCATGGATTACTTTATATCCATGTTCTCCCGTCTTGATGTACGTCTCAGTGCGCCATTTCGTGTATAAGAAGAGAAGTCTTCTTTACATCAGACTCTTTATCTTGTTTGATTCTTCAAGAGAGTCTTGATGTTACACAAGGTGGTTAATTGATTTAAATTTTTCAAATTTCCGACACCTTGCCAAATTTGTGCAACATCAGCAGTGACACTCTCTTGGTGTTTCAAGGGAAGCATAGTATGCTTCAAAATCAGAATACATTTTAACCTGTCCACAATTTTTCTCCCAAATTTTTCTAAATGTATTTAAATCAATTGGGATCACAAATCTCAAATGGTTTGAAATTTTTGATCGGGGGAGAGAATGTGATTTAAATAGGAAATTTTTATAAAATGTGATGATTTGGAAGTTAATGTAGGCTCTCCCGTATGTGCTAAACCATTTTGCACATCAAGGCACATATTGAGGGGGAGCAAAACGTTTTGGTCATAAAAGCAAGCTCTTCCATATGTGCTAAAATCTTTCGTATATCGATGCACATATTGAGGGGGAGCAAATGGTTTTACAAAACAAAGGATTTTGGCATCTTGTGTGAGCAAGGCTCAGACTTCACCAAAGAATTGACGAAACTTGAATTGTCATCAATCGAAAGGATACGTCTTGGCCGGGTAATAATTTCAAGCTGGTCTAACCAGTGATGTAAGCGTGTCTCGAAAAAGATGTATCTGAGTAGAGTGTACCGTTTTGAGAAACTTTCTGTGGACTTGACCAGGCCGGGTAATAATTTCAAGCTAGTCTAACTAGTGATGTAAGCGTGTCTCGAATCGGTCATGTTCACTGAAAGTTGATCAATTCAAAAAGTGCGAGCTCTACCTAACATGTGCAAATTTATAAAACAATCAACCGAGCACATGTTGAGGGGGAGCATTTGAAAAATATAAAACTCTCAAGTGTTTGCAAAAATGTGTTTCAGAATCATGAACACTTTGAGAGATTTTTCAAAGATTTGGTTTGGCAATCGTGGATGAATACCAAAGACCGACCATCTTAATTAATGCATGGAGTTATAAGGATGGTTAGGTTAGGCTCAAGTTCCCATGATCCCGCCAGAGCCGGAGGGATCTACCCAGGGATAATCCACTAGTTAGTGTAGAAGTCCTTAGGCATGATTAAAAAGGAGAAAAGTGGATAAGGGAAAAGTGCCGACTGAGATGGAGCTAGTACTGGAACAAACCCAACAAGGTTCTAGTTATGAAGTCTCGGTTTGCACTGAAGGGGTTGAAGAATGAAAAAGAATTGTAAAGATAAAGGGTGACAAGAAATAGCCCTCCTTACAACTTAGGCAGAAACCGGGTCAATACATATGTTGTCAGAATCACTTAGTTGATTGCTGGCATTGAAGACAAAGTATCATGGACCCAGTGATACGCTGCACAACCCTCCCTAGCCACTCAAGGTCCCTCAAAGGATTCTTGTTTCAATTGTCACGGAGTTCAATACATTCCTATCGTCTCTCTCACTCCGAGTTAGATGATATTGAAAAGGTGGCAGTCCTCTCCAGCCTCCGCTCACTAAATCAAAACGCACTATAGAGTCTAGAGCCACGAGATGCATAATAAGATCTCATAGGGACACGAATTATTTATACACTGGTTGTTCAACATTAAGGACACCAGTTGTAAACTTATGAGTCCTACGCAGATCTTAGCAATCTGCCAGAACATTCATGAGGGAATTTACAAATGTAATTCTCAATGATTGAATGGAAATTCCTGCCAGGGTCAACATCAAGCAGCCCTGTAAGCAGGTCACTTCGGTAATTCTTTATGGATTACGCTTAGTGGTCACGACAGTTTCTAACGGTCTACAGTCGTGGAGTGATCTCCAGCGACTCACCTAATCGTTGATGTGCTACGGTTCGATCTTAAAAAGCCCTCTGTGGGTTTTCGATTAGGAACGGTCTTGGTAAGGATTAGAGAGAGTTTTCACACTATGCTGTTAACAATCTCGAAGTCCGAACTTGTAAGTACCGGACGTTTTATTGCTAACTGTCGTATGCAGGAATATCTGGCAGTTGTTGCTGTGGAACGCTGTAGCTGGTTGCTGTTGTAGCTGGTTGCAGAAAAGATGCCAATCCATCACCACATGTTCACACCACATCATCATCAAAGAAGTCATGATCACCCTAAAAGACCTTCAACACAGCTTCTGCTAACTCTGATGCTGAAGATCATGACCCCATAAAGTGTGAGCATGTCGGCTCTAAGTATATTTCATCACATGGAGTTTTACTACTGAAGGATGACTTGAAGAATCAAGTGGGATGAGACTTTCAAGGATTACTCAAAGCTCATCCAAAACAAAAGAGAAGTCATCTGAAGATCACAGATGTTTGCACAAGAATCTATGATATTGAAGAATCAAGGGTTACGAGCTATGATGTCAAGATCCAAGGAAAAAGTACTGAATTTCAGAGCATTACTTCTGGGGTGACCTCCCTTAGGGGGAGATTGTTAGGAATATGAATATTCAGCTGAAGACTCGGTCACCCCGAGTACTTATTAGCACATCATAGCTCGTAGGATTATCAGTAATATTATTAGTAGCTTAGTTATTATTATGAGTATTGTGGAGTGGGTCGGGTCTTTACCCTCTGTCAGCTCACTCTACAGCCCGCTAGGGGCATAATATATTGTACTATAAATACCCCTTCCCACACAAGGGAAGGGTTGGACCTTTCAAGCTAATAGATTACTAGTTACTTTCTCTCTCTAAAAGGCTCCCACTTTCTCACTCTAAGTTTTCTTCTATTCGATCCAAACAAGCCTCAAACTAGTGATTCTTGTATTGTGAATACCCTACAAGCTTTTTCTTTAATGTTTCAAAAGCTTTGATGCACTCGGGTGAGAAGATAAAAGGAGCATCCTTTTGAAGAAGATGAGTCATAGGCCGGGCGATTTTAGAAAAATCTTGTATGAATCTACGATAGAAACCGGCATGACCCAGAAAACTCCTAATACCTTTGACGGTAGTGAGATGAGGTAATTTAGCAATGACATCCACTTTAGATCTGTCAACCTCAATCCCGTTCTTTGATATCTTATGGCCGAGGACAATGCCCTCTTTGACCATAAAGTGACTCTTCTCCCAATTTAGACAAATATTGGTGTCTTCACACCGTTTCAACATGTTTTCTAAATGGGAGAGACATGTTTCGAATGAATCCCCAATGACCGAGAAGTCATCCATAAAGACCTCCATTGTTTTCCCGATCATATCGGTAAATATGGCCATCATACACCTTTGGAACGTGCCTGGAGCATTACATAAGCCAAAAGGCATACGCTTATAAGCAAAGGTTCCATAAGGGCATGTAAAGGTAGTCTTTTCTTGATCTTGTAGATCAATGGGGATTTGAAAGTAACCCGAGAAACCGTCAAGGAAACAATAGTACTCGTTTCCCGCTAATCTCTCAAGCATCTGATCCATGAAGGGTAGAGGAAAATGGTCTTTACGGGTGGCATCATTTAACTTACGATAGTCAATGCAAACACGCCACCCAGTAACCAATCGAGTTGGAATCAACTCATTATCCTCATTTGTGACAACAGTTATGCCACCCTTTTTTGGAACACAGTGAATGGGACTAACCCAAGGACTATCAGAGATGGGATAAATCAATCCTGCATCAAGAAGTTTGAGAACCTCTTGTTTGATAACATCATGGATTTTAGGATTTACCCTTCGCTGGTGTTGGACTGCTGGTTTAAAGTCATCCTCCATTAAAATCTTGTGAGTACAAAATTCAGGGTCGATACCCTTTATGTCGGAGAGTTTCCAAGCAATGGCTTGCTTGTGTGACTTCAAGACCTTTATTAGAGCAGTCTTTTCCTTATCACTTAAGTTTTTAGCAATAATGACGGGTAATTTATCATCACCCTCCAAAAATGCGTACTCAAGATGAGGTGGTAAGTCTTTGAGTTCGACCACAGGAAATCCATCAGTTTTCTCAACTGATTTAATTTCCTCATTATGAAGTTCAACGGGAGGGAGTGGAGGAGAATTGTCCTGATTTAACAATTTCTCAAGAAGAAGAATATCTCCCTCCAGATCAATCTCAGCGTCATCAATTCCTTCCAGAAATGAATCACACTCGAGAAAAGCCTCGATCTCTTCCAAATTTAAATTACTTCCCTCAAACGGAGTGAGAGAAGGGGAAGAGTCGAAAATGATAGGTAAAGAAGATGTGGTGGGATCCCCACTCACAGAATTATGAGAATAACCAAGAAACTCTTGAGAGTACTCCTCTGAAGCAATATCAATGACATCGATTCGGTTAACCGATTCAGAATCATAATTTGGGGAGTACCTCGAAGTTTGATCTAGGTTAAAAGTAACAGCTTCATTACCCACACGTAATGTGATTTCATGCTGAAAAACATCAATGAGAGCACGGCCCGTTTTTAGGAATCCTCTTCCAAGAATGAGAGGAACCCTAGGATCAGCATCGAAATCGACAACCACAAAGTCAGCTGGAAAATGGAACTTTCCTACTTTCACAAATACATCCTCAGCAATGCCGCGTGGATGAGATGTGGAACGATCTGCAAGCTCAAGAGTCATGCAGGTAGTAGTGAGTTCAGGAAGAGAAAGTTTCTCCCACACTGAATAAGGCATCAGGTTGATGCTTGCACCAAGATCGGCCAAGGCATAGCATTCAACCATTCCTGGAAAGACACAAGGTAGTAAAAATCTTCCAGGATCTCCAAGCTTCACGGGAAGCTTTTTCAAGATAACTGCTGAGCAGTTCTCATTTAATGGAGTCTTTGCCATTTCAAACAGTTTTTCCTTGTTGCTTAACAAGTGTTTGATTGTGGATGCAAACTTGGGCATCAAAATGATAGCATCCGCAAAGCTTATGTCAAAATGTAATTCCTGAAAAATTTTGAAAATTTTTTCCATTTGTTGACTAGCTTTTTCGCGGAGCTTTTGCTCATTTAAACGTGATGGGTAAGGAATAGAAGGTTTGGATTTAGGCTTTCAACAGGGATTTCATGCGATTCAAAAACAACTCCTGGTTTGGGTTTTGGTTTCGGGACAACTTGAGGTAGGACGTTGTCGGTCCCTCCGTTATTAGTAGGAAGTTCCTTGTCCTTAGTCACCTCAGGTTCACTTTCCACTACCTTGGGGGAAGGAGAAGAAAAGGTAGTAGGAATAGTGGGTCCATCATAAGCTTTACCACTGCGTGTGGTGACAGCTTTGAGTTCACCCTTAGGGTTTGGAATGGTATTACCAGGGAGACCTCCCGAGGTAGAAGGTGGATTGATATGGTTCATGAGACTGGTAAGCATATTCTTAACTTCGCTTTGAGAGTGATCAATTTTATTTGAAAGCTCATTCTTAAGCTCAGTTCCTTGCTTGTATATTGAAGATTGAAATTCATTCCTCAATCCAGAGATCTGATTTTGTATTGCCTTCATTTTGGTCTCATTAAACTTGATGTAGTTATCAAGTTCATTTGGGAGAGGTCCCTGATAATTAGGAGCTGAATACCCTTGATTACCCCTCTGGGGTGGGTATTGATTGTTTGGGGCATGAAATTGATTTTGCATGTTTTGCCCTCTTTGTTGATTAGGATTAATCCTATTTGGATTGTTGGGATGAGGAAATCCGGGTGGTCCAAATTGATTGCTAGCACGGTGGTTTGGGTCCACTTGAGGACGGTATTGATTACCTCCTTGATTGGATGTTCCGGCTATAGCATTAACATCAAATGTATTGCCATCGGTGGCAGTACAATTATAGTAAGCGTGAGGACCACCACAAGTAACACAAACGTCTATCTTTTTTACTTCAGTAGTGTAAGAAGTTTGCGGAGCGGACTCTTTCTTTTGTGTGGAGAAAACCAAAGCTTGAATAACCTTCGTGAGTTCAGCAAGCTGAGTATCAGTATTAGAAGAACTCACGGGAGATGAAGTGGAAGGACCAGCACTAGCCTGGGAATTATATGGCCTGTTTCGTGTAGTGCGGACCTTAGACTTATTTTCAATGAGTGCAATGGCTTCCTTAGTGGATTTGCTCAGAAAATTACCTCCAGCTGAGGCATTGAGAGAATCTTGGTCAGATGGGTTTAACCCACTGTAAAAAGTGTCCATCTGCATCAAATCGGTGAAACCGTGATGAGGACATTTGCGGAGCAATTCTTTGAGAGAATTTCATGATTTCATTTTTAAGATGCGTGGTTTTAGAAGGAGGAAAGAATTCATTTACGAACTTTTGAACCAAATCTTCCCATGTTCTAATTGATCGAGGGGGTTGTTTGTCAAGCCAAATCCGGGCTGCCCCATCGATGGAAAACGGGAAAAGAAGAAGTTTGATCGATTCCTCAGGGACATTTTTACATTTGATGGTGGATGTGATTTTATTGAACCATCGAACGTGATCTTGAGGATCGTCCCTTTCAAAACCATAGAATTGACGCGATGTTACAAGGTTTATCAACCCAGTTTTAAGCTCAAAATTCTCAGCCACGATGGCTGGAACAATAATGGCATCTCCATAACCCTCGGTGGGAGCTTGGAGAAGCTTATTCATAGGACGGTCTTCTGCCATGATGACAGGGGTTTGGGGATGATGCGTGGTTTTGCAACCTTACAACAGCTTTTACCTCTCGAGGGATCTCAAGAGGCTTACAACCCCACCAGGCAGTGTACCTGACCGATGTAGTATAGTGTAGTGGTAAGTACGGGGGATTGATCGTTCTCCACAGGGAATAGTGTTCGTTAGGTATGAAAAACTACTCTAATAGGTCTAAGGGTGAGAGAAGATTCTTTTTATGTTTTTATATTTTTATGAAAGCAAGTAAAATCTCGGGTTTGAAAGAGTGGGCGGAATTAGTTGCTAATCAACTAACCCAAATAACTACGAATGCAAATAAAATAAAATAACTGAAAATGAAAAGGTGGTAAAACTTATGTGGAGAGAAATGTGTTTACTTAGATTTCCTTACTCCCTAACTATCTTTTACCGATTGATTAGTGTGTATTAGTTGCGTGGATGACGGGTGTATTCCTTAATATCAATCGTGGGGTGGCGTACGTACTTCCCCAACTCTACAAGCTCCTACTTCACTCCTATGTCGAGCCGGCTAGGAAGCTCCTAACATGGGATCACTAGAATTCGCTTGTGCATTAAATACAACCATAAAAACCTTAGTACGCATTGGTTCATGTTTCTTAAGACGTTCAAGCAAGTTACCGAATAGGAGGTTAGCCAGTTTTCTTAAGCCTAACATAGATAAACAATCATCCAATACAACTAATAACACACTAATAATCAATAATCAATAGTTAGGTTTCATTAGATCTAAGCAAACACAAAGAAAACCTAGCCTAGCATGTTAAACAAAAGACAAGAACAAGATAGAATCAAACAACACATAGACATATTGAATGATTAATTGATAACTTATCTTCAATGTAACATGGAAGATCTCAAGGCAAAAAGCCTTGAAAAAGCTGCTAAAATCGTCTTAGGGTTTTTCACACACAAAGTTCCACACTAATGACAAAAAATTGCAAAACTATATATAGAGATTAAGGTCTGACGGCGTCACGTTGTAGATTCTGACGCCGTCACCTCGCCGCTTTTAGGGTTCCCGGATGGCCTTCCTAACGCCGTCCCTCTTTAGACCTCCAAAATCCGTTCTGGCTTATCAAGGCTTGACGCCGTCAGAAAAGAGCTTGACGCCGTCCCTCTTTAAATTAAGCCGTGAAGGCCTTGATCACTTCAAAGGGTGACGCCGTCAGATTTTACATGCAAAATTCTCTGGCTTATCATGAGTAATTTTCATATCCACCTTTTTCTTGCCAAGCCGTGACGCCGTCCAGGGCAATCCCTGACGCCGTCAAAGGTAGTTTCCAGCATAATTTTGAGACTTTACCGTTTTCTTCACTTTTATGCTCCAATAACGTCCAAAATGCTTCCTTTTCCAGATTTCTTCCCAAAAGTACCTAAAGTGACAAAAGGAACGATTTAGGGCAATATTTGATCAAATAAATACGATTTAGGGCTTAAATGACCCCTTAAAAGCGGTACACTTTTCGCTTCATCAAATACCCTTACACTTGAGATTTGCTTGTCCTCAAGCAAATGCACTTTTATTCTAATCAAAATACAAGTTAGGGGTCATTTAACGCTAATATAAAAGTAATTACAACATATAGTCGTTCCACTTTAATCATAATAAGCACGGAGATTACAAACTAGCACCTCACAAGTAGTGTTTAGATACTCACATCTCTCAAGTGTCATCAAAATAAATCTCATAAATGAAAACGGATAATATCTCTCACTACCTGTCATAGCAAATAGATTACCATAGGCTTGGGAAAGGATCGAAAACCTCCTCCACTAGGCGTAAGCACCTAAGATAAACTATCAAAGAGGGCTTTTACATGGGTTATAACGTGAGGTGTAGGGAAAAGGAAAACACAGTTTTGTTGGATAAAGGATATTTTACTGGTGGCGAGTTAAAGATCTTGATCAATTACATGTACTATACAATGTTGCTAAGCCAAGACTCGACTCAATCTTAAGCTAAAAACAAAATAACAAAAACATAAAATAAAACGGGATGGTAGTCCGTATGTTTTTTCTACTTTTCTTTTTCTCATTTTTTTGTATTTTTCTTAAATATAAATATATATATATATATATATATATATATATATATATATATATATATATATATATTTTTTTTTTTTTTTTTTTTTTTTTTTTTGCATACACTTTTGCCCTACCATCCAAAATAATACATCATAGGGGCGTTGCATTCCCCTTACACTTGAACTTTTACATAACTTTACAAACAACTATTCTAATGACTCGAATTAAGATAATCGAAAAACTTGGAGTACTTTTAAAAATATTTAGCACATATGGGGGTAATAAATGATGTTCTTCCCCATTACTCCATTACACTAGTACTTTACCCATGAGTCCCAATCGTCCCAAAACAATATGTACAAGGATATGACTCGACTTAGCAACCATGTAATCAACTAGATAATTAACTTGGGTTTAAACAAATGTTGTAACAATAATGCACTAAAAATGAGTGCATACAAGGTAGGCTAAGGCGATATGGGTGTACATTTAAGTGGGGTGTAACAAATTCTTCCTTTAAGTAAAATGCTTAAAGGTCGAAACGAAAAGATAGGCTCTGAGGGGTGTACTAGGGGTATCGTGTACTAAAAATGAGTACAACGCAAAGGGTGTGGGAGAATTACTTGACCAATGTAGCCAACGTAATTATAACAAAAACACAGGTGTAAAACAATGGTTAATCCTAATGCCTCTTATCATGTAGTAAATCTAACTACACGAATGTAGTCTCACTTGTGGCCATGGAATGGTCCTAACGCAAGTTCTAGAATCTAAGTGCTACCGGTACACACATCATAGCATAAATGCTTTTCCTACCAATTCTAGGGGCAAACCTCACATATTTGGGGGTGGAAAATTTTTTAGTGGTACGGTTTTTTTTGCTAGTCATATAACTCCTATCCGTGAGACGCTCATTAAGATCAATGTTTCACTCCTATATGTTGTAAAAAATTTTAAATTTGGCACTAAAATTGCCCTAACAGGTATTTATCTCAGTTTTATTACACATCTACCATCAAACAAACAAAAATCAAGTGCAATTGCATTCTCTAATCGTACTTTTACCCCCCCCCCCTTACTCTTAAGATGAACATTGTCCCCAATGTTCAAATAACAAAATGTAAAAGCATAAAGTAAAAGAATGAAATCAAATACTCCCCTGATTCGCTCGGTGGATAATGTGGTAACACGGTTAGATCTTCTTCCAAAGTAATGTTGAAGCTCCATGACTAATGAATCACCAAAAGCTTGATTCAACAAACATTTCCTTGTCCAAAATAACCTGCTAAACCTGAGAAAACAAACACGAAAACCTGCATAACATCGGCGGGATAAACTCAATATATAAGGATATAATGCTTGTGGAATGATAATTTTGCAGATTCCTGGAGATTATAAGTTAGAGATTTAATAAAAACTTTTTATGAAAACAAAACTTTCAAAAATTTTCAGAAAATTAAACCTGACGCCGTCAGGTTGTAAAGCCTGACGCCGTCAGAAATGGTCTGACAGAATTCTCATGTTAAGTTTCCGGAAAAATTTTGGAAAAACCTATACCTTACTTCCTGGAAATCCTGCAAAACATCATCATGACTCGATACAAGCATTTGAATCAAACAAATACTAATATGTATGTTAATTTAATATTATTATGATTCATGTTCATTTGTGTTCTAATAAACCGATTTAGATTTCCCTTACACTTAACTTTTGCAAAATACCTTTATATGTAGTTAAGACGAAGTTAAAAACAAAATAAAGCATTTTCACAATTTACTTTTTTGAACATGAATCAATAATAATAAAATTTAAACATACATACGGAAACAAATAAAATCAAACAAACAAATAAACACACAAAGCAAATAAAACTTGGGTTGCCTCCCAAGAAGCGCTTTTCTTTATTAACGAGTCTTGTAGCTAGACTCAAAGTCACGTACATTACGTGATTCCTTCATTGGTCACGGTTCCTAGGCCATTCTCATTTTCGGTTTTATATTCCGGTCCTAATTTCAAACAATCCTTGTAGAACCCGGATATCCTTTCCATAACATAGTCTACTCCTTTATTTCTATCCTCATCATTCCTATAGTAGACCGCTTGCTTAAGCTCCTTCTCAACATTTGACAAGTGTTGGAATTGTTCTATCTTATATGGCATTTGGTAGTTTACCTCATCGTTCTCATCCTTAAATCTAACTATCCCTAAGGAAGGTTCATAAGTCATTCTAGAGACCTCAACAAATGGTTTTCCAAAAACCACTTGAGTTAAGGATGCATCGACTATTGGGCGGATATCTTCTACAATTACAAACTCGGTGACATAGGTGAAGTTTCCTACATAAACCGGTAATCCCTTAACTCTTCCCGTGAAGTTACTCATCCAACCCTTGTCAGGGAACATCTTATACCCAAGTTGATTTTTCATTATCAAGTTGTAGTGGGCTCTAGTCATGATGTTTATGGGTGATCTAAGGTCGATGTAAGCTTTCCACACATGCAAATGTCCGATGTTGCATGGTATGTTGAGATTAGAAGGATCGCCTATTTTTATAATTGGTCTACCTAGGAAGTATGGTGTCTCGGGGTCATCGAATAAGTCTGTATGATATGCGTGCTCTTCCTTAGTGGGTAGCCTATTGAAGTAGTCCTCATCATCATCTACTTCTTCAATCTCACTTGTCCTAACTTCCTTATCAACCTCGACTTTCTTAACCTCATCCTCAGGTTCACTATTATCCTCATTCCTATCAATTGGTTTAATAGTGACAATGTTGACGAAGTGGACGTGTTTGGATGAAGAGGGGTCTTTTACTTGGGGTCCGCTATTTGTGTTCCTAGCGTCCTTATGTGGAGGTGATAGCACTTGGTTATTGAGGGCTTTCAATAAGTTGTCAATTTTATTGGTCATCTCCATTTGTTGTTGATTGAATTCGGATTCAAACTTAGCTAAACGAGCTTCTTGAGATGCCATAAATTGGGACATCAATCCTTCAAAGTTATTGGTACTACCATTGCCGGAAGGATTGTTGTTGAAAGTACGGTTCGAGTTGGCCGCTTGATTGGAAACGATTAGGTGGGTTGGAAGAATTGGTTTGTTGTGCGTTTTGGTTTTGTTTCCACCTAAGGTTCGGGTTATTTTTCCATGAGGGGTTGTATGAATCACCGTAGGGGTTTGGCTCGGGTTTGAAAGTGTACCACTTGTCTCCCGCTCCGTCGGTACGCGAGGATGCGTAGTCCACAAAAGCTTGTTCGGGGAGTTCCATGCAATCACGAGTGTCGTGGGGACCACTACATAATTCACATGAAGAAGTGATTTTGTTCACTTGGCTTGAAGGTTTAGGAGCCTCGTAGGATTTCATGAGAAACTTGAATTGGTCTTCAAGTTCTATGATCCTACGGTCGGAAGTGCTTGAATTGTTCGAAGGCAAAGATATTGCCTTGACCGTTTTATTCAAATCACGGGGATCACTCCAACTTTCGTTGTCATAAAGAGCAAGATCCTTTAGGAGAGCCCATGATTGTTCCGCACTTAGATCACGTAGCTTACCACCGGCCGATTGGTCAATGGTTTGCCTTGTGTAGAGATTGATATGGTCATAGAAGATTTGGACTTGGAGCCAAAGTTCTATGCCATGGTGAGGGACTTTTTGGAGTAAGTCCTTGAATCGAGTCCATGCCTCGTAGAGGGTTTCGCCTTGACATTGTTGGAACATCAAGATATCATTCCTTAGCTTGGTAGTTCTTCCCGGTGGGAAAAACTGAGCAAGGAAACGCGTGGTGAGATCATCCCAAGAGGTGATGGATCCTGCGGGTAGACGCTCTAGCCATTGACTAGCTTGGTCCCGCAGAGAGAATTGAAAGATACGCAGTCGGGTCGTCTCTCGAGTGGCAACATCAAGGTCTATGGAATCAACAATTTTGAGAAAGTCCTTGAGATGTTGATTAGGATCTTCGGAACGAAGTCCATGGAATGCGCATCCGCTTTGCACCAACCGGATGGTGTCGGATCGCAAGGGAGTGACATTGGCTCCTTGAGTGAGCTCAATGGTGTTTCGATAGCCATGGTGGCTAGGACGGTAATACTCTCCTAAAGTACGGGCTCTAGGAGGTGGTGGTTGTTGTGGTGGGTTGTTAGGATCGAGGATATTACCACCTTCCATGATGTCGGATGGTAATGGTTACGAACAAAAAAACGAAGAAAAAAAGATAGACTAAAGAAAACCTAGAAAAATAAAATAAAAATCTCACTAGAAAGGAATCTAGTGAGTAGACCTATAAAATAAAAAATTCAACCTAAACAATAACTATTCCCCGGCAGCGGCGCCAAAAACTTGATGCGTGGTTTTGCAACCTTACAACAGGTTTTACCTCTCGAGGGATCTCAAGAGGCTTACAACCCCACCAGGCAGTGTACCTGACCGATGTAGTATAGTGTAGTGGTAAGTACGGGGGATTGATCGTTCTCCACAGGGAATAGTGTTCGTTAGGTATGAAAAACTACTCTAATAGGTCTAAGGGTGAGAGAAGATTCTTTTTATGTTTTTATATTTTTATGAAAGCAAGTAAAATCTCGGGTTTGAAAGAGTGGGCGGAATTAGTTGCTAATCAACTAACCCAAATAACTACGAATGCAAATAAAATAAAATAACTGAAAATGAAAAGGTGGTAAAACTTATGTGGAGAGAAATGTGTTTACTTAGATTTCCTTACTCCCTAACTATCTTTTACCGATTGATTAGTGTGTATTAGTTGCGTGGATGACGGGTGTATTCCTTAATACCAATCGTGGGGTGGCGTACGTACTTCCCCAACTCTACAAGCTCCTACTTCACTCCTATGTCGAGCCGGCTAGGAAGCTCCTAACATGGGATCACTAGAATTCGCTTGTGCATTAAATACAACCATAAAAACCTTAGTACGCATTGGTTCATGTTTCTTAAGACGTTCAAGCAAGTTACCGAATAGGAGGTTAGCCAGTTTTCTTAAGCCTAACATAGATAAACAATCATCCAATACAACTAATAACACACTAATAACCAATAATCAATAGCTAGGTTACATTAGATCTAAGCAAACACAAAGAAAACCTAGCCTAGCATGTTAAACAAAAGACAAGAACAAGATAGAATCAAACAACACATAGACATATTGAATGATTAATTGATAACTTATCTTCAATGTAACATGGAAGATCTCAAGGCAAAAAGCCTTGAAAAAGCTGCTAAAATCGTCTTAGGGTTTTTCACACACAAAGTTCCACACTAATGACAAAAAATTGCAAAACTATATATAGAGATTAAGGTCTGACGGCGTCACGTTGTAGATTCTGACGCCGTCACCTCGCCGCTTTTAGGGTTCCCGGATGGCCTTCCTGACGCCGTCCCTCTTTAGACCTCCAAAATCCGTTCTGGCTTATCAAGGCTTGACGCCGTCAGAAAAGAGCTTGACGCCGTCCCTCTTTAAATTAAGCCGTGACGGCCTTGATCACTTCAAAGGGTGACGCCGTCAGATTTTACATGCAAAATTCTCTGGCTTATCATGAGTAATTTTCATATCCACCTTTTTCTTGCCAAGCCGTGACGCCGTCCAGGGCAATCCCTGACGCCGTCAAAGGTAGTTTCCAGCATAATTTTGAGACTTTGCCGTTTTCTTCACTTTTATGCTCCAATAACGTCCAAAATGCTTCCTTTTCCAGATTTCTTCCCAAAAGTACCTAAAATGACAAAAGGAACGATTTAGGGCAATATTTGATCAAATAAATACGATTTAGGGCTTAAATGACCCCTTAAAAGCGGTACACTTTTCGCTTCATCAGGGGATCAGTCCGTATCTCGGGTACGACTGATGGAGCAGAACGTCTCCGACGTCTTCGAGGTATGTTTCCAAGCTCACGGAAAGGGCTTGATAACCTAGAAGAACGAGTGCGCATGCACTTTTAGCAAAATTTTCAATTAAAATCAAGATCGAGAAAAAACACAAGTGAACTTAAACCAATAATCAACAAGTGTACGGTAGCTCTCTAAAAGATAAACGCACAGAGTGGCGGAGAAGCAAAGGTGGGCAATTAATGCTCCTTAAAAACCCGCTTCTTTCAGTCCGACAATTTAATGTCAAACTATCCTTAAACCTCCGTTATAGTTTATTTATCAATCAAAGGTGAGCCGATATTCGCAAGTGATACAAAGGCAAGTTTTAAATCTGATGTTTGGGAACTTATTATGGTCGTACCCCCAGTTAGGTAGTACTCTGTCTTGGTTCTCGATGGTAAATTTTATTTGTATTTATTAAAGAAAACGGAAAATGTTTTTGGGTTTTTAATTTTTTTATATGATAATAATAATAATAATATATATAGAAAAGAAAAGAAAAATATTTTTGTATTTTATATTGTTTATGGGAAATAGGAACTTCTGGAAGAAGGATCTCGAATCACTAATCGCTAAAACTCTACACAATTGTCGCACACAACCTCCCCGGCAGCGGCGCCAAAATTTGATCCGTGCTAAATAGATATAAATATTATGCAACGACGGATACACGTGAATAATTACAAATTACCCCTTTGTGAAAAAGGATACTTGCAAAAACTCACGTTCGTGTGTAGTGTGAAGACAGGTAAGTAATTACCGAAGTTTCCAACAAGGTGTGAATGGCAACTGTGAAGTTAGTGTGACTGAGTGATAGGTTTTATTTTGCTTTTTAATATTCTAATACAATTAAAAGTATGACAAATTACCGATTAACTAACAATCTTAACAGGATCTAAAGGAAATACTGAATATAAATTAACTAAAAATGTAATTACTAAACTTATTTAAAACTAAATTATATTTTTAATATTTTTATTAATTATTATAATATTTATTATTAATAATTATTTAAAACTAATTTAATATAATAACTAAAACAAGAAATCTAAACTTTTTCTATAATATTATTAGTAAAAGAAGCTAAGAAATTATAAAATGAATTACTTAATAAATTAAAAGATAATTCTATAAATAAACTATCTATTTTTATTTGTTTCTAAGGTTAAAAATATATTTCTGGATATAATAATAAAGAAATTATAAAATTAAAAATTATATTTCTGATTATTTCTATTATTATGATTAATTACTAATAGAATAATAAAAAGATTAAAATATCATGCTTAGAATCTAAAAATTCAGATAAGTCTAATTAATTAAAAGCTATGAAAAATAAAAGCAGAAGTTATCTAAGCCCAAAAAGCAGATTTGGGCAGATAAGCAGTAAGCAAATAAGCCCAAAATAAGCTAATAAGCACAAAAATTATCCAAAAGCTCAGGACAGGATTAAACAACTATGAGAAGCTTAAAACAACTTAAAATGATCAAATAAGCACTAAGGATCAGCAGATAAGCAGTAGCACAGTACAAGTTTCAAGACAGAAAAGTGCAGTTAAACCACCTTACTAGCAGATCAATTTTAAGCAACTAAATAAGCTGATAAGCAGAATATTAAGGGGGAAAAAGATACCCTATACTACTGGCTACACAAAAATCCAAAAAGCCCCATCTCAATCAACCCAATTGAACCCTAATAAGCACCTAGATCAGATGCTCAGAACTGGGTTTAAATCTGATTTTTGACTTTTGCAGTAAAACACAAAAGTTGACTTTTATGAACTTTAACCTAGATTTTTCCTACTGATTATATGTATGTATTAAGATAAGATTAAGCTATTTTAACAAGTTATGAACTAATTTGATGAATTTCACAATATAAAACCTAACAGTGAACAATTTAAGAGAGATTAAAGATGATTTTGACTTTTAATCAAACAAGCACTGATTTTTAATGTTTCTCTGAGTTATTATGAGCTAGTATAACATGAAGCAATAGCAAACAATGACACAAACCATCAGCAACACAGTTCACACAGTAATAGCCAAACAGTCCCTTAATGACTGATTTTTATGATTATCAAAGCAACTCACAGATTTAAACCACAATACTGATTTCAGAACTCATAATATCATTACACAAGATCAAGCAAGCATAAAAATCCAATAGTAGCAGCAAGAAACACAGAGATAGACCAATTGCTATTTCTAACTGTAATATGAGATTTTTTAGCACCAAGTAATTCCAAAGAGCAACCAACTGATTTTAAACCTTATTACCACTTAACAGTTACTACAAATCATAAAAATACCAAGTAACAAGCATGAAACATAGAGATACAGTGAAATGCCAAAATGGATAAAAAAGCTTACAAATGATATCCAGACCAAGAACATGAAACCAAGAACCAAGAACACTACTATAGGCCTTCCACAAGACCACTAAACCAAGGGAATCCAAAATTCACCCTGCTCCAGCCATGATCATCATCTTCCTTGCCATTTCTGAATTTCACTCTTATTTTGTTATTTTTTTGTATTTTTGATTTTTATAGCTAAACTGAGTTTTAAGATTACTAAAAGCTTACACAAGCTTTATAAGGAGCTTATATGATCTAACTGAGTTCAATAACAACACTAAGAACACATTCACAATTTCATGGAAATTTGAACAATTACTGCATATACTGAATTCGCACTTGAAACTTGAAATTGATTACTTAAAAAGGTTTATAATACACTGAAATAACTTAATTCAAGACTTGAAAGCTTAAACATACACTTTGAAATTGAAAATTAACTAGTCGACATACATTAACTAAAATTACACTAGATATCTTGTTACACTGCATCTTCCTTCTTCTTTATAGACTTTTGAGACTCCCCACTTGATTCTGAACATATCCCATCAACAATCTTGACCATTGGATGAGTCAAAGTGATCCAAGCCGTTTAAACCAATTTTGGCGCCAAAAGTGATATACATAACTTGCAGCCGAAATTTTTCAATTAAAGAATTTTGGAGGGTTGTGGTGGAGGAGGGAACAAGATTGGAAGGGTTTATTAGACAATTTGGGTGGTTTTGATGAAAACAGGGGGTTATGGGGTTGTTTTGAGGAAAATTGCAATGGAGAAAGCATTTAATGCAAAGGGGAGTGTACAGAGGTGGTGGAGTAGACTTGGTGAGGTGGAGGTGATGAGGTGGTGGAGAAAACCACCATGGTTTTGGTGTTGCAGGGATGGAGGAGGAGAGAGCACAGTGAAGATGGTTTGAGCGGGGTCAACGGGGTCAAACCCCGTTTATTAATAAAGTTGGGTTTTTGTTTAGTGGGCTTGGGATTTAACTGGGCCAAGGGTAGGGGAGTTGGGTTTGTGTTTTGGTTTTATTTATTTTTGGGTTTGGGGTAATAGTTTAGGATCCGGTTTGGTTTATAGCTTTCTAAGCATAAGGACCAAAGGTGTATTTTCTGAATTTATGAAGGGTTGAACCTGCAACATTTCCAAAGTTATCCAAAGGACCAATTCTGCCATAGATGAATAGAACAAGGGTTACATTTGATAATTTTCCAATTTTTAAAACCCAGGGACTATTTTTGACATTTTGTGAAACTTCAGGGACTGAAAATGACAATTATGCAAACTTTGTTCGTTTTTCACTTGTTTTTAATCTTTTTGTTCCTGAGTCATATAAAAACACATTTTACGATATTTTTTGTATTTTGAGGCATATCTGCATGTTTTTAAATGATTTTGCAGATAAAATGTGACAGAAATGATGAGTATTTAGACACTCATCAGGTATAAAGGTATAAAACACAAAAGGCTCATTTAATCAACCTTCAAAAGCAAGAATAATGTCATAATTTGTACCTACAGTTGGATGGCCCAATGAAGTTACTGCTAAAGCAGCATTATCAAGAGGATTATACAAAATAAGGGCCACATTCGACTCTGAATAGAATAAACAGAAGTAAACAACCACTAACCAATCTGGATATTCATATTAGACCGTTTCAGTCAATGGCTGCTGAAGAAAGTGTTGCTCAGCGGCATATGTAAGTCGGTTGCAACACAATGACGTTCCAGGCGAAATTGGCGGGTTGTTAGACCCGTCTTTCGTACCAAAATATCAGCTGCTGAGAATTGAAAACACAAAAAAGATAAAGATAAATTCTACATTGCATAAAAAAAATAGCACAGAAAAATTGTAGCAACTATAGAAAAGAAAGTAACCTTCGGAAACACCAAGCCTTGCTGTATTGGCAGTTGCACCACAATGATCTTTCAGCCGAAGTTGCGGGGCTGTTAGGCACGCATTTTGTGCCGAAATATTAGCTGCAAGCAATAGAAAACACAAAGCAACACCTAATAAAGTAATTGGTGCAGAAACTATAAAGGATAAAAGACTAATTTTATCAACCTTGAAAATCAACACTAACGGGATGATCTACATCTGCAGCTGGACAAGGCAATGAACTTGCTGGTAGAGCAGTACCATCAAGAGAATGTGCCAAAATGGGAGCCGCATCCGTTGGCACATATGCTCCCCCCCTAGCGCGTTTACACACAGGTGTGGCTGCATTTTTTTAACAGATACGCAAACATGGATGTTTGCTTTTGCCATCAGGAAAAGATTTAAAATTAGGACCCTGTGAACACAGTCAACAGAAGTAAGCAATCACTAACCAATATGGATATTCACATTAGATCGTTTCAGTCGATGGCTGCCAAATAAGCTGTTTGTCGATGGCACATCTACGCCGGTTACATCAGAACAATGCTTCAGTGGAACTTGCGGGGCTATTAGGCGCATATTTGCTAGCCAAATATCATCTGGCCAGAATTGAAAAGACAAAAACATAAACATAAACTCTATATTGCATAAAAAATAATACTACAAGTTCTACCAACTATATAAAAGAAACTAATATTCACAAACAGCAACAGTCAACGTCAAGGAAGGTATGACATTGTGTTTAGTTTGACTTTGCAACGGGGAGTTGCCACAATCATCTATAGTCACCTCGTCATTGATTATTGGGTTTCGCAAAAGTAGCTTTCTCATATTTTGGGCAAGACGTGTAGCAATTGGTTTCATTCTAGCATTTGGTTTCACACCTAAAAACATCAACGCAGATATGGAAGAGGCAGCAAAAAATAGATAACCAAAAAACAATTACACAAACTTTATAAGTAATCAGTATGCCGAACAACAACGTTTTTAAAGAATCATCAACAAACGTATGCAGCCAATGTCACCAAAAGAAGGCCAAAATAACCTAGAGATCACTATAAAAGGTAAAACATGCTTACTTACACATAAATAGTTATTTACATCCAAAACAGGCAACAATATATCGCATAAAACCCTAAACAAAATACACAATCATAAAACCACAATAAATACTATGAAAGCAAAAGCGATATGGCCTAAACAACAGAAACAACAACAACAACAATAAAAAAAACAGAAGCTACAGTCAGTGCCTGAATATATCCTTCACACACGATGAAACCACCCGTTTTTTTTTTTTTTTTTTTTTTTTTTTTCCGGGAAAAAAAGCCGAACATCTAAATCTGATCCAAAAGTGTGGATATAAGCGACCTAATGACTGTGGCAAAAAACAAATGGCCTAAAAACAACCACAAACTTAAAAAATTAATAAACACACTATTCATACCACTGTAGCTCCCCTCACAAAGCACTGTAGTTACAAAATAACCCACAAAGTCGGATCAGAAAACGCAAAATAACCGTCGGGTAAAGATACCAGAATTAATCATCCTGGATCTCAAGAAAAAGAAGAGCATGTGAGTGAAGAGCAACAGTTAGATGACCCAAGAGCAACCCAATGCCTAACCCAAACCCGGGCTCAAACGGGTAGAAACAAAATTTCGGGCGGGTCGCGCCATAAATGTATAATAGATATAATTAGGTTCGAGAGGCACATAATGTGGCTTTTCATGAGCAAACTGATTTTGTACCTCATGGAGTGGTTCTGTGTCATAAGTTGGAGGAATTTCAGAATCACTGCATGATGTTGTTTCTTGCTGATTAGCCATAAAGTTGAAGTTTCCATTGAGATCTGCTGCATTATCAATAACTTTTGTTGTAACCATGAAGTCATATTCCTCAGCAGTCAACGGTGTACCCGACTCTTCTTTTTTGGCTAGCATCAACATGTACTAGAGCTTTGATAGCTTCGTCATTGAATTGACATTGCAATCTCTACCAATATCACTACTGTGAATTTCAGATGTAGGTTTCTGAATTGTAGTCGTAAAACAGTAATTCACATTTTGATTAACTCCGTTCTGATTCACAAACTGATCCATTTGGTTTCCAGCATACTGCCCTGCATATTGCATATGATTCCCCATCTATATACTCGTGGCATTTCCTTGCTGATTCTCAATAACTTCAACCTTTTGTCCTTCTTGACCCATATATAACTGCGTATTGTCAGTGTACGATGAAATCCATTGGTTGTTGTTATGTGGTTTGATGTTTAATGCCTTGGAGAATAAAGCAAAAGCATTTACCAAATCAGTTGTGATATTGTCTTGCTGAGTTGCCATTGATGAAGTTTGGTATGATAAAGTTGTACTTGGATCGGTGCAACGAAATAGGAGTTGTGATTGGTAGGTTAAGATCAGTTGTTGTAGTGAAGTTCTGGTCTTTAATTGAAGATCGTTTGAATTCCTCTTGAATTGTGACAAACTTGCGACAAGTTTCTGGGAATTGCGACAAAGCTTCCAATTGCGACAAAATAGAGATTTGCGACAGTCCTTGTAATTGCGACAAAGTTGGTGGAATTGTGACAGTCCTTATGATGAATTGCGACAACTCTGACAATTTCGATAAAGCCAAGAATTCCTACAGAATTGCGATAGAACTTTGAATTTAGATAAACCCTAGAATTTCGATAAAAACTTATCTAAATTCCCAAAGTGACAATTCCGATAAAAACTTATCTAAATTCCCAAAGTGACAATTTAGACAAAAACTTATCTAAATTCCCAAAGTGACAATTTAGACAAAAACTTATCTAAATTCCCAAAGTGACAATTTAGACAAAAACTTATCTAAATTCCCAAAGTGACAATTCCGATAAAAACTTATCTAAATTCTCAAAGCAAGAATTTCGACAAATCCTTATAGAAGGAATTTCGATAAACCCTCAGTTGTCTAAATTCCTTCACAATTTCGATAAACCCTCTTTTGTCGAAATTCGACCACAATTTAGATAAACACTTACTTGTCTAAATTCCTCACAATTTCGACAAAAAGCACTGTTCACTCGAAGATCCAAAATCGACCAACAAACAATCTTCTAAGCAATTTCACTCGATCAAATAACTTCAAAAACCCGTAAATAACTATAAAGTACCAACATTTATTGCCTTTTTTCACTTTAAACTATATATCGATACAAAGCTAGCCTTTTTAACGAGAAAAAACCAAATTTTTGAAGATAAGAATTGAAGAAAACAAACAAAACTCACTCCCAAAACGTAAGAACTATGAAAAGTATCAACCTTTAATCTAAGTCTCACGTAAAAATCAAAGTCTTGGCACAAAAACTCACGTTTTTATTGAGAAAAAAATGTAAACTTTTGCTATCTTTGATCAATAAACGAAATGAACAAACTTCCTAAATCGTTGTTTGGCTATTTGATACCACTTGTTATAACACAAGGTCACTACTTTATCACACCACAATATGTATAGATCAAATGGTACAAAAGAGAAAGTAAGATAGATGAAGAGTATGATATAATATGTATGTCGAATCTATATAAGAGAAGAGAGAAAGAATACAAGACACACACACACTCCCACCTATACACCTCTAATGCACACTCTAAAATGAGGGAGGAGTGTGGTATATATAGATACAATGTGGATGCCGTATGGGCTTCATGATGGGCTTGCTCTATCATGTGTTGGACTTGGATTATATCTTAACATTACATGGACTTAACTTTTACTCACTTAGCTTAGTCCAACCATGAGCCCATTGTCTATTCTATTACACATTACACGACACATAACAAAGTTGTTAAATACGAAATGACCATCACTTTATCAATGCTAACAATTAAGAATATCAATTGTGATATTCAGAAACATATGAAACAGCCAAAAACATAAGAAAACGAACGAATACGTATGAAAGCGTAAAAAAAGGTCTGAAAATGGACGAAAACGTATGAAAAATGGATGAAAACGGACGAAAACATATAAAACTGCCGAAAACGTATAAAAACTGCTGAAAACGTATGAAAATGGACGAAAACGTATGAAAACGGACAAAAATATATAAAAACGTATGCGGAAAACTAGAAGGGGGGTTGAATAGTTTTACGCCTTTTTAATTTTATTATGAAAACTTTATTTACTTTTAAAAAAACTTAGATTCGAATTTATGTGAACTCAACTCTTGAACAATATGAACAAATATAAGTAAGTCTAAATAAACAATGCAAGTAAAGTAATGAAATGAAAAGAAAGATAGAGATGGAAAGATCTAACCGCGAGACAAAAGATTTATAGTGGTTCGGCTACAAGGACACCTTCCTTGCCCTACTCCACTCCCCGAGCACCTAACTCGAGAGTTTTCTTCACTATGTCAACAAGCTCCCTTATGGTGGAGAAAACCTTACACAACTTTTGCTTACACCGGTTTAACGACACAAAGCTAGATGTCGGGTTCTAATCGTAGCTAGAACCAATCTCACAACTTCTACACAACTTCTTCACAACTTATTCACAACAGCTTCACGACTTCTTCACAACTTATTCACAACGGCTTCACGACTTCTTCACAACTTCTTCACGACTTCTTCACAACTTCTTCACACCGGCTTCACAACTACTTCACAACCTAGCACTACTTATGTACTCTTCTACTTCTTTACACCTTTACTACTTACACACCTTAACTTCTTCACAACTTCACTACTTACACACTAATCTAGCCTAAGCAATTATGCTCACACCTATCTAACAAATATACACAACTTATACAAAAATGAATGAATGATTATACAAACAACTTAGGTAGCAAGATGATACTAAGTTGCAATACTTCTTCTCTAGTTGTTGAAGGAGTATTCTTCTTTTGCACTTGAATGGTAGAAGCTTGGATCACTTGGAAACCAATGCTTAAGAATATATGATCAAAGTATTTAGAAAGGATTTGGAAGGATAAGAAGAGAATTAGAACAGAAGGTTTGGGGTGCAAAAGGTGAGGAAAAAATCCAGGGAAAGTCTAGTATTTATAGGCAAAACTGGACAGCTGGAGGAGCGGGGCGGTCCCCTTAAATAGGGGAGCGGTCCCCTTAAAATTAAGGGGGCCGCCCTACTGTACCGTTGCCCAGTTTTGTCTTTTTTGTAGGGAAGGTTTTTCTGGAACATTTTTGCCATTTTTGGTTGAAAATTTGAATTCATAAATTTATAATGGATTAAACATTTTTATTAAATACCAAAAATGATTTTCTAAAAGATATAAAATGTTTGTGTCATTTTATAAAAAATCAAGTGATTAAGAAAATGTTCCTTTGATCATATAATGCATTAAACATTTGTTTATTCATACCTTAAGTGATTAAGTTGTAGAAATGAATATTTACAACTAAATACTTGTTTATTTAATAAGTTTATGTTTAATGAGTTTACATTTTGTGATTATCAAAACATAGAGATATCAAGAAGTATTAATAATATTTTTAGTCATTATTTATATCAACAATCTCCCCCTTTTTGATGATTACAAAACTTAAACTCATTAAATCCAAAATTTTATTTTTGAACAAGTATTTAGTGAGTTTATATTCACTTCTCCCCTTTTTTGTAGAATCAAAATGGTTATGCCGACAAGTTTTTGATAAAAAAATTGTCGGAACGAGAACTCCCCCTTGATGTATGCTCCCCCTCGTTTGAGGGCATCAAATAATCGAGATATGGAATGCTTGCAAAAAATATATTAGAAGTACAAGCATACATAGCAAAATATGGAATATAAAAACAACAATCATGGCAAACAAATATTAAGAACACATAGCAAGACATTCATTAGTATGCTTGAAACATATAACAAGAAAAAGGTCCTAAATTGCCAAAGAGAGCTTTCGGACTTGCTTGCGACACGAAAGCTTGGAAAATAAGCATATAGTTATGCTTAGATGGTTGATGGTAGAGTGTTTGGGATGGAATTGGTTGAGTGAGGGTAAGGATGTTTGATTAATAGAGGTATATTTTTGGAGGTGGAGAGTTTGGAGCGGAATCAGTTGAATGAGGGTTAGAGTGTTGTGCTAGTGGAGGTGTTGGATGAGATCTAGTAAGAAGATACTCAGTACAAGTTGAATGTTTATTTAAGGCAATGATTTATTTTTGGAGAAGGACACAACAAGGACAATAGTTGACATGATTATCAACTTGATTCAAGTTGTGGGGGGTGAGGTAAGCAATTTGAGTAGGGTGAGGATGGAGGATGGAGGTTGGCCCTTGTTGCAAGGTGCATAGCAAGGAGATCACTATGGTCATGGATTTGGTTTATTTCTTCACGAAACTTTTCCTTTTCCGTGGGAATGTGGATTTGGTCATTTGGTGGAAGTGGATGAAATTGGGGTGTGTAGATGGAATTAAAGTTGGATGTTTGACCAATCTGATGAGGGTTTTGAAAGGTTTCAATGAGGTTGGTTTAAGGTTGAGGTGTGTAGTTTGGAACGAAGGTGGAGGTTGAGGTTATTTTGTGATGAAGGAGGGCTAGAAGGGAGTTGATCCAATCTTGCGTTGAGCAAGGTGTAAGGCAAGAAGAACACAAAGCTCATGGGCTTCTTTAAGTTCTTCAATGATCTTCAAGTGTTTGGAAAAGGTTATGATGGTGGAGTGTGGTTGTTATTTGGGATGGATGTTTGGATATGCAACATAGAAGAAGCATGTGAGTTGGTGGGAGATGGTGGTGATACTCTTGGTGGTGGAGACATTTGAGAGCTTGGGTAATCATGAGTGGATGAGGATGGAGATATGAAAGAAGAGGATATTCCAATAGTGGTGAGTGTTTTGGATGGTTCATTGGTATGTTAAGTAAGATGAGAGGTGTTGTGAATGAGATTGGGATTGTTGTTTTGGGGTTGATCATGCTCTTCATATGAATCATATGAGTGAGATGAAGGTGTATTTTCGGGAGTAAAGATGGATGGTTGGTTATTATGGTGAGGTTTGTTAAAGGGTTCATTGGAATGAGCTTGAGGATTGGGAGTATAATTGAGAACAAATGTGAGTGGAGGTGTTGGTTGTTTAGCCACATCATTTGTTGTGATGGACTTGTTTCGGGGGTTTGGTTTTTTTCTCCAAACGGGTTTTTCGGTCATCCTTGCTAACCTTGAGGATTTTGGCTTTGGTTTGATGGGAAATGGCATGATGAGATGATGGAAGATTATGAGGAATGGGAGTGATTATAGTGTAGGATTGATGGGATTAAGGAATGGATAAAATTTATTGGATGGAAGTGAATTTTGGGAAGTGTAGGATGAAATGGGCTAAAAAGTAGAAAAGGGAACAACACCTTCGACCATCAGATGGCCGGTCCCTTTAATTAAGGGGCCGGTCCCCTTAAATATTAAGGGGGCCGCCTTATTATTTAAGGGGGCCGCCCATCTGTTGGTTCCAGATTACTGAAAATGGGTTTTTGGCAGAAAATTGTAGAAAGGGTTGTGTTTTTGGGTTTAGTTTCAAGCAAGTCCAACTCTTTGAGGCAATTAAGCATGTAATAGATAATTATGCAAAACATGTTAATTAAAGAAATTAAGCAATCAAGTAATTTTATCTAGCATGTAATCATACTTATCAAGCAAGTAATATATATGGACTAGGAAGCAATAAACTACACCAAGTATTTTCTTAATTATATGTAAGTGGGAAGATTAATGAACTATTTGAGGGATCCTAATGTGTGCCTATGTGCAATAAATGGGAACTTAAGATAGCATGGACTTCTAGACTTGTTACAAACAAAATCTTAATAGACAAACCATGGTCCGCTTGATTTGACTTAGTTCACTTATAAATGTCATGTACATAAATATAGATAACAAATATGAGATCACCATGCATGATTTAAAAAAAAAATGTTTTTAGCATTATTCAACAATGTTTGAAAGTGGGTTTTTATGTAGATGTTAAAGTTATTTGAATAAAATAGATTGGGTTTTATTTCAAAATGTGTTTATGAAGAATGGGTAAGAAAAAGAATTCCCAATATTTGACTTTGATCGAAACAAAATTTTGGACATAGATTAAGAAGAAAAATGACATAGTAAAACGTGTTAATAGAAAAGTGAAATAGTAAAAAAAAAAAAATCATTTTTCCAAAATGTGAAGTTTCTGTATATTTTTAAAGATACTAAATTTTTGACAACAAAAACCATTAATCCTAGATTTTAAAAAATGGTTGTTAAAGATCTCATGCTCAAGGGAATTGGTTAAGGCTATTGTCACATGCTACCCGTTTCTACATTTCCTATGGTCATAAGGAAGCGATGACGAAATTCTATATGTTTGATGCGAGAGTGCTGAATGGGGTATAACCTAACATCTATAGTTCCTTTGTTGTCGCATACTTATCTAACTTCATGCCATAGTCCAGGAGAGCTTGTTTCATCCATAGTTTTCTAACGCGAGAAATCTAATCTTACTTCTATTTTAATGATTAATCCACTTAACTCATTTCACTTCATCACCATGAGTTTTCTAATAGTGGACATAGAAGATTTCCATTTTAAATTTGAGAAGGCTAAATGAGTTCGACAGTGAATACTTCATTTAATACTTAAGGGGCTAACTAAAGGGTTTCTAGTTTATTAAATCATAAAACGGATATAACTAAAAGTGTAAATGCAATGCAACCTATCAAACTAAGCATATCCTAAGGCAATGATTAATAAGACTATATGTATGAAGTAACTACTCATGAAATTTAAAAAGAGAACGTACCTTATGTCTAGCTTTTCTTTAAATACTTCAAGGTGATATATTGACTTATAGAAGCCAATCATAGATGAGTTTCCGAATTATTCAATGAGTGACGATTTAGCCACTTGGTCCCCATTGTCCCATTTGTCCAAAAATTTTTGAACCAAACATGGTTTGCATTTGCATGTATGGTGAAAGTATTCCCCAAGGGTTGAAACTTGGTTGAAGTGAATAATTCCACATTGGGTGATTATTATTATTAGGAAAGTTTTGTCTACCTTGATTTCTTCTAGGTTGAGGGGTTTTAGACCGAGGATGAGGATTATTTGGTCTATTTGGAGGTGGAGTTTTAGATCTTAATTTCGGTTTAGAAAATCCGGTTTTGGCTTTTAATGATGGTTTATAAAAACTTTTTACTTCCTCATCACTCGCAATAGGTATTTTTCTATCTTTTATAAGTATATACTTAGGTTTTGACTCTAATGGTTTTTTTTTACTAGATTGACATTCAAACTTTACATTTTTATTTTCACTAGTTGAAACATTATTTGAGTTGAATCCTAGACCGGTTTTATCTCCCGAAGTTCCTTGACCACTTATTATTTTCTTAAGTGAGTTACTACTATTTTTAAACTTGTCAAGTTTAGAAATTTCATCTTTAAGTTTTTCGTTTTCATTTTTGACCTCTAGACATGTTTTACATTCTATAAAAACTTCTTTTCCTTTTTCTAAATGTTGTAGTTTAATTTTTAATTCGAGTACTTCATTTTCTAATCGATTATTAATATGTTTTAGTGATTTATTTTTAGCCATGACTTTTTTTACCTAATTTGCATAAGCTATTATATTCATTATCTAGGTCTTTTTCGTCTAATGATTGATTTTTGTCACTAAAGTATTCGGTTTCGGAAAGTACCTCATTTGATGTCTTTGCCATAAGACATTTTTCGTTGTTTGCTTTGTCCGCTTTGTCTTTGTCGCTATCACTCCATGCTCCACTAACAAAGGCGCTTTGGTAATCATAACTCGGTGGCTTTGGACATTCGCCAATGAGATGGTTTGGGCTTCCACATCTAAAGCACTTTCTTTTCCCGTAGTTATCATTCCTATTTCTTTGAAGCGATCTTCTTTCATCTCATGGTTGTCTTGTGAATCTTCCTCGTCTCTTTAGAAATTTCTTGAACTCTCTTACGGCCATTGCATATTCTTCGTTATCACTCTCGGAGGTTGAGCTATCCTCTTCACTAGATTCCTTCCTAGCTTTCAATGCAATTGACTTGCTTTCCTCTCTTTTTCCTTTGACCATCTCGGAGTCTTTCTTTATTATTGCTTCGTAGACTTTCAAGTTGCCGATCAACTTGTCAAGTTGAAGAGTTGACAAGTTCTTCGATTCTTCAATCGCCGTAACCTTAGCCCGCCATTTTGGATGAAGAGCCCTAAGAAATTTCCTAACAAAATTCTTACTAGAAAAATTCTCATCAATTGGTTTTAAACTTGTGATGATAGTGTTAAACCTAGAAAAAGCATTATCTATTGATTCCTCTTCCGGAATCGTAAATTGTTCATATTGTTGAACAAGAAGATCTATTTTATTATCTTTGACTTGACTATTACCTTGGTGAGTTATTAGTAAGGAGTTCCAAATTTCTTTTGCGGTTTCACACATAAAGATCCTTTCGTATTCTTTACGTGGTAACGCATTATAAATAACCATTTTTGCCTCATTATTTTTTGCTAGCTTCTTTTTCAAATCATCATTTTGTTTTTCAAAAGGTACAATTTCATCTCTTTTAGTTAAATGATTATTTTGAATAGGGGAAAATCACCATAGGTAATAACATGTCAAAGATCAAGATCTTTTGATTTCACATAAGTTTCGAATCTATTTTTCCAATAAAGAAAACCATTACTTTCAAATAGCGGTGGACTTTGCATAGATTGCCCTTCTAAATATTTTTCCGATTCCATAGATCGATTCAAGTTTTAAAATATAGTTTATTTTAAAAATTTTATTTGACGTGGCTCTTGATACCAATTGTGGAAAACTAGAAGGGAGGTTGAATAGTTTTACGCCTTTTTAATTTTATTATGAAAACTTTATTTACTTTTAAAAAAACTTAGATTCGAATTTATGTGAACTCAACTCTTGAACAATATGAACAAATATAAGTAAGTCTAAATAAACAATGCAAGTAAAGTAATGAAATGAAAAGAAAGATAGAGATGGAAAGATCTAACCGCGAGACAAAAGATTTATAGTGGTTCGGCTACAAGGACACCTTCCTTGCCCTACTCCACTCCCCGAGCACCTAACTCGAGAGTTTTCTTCACTATGTCAACAAGCTCCCTTATGGCGGAGAAAACCTTACACAACTTTTGCTTACACCGGTTTAACAACACAAAGCTAGATGTCGGGTTCTAATCGTAGCTAGAACCAATCTCACAACTTCTACACAACTTCTTCACAACTTATTCACAACGGCTTCACGACTTCTTCACAACGGCTTCACGACTTCTTCACGACTTCTTCACAACTTCTTCACACCGGCTTCACAACTACTTCACAACCTAGCACTACTTATGTACTCTTCTACTTCTTTACACCTTCACTACTTACACACCTTAACTTTTTCACAACTTCACTACATACACACTAATCTAGCCTAAGCAATTATGCTCACACCTATCTAACAAATATACACAACTTATACAAAAATGAATGAATGATTATACAAACAACTTAGGTAGCAAGATGATACTAAGTTGCAATACTTCTTCTCTAGTTGTTGAAGGAGTATTCTTCTTTTGCACTTGAATGGTAGAAGCTTGGATCACTTGGAAACCAATGCTTAAGAATATATGATCAAAGGATTTAGAAAGGATTTGGAAGGATAAGAAGAGAATTAGAACAGAAGGTTTGGGGTACAAAAGGTGAGGAAAAAGTCCAGAAAAAGTCTAGTATTTATAGGCAAAACTGGACAGCTGGAGGAGCAGGGCGGTCCCCTTAAATAGGGGAGCGGTCCCTTAAAATTAAGGGGGCCGCCTAGTATTTTTAAGGGGGCCGCCCTACTGTACCGTTGCCAAGTTTTGTCTTTTTGTAGGAAAGGTTTGCCATTTCTGGAATATTTTTGCCATTTTTGGTTGAATATTTGAATTCATAAATTTATAATGGATTAAACATTTTTATTAAATACAAAAAATGATTTTCTAAAAGATATAAAATGTTTGTGTCATTTTATAAAAAATCAAGTGATTAAGAAAATGTTCCTTTGATCATATAATGCATTAAGCATTTGTTTATTCATACCTTAAGTGATTAAGTTGTAGAAATGAATATTTACAACTAAATACTTGTTTATTTAATAAGTTTATGTTTAATAAGTTTATATTTTGTGATTATCAAAACATAGAGATATCAAGAAGTATTAATAATATTTTTAGGCATTATTTATATCAACAACGGACGAAAACGTATGTAAACTTATGAAAACGGACGAAAACGTATAAAAACGGACGAAAACGTCTGAAAACGGACGAAGACGTTTGAAAACAGTCGAAAGCGTAAAAAAAGGACAAAAACGTATGAAAACGGACAAAATCGTTTGAAAACGTATAAAAACTGCTGAAAACGGACAAAAATATATAAAAACGGACGAAAACGTATGAAAACAGACAAAATCGTCTGAAAACGGACAAAATTGAATGAAAAATGACGAAACCGTATAAAAATGGACGAAAAAGTCTGAAAACAGATGAAAACGTGTAAAAATGGACGAAAACGTATGAAAACGGATAAAAAGTCTGAAAACGTATATAAACATATGAAAACGGACGAAAACGTATGAAAATGTAATAAAGTGAAAAAAATGTAAATTAAAAAAAAAAAAAAAAAAAAAAAAAAAACATGAATTAAAAAAATGATTTAAAAAAATCATTAATTAAAAAAGAGACAAAAAAAAAAGTTAAAAAAAAAATTAATAAATAGGAAAGACAAAAAGACAAAGAAAAAAAAAAGATGGACTTAGGTTTTTTATTAAATCTTAGGGTAATCCCTATAATTAGATCAAATTAGATGGATGGTGGGGATTTGTCCCTCAGTATGCAACAAAAACTTAGTCCTTAAATGAACTTTTCTCGACACATCATAATGATCGGTGTATTTTATATACCCCTCATAGCATATTAATTACGCATTATTGCATTATTATTCGTCGTTATACATATACTTTGATGGTGTTTTATGATTATGTAAGTTATGCGCAAAAAAGGGTTAATATGATAATATTATAAATTTAAAATGAAAAATACATGTTTGTGCTTTTGTTTGGATTTAGCAACAAAACAAAAAGAGGAACCAAGTCTTTTTGTTTTAGTCTTATCCAGAAGAAACAAATAAAAAAATAAAATTAAGAGGAACCGACTAAAAGATAGATTCAGAGAAGAAAAAAAGGGGGCGGACCCCATTCGGCAAACACATCATAGATTCAGAGAAGAAAAAAGGGTGGAGTTATTCAAGCCCCATATTTCTATTATTCAAGCCCCCCTTATTATTATCTTATTATTATAGGTACTTTGTGACTTTTTTTTCTATTGCTTTCTCCTTCTTGTCGGCGGCTATACACAGAAAACAAAAACCACAATTTGATGTCATTTACTGTATGCATATGCCCTTTATTTATAATAAATAGTACTTTGGGCCTCATCCAACCTCAGTCCCTTATCTTGTGCCTTAATTCATTTACAGTCCATGTGATTCTTTTTCTCTACTCATGCGTATACCAACACATAAAGTAATGTTTATTTTTTGTGTAATGTTTTTTTTTTTTTTTTTTTTTTTTTTTTTTTTGTAATGCTTATTTTTTGTAATATTTTTTTGTGTAATTTTTTTTGTGTAATGTTTATTTTTTTTAGAAAAATATTTTTTTATTTCGAAATTAATTTTTTTTCCATTTATTTTTTCTGAAATAATTTTTTTTAGAAAAATATATTTTTTTAATTTTTTTTGTAAAAATATTTTTTTATTTCGAAATTAAAATTTTATTTCCATTTATTTTTTTTGAAATAATTTTTTTTAGAAAAATATTTATTTTTAATTTTTTTTAGAAAAATATTTTTTTATTTCGATATTAAATTTTTTTTTCGTTTATTTTTTCTGAAATAATTTTTTTTAGAAAAATATTTTTTTTTAATTTTTTTTAGAAAAATATTTTTTTTTTATTTCGAAATTAATTTTTTTGTTATGACAATGTATTTTTTTATTTTTTATAACTATTACAACTTTTTTTATTTTTTATAACTTTTACAACCCATTTTTTTTTATTTTTTATACTTTTACAACTTTTTTTTTAACGTCTCATAAAAAAGAGAGATACAAAACAAAAATTAAATGCTTTAGGTATCACTAATCTTTTTAGCACACGACAAAACAAAAATTAAATGCTAAGAAGTATTGGCCACGTGATGCCTGCCAAAAAAGGATAAGAGAGAGGAATTTTCACTTTGGTCAAACATGTTGTCATGCTTTAAGATGCGACAGATGGGATCAATTTGTAGAAACCTCCCGTAAGAGGCTTGTATAGTATGACCCAAGAAAAAAAGGGGGCGGACCCCATTCGGCAAACACATCATTCGGCATGGCAGAAAAAGAAAGAGACGGATCCCATATTATATTATAGACGATTCGACCATTCGCAAAAATATATTTCAGCCGCATTCTTTTGGGCGAAAATTACTGCAGAGGCCTCTGCAGTAATGAGTTGCCTTTTTTAGGGCGGGTTTTTTTTTTATTCCCAAAAAGGCCACATATTTCGCTGCAAATTATCCCAGAAATTCAAAACCAACACGTGTCAACATCTCGTATTTTTAGAATAAAAAAAAAAAAAAAAAAAAAACGTATTTCACATACCCTTTGCAGCGAAATACACTTTTTTGGGCCCCACGAGAATTAAAAAAAATGATTTCACATAAAGGGTGCAGCGAAATACACTTTTTTGGGCCCACATTGAAATTGAAATTTTTTTTTTACCAAAATTACCCTAAACTTTTTAATATTTACAATTTTTTTATATAACAAAGTTTATTCGTCAAATATATAGCAAATATATAGCGAATTCGTTAATAAAAAAAATACCGTTACGAAGAGCTCTGAATTACGAACAAAACAAGCCCAATATTGATATGCCTTTGACGTACGTATGATTTTATAAAAAAATATTAAAGTTTGATATATATATATATATATATAGAGGAGAGTTATTTTACATACCAAATTTTTCCTACATACCAAGGGACTCATCCCCACCATTCATCTAAAAAGAAATCAATGTTTGAGATTAAAAGCATTTTAATATTTCACTTATTTTTTATAATTTAAATATCTCTTAAACCGTTAATCGTTAAGCGAAAATAATTACACCATCGCGTTAAGCGAAAATAACTCTCCTCTATATATATATATATATATATATATATATATATATATATATATATATATATATCAAACTTTAATATTTTTTTATAAAATCATAAGTATGTCAAAGGCATATCAATATTGGGCTTGTTTTGTTCGTAATTCAGAGCTCTTCGTAACGGTATTTTTTTTATTAACGAATTCGCTATATATTTGCTATATATTTGACGAATAAACTTTGTTATATAAAAAAATTGTAAATATTAAAAAGTATAAGGTAATTTTGGTAAAAAAAAATTTTCAATTTCAATGTGGGCCCAAAAAAGTGTATTTCGCTGCACCCTTTATGTGAAATCATTTTTTTTAATTCTCGTGGGGCCCAAAAAAGTGTATTTCGTTGCAAAGGGTATGTGAAATACGTTTTTTTTTTTTTTTTTTTTTTTTTATTCTAAAAATACGAGATGTTGACACGTGTTGGTTTTGAATTTCTGGGATAATTTGCAGCGAAATATGTGGCCTTTTTGGGAATAAAAAAAAAACCCGCCCTAAAAAAGGCAACTCATTACTGCAGAGGCCTCTGCAGTAATTTTCGCCGCATTCTTTTGGTGTCAGTAATTGGTCCCACGGAGGAATTAACTGGCCACCATTCTTTCTTTGTGAAATACGGAGTATTCGTAAGATACAATTCGGCTAAACCTTTCTTTGTGAAATACTCGGAACGGAGACGATGTCTTCCAACGTGATGCATATCATTTATTTGATTTTATTATTTTAGTATAATTATTTGATTGAATTATTGCAAGACATATTATTGCGAGTCAACGATTCGTACCGAGCCTAATTAGTATAGGGGTTAAGACGGTCGTATGGTAAACATAATTTGTACCCATAATTGTCCATTTGAATAATTATTAAATTAAATTGATAGGATTATTGTAAGACATGTTATTGCTAGTCAACGAGTCCAACTACTTTAGGGATTAAGACGATTCGTGTGGTAAACATAACTTGCACCCAAAATTGTCCTTTTCAATTAATACAAACAATGTCTATGTGGTTTGAGGCAAACATTAGTAATTATCCGTAAATTAGTCATATCAATATATCCGGAGCCGGGAGGGATTGCTTTTTACTTAATTGTTTACAACTCTTGCTTTTATTTGCTTATTTAATTTTTACTTGTTTATTTACGTTTTAGTTAATTAATCAATTATTTATTTCGTAGAATTTATTTATTAGAATTTAGCTTAATCGGTATATTAGTTATTAAGATTTCAAAACAAAAACTTTTATTGATCAGTGATCACCCCAAAACTTAAATTAAAACCACATACTCCTCGTGGATACGATACCCGCTTGCCCTATTTAGTATAAGGTAATTAGGTTTATTTTTTATCGGTACAATGACATCGGTCAAATTTTGGCGCTGCTGCCGGAGAGTGAGTGCGCTTTTGGTTTAAGTTTTTGTTAATAGTTTTAAAAATAAAATAAAAATACAAAAAGATTTTCTTTTTCTCTTGTTTTGTTTTCTTGTTTGTTTTGTTGGTTGTGAGTGTGCAGGTTAGTGTATGTGCACGCGTAGATCGGGAAGTACATCACCGTTAATTTGCGATCCCGAGATTTCTAGGTAATCTTGCATGGTCAATTTCAACATTTGTTTAACCTAGAGCTTCTATGGATTCATGCTGAACTTGTGGGAATCTATTTATTCTTATGAAAATTGTCCGGAGGAGAAAACAAGTAGGAAGGAGCGAGTACTTGAGACATGACTATCAATCTCAAAATGATGATTATGAGCATAACACATATCATGCTAATTACAATATTGAGATGAAAGATTACACGAGGTACCGAGGGGAATATGGTGGTCAATATTATTATCCTTCATATGAGGGCTCTGGTTTTTTCGATCAACCACAGAGACCGACTCAACAATATGATCATCAAGGCCAAGGACAATGTGATAACCATCTCTCGTACCAAAAATTGGATAAACTCATTTCAATGATTAAATCCAACAGAGAGGCAAATCAAAGATATGCTAGTATTGCAGCTCTTGAGCACATGCGGATCCATTGGCATATCAATTTAATAGGCAAGAAACATATGAATCTCAAGGCGTCACCATGTTTGATTTTGATGATAAAGATGAAGATGAAGAAGATGAATATAATACTGATGCTCATAACAATTCATTCGATGATCTCATTTTTTCGGTTAAAGATGATCGTGAAGAATCATTTCCTTCTAAAGTTAGGGAGGGAGTTGTGGAGACTAATACCACACCTTATCTCCTAACTTTAAATGAACCAACACTTTCATCAATTGATGATACAAAATCAAAAGAAGATGATGACTTGTTTGCTCCTTCGCTATATGAAGATGAGTGTTCAAATTCATTGGAAGAACGACAATATCTCAGTAAGGAAGAAGTTGAAGTCACTCATATCGACCAAAATCCACCACAAGTGTCACGATAATTAATCAAGAAAGTTGGTGTGAGTGATTCAACATATACAAAAGGGATAACACAAGTAAAGGTGTTACTAATTGAAAATCATTATGCTTTTGAGCGGTGTAACAAGAACTCTAGTAGGGCACTCCTTCATATTATTCTTGAGTAAGTTCATATGAAAGCACGAGTGGAGTTCGTAAATTGAGAGAACCTCTGCGCAAAGAAGAGAAAAACTTTCATGGAGTGCCAAATTGTGGTAAGTTGATTAAGGATGCAAGCAAGAAGGTCCGTGCGAAACTGGTTCATAATGCATCCAGCCGAAAGAATAGAAAAAGACGAGTATGGGTTTCAAAACATAAACACTACTTCTGCATAAGCGAAACTAATATTCATAAAGTGTTTGAAAAGAGGGATATGGCATGGACCCGTAAAGTTTCACTGCGTCTAGGTAACTCGTTTGGTAAATGCTCCATCAGACCACCGTGAAACTAATATCTGGTATTGTCGGGCTGACGACGATAAACTTAGCGCTTCACAGGAGGCAACCCGTGGTTTGTAGTGTGTGTTTATGTTCTTTCTAATTTATGTTTCTTTTTATTTTCTTATTTTTTTGTGTGTTAAAAACTTTGTGGGTGTGTTCACTATAAACCCTCACGAGACTAAACTCGTCCACTCGGGCTACCGAGTGGTTTAAAAGGTTTGTTGCATACGTTAAATGCAACCGTGATTCCTACGAAAGTGAGTTAGGTTTTTGTATTGTGTGAGTTTGTCAAAGTGATTTTTAACAAAAATTTCAACTTTAAAATTTTGCGTTAGGGACAATGCAATGCTTTAAGTTGGGGAGGGGGTGTCACATGTGTTACATGTTTTTGCGTGAAATTGTGGTTAAAATGAGTCAAAATGTGTATTTCGGAAAAATTGAAAAAAAAAAAATAGAAATTGAAATCACATTATAAGATTTTTGTGCTAATTGGATGTGGAAGTTTCTTCTACATATATTTGTTGAGTGTTTGCAGATTCTAAAGATTAGCTTGGGGATGACTTATTGGAGCAAACTAGAAGACCAAACCATGATTATAACGTGCACCCGATTCCATTGTATAATTTGGTTATAAAATTGATTTGATGGTTTGCATGTAGTTAAGCATATGTATAATTAGTAGAAGATCAAACCACACCCGATTGAATTTCCCTACTTACTTTAGCTTAGAACGGGAAGAAGTTAAAATAATATAATATGAAATATAATAATGTAATAGTTGGGTTAGGACACTTAAATTGATCTTATCTGGCTTGTCACCCGCACACGGTGGCCACGAAAAAAAGTTGGAGAACTGTCATAATTATTGGTGGTAGTCATATGCAGGGCTTGCTTATCTGATTCGTCACCCGCGCAAGGTGATATTTTAGTTGTTAGCATGGGTCAGACACCAATTCTTATGATGGATAGCATTGCACTTAGTTTAGACAATTTTATGTGAAATAACCCAATCCTTGTATTGTTGTTAATGAAATTAGAAAGGTTGGTTTAAGTTAGTGCATTAATTAATTAGACTATGTGGTAGATAACTCCATCATATGATATACCAGTAGGCACGAAGCATAACTGTTCCCATTTAATTAAAATAGACTAAATTAACCGGTTCCCGTGTGCCGATGTGTCTTAGTATACACCTATAGGATAGATATTCATACATTCAAATTATTGGTCTTTATATCAACCTTAAAAGGATTGTATTAAGCATTCGGGGTGACATGTATAAGAAATAGTTTCGGATGGCTAAAAAGGAGCTTATGTATGTTATGAGCAAAAATGCTTGAAATATGAAGTAAAATTCATGTGAAAAAATTGAATTATATAAGCTAATGTATGATGGCTTATGTGCTATTAAAAAGTTTGCTCCTATAGTATAAAAACTCCGGCATTATAAAAGGTGTAAGATATTATCACCTCTTGTTTTGGATCTATGTTTAGATTGATTATAGAGGTGTACTAAGTATGTTGGGCACATGGTTAATTATATGAAACATAAAATAAATGAAACCAATGAGAACGGTTATGTTAAGTGTTTAAGAAGGACAAAAATATTGGTAATCATTTTGGATTATTGGTCACATAGGATAGTTATTAGTGTACTAGGTTAAATTTGATCTTTTTAATGAAATTCCAATAGTATGATTAAAAACTATGTAATTAACATGCTAAGATATAGTAGATTTCTTCCACGGAACGAGTAAGGGTTAAGTTGGGGAGGTTTGATCGGTGTACTTTACATACCCCTCATAGCATGTTAATTACGCATTGTCGCATTGTTATTCGTCGTTATACATTTACTTTGAAGGTGTTTTATGATTAAGTAGGTTATGCGAAAAAAGAAGTTAATATGGTGATATTACAAATTTAAAGTGAAGAATACATGTTTGTGCTTTTATTTGGATTTAGCAACAAATCGGAAAAAGGAGCCCACACTTTTTTGTTTTAGTCTTATCGACAAGAAAAAAAAAGGAAAAAAAGAAAAAGGAACCGACTAAAAGATAGATTCAGACCATGTGTAGTGGTGTGTAAGAGAGGGTGAGGCGTTTTGCGCCATGTGGCAGTGTGGGCCATGTTGGGGCTTGGTAGAAAAAGTGGTGTAGTGATAGTAGGGGCGTTTTGCAACATGTGGCAACTTTTTTTTTTTTTTTTTTTTTTAGTCACTAAGTATTTCATGGTCTAACTGTTAAGCCCAAGTCCACGCAATTTATGATCGGTTAATGACATATAACAATACATACATCACTTTTGACCTAAACCTAATTATAAACTATCCACCCCCTCCTCCTTCTCCTCACCAATCTCAGCTTATCATCTCAATGTCACTCAAATCTAATCTCATCTCCAGCATCACATCACAACTTATTCATCTCCATCAAATAACAGACGCAACATAAACAGGATATCACAATCAATTGCTACTAACCAAAACCCATAAGTGGAAGAATGAAACGAAAAAAATGGTCAGATGTGAAAGAACAAACACTCCTCTCCAAATACTGAAACCTCCAAAGAATTAACCAATTAGAAGAGAGAGGCAAGGGCGTTTTCATCTCCACGCCTATCGTTTTTTTTTTAAACCACGCCCGGTCATTTTGGTGATTGGGGCGTGGTTGGGCCAAAAAATGAGAGAACCACGCCTCACTACGCACGATCTCAGAGAAGAAAAAAAGGGGGGCGGACCCCATTCGGCAAGGAAGAAAAAGAAAGAGACGGATCCCATATTATATTATAGACGATTCGATCATTCGCAAAAATATATTTTAGCCGCATTCTTTTGGTGTCAGGTAATTGGTCCCACGGAGGAATTAACTGGCCACCATTCTTTCTTTGTGAAATATTCATTAAGATACAATTCGGCTAAACCTTTCTTTGTGAAATACTCGGAACGGAGACGATGTCTTCCAACGTGATGCGGGGTTAAACTTTTTTTGTGATCTCTTTTGGTAAAAGATATTTGGTTTGATCATGTTTAAAGATTTTATTTTATTTGTCAAATATTAATTCATATAATTTTAATGCATATCATTTATTTGATTTTACTATTTTAGTATAATTATTTGATTGAATTATTGCAAGACATATTATTGCGAGTCAACGATTCGTACCGAGCCTAATTAGTATAGGGGTTAAGACGGTCGTATGGTAAACATAATTTGTACCCATAATTGTTCATTTGAATAATTATTAAATTAATTGATAGGATTATTGTAAGACATGTTATTGCTAGTCAACGAGTTATACCGAGTCCAACTACTTTAGGGATTAAGACGATTCGTGTGGTAAACATAACTTGCACCCAAAATTGTCCTTTTTAATTAATACAAACCATGTTTATGTGGTTTGAGACAAACATTAGTAATAATCCGTAAATTAGTCATATCAATATATCCGGAGCCGGGAGGAATTGCTTTTTACTTAATTGTTTACAACTCTTGCTTTTATTTGCTTATTTAATTTTTACTTGTTTATTTATGTTTTAGTTAATTAATCAATTATTTACTTCGTAGAATTTATTTAATAGAATTTAGCTTAATCGGTATATTAGTTATTAAGATTTTAAAACCAAAACTTTTATTGATCAGTGATCACCCCAAAACTTAAATTAAAACTACATACTCCTCGTGAATACGATACCCGCTTGTCCTATGTAGTATAAGATAATTAGGTTTATTTTTTATCGGTACAACGACATCGATCACATAACAATTAACAACTCATCAAAATACCATTTTCAATCACACAACCAAAAAAAGACTCAAACCAAAACACCTTTTTTTATGAGTTATCATGCCCGACTAAAACAAAAAATCAATAAAAAGCCCAATTTAAAAAAAAAAAAAAAAAAAAAAAAAAAAAACAAACAACCAACCAACGTACCTCGGTATGTGTTTCGTAGGGGTGAGCAAAAATCGAACCGCAAACCGCAAAACCCACAAAAAACCGCCCCACAAAAACCGCAAAACCGCAAAAAACCGGTGGATCGGTTTCAGGAAAAAATAAAAACCGCAATTGCGGGGCGGTTTCGGTTTTCACCGAAAAACCGCACCGCAAAAACCGCACCGCACCACTCTACAATTTATAATTTTTTAAATATATATTTTTTTATTTTTTAGAATAACACACTAAAATAACACACTAAAATTTATATTTTTTTATTTTTTAGATATATTTTTTAAATATATTTTTTTATTTTGTAGAATAACACACTAAAACCGCACCAAAAACCTCATAAACCCGCAAAACCGCACCAAAAACTGCACCAAAATAAAAAAAGTATATCTTGCGGTGCGGGGCGGTTTTGACCAAAAACCAACCCGCAAAACCGCATAAACCCGCAAAACCGAAACCGCAAAAACCGCGCGGTGCGGATCCTCATTTTTATAGAAACCGCAATTGCGGGGCGGTTTCGGTTTTAGTCAAAAACCGCACCAAACCGCCCCATGCTCACCCCTACCTCGGTATGTGTTTCGATATAATTGTAAGCTACCAAAGCCTCTTTGGCAAAATACTACTCCGAAACATACTTTATACGAATTGATGAGATACACTAGTGTAATGGTAGAAGTATGGCTTTTTATAAGCAAAGTGAACTCGACCTACGGTTCTGATCACTGACACGCGGAATAACGTAAGTCGTCGATCGCAGGTGGGAGAAATTACTGATTTCTTGTTAACTAATACAGTGATTGGTTTAGTATCCAGAATCATCTCATCCATGACAGCAGATATTTGATCTACTACTCCGATCACTGACACGTGAAGCTATGAAAAAAAATTGTCGCTATATAACAAGTGGCTCGTGGATAGTAAGGATATTTCTTATGGCACGTTGTTAGTAACTTAGAGCGCAAGGTTCATCATAAATATTAATGGTGTGTTCATTCAATAACACTACACTAACTAAAACATCATTTTTAGCTATAACTGTTATAAATGCAAGTGGATGTCATAATACATTATCAAAAATACTCCACTCACCTGCAAAAATATAATAATAATAATAACCCAATGGTGCAATAAGGTGCACAAAACCTGATCCAAGTCGAGCTTGGACCATAACGAAGAAAGCCCAGGCTTTTATAGTTCAAAAAAGTCTGGCCCTAACAAAGCCCGAACCTTAAACAAATTATTAGGCCTATTCTAGCCCAAATGGTCCAGACTGGGCTTAGCGTGGCCAGACTCCAGCTTTTTTTAAGCTTTTTTCATATATTTTGTATTACCAATATAGTTATTATATATGAAAATATTCGATCAACATTCGTAAATAAATCACTAAAATTCTACTCCATTAATCATGAATAATGTCATCATCTATCTTCATGCGTGAATCTTGCAAAATGTTTTGACTTGTTGTCGTTTTACACTATCAAAGTAATCCTTTAAAGAAAATGCACATCTGTAACACCTCGCCTTATAAACCACAATATTGTCCGTTTTGCCCGTAGGCTCACGGCTTTGCTTTTGTGACCCTCATGTGAAGACTTCCCGACATGTCACCCAAGCCAGTACTACTCTCACACGAGCATGCTTAACCGTATGGGCGATTAACCGTAAGACCACAAAACGCGTTGTTGGTATATAAGAAGAATGTTAACATATGTCCCAGCATCACTCCAAGTCACGGCCAATGTGGGATTTGCTTAGGGTGTTACATTCACCCCCCCCCCCCCCTTAGGGGAATCCCATCCCGGGATTCAGTTGGGTAACAACCCTGTCTAAGGGACTCATCGTCCTCGATGAGGTTTGCCTCACATCCCGAACGGCTTGGAGTGGATCTGATACCACTTGTAACACCCCACCTTATAGACCACAATATTGTCCGCTTGCCGGTAGGCTCAAGGCTTTGCTTTTGTGGCCCTCATGTGAAGACTTCCCGGCATGTCACCTATGCCAGTACTACTCTCACACGAGCACGCTTAACCGCATGGGCGATTAACCGTTAACGACAAAACGCGTCCTTGGTATATTAGGCGAATGTTAACATATGTCCCAGCATCACTCCAAGTCACGGCCATTGTGGGATTTTCCTAGGGTGTTACAACATCTCCATTGATTAATTCGAAAGATTTCTCCTCCTTTTGCTTAGAATCCTGCCGCTTGATGAAAACAATATTCCGAAGCTACAATCAAAGCTTGGATTATTAGTATGTCTCGTGTCATGGTGGACAAAATTAATTATTGTAAAGATTTTCTTTCCACCATGCCAAAATGTCAAAAGACTCAAAACTAGAAACATTCATAAGTAATTATTTAATTGTATGTCATTATATAAAAGTAACACATAATCCAGGCCTTCTTTTATAAAAGACTGAGTTTCTTTTTAGTAAAAAGACAGAGCTTTCGGGCCTTTTTGTGGGCTTTCGGGCTTTTCGACGGGCTTTGGGCTTAGCCCGGGCCGGGCTTTTTTAAGCTGGGCTTTTTCGTCCTTTCTCTGGTCGGGCCTAAACCCGGTCTTGGGCTTTCGCCTATCTGTGCATCTCTTCGGCGCTAGCTATTTAATAAACAATGGGACGAATGGCACCACGATGGCATATGGACTGATGCAAGATGGCGCCGTCGTTGGTGCAAAAAATAAATCAACGACATGTTGTTCATCCACTACACCGTGCTCTCTTAGTATTATTACTGGTGTCATATAGAGCGTGGAATAGTATTACACGAGTCTATCAAACCACTTAATCCAATCAATCGATATATTCTTGTGTCTATTGCTAATCCAATATTGAAAGAAGAGCTTGACCTCATTGAAGAGATGATCTTTATTGTGATTTTTAAGAGAGAACGTGAACTGGTTTTTATATCTCTAAAGAAGGCAAAGAGTCGGCTGGACTGCAACATCAAAGAATCTAACGTGAAAAGGACTTTATCCGCCAGGTTGATTGCATCTTCGTGTTCCAGTATTTAATGCGCGAAATATATCAAGCTTGAAGATTGTTTGTACACGAAGGAGTATTAGTTATGCATTCATTATCGTTACTTCTATAGCAAGTTATATACTTATTTAATAAAGAAAAATAATGAATTAGACAAATAGATATTTAAACAAAACGCACTCTTTTTCTCTCTCTTCTAACTAACTTCCGCCTTTTTTCCTCCATTAAAAAACCTTCGTTTCATCTGATCTTGATACAATTAACGCATATTTTTCAAATCCAAACTGATCAATTGATACAGAATTTCATTCTACACATCCTGATATATTTTTCCCCAAATTTGGTCAAATAATTGAAATTTTTTTATTTTGGCGCCAAAATTAAAATTACTCTGTTTTGATTAGTTCTGTTTGATTAGTGTTCTGTTGATCATTACTTACTGAATACGAGATGACGAATAAAAAGAAAACACACAAGAGACAAATTAAGGTGCCAAATAGGTATAATTATCATATTGTGGGTAATCTAAGTTAGAAACGTGTTGAAATTGATTCTGAGGATCAGGTTGATGATGTTAGAGATACTGGTGTGGGAATTGCTGATGTCAACAAGGTCAATGAAGGGGAAATGAATAATGGTGGAATTATTGGATTTAATGAGGCTAGGGTTAGTGATTGTAAGGAAGGAGAGGCTACTGAAGGATATGGAGAGGTTGATAAGACTTTGCAGGTTGATAATAGTAATGTGAGTGAGATAGTAAGTGAAAAGGTGATTGGGACTGAGAATCAGAAGGAGCCATTACCATTAACCACTGTAAGTGAAATTGATGAATCTACCAAAGTTAATGCTGATAATGGTAATATTGACACTGATAACTGTGTTGCTGATACTGTTAACACTCACATTCCTAGTACTAAACCTGTTAGCTATGCTGATAAAGTGAGTAGTGATAAGGAGTCCATTATTAATAAGTTGTATCAAATTCCTATTGTTCTTAATGAGGATGGTCATGAATTTGTGATTTTTGATGATGAGATTATTAACGAGGGTAGCAAACAGTGGGAATTATCAGCTTGTGGCTTCTTTGTTGGATATAAGATGTCTATGCCAGAGTTGAGTTTTCACTTGTATAAAATGTGGAGCAAATATGGGCTAAAACAGATTTGGGACAATGAAAATGGTACTTTTGTGTTCAAATTCAATAATGCTCAGGGTTTGCAGGCTGTGATTGAAAGTGGTCCTTGGATTGTTAATAACAAGCCAATGGTAGTTCCAAAATGGAGTACTAGCATCAACCTTGACAAAACTGAACCTGTTTCATTACCTGTTTGGATCAAATTACTAAACCTCCCATCGGAAGCTTGGAGTACAAAGGGATTAAGTGCATTAGTTAGTAGAATTGGCAAACCTTTGATTATGGATGATATGACTACTAAAATGTGTACACAAGGGGGTGGGTATACTTGGCTATGCTAGGGTGCTGGTTAAGGCTTGTTACACCCCGTGCCCGCTTAGACCAAAAATTAAAACTTTTAGAGCGGAAACGCTTGACTTTTACGGACATTTGGTTACTCTTTTGATCGCTGACAAAAATCTATAAACATTCAGACCTTGAGACTATTTTTAAATGAAACTAGACTCAATTACCTTCAAAACGACAGGTGGCATGACCCGTGACGACTTACGGATCAAAAGATATGATTTTTCAAAGTTTACCAAAAAAATTTACCGAGGCGCCCATCCGATCGGATGGAACCTGCTGATCCGACAAAATCACCTTTTTACCCGTAACTTGAAAACCTGATCTCGGATTATTACCAAACTTTCCAGATTTACTTAGTATGTTATTGGGCTTATTTTCATACAAAAACATCTACCGTTTGACAGCCAGAAATAATACTTTACAAATTAGCCACTTTTGACCCATTTTGACCCATTTTCACCATAAACCACTTATACCACTTCCATTTTGCACCAAACTTTGCCAACTTCGTTAACTTATCATAACAAACATGTTCCAAAGACGCTTGACCCGTTTACCACCCAAAATGGGTACTTTTACACATAATCCAAACACCCCTTTAACTTTTACTAGGAACACATAAAACATACTTTGACACATCATTAGCCCACCAAATTATTAGGACTTCATTATCATACATTTTGACACTTGACTTAACTTTATAAATCAATAAAAGACCAACGGGGGTACAAACTTCATACTTGAGCTCGGTATTCTATCTAAGCTCCTAACACATACTACCTTCTATCTTCCACATTAGCCAACCTTAACCCTTAGTCCAAGCTCACCATTTCCATCACACATAAACCTACAAAACATTAAACACTTAAACCGTAAGCACGAATGCTTAGTAAGTAAAACGGTTGTAACATAACATTACAATTCATTCACACATTTCACATCATAACCTTTAGTCCACATAACATTTAAGCATTAACACATACCTTATCACTTAAGCATCAATATCCCTTTCTAATCCAACCTTGACTAATCCACCACTAACCTTACACTTATTTCCACATAACATCATCATACACAAACATTTATTAATCTTAACATGTATGACATCTAGACACAAAATGCATAGAAGTCATCATAATATCATTTTATAGCCGGTTTACTTACCTTGATTCCAAGCTAAGACTATCAATAACATCATCTTCATCATCTTCATCATCATCATCATTACATCCTAAACCATAACCATCATCAAGACTCATTAACACAACACATCTTAATCAAGGGTTATAAAACCCATCTAAACCTACCCATCTTCCTTTCTATATCATCATATGATCATATGATGAAAACCCACTTAACCCATAAACTTTAACCTCATTAATCATTAAGATAGAATACTTACTTGTGGAGGATCATTGCTAGGAAGAGCCATAAACATAAGAACTTCATCTTCTTCTTCCTAAAACCATCAAGACCCACTTTCTTCCCTCCCTTTTTCTTTCTAAAAACCGAACTCCACAAGACTCAAGAATAATATAGAAATGTCTAGATAATCCTGGACATTTTAGTTAGGTGGCAAGTTTGGCCATTTGGCAAGATTGGCCCCTCAAGTCCTATTCTTTCTATTTTGACCACACTACATATCTTTACACTTTGGTTTATTGCAACTTTAACCCTTGAAGTCTATTTCCTTTATACTCTTGCCACATAATACTTTCCCATAACTATACAATACATTCTTTGAGTACCACTTTGACTATTGGGTTTGACCAAAACGCAACATTCGTTGACTGGCCAATCACGTAAGGCCTTTGGTCCACTTTCATCTAGGGTGGGGTCCCAGTACCCGAGGAACGGGTCTAACAAGGCTAATGCTAGTAAAGGATTGAATGACTATATTGATGTTCTATACAAAAGCAAAGAGGATGATCAACAGTTTGCGAAAAAAGTGCAAGTGGTGTATGATTGGAAACCTCCAGCCTGTTCTCATTGTAAGTTTTTTGGGCACTCTTATGAGAACTGTTTGAAAAGAGACAGAACAGGGGAGCAAGTGAAAGATAAGCAACCTGATGAAGAAGGTTTTGTTCAAGCAAATAATAGAAAGACTAATCAGGCTGCTGCTAATAAGAAACCACAACCTAAGGTCAACATGCCTAAGGAAAAAACTGTAGCACAACCCAAAGTCATGCATAAAAAAAATCAAGGTGGAGAGACCTCAAAATAGAATGGGAATACTACACAGAATAAGAACAATGAGAAACCTAGCTCAGCACAAGTTTCACTAAGGAGATCATGGAATGTAAGAAAGGATGTTGTGTAGGCGGTGAAGACTACTGCTAACAAGTATGCAATACTGGAAGGTCAAGAGGAAGATAATGTTGAGATGAATTCACTAACTATGAGTGCCCAGGATAAAGAAGTTTTGGATAGGCGTGTGCTGAACAAAGACCAACCTTCAGTGGATATCACCAGCAAATGGAAGCAACCCATGTTCAGGTACTTTAAAGATAGTTGGGAAGCAAAGTAGGATAAAAACAAGAATGGGGACAAGGGTGCATTGAATGAGAATGAAGTAGTTGCAGACAAATATAGGATGGCTCAGTTCATGACTGCAAATGAAGTATTTGGTCAAGGCAGTGATTTTTTTTCAAAAGAATAATGATTGATCTCAAAATTGCAGCCTGGAACATTAGAGGATTGGGTACTGTATCTGTCACACCCCAAAAATGGTGCAGCGGAATGACATTTACGGGGTATGACTTCATAGCCAAGAACACATGGTGTCATAATAGAGAAATACTAAATGCATAACATAGAACATAGATAATAGTCGCAAAACTCCCACAACCGGGATAAGTACATAGATCCAAAAGATGAACATAAGTCTCAAAATCAAACAGTATCACTAGGAAATATCAAAATGCAACTCCACGAGATATAACCCGGGAGAGTCTCACCTTAAGTCTTGCTAAGCCAGGCCAATACTCAACCTTCTAGTGCAACTTCATTCTTAACACCTGAAAATGGATACTCAAAAATGTCAACATAAAGTTGGTGAGCTCGTAGGTTTGAAAGTACACCACGAAGCTGTGAATGATATAAAGTAGGACAATAGTGAGTGAGATTCACAACTATAGCACGTAATAAAAGAGTAGTTTAGGTTGCGCTAACTGAACCAACCATGATTGTCACACACAAATAAATAACTGCGGGGAGCTACCCTGGATAGTACTATCATATGCTTCGGCTCCAGACGGAGTTAAACAGTAGCGCATGCTTGCTCACATAAAGTAAAAGTATATCACATAGAACATAATTGCAATCAACGCACATAATTATCCAAAAAACAAGTGAACAGTATATCACAACATAAAAGCATTTGAAAAGCATTGAGTATCATTTCCACCCCAAGGTAAAAACATATTAAAAAGTGGGGCTACAAGAACTCACCTCAAAAGCAAAGCACAATACAGCACAACACACGAGTAGTACGACACAACAGCAACTAGTATCACAACACGACGGACTCGACACAACCTATTAATAATAAACTTATCTTAACGTATATCCAAAAGTATAACGGTTTCCAAAATTTACTATTCCCAAGTATTATTCCACTTTAAATTCCCAAAATATCTTCGTTAAATCCATTTACTAGTGTTTGGTATCATCGTGGGGGCAGTGGTGACATAACGTTGACTCAAGTGTACACACGCTAAAACAAATAACCAATAGGAACATGACTCATGAAACAATATCCCAATAACGAATACGCCAAGTTGTTTCAATATCCCAAACAAACTCTACTACTAAAACTCACAACAACCAAACAAGAACCAAGTGATAAAAAGGTAAGTCATAAGGATAAGTCTTTCACTAATAAAGTCCTTCGACACACTTGTCGGGCTCTTATTGGGCTCGTCAGTTCAATAAGTCCGATAACCGTGTCGGTCGGCTATATTAATGTTAAACCGATCCGTAACTTCTAATAAATATTAATATTTACCATAAATGGTATTTCTCGAATTGCATGTCCTCAAAACATTAAATAACTCGTACATATTCTATTTTTGTTTCATTAACCATTTTCTTTTTATTCATTAAAATATTAAATAACATAATATTTGTTATTTAACATTTTTCTTTTAACTTCAAAATTAGAGGTGGCAATTTGAGCTCAAACTAAAAAAAAAAAAGGCTAATTGGGCAAAACTTTAAAAGATTTGGCCACATTTGGTCCTCTCCTTTTTTTGAAATGGGCATATTGCCCATTTAAAAGTTAAATTGGCACAAACGGGCATATATTTTCTCTCAATTGGAGAACATTACAATTGTTTTTAAAGAAAACCTTATAGATATAATATATTTAATTTTTTAAATATAAATGAGGTGTTACGTTTGAGGAATTTATTTCGTCGTTTTGTGTCTTTCTAAAGCGATTTGTATAACATGTGCCCGTTTAGCCCGTAGCCCGTTTAAACCGTAGCCCGTGCCCGCCCGGCCCGCCCATTTTGCCACCTCTATTCAAAATATTAAGTAACACATTAATTGTTAGTTAATATTTTCTGATTATTATTCATTAATAACATTTCTCTTTTCCCCCTTTTGTTATTTAAATTTCCAAATTAAATATATAACGAGTCATTTCACATTTCGAGTCACAATTCCGAGTTTATGTTATATTCGGGTCAAATAGTCAATAATAATTGTCACAAGTATCATATGTATCCAATATCCACTTTTGGCTTGTCGAGACCATGCCGAGACTACCAAGTCTCGATGGTACTCGACTTGCTCAAATCATCACGATAATAATAATAAGCTCATAATAAAATTCCCATGTCCAACAATATTTAATGGCCAAATTCCTACGGCTCGTTACTAATAATCTCAATCCAAACCCAATACTCAATCTCAACAACAACAATATTATCCTCATTATGCCGAGACCACAATGGTCTCGGCTTTGAACCATGGTACGGCAGCAGTCAAACCAAATGGACCGAGAGGTCTCGGCCTCAATCCAATCATAACCACAACCCTCAAAACCCAACTACAATCTAAATCCTATATTCAAATTCGACCAAAAAAATAACAATAACAAAACAAACAAATAAACAATCAATACACAAGACCATAAGCTCAAAGACGCGTAACCATGACTCGACAACAACTCACTTGACTCCAGAATGACATCAATAAGCCATGGCCGTGAGCTTATGCTTACGGCTTGACCACGACTCATTAGTAAAACTCAACAAAGATGATACCAAACAATTTTTTAGTTATTAAAATGAGTTAACCCACAAGTTTTATTCCCGAATCTAACCAAAACAAAAGAAAAATAACTCGTTGTGGAAACTTATTTTAGACCTTTTACATCTACTAAAATAAGTTACGTGAATCGTTTATGGGCTCAAGGCTGTTAAGCCTTTGATCTAGGATTTACTATGAAAAGCATGATGATAATATTGACGGAATATTCTAATGAAAGAAACAATACTATCACAACAAGGTTTTCCCAAACTTTCTCTTTGTTATTAAACTCAGCCCCAATGCTATGTGATCAAATATAGCACGGTTACTCTACAACAATAACAGGGATCAAGGAAAACCTTGATTACCATGAGGCTTAACAAAACTAAACAACATTAGACCCCATGTCTAATGTTCCCACACACACTCTTTTGATGTTTTACATATTGACACCCTTTGGTGTTTAAATTCTAAGCACACTAGAACACTACATAAAACATATTTTTATCTAAGGGTGTGATCTCCTTTTTATAGTACAAAGGAGATCATTACAAAGTTGATAAGACTTGGTCTACTACTTGCTTGTTTATGTGTCAGTCATTAAGATACAACATGTATCTTGTTTTACAACTTTGTTGACTGAACAAATATCTAGATATTATCTAAGGATAATATTTTCTTCATCCTTATCCATCCAGCAGTAGTATGACTCACTGATCAGCAGTTCCTGGCACTAGCAGTTCTAACTGTTTTGCACTAGCAGTCTTAACTGTTGTACTAGCAGTCTTAACTGTTTTGCACTAGCAGTCTTAACTGTTGTACTAGCAGTTCTAACTGTTGAGTGTATTTTGCTTATCATTTCAGTATTCTTCATGTTTCATTCTTCTTGTTTTTGTATCATCAAATCTATGAAAATATAATTCCCAACAATCTTCCCCTATTTGATGATTACAAAACAAACACATTCTTGTACGAATTTCCCTAGACGAAGTAGAGAAATTGAGATAATTAAATCTCACCATGAATGAAACCATACTGTCTTCCCCTTAATCTATGCTATCCACCACGTCTCTTCCCCTTTTTGTTATCAACAAATAGAAAAAGTATACAAATATGATTTTTACAACTACAAACTAATACTAATCAATAGTAGTAAGAATCAATAACTTTCCCTTGTGGTGTTGCACAAATACAATAAATGGTTATACATCTAAACATTTAAGCTTCCCCTGAAACCCATATGTTAACCATTCGAATCTCCATTTCTGTAGGCTTTTATGATTGATGAAGAAAAACCAAACATTACCAACTTGTTGATGAAGCTGAATAAACCAACCTTGTGTCTTATATCTTGTACTAAATCTGACTTTGAACTTATACTAACACCATATAAGTAGACCGCAGTCTCTTGATAAAATCCTCATCTTCAATGAGACACTGAGCACTACAAAGTAACTCCTTTAAGTGATAGTTAACTAGGTCTTCGTCCATCCTCCCCTTGACCTATGAAAACTAGATTTAACAAGTCATCGCCATAATTATTGAAGCACAAACAAGTTATCTTTTCTTCCAAAGATATGACAAAACACAATCTTGAAAAATTCAACCTCAACTTCAAATAAGCAACAAATGACCTTTTTCACCAATAATAAATTGATAAAAAAGCCTTTTTATCTTTTAAGAACCAACTCTCTTCTGTGTGTGATTCTTCCCCTTTGTGTGTGAACCTTGAAAGAAAAACAAAAATTCGACCATACCTCAACTATTTTTGCAGCAGTTTTCAACGATGCATATCTTGCAACCTAAGGCTCAGATTGAAGATCCCTCCGGTGAGAATCTACCTTGATATACCAAGAACCTTCAAAAAAATTTCAGCCCGATCCAACGGTTAACGAAGGAGTTATCGCCTTTTGAAAACAGCCCTGCAGTGAGTTACGAAAATACGAACCAGATCAGAATTTTTCTTCTTTCTTTAGCTAAAACCTTTTCTTTTCCTAGATCCAGAGCCCCCCGCTCTGATACCAATTGTGGAAACTTATTTTAGACCTTTTACATCTACTAAAATAAGTTACGTGAATCGTTTATGGGCTCAAGGCTGTTAAGCCTTTGATCTAGGATTTACTATGAAAAGCATGATGATAATATTGACGGAATATTCTAATGAAAGAAACAATACTATCACAACAAGGTTTTGCCAAACTTTCTCTTTGTTATTAAACTCAGCCCCAATGCTATGTGATCAAATATAGCACGGTTACTCTACAACAATAACAGGGATCAAGGAAAACCTTGATTACCTTGAGGCTTAACAAAACTAAACAACATTAGACCCCATGTCTAATGTTCCCACACACACTCTTTTGATGTTTTACATATTGACACCCTTTGGTGTTTAAATTCTAAGCACACTAGAACACTACATAAAACATATTTTTATCTAAGGGTGTGATCTCCTTTTTATAGTACAAAGGAGATCATTACAAAGTTGATAAGACTTGGTCTACTACTTGCTTGTTTATGTGTCAGTCATTAAGATACAACATGTATCTTGTTTTACAACTTTGTTGACTGAACAAATATCTAGATATTATCTGAGGATAATATTTTCTTCATCCTTATCCATCCAGCAGTAGTATGAATCACTGATCAGCAGTTCCTGGCACTAGCAGTCCTAACTGTTTTGCACTAGCAGTCTTAACTGTTGCACTAGCAGTCTTAACTGTTTTGCACTAGCAGTCTTAACTGTTGTACTAGCAGTTCTAACTGTTGAGTGTATTTTGCTTATCATTTCAGTATTCTTCATGTTTCATTCTTCTTGTTTTTGTATCATCAAATCTATGAAAATATAATTCCCAACACTCGTTATACACGAGTCGACTTACACCGAGTCACACACTGGTGTGAAACGGTGTGTCTCACCTTCAAACACTCGAATCTACACGGATCTTGGTCAGGAAATGGAGTTGGTGGCGCATAAGGATGGTGAGACGGGTGTGTGAGGTACGTTTGGTAGCAAATCTAATAGAGGGGAACAAGATATGAGTGTGGGTGGTGGCGGTGTGGCATTAGGAGTGGCAGTGTTGGTGCTATGGTAATGGCCGGAAGTGGTGAGAGAGAGGGTGGTGGCGACGATTAGGTGTTGGGGAGAAAGACTATGAACCTTAGTTTATTATAATGGGGTTTTTATACCTCATTTTGTGCCACTTGAAACCCTACAAACCTCAAGGACTAAATCTATAAATTGGTGCATGGGGGCCTAAGTGTTATTTCGTTAAACTTTTAGTGAAACGCTAACAAAGCTAGTTTAAGTGCCGAGACATTTTCTTGAGTATTTTTAACTTACGCCATTAGTTTTAAAATCATTTTTCCACGAAAAATGACTATAATTATGCCTGTCTTTGCTAACGATACCAAAATCGACATATTAATCTTTTTATTAGGTTTATATTGTGTCGACTCGCATTGTGTGGTCTAGCTCACAAACACACATAATAGTGAACATATAAACTAAATAAACAGATCATTTCGAGTTTAAGGTTGAGTAAGGACCTAGAAAATTCGCGGTTGTTATAGTCTACCCCAGTTAATTAGAATTTTGTCCTCAAAATTCAGCTAGTACTATGGTCAAACAGGTGTGGATACTTAAGTCTCATCCGATCCTCTCATTCCCAAGTAAACTCAGGTCCACGTTTTGAGTCCCAACGGACTTTAACTATTAGTATCTTGCTATGCTTCAACGTCTTGATCTCACGCTCTAAAATATCAACCGGTTTCTCAACAAAGTGTAACTTAGGATCTACCGGAATCTCTTTCAAGGGTATGTGTAAGGTCTGATCAGCAAGACACTTCTTAAGGTTTGACACGTGAAACGTATCATGAACACCACTCAGCTCTTGTGGTAGTCTTAGTCGGTAAGCTACTGGACCGATTCTCTCAGTGATCTCAAATGGTCCTACATATCTAGGTGCTAACTTGCCCTTCTTTCCAAATCGTACAACACCTTTCCAAGGTGAAACCTTGAGTAACACATGATCACCAACGCAAAATTCTAGGGGTCTCCGTCGGTTGTCGGCATAGCTCTTCTGATGGTCTCGAGCAACCTTAAGTCTATCCTTGATTTGAATGATCTTCTCAGTGGTCTCTAATACTATTTCAGGTCCTATCATTTGACTCTCTCCAGCTTCCGCCCAACCAATAGGTGAACGACACTTTCTTCCATAAAGTGCTTTGAATTGTGCCATATCTATGCTGGTATGGTAGCTGTTGTTATAGGAGAACTCGGATAATGGAAGATGGGTATCTCAATTACCACCGAAGTCTATGACACACGCCCTGAGCATGTCCTCTAAGGTCTGTATGGTACGCTCGCTTTGACCATCGGTCTGTGGGTGATAAGCCGTACTCATCTCTAAGTGTGTTCCCAGGGACCTTTGCAATAATTTCCAAAAGTTTGACGTGAAACGGCTGTCACGATCAGATATGATCGATATAGGCACACCATGTCTCGCCACTATCTGTTTGATGTAAAGTCTAGCCAATTTTTCTATCGTATAATCTTCTCGTATTGGTAAGAAATGTGCAGACTTAGTCAACCTATCTACGATAACCCAGATCATATCGTGTCCACTACTAGTCCTAGGAAACTTTGTAATGAAGTCCATCGTTATCCTTTCCCACTTCCACTCGAGAATCTTTGGTTGCTGTAACAAACCAGATGGTCTCTGATGTTCAGCCTTCACTTTAGAGCAAGTCAGACACTTGCTAACGTAGACATCTATGTCCTTCTTCATCCCAGGCCACCAGTACAAGTCTCTAAGGTCGTAGTACATCTTATCCGCTCCTGGATGAACGGAGTACCTCGTCGTATGTGCTTCGTCCATGATTAGGGTTCTCACATCATTGGTTAACGGTACCCAAATTCGGTCTACAAAATACAGTCCACCGTCGTCCTTTTTCTCCAATTGCTTATCTAAGCCTCGCATCTTCTCTGTGGGTGCATTCATGTCCATAGATGCCTCTCTCTAAGCCGCTAGTATCTTATCCTTGATACCTGTCTGTATAGGTATACTCATGGCTTTCACTTTCCTAGGCTTGAGTCTTTCCTTCCTACTTAAAGCATCAGCCACTACGTTCGCCTTACCTGGGTGGTAGCGAATCTCGCAGTCATAATCGCTAAAGATCTCAATCCATCTCCTCTGGCGCATATTCAACTCTTTTTTATCGAAGATATGTTGGAGACTCTTGTGATCAGTATAGATAATACTTTTCGTCCTATACAAGTAATGTCTTCATATCTTGAGGGAAAATACTACAGCGCCCAGCTCCAGATCATGGGTGGTATAGTTCTTCTCATGAACCTTCAGTTGTCGTGCGGCATAGGCAATCACCTTACCTCTTTGCATTAACACACACCCAAGACCTTGACATGACGCGTCACAGTATACTACGAAATCTTCGAGTCCATCGGAGAGGGCTAGGATTGGTGCATTACACATATTATCTTTCAACGTCTGAAAGGCATTCTCCTGTGCTTCGCCCCAATTGTATTTCTTGTTCTTTTGAGTCAGTGAGGTAAGTGGTTTGGCAATTTTGGAGAAGTTCGCGATGAAGCGTCGGTAGTAACCTGCCAGTCCTAAAAATGATCGGACTTCTGTCGGGGACTTAGGGGCTTCCCAATTTTTCACTGCCTTAATCTTGCTAGGATCCACATGAATACCATCTTTGTTAACCACGTGTCCAATGAATTGGACTTCTTGTAGCCAGAATTCACACTTCGAGAGTTTGGCGTACATCTTATCCTCCATGAGTAGCTCTAGGATTATCTTCAGATGCGTTTCATGTTTCTCTTTGGTCTTGGAATAGATCAAGATGTCATCAATAAATACGATAACAAATTTATCTAGGTATGGCCTGCATACTCGGTTCATCAAATCCATGAAGACCGCAGGCGTATTTGTTAGTCCAAAAGGCATAACCGTGAACTCGAAATGACCGTATCGAGTCCTGAACGCGGTTTTTGGAATGTCATCTTCTTGTACTCGTAACTGATGGTAGCCGGAACATAAATCTATCTTGGAGAAGTATCGTGAACCTTGAAGTTGGTCGAATAAGTCGTCAATTCTTGGGAGGAGGTAACGGTTCTTAATGGTTAGTTTGTTCAGTTCTCTATAGTCGATGCACATCCTAAATGAACCGTCCTTCTTCTTGATGAACAATACCGGTGCTCCCCACGGTAAAGAACTAGGTCGGATGAAACCTTTGTCTTGGAGTTCCTTGAGTTGATTAAACAACTCCTCCATTTCAGTAGGTGCAAAGCGGTAGGGAGACTTTGCAACCGGCGTTGCTCCAGGGATTAGGTCTATGCGAAATTCCACTTCTCGTGTAGGGGGTAATCCGGATAATTCATCGGGAAATACTTCTTGGAAATTTCGAACAACTGGAATGCCTCATAGTTTCTGCTCGTCTACTTTCATGCTCGTGAGATGCTTTACCTTTTCTTCAAGTCTCTCTCCATAGACCTTAAGTAATTCACCGTTTGGTAGTGGTATTCAGACCATCTTCTCATGGCACACTATTTCAGCCTTATACTTAGACAACCAGTCCATACCCACAATCACGTCAAAGCTTCCGTGTCCGAATGGTATTAGGTCGAAGCTAAAGATATGGTCTTCTAATTCTAGTTTGCACCCGCGAACGATCTTATTGGTTTCTACCCGTTGACCACTTGCTATTTCAATTTCATAACTAAAGCCTAGACTACTAGGTTCCATATTTAATAGAGGCATGAATTTAGTGGAGATAAAACTATAATCGGCACCAGAATCAAATAGCACAGTAGCATAGTGGTCGTTTAGAGAGAACGTACCCGTCACGATGTTCGGGTCCTGGCGCCCCTCTTCAGCATTCATAACAAATACCCGAGCACGAGCTGGATTTCCATTGTTTCCACCAATTGTTAAATTATGGTTCTGGTTGTTCTGCACTAGTCCCCGTGTCCTACCTAATCTCGGGCACATACTACGAAGGTGATTAGGGTCTCCACACTCATAACAAGCTCTACGATTAACGGCATTAACTGGTGTCACTTGTTTAGCCACTACCCTACAATCCTTTGCCATATGGTCACCTCGTTTGCAATTCAAACACACTTGGCATGGCTTTGTCTCCGGGTGATGGTAGTTACATTTCGCACACTTAGGGTGAGAGCCTTCATATCCTCCCTTGCCCCAGGTTGTTTCCACAAATCCCTTTCCCCATTTCGCCTTCTTGTTGTCACTCTTTGCATCTCCTTGCTTACTTGGCTTACTCACGGCCTTTCTCTTATCACCACTCTTAGACGATGTCCCGTTCCTAACCATCTTGTGGAAAACTAGAAGGGGGGTTGAATAGTTTTACCGATTTAAAATTCATTTGCTTTGAATACTTAACGTGATTTCAAGTAATGCGAATAATAAACAATATATAACAAGTAAGTAGAGTTAGAAACAATCAAACCACAACACGGATGTTTATAGTGGTTCGGTCTACAAGGACTCTCTTCCTTGCCCTACTCCACTCCTCGAGCCTCTAACTCGAGAGTTTTTCTTCACTAATAAATAAGCTCCCTTCTCGGCGGAGAAAACCTTTACAAACGTCGCTTACACTTTTTCCGGTACAAAGCTAAATACCGAGTTCTTTTACAAGGGCACAACCACTCCCGATACTCTATGTATTTTGAGGGCTAAAATACTAACCGATCACAACAAAGGTATATGATAGTTTGGTACAACAATGATGTGTGAAAAACAACAAATTCACACTATGACTAATCTAACAAGTCTTGCAACGCTTAGTTGAAGCTTGTGATGCTTTGATCTCTTTGCTACAAAAGAAAGATCACTAAGAATGAAACATGTAATATGAATGGGTTAGTAATGAATGAAAGAATGTATAATGTTGTTTATGCTTATGAGTGATGAGAAAATATGAATGTGTAGCTTGCTATTTATAGGCCAACTGCCATTGCAAACCACGGATGGGACGGATCCAATTTAAGGGATCCGTCCGTTATGCTATTTGGTTCCGCGGGAGCCTGACAGAAAATCTTCAAATATCTTTCCCAAATCTAACCAAAATATTTCCAAATCTAATCTTTGAGTGAAGATCAATCCAAGATATTCATAAGATCTTCAAGATTTCCTAAAGATATCAATGTGATGCATGCCATGATGTCATTGTACATATTCCATATTTAGAAATAAAATGTAAATGAATGTAACATGTAAATGTAAATGTATGCAACATGTATATACTAGTGATCATATATGTAGCATGTAAATGATGTTATGAGTTTATGAAAAGCTTGTGACTATATATGTCAAAGACTTAACTATATTTATGCTTTGCTAAAAATAAAATTTATAATTGTCATTAACAAAATATAGCAAGGATCGTAAAATATAAATAACGTTTTTTAGACGATATTTGTATTAACAATATCCCTCTTTTTGTTGAGGACAAAACATAAAGTTTATTTTTAAGCAATGAAACAAATAGAGTGCAAGTCTTTTAAAAATATAGATTAAACTAGTTTTATGCAATTTTTAAAATCAATTTAGGCATTTTAAATTGTATAAAACATGTAATGTATGAGTTTAATATTATCTCCCCCTTTTTGTCGAAACAAAAAGAAGAAATGCATAGCGGAATGTAGTGCAAGGCCCTTGGTTATTACTCCCCCTAATTGGAGTGCCAAGTATGATGATACATGGATTTTGAGTGCTTTATTAGCTCCCCCTTGGACAATACTCCCCCTAGTTGGAGTGCCAAGTATATGATGCATGGATTGAGAATGCTACAAAACAAAGGTTAGTGCTTGATTAGCTCCCCCTTGAACAATACTCCCCCTTGTTAGGGTGCCAAAGTATATGATGCAAGGATGAAGAATTCTACAAAATAAAAGTTAGTTGTAAATGGTTCAAACCAACCATGTAATGATGCATGAATAATGAGAGCTACAAGACAAAGGTTAGTGATAATAGTTCAAACCAACCAAATATAATGCACAATAAGTGATCACAATCAACACATAAACATCAACAAAACATCTTTCATTGGAAAATTATTTGTGACAAGAGTCACAAATGGAGATGCTTACAAAGGAAATAAATATAAAATAACTTAGATAGAAAAAAAGTCCTAAAAATCCTATAAAAAGAAAAAAAAAATCCTAAGATAAAAGGCTCGTAGTTTGAGCATCTATTGAGGTGGATACGAAATAGCGTTGAGGCGCTCAAGGATATGGTTCAAGATGAACCTCATCTCATTTTGTAACTCATGAACCAAAATGTTGGTTCGTTGAGTGAGATGGGCGGTTCGCTCACACATGGGGCAACCATGGCGAGGGAAGTTGGGTGAAAGGTTTGGTTCGTTTGTTGGTGGTAGTGGTGGTGGAGCATGAGTTGATTGTTGGTGAGGGTTTGGTGGAGACATGATGGATGCAAGCAATGTGAATTGTAGATCTATTGCTTCATTGAGGTGGGAATCCACCATGTTTGAAAAGGCGTAGAGGCGGTCAAGTTCCTCATTTATTTCACCTTGAGTTTATGGTTGGTTAATCCACATTGACTCATCAATGGCTTAAAGTGTGGAAGTTTGTGATATAGGTTGAGGTTGAGGTTGTTGAGGTGGAGCTTGATCATGGTAGAGAGGACCATGAATGTCCCTATAGATAGGGCGGAAGAGTAGTGGTTCTTGTTGTGAGGGTTCAACCTGAAATGGCAATGGTGGATTGGATGATCTAGGTGGAAGGTCTTCAAGAGTTTCCAAGTAGGGGTGTGGTGAGGTTAGTGGAGTGGCAAACAACTCTATTGGTTGAAGTTTAGGGGATCTAGGTGATGATGGTGATCTTGTTATCTGAGATGGTGCGGGTGGTGGTGTGGTAGCCACTGGTGTTTTGGTAGGTGGTGGAGTGGTGATGATGATATGTTGTGGTGTTGGAGTTGACAAGGTGAGGAAGTTATCATTATCAATTGGAGATGAGATGTTTAGTGGTGATGATTCTGAGGATGGGGAGTTGAGATTTACAAAGCAACATGGTCTAACACTCATTCTGGCAGTTCTTCTGTGTGGTCTGGATGTTGATGAGGAGTTGTTTGACTTTGTCATTTTAAAGAGGAAGGTTGAGATATGCAGAAAATGCTACTAGAAGTGGTGGTGAAGATGTGAGAAATGTTCATCCTAAAGGTTCCAATTTATAGACTCCAAGATTTATTGAAGAGTGTTTGGATTTGATGTTAAACCATACAAAGATGGTGGTTCCTAATGATTTGGAAGTAGAAAAGAACCTTGTCAAATCATCAAAGTCAATCCAATGAGATTGAATTGAGTGAGATGAAGAAGATATGCAGTTAATGCATAGTGGTGAGTGGGAAATCTAATGATGTGATTGATCCACGGATGGCAAGGAACCTTGGTCTCTGATACCAATCTGTCACACCTCAAAAATGACGCAGCGGAATGACATTTACGGGGTATGACTTCATAGCCAAGAACACATGGTGTCATAATAGAGAAATACTAAATGCATAACATAGAACATAGATAATAGTCGCAAAACTCCCACAACCGGGATAAGTACATAGATCCAAAAGATAAACATAAGTCTCAAAATCAAACAGTATCACTAGGAAATATCAAACTGCAACTCCACGAGATATAACCTAGGAGAGTCTCGCCTTAAGTCTTGCTAAGCCAAGCCAATACTTAACCTTCTCGTGCAACTTCATTCTTCACACCTGAAAATGGATACTCGAAAATGTCAACATAAAGTTGGTGAGCTCGTAGGTTTGAAAGTAAACCACGAAGCTATGAATGATATAAAGTAGGAAAATAGTGAGTGAGATATACAACTATAGCACGTAATAAAAGAGTAGTTTAGGTTGCGCTAACTGAACCTACCATGATTGTCACACACAAATAAATAACTGCAGGGAGCTACCCTAGATAGTACTATCATATGCTTCGGCTCCAGACGGAGTTAAACTGTAGCGCATGCTTGCTCACATAAAGTAAAAGTATGTCACATAGCACATAATTGCAATCAGCGCACATAATTTTCCAAAAACCAAGTGAACAGTATATCACAGCATAAAAGCATTTGAAAAGCATTGAGTACCATTTCCACTCCAAGGTAAAAACATATTAAAAAGTGGGGCTATAAGAACTCACCTCAAAAGCAAAGCACAATACAACACAAACACGAGTAGTACGACACAACAGCAACTAGTATCACAATGCGACGGACTCGACACAACCTATTAATAATAAACTTATCTTAACGTATATCCAAAAGTTACTATTCCCAAATATTATTCCACTTTAAATCCTCAAAATATCTTCGTTAAATCCATTTACTAGTGTTTGGTATCATCGTGGGTGAAGTGGTGACATAACGTTGACTCAAGTGTACACACGCCAAAACAAATGACCAAAACGAACATGACTCATGAAACAATATCCCAATAACGAATACGCCAAGTTGTTGCAATATCCCAAACAAACTCTACTACTAAAACTTACAAAAACCAAACAAGAACCAAGTGATAAAAAGGTAAGTTACAAGGATAAGTCTTTCACTAATAAAGTCCTTCGACACACTTGTCGGGCTCTTATTGGGCTCGTCAGTTCAATAAGTCCGATAACCGTGTCGGTCGGCTATATTAATGTTAAACCGATCCGTAACTTCTAATAAACATTAATATTTCCCATAAATTGTATTTCTCGAATTGCGTGCCTTCGAAACATTAAATAACTCGTACATATTCTATTTTTGTTTCGTTAACCATTTTCTTTTTATTCATAAAAATATTAAATAACCTAATATTTGTTATTTAACATTTTTCTTTTAACTTCAAAGTATTAAGTAACACATTAGTTGTTAGTTAATATTTTCAAGTAATTATTCATTAATAACATTTCTCGTTTCCCCCTTTTGTTATTTAAATTTCCAAATTAAATATATAACGAGTCATTTCACATTTCGAGTCACAATTCCGAGTTTATGTTATACTCGGGTCAAATAGTCAATAATAATCGTCACAAGTATCATATGTATCCAATATCCACTTTTGGCTTGTCAAGACCATGCCGAGACTACCAAGTCTCGGTGGTACTCGACTTGCTCAAATCATCACAATAATAATCATAAGCTCAAAATAAAATTCCCATGTCCAACAATATTTAACGGCTAAATTCCTACGGCTCGTTACTAATAAAATCAATCCAAACCCAATACTCAATCTCAACAACAACAACAATATTATCCTCATTATGCCGAGACCACAATGGTCTCGGCTTTGAACCATGGTACGGCAGCAGTCAAACCAAACGGACCGAGAGGTCTCGGCCTCAATCCAATCATAACCACAACCCTCAAAACCCAACTATAATCTAAACCCTATATTCAAATTCGACCACAACAATAAAAATAACAAAACAAACAAAAAAATAATCAATACACAAGACCATAAACTCAAAGGCGCGTAACCATGACTCGACAACAACTCACTTGACTCCTAAATGACATCAATAAGCCACGGCCGTGAGCTTATGCCCACGGCTTGACCACGACTCATCAGTAAAACTCAACAAAGATGATACCAAACCATCTTTTAGTTATTAAAATGAGTTAACCCACAAGTTTTATTCCCGAATCTAACCAAAACATAAGAAAAATGACTCGTTATACACGAGTCGACTCACACCGAGTCACACACTGGTGTGAAACGGTGTGTCTCACCTTCAAACACTCGAATCTACATGGATCTTGGTCAGGAAATGGAGTTGGTGGCGCGTAGGGATGGTGAGACGGGTGTGTTTGGCGCTTGTGGTAGCAAATCTAATAGAGGGGAACAAGAGATAGTTTTTGTGGTGGCGGTGTGGCGTTAGGAGTGGCGGTGGTGGTGCTATGGTAATGGCCGAAAGTGGTGAGGGAGAGGGTGGTGGCGAAGGGTAGGTGTTGGGGAGAAAGACTATGAACCCTAGTTTATTATAATGGGGTTTTTATACCCCATTTTGTGCCACTTGAAACCCTATAAACCTCAAGGATTAAATCTGTAAATTGGTGCAAGGGGGCCTAAGTGCTATTTTGTTAAACTTTTAGTGAAACGCTAACGAAGCTAGTTTAAGTGCCGAGACATTTTCCTGAGTATTTTTAACTTACGCCATTAGTTTTAAAATCATTTTCCACGAAAAATGACTATAAATATGCCTATCTTTGCTAACGATACCAAAATCGACATATTAATCTTTTTATTAGGTTTATATTGTGCCGACTCGCGTTGTGTGGTCTAGCTTACAAACACACATAAAAGTGAACATATAAACTAAATAAACAGATCATTTTGAGCTTAAGGTTGAGTAAGGACCTGAAAAATTCGCGGTTGTTATAGTATCTAAGAAAACTGAGGTTAAGAATTTGATATGGAATGAGAAATTGAGTATTTGTGCAGTTTTAGAAACATATATGAAGAAGAATAGAATTGAGAAAGTTTGTACTAACGTTTTTGTAAATTGGCAATGGCAAAACAATGTTCATTTGAGTAATAAAGGGTGCAAGATTGCTGTTGGCTGGGATCCTAATAACATAAGATGTTCTCTGGTTCATGCAACATCCTAGGCAATGTTGTATCATATTGAAGTTTTGAGCACTCAACAAGTCCTATTTTGCACTTTCATTTATGCAGCTAACAAAGGAAGAGATAGAAGGGAGTTATGGAAGGATCTTATTATGTTTGGTAGAATTGTGGGACAGGTTCCTTAGACTATAATGGGAGATGTTATATGTTTGTTTGAACCTTAATGATCATTCTGAGGGAATCTCATACTCCACTCAAGACATGGTGGAGTTCCAAGATTGTATTAGTACAGTTGAAATGGAAGACATTAATAGCACTGGTCTATACTTTCCTTGGACAAAATGCCTCCTAAATCCTAATGCTAAAACTCTGAAGAATATTGATAGGGTTATGGGTAATAGTAAGTTTTTTGATCATTATAATAATGCTAATGCAATGTTTTTACCATATGGAATCTCTGATCACAGCCCAGCTATTTTGATTATCCCTCAAGCTATGCATAAAAGGAACAGATCTTTCAGGTTTGCTAATTATGTAGCTGATAAAACTGAATTTCAAGACCTAATTGCAGAGAAGTGGAATATGGAGATCCAAGGTCATGCTATGTACAGGCTTGTAAAGAAGTTAAAAGTTCTTAAACCTCATTTTAATAGTCTTAACTGGAGAAATGGGAATTTATTTGATAAAGTGGTTGAGTTGAGGAATAAGCTACATGATGTGCAAGGGAAAATTGATTTGGATCCAGTCAATAAGAATCTTAGAAAAGAGGAGAGTGATCTGTTAACAGAGTATAAAGAAGCAATGTCAGATGAAGAAAAGTTTCTAAGGCAAAAAGCTAAAGTTGCATGGCTTGATGTAGGAGACAAAAACTGTTGGGAATAAAATGTTCAAGTCAAAGAGCCTGCCAAAGATGTCAAAGAGCCTGCTAGTTGATTTTGAAGAGTATGAAGATGTTCTACCAGTACCTTCTGGGTAGAAGGTACTGCTAGTTGATGAAGAGCCTGCCAAGCTTATGTCAAGTCGATTAGATATTTTGTAATAGATATTTAGTTGAATTATTAGTCTTTGTACATTGTTATACGTTATGTAGAAGTAGTTTAGTCTTCTGTGGTGTACAGAAGAATATTACAGAGTTGTACATTGGTAGTTGTATTTAATTGTAGGCGCTAAAATAGTCAAAGTATAGTATTATATTCAACTACTTGAACAGCTTGTAATAAGGTGTCCTTATCTTATAAAAGGATACCTTAGTCACACTTCATGCATGCATCTTTTCCAACTATTAACCAAAACCGAACTATCTCTCAAGTAACTTAGTTACTCAACTCACAAATCCTTTTACAATCTTAGATTCAAGATTACTTTGTAATCCCGGTGATATTTAGATCATCCGTATTATTTCATCAATAATATTGAATCGTTTTGTGTTAACTAAAGTTGTGTTACTTATTCATTGCATATTCACGTTTACATAAACTCATCACCTTGTGTTCTTTTAAGTGTGTTGTAGTAGATTCCGCATGCTAAACACATTCATACATAAATATCTCTCAAACACATTACTAAGATTCATATCCCAAGTGTTTGAACAACATTAAACCTTTCCACAAGTGGTATCAGAGCTAGGCTTGATATTTACTAATTTAAAAGAACAATGGATGTTGAACATATTCAAACAAATGTTGTAGCTAAACTTCCATTACTTAAGCAAAATGAGTTTGAAATGTGGCGACTAAGGGTAGAACAATACTTTCAAGTGCAGGACTATGCACTTTGGGAAATTATTGAAGGAGGCAACTCATTTAAACCCTCAATCACCACTACAACAGTAAATGATTCTCTTGTAACACAAATAAAAGACCAACCATCAAATGCAGATGAAAGAGTTCAGAAGAGAAATGATCTAAAAGCAAGGAGTATGTTACTGATGACTATTCCAAATGATCAGCTTTTGATCTTTAACAAATACAAAGATGCCAAAACCCTTTTTGAAGCTATTGTGGCTAGATTTGGTGGTAATGATGCTACCAAGAAAACACAGAAAACACTTCTCAAACAGCAATTTGAGAACTTCACAGCCACAACCAATGAGTCTTTGGACAGTATGTTCAATAGACTTCAGAAGCTTTCAAGTCAGTTAGCCATCCATGAAGTGATGATAACTCAAGAAGACCTAAACTCTAAATTTCTTAGGAGTTTACCTTCAGAATGGTCTATGCATGTCATTGTCTGGAAGAACAAGCCAGATATTGATCAGATGAGTCTTAATGATCTCTACAACAATTTCAAAATAGTAGAGCATGAAGTAAAAAAGACTACTGGGTCAAGCTCAGGAAATATGGCATTTGTTTCATCTCCAAGCATCTCAAAGGTTGACAATGAAGAAAAAGGTGGCAGAGAAGAAGGTACTGCCAACACAACCTTTGGTACTGCTAGTACTTCTAGTAATACCAAAACCATTTTAGATGAAACAATAGGGTGTGCTTTTCTTACATCTCAACACAATGGGTCCATATTAACATTTTAAGATCTTCAAGAGATTCATCCTGATGATCTTGAAGAGATGGACATAAAGTGGCAACTTTCACTTTTGAGCATTAGAGCTAAGAAGTTGTTGATGAGGACTGGCAAGAAGATAATGATAAATGGAAATGAGCCTGCTGGCTATGATAAGTCAAAAGTGGAGTGTTACAACTGCCACATGAAGGGTCACTACTCTAGAGAGTGTAGAAGACCTAAGAAGCAGGATAACAAGGGTAGAGGGTTTGACAACAGGAATAAAGGAAACTTTGAGAAGAAAGGAAGCTTTGAAAGCAAAAGTAAGGTTGTTGAAGTTGCTGAGCCAAAAGCAATGGTTGCTATTGATGGCATGGGTTTTGATTGGAGTTTCATGGGTGAAGATGAGTCAACTTCTGATGAATTGGCTTTGATGGCATTCTCCACTCCTGAGGTACAAACTATCAGCTGTTCTAATAATTGTGAATTTCTTAAAGAGTTAGAAGTTATAAGAAAATCTTATGATACTCTGACATTAGAACATAGCAAAACCAATCAAACCTTAGTCAACTATAAGTGTGGTATGGCCAAACTAGAAAAACAAATCATTCACTATAGAGAAAATGAACTTACCTTTTCTGATGCTAAAGCTGCTCTTAATAGACAAATATTTTTGAAAGATTCAGAAATAGAAATGTTAAGAAATGAGTGTACTAAAGTGACATTGGCTAGAGATAATATTCAACTGACTGTTACTAAATTGGAAATTGCTTCTGAGTGTACTAGGAGCATAGTAGAGAATCAGATGAGTAAAAGAATAAAATCAGGGATTGGATACAATGAATGTCCACCTCCTTATAGAGGAATTCCTTGTCCCCCAGGATCAGATCTTGCTGAAACAGGTTTGCATGAAATCATTAATAAACCATTAGCTAAACCTGTAGAGAAGAGTGAACCTTCTGAGAGTGCTAAGATTGCCTCACTCTCCAAGGTGCTCACTGATAAGAGACCAGATGTCCTAATTATTGAAGATTGGGTATCTGATGATGATGAAGATGAGACTATTCCTATCAAAGGAAACAAAGTAGGACCAATCAGTCCTAAGAGAGTAAAAATTAAGGCTAAGTCTAAAGATGTTTTGAAAACAGTTGAAAGTTGTGAAAAATATAATAACAAACCTAGGGGAAGCCAAAGAAATTGGAACAACCTTAAGTCACAACAATTAGGTGATGACTTTGTCATGTACAATAAGGCTTGTTATTACTGTGGTAGCTTTAATCATCTTCATGCTTATTGTAATAAATGGGTTTCTGGGAGTAAAACAAAGTCTAAAACAAATGTTACTCACCCCAGAAAAAGTTTTGTCAAGTCTAACACCGCAAAAGTTAAAGATACTGTTAGACAAAATAAGCCTGTTATTACAAAACCAACTGATAAGGGTACAAGAAACACTTTCAAATATGTACCAAAAGTTGAGAATAGTCCTATTCAAAAGAAATCTGTGGTCAAAACAAAAATTTAGAAACCAAAAACCAAAGGTCCTGCTAGACCAAATGGTACTGCCAAAATTGGTATTGCCAAAATTGGTACTGATAGACCAAAGACCACAAAATGGATTAAAAGGGAAAGTGCTGTTAAGTCCTCAGCATGTTGGATATGGAAACCAATCCAATCAAAAGGTGCATCAACAATCCTGAAAAGGTTTGATTTCATTGATGCAAGAGGCAAACCCAAGTCTGTCATGGCTTGGGTACCCCAAGGAAACTAATATTTTTATTCATGTGCAGGAACATTCATCTGATATTGGAGATCAAGGATATGTTGATAGTGGATGTTCAAGGCACATGACAGGCAACATGTCATTCCTCTCAGACTTCAAAACATTTGATGGAGGATATGTTACCTTTGGGGGAGGAATAAAAGGAAAGATCACTGGTAAAGGTACTATCAAAACCAGTAAACTAGATTTTGAAAATGTGTATTTTGTGAAAGAACTTCAGTTTAATCTTCTTAGTGTCTCACAAATGTGTGACAAAAAGAACAATGTTCTATTTACTGACAATGAATGTATGGTTCTTTCTTCTGATTTTAAGATGCCTGATGAGAGTCAGATCCTTCTTAAAATACCAAAAAGGAACAATATGTACAGTGTTAATTTAAAGAACATTGATCCTAAGGAGAGTCTAACTTGTTTGGTAGCAAAAGCCTCATTGGATGAATCTATGCTTTGGCATAGAAGGCTTGGTCATGTAAACTTTAAAACAATCAACACTATTGCAAAATATGATTTAGTAAGAGGTTTACCCAAAAAGATTTTCCAAAATGACCAATCCTGTGTTGATTGTCTAAAAGGCAAACAACATAGAGCTTCTTGTAAGCCCAAGACCCAAAACTCTATTTCTCAGGTTTTACATATGCTTCATATGGATCTCTTTGGTCCTACTAATGTGTGTAGCTTGAATGGGAAAAGATATTGTTTGGTTGTTACTGATGACTATAGCAGATTCTCTTGGGTTTTCTTTTTAAGATCTAAACATGAAACTAGTGAGATTCTTAAAATCTTATATCACTGAGGTAGAAAACCAATCTGATAAGAAAGTCAAAGTCATCAGGTGTGACAATGGGACAGAGTTCAAGAATAGAGTTATGGATGACTTTTGCAAGGAAAAAGGGATAAAAAGGGAATTTAGTGTAGCTAGAACCCCACAACAAAATGGAGTAGCAGAAAGAAAGAATAGAACACTTATAGAGACTGCTAGAACTATGTTAGTAGACTCTAAGTTGCCTATTTCATTTTGGGCTGAAGCAGTTGGTACTGCTTGTTATGTACAAAACAGGGTTCTTGTGACAAAGCCACATAGAAAGACACCTTATGAACTTTTCTTTGGTAGAACACCGTCTTTAAGTTTTATGAGACCTTTTGGTTGTCATGTCACTATTCTAAATACCAAAGATCATTTAGGCAAGTTTGATGGAAAAGCAGATGTTGGCTATTTGATAGGGTATTCCTTGCAGAGTAAGGCCTATAGAGTGTTTAACACTTGCACTAGGCTAGTGGAAGAGAATCTTCACATAGAGTTTCAAGAGAAACTAACAAATGTGAAAGGAATTGGACCAGATTGGATGTTTGATATTGATAGGCTTTCAGAATCTATGAATTATGTGCTTGTTTCAGGTACAAATACTAATGATAATGCAGGTTTTGAAGAAAATGTTGAAACACCTAAAGATCAAGATTACATCTGGATGCCAATATGGAAAAATTTGGATCTATCTTCAAGTCAAGAAGGACCTTCAAACACAACAAATGAAGGCAATGAAGATGATCAAGGAACTCAGAATCAAGAGGATCAAGAAAGTGGTGCTAATGAAAATGGTACTGCTAGTTCACCAGATGGTCCTGCTAGTTCAAGTATTGATACTGCTGAACCATTGAATGTTCAAATAGATGATTCTTTACCAGAAGAAGGGGGGATTAGCAATCTTACATCTACTTATGAAGTTCCTAAAACACCCAACACTAGAATTCTCAAAGATCACTCAACTGATGATGTGATTGGTAGCATAAATTCTGGTGTTAGAACAAGATCTCAAGTTGGTTTATCTCAAGTCTTATCTTCAGATGAAGAAGGGTTTATCTCCTCTATTTATGAAGAAAAGAATCATGATATTTCCAATATATGCCTGTTTTCATGTTTTCTATCTCAGGCTGAACCCAAAAACATAAACAAAGCTTTAGATGATGCAAGTTGGGTGGAAGCAATGCAAGAAGAGCTTCTCCAATTCAAGATTCAGAAGGTTTGGATATTGGTTGATTTGCCCAAAGGTCATAGGGCAATTGGAACCAAATGGGTGTTCAGAAACAAGAAAGATGAAAGAGGTATAGTGATCAAAAACAAAGCAAGATTGGTAGCTCAAGGATATACTCAAGAAGAAGGGGTAGATTATGAATAAGTGTTTGCTCCAGTTGCAAGACTTGAAGCAATTAGGCTTTTCTTGGCCTATGCTTCATTCATAGGCTTCACTGTCTATCAAATGGATGTTAAGAGTGCATTTTTATATGGTGAAATTGAAGAACCAGTATATGTCTCTCAACCTCCAGGCTTCATTGATGCAGAGTATCCAGACAAGGTTTATAAGGTTACCAAGGATCTGTATGGCCTACACCAAGCTCCTAGGGCATGGTATGAAACATTGGCTTGTTTTCTACTAGAAAGTGGATTCCAAAGAGGCAGGATTGATCCAACTTTGTTCATCAAAAGAACAAAGAAAGACATCTTGCTAGTGCAGATTTATGTTGATGACATTATCTTTGGATCAACAAACCAAGACTTGTGTGTAGAATTTGAAAAACTTATGCATAATAAGTTTGAAATGAGTTCCATGGGGGAACTAAATTTCTTTTTGGGTCTCCAAGTGAAACAATCCAAAGAAGGCATATTTATCAGCCAAGATAAGTATGTAGCAGAGATCCTAAGGAAATTTAATTTTGCTGATTCTAAGGTAGCAAGTACACCAATGGATCCAGACAAAGGGCTACTCAAGGATGCTGAAGGAGAAGATATGGATTTGCACAATTATAGGTCAATGATTGGGTCTTTGATGTACCTTACATCATCAAGACCAGATATCATGTTCTCAGTATGTGTATGTGCAAGGTTTCAAATACATCCCAAAATCTCTTATCTCACAGCAGTCAAAAGAATCTTTAGATATCTCAAGGGTCAACCTAGGTTGGGTCTTTGGTATCCAAGGGAATCATCTTTTGAATTGGTGGCTTATTCGGATAGTGACTATGCTGGTGCAACTCTAGACAGAAAATCCACAACTGGTGGATGTCAATTTCTTGGTTGCAGACTCATTTCTTGGCAATGCAAGAAACAAACAATGGTGGCCAACTCTACAACTGAAGCAGAATATGTTGCTGGTGCAAGTTGTTGTGGGCAAGTTCTTTGGATCCAAAATCAAATGCTTGACTATGGGTACAATTTTCTTAACACCATTATTTATATTGACAATAGCAGTACTATTTGTATCATCAAAAATCCAGTTCAACACTCAAAGACAAAACACATTGAAATAAGACACCATTTCATAAGGGATTGCAATGAGAAAAGGTTAATTCAAGTTGTTAAAATTAATTCTGAAAAGAATTATGCAGACCTTCTCACCAAAGCTTTTGATTTAGGTAGATTCAAATATCTTGTAGGAGGTATTGGAATGATAAATCTTTGAATAATATGTGTTTTTGTATATAAAATTATCTGATATTGGATTTTAAACATGGTACTGCTAGTTAGTCAATAGGTACTGTCAATTCATAATTGGTCCTGCTAGTATAAAATTTGCTATGTTTTGTTCATATTGATGCCTAAAATGTTTAAAATGCTATAGATCAAGTGCTTTGCACTATGTTCTTTTGGTTTGCAACTAACACATTTCAGGATGATAGCAAAACAAGAGATCTTTCAAACACAAAGGGGCAACAAAAGTTCTATTAATCTCAGGGGAGGTAACAATCTCAGGGGAGGATTTGATAGCCTAGAATGGAAGAGAAACCAATTTATGAAAGCAAAAGACAAGAGCATACAAGATGATGCAGAGTTGAAAAAGAGAGAGTTAGATCACATATCTAGAAGGGATGAAGCATTTCTCAAGGAGAAAGTTCTATCTAGATCAAACTAAGAAAAGTTTCAACTCAAAGGCATGCTATTAGATGATTTCACTTGTTGAACCAATCATCCAAGATACACAGCATCATTGTCTTTCACATTTCCTCCATCCAAGGAAATTGCACCATCTTTAGGCCAATATGGCTTTTGGTATTCAGCTCACCAAGTTTTTACAAACTTAAGAGTTGGCTAGTCCATAAGCAAACGGCTTTTGGTAAAGACAAATCAAATCCGTTGATGGTTGATAGTTTACCAAAAACTATATGGTTGTTAACTAACCATACTTAATTGTAAATAAGTTAGCTAGTCCTTAAGCAAACGGCTTTTGGTAAAGACAACTCAAATCCGTTGATAGCTGGTAGTTTGCTAAAAACTATAAGGGATTTTTATAAAACTTTCAAAGGTACTGGTAGTTCAAAATTGGTACTGCTAGAGTACAATGGTACTGCTAGATAGCCGTTGAGCCTGTCAGAAAAAGTTTTAACCGTTGGGCCTGGTAGTTAAAATTAGCCGTTGGGGTAGTTATGTAAATTACTGATGATTATATTATATTATATTTTACATATAAAAGATCTTTTTAACCGCCTTTACATTTACTTATTATAATCTTTCTTATTGTCGGTTAAAAGTAATTCTCACACATCATCTTTCATCAGTCCTTATCATAATTCACATACACCTTTCATCTTCTACCAGTACTACCAACAAATCCCACCAACATATTCAAAATTTTCATTATGGATTCCACAGTTGTTCTAAACTTTGTCCAACGTCACAATCAATTAGCATTTTTGGAGAAGTCAGAGGATAATGCCTCATTTCTTCAAGTAGTGGACTTTTTAAATAACTCCTATATCAGGTTTGCTTTACTAGTCAATCCCACTATTTATGCATCTCAAATTTTACAATTTTGGCAAACTGCTAAAATTAAAACTTCTGAAAATGGGGAACAAAGGATAGAGGCCAAAGTGGATGGCAAACTTTTGACTCTTACTGAGTCATCCATAAGAAGACATCTTCATTTGGATGATTCTGATGGTATTAGTCAGTTGCCAGATACTGAGATTTTTGAAAATTTAGAAAGAATGGGGTATCATGCTGAGTCTAACAAACTCACTTTTCTGAAAAAGCATCTTACTCCACAATGGAGATTTTTGATTCACACAATCCTTCATTGTTTGAGCCAGAAGAAAACCTCTTGGGAGCAATTTAGTGGAAACATGGCTTCTGCTCTCATCTGCTTGGCTACAAACAGAAAATACAATTTTTCCAAACATATTTTTGAAGGATTGATTAAAAATGTGAAAAGTGAAACAAAGTTTTTGATGTACCCAAGATTTATTGGATGCATCATTGCAAAATTAAAACATTTGTTACTTCCCACAGACTCAATTTATGAAACACCAAAACTTTCTCACAAAGTATTTTCAAACAAGAGAATTGGTTTTAGAGGGGAAGATATACCACTATTTGATGAAATGTTACCACAACATCAAGAAGAACCAACACCATCAGCAGAATCACCATCATCTAGTTCTTCAACTGGTTACATCTCACCAACACATCAAACATCACCAATACCATCTCCAGTACCATCAGCAACACCACCAACATCATCACATCATGTATCACAACCCCAATCACCTCAGACAATGCAAGAACTAAAAGTGAAGGTGAAGTTCTTAGAAGATGCTCTTAAAAGACAAAGCACGAAATTTTCTGAGATCAACATCAAATTAGTCAAGAGGGTAAAGAAGTTGGAGGGTGAAGTGAAGAAGCTAAAGGGTAAAAGATCTGCAAAGGTTGTTTTATCTGGTTCTTCAAAATCAGATGCTGATAGGTTAGGTCACTCTTCCAAAAAGGGGAGGATGGATAATTCTGAAGATGAAGAGGAGGCTCAATTTGAATTCCATGAAGGAACTCAAGTTTATGATGAAGAGCCTGCTGGTGCAGGGCAAGAGCCTGCTAGGCCAGAACAAGAGCCTGCTAGGATAGAGAGGCTATTGGCTATGGGGTACAAAGGGTCTGCTGAGAAAGTGTACAAGAGAAAGAGGGGTTTAGAGCCTCAAGGGAATTTGTTTGTTCAAGGGAGAATTTTTGCTGCTGATGAGCAATCTTCTGCTCCATCACAAGAACCAACTCCAAAGGATAAGGGCAAAAGCATTATGATTGAAGATGAGCCTAAGTCCAAGAAGTTGAAAAGAACACAGCAAATTCAGATGGCTTTAGGTGAAGAAGAGGCCAAAAGGGTTCATGAAGAAGAACTAAAAGCTCTTGAAGCTTCAAGAATGCTTGCAGTAATGAAAGAGCAGAAAGATGCTGAAGATGCTGCTCAGACTCTTCTTGATACTCAAATTGCTCAAGAAACCTTTGATGCACAAATGCAATGGATTATTTCTAATGATCCGATTGTGAAAGGCCAAACTTCAATGATAGTAAATGACAAGAATCTCAATTCTGATGAGAAGACAGCAGCACTTGAATCTTTTATCAACAAGAAGTATAAAGAAGCAGCTCTGGCTGACATTTTTGAAAAGATGAAAGAAAGTGAGAAAAGAGGTTTTAAGGTGGGCAAATCATGGAAAGATCAAGTGACTTTCATGAAGAGATTTCTAAAAGGTCAAGCAAATTGGACTGATTATCAATTAAAGAAGAAATCTAATGATGAAATCTACTACTTGTATCTTCAAGCCTACAAAAGTCTTTACTACAAAGTTCCATCTGATGCAAAGCCCTCAATGAAGAAGAAGGATGCTCAGAAGAAAGAAGTAGCAAAATTGGATTCTCAGAAAGTAAGTAAGATGTTAATTACTTTGCCAACTATCATTCATGCTGATCCAATTAGCTGTAGACGCCATATTATTGACTAGGAAGTAAACCATGATAGATTAGGAAAATCATGGAAAATAATAAGGGTTGGGGGTCAATCTGCTAGCTTTAAGAATTTTGAAAATCTAGTTAGAGCATCTGACAGAGCAGACTTGGAAGAATTGTGGAATCTAGTACAGATTAGGCTAGACACAAATTCTAGTACTGATGCTAAGGAACAGGAATTATGGGTAGAATTCAATAGGATGTTTGATCCTGATCCCAAAGATGTTCATTGGAAATTTCCCTATTATGATCCTTCAACAACATGGGAATTTCTAAGCCTTAGCAGTATTCATCATCTTTACACATCAAGTGAGATTGAACTCTTCATGTTGGCTGAGAAAGAGTATCCACTTAGTTATGAAGTGCTTAAAACTATGATCTCTAAGAGATTAAGATGTGACAAAGATGATGAGAAATCAGAAATTGTTCAAAGTTTGCTGAGGAGCATATTTGAGCAATGTGAAAGAAAAAGGAAGAACAGAGAGTGAAGGTTTTTGGAAGAGTTCCCTCAAATCCTCAAGGTATGTATTTTATTCATCAGAAACTTGTGTATTTTAATGGAAATAACAAGTTTAGGGGAGGATTGTTGGGAATAAAATGTTCAAGTCAAAGAGCCTGCCAAAGATGTCAAAGAGCCTGCTAGTTGATTTTGAAGAGTATGAAGATGTTCTACCAGTACCACCAGTACCTTCTGGGTAGAAGGTACTGCTAGTTGATGAAGAGCCTGCCAAGCTTATGTCAAGTCGATTAGATATTTTGTAATAGATATTTAGTTGAATTATTAGTCTTTGTACATTGTTATACGTTATGTAGAAGTAGTTTAGTCTTCTGTGGTGTACAGAAGAATATTACAGAGTTGTACATTGGTAGTTGTATTTAATTGTAGGCGCTAAAATAGTCAAAGTATAGTATTATATTCAACCACTTGAACAACTTGTAATAAGGTGTCCTTATCTTATAAAAGGATACCTTAGTCACACTTCATGCATGCATCTTTTCCAACTATTAACCAAAACCGAACTATCTCTCAAGTAACTTAGTTACTCAACTCACAAATCCTTTTACAATCTTAGATTCAAGATTACTTTGTAATCCCGGTGATATTTAGATCATCCGTATTATTTCATCAATAATATTGAATCGTTTTGTGTTAACTAAAGTTGTGTTACTTATTCATTGCATATTCACGTTTACATAAACTCATCACCTTGTGTTCTTTTAAGTGTGTTGTAGTAGATTTCGCATGCTAAACACATTCATACATAAATATCTATCAAACACATTACTAAGATTCATATCCCAAGTGTTTGAACAACATTAAACCTTTCCACAAAAACTCAGCTTACTTCCACAAGGTGATTAAGAGTAGAGCTAATAAGAGCCGAATTATGTCAGTTTGTGGAGAAGATGGTACAAGATATGAATATAAGGATGTTGCAAAGCAGTTTGTAAAGCACTTTGAAGGTTTCTTGGGAATTAATCCTGCAGTGAGCAATCTATGTGAAGAAGATGATAGCTTATTTGTTAAGAAAGTGTCAGCTGATGAAGTTGATGTTATGATTAGAGAAGTCACAGAAGAAGAAATCAAGTTGGCCTTGTTTGATATAGATGATGATAAAGCACCTGGACCAGATGGCTTTACCTCCAAATTTAAAAAAAAAAAAACTTGGCTAACAATTAAAAAGGACTTTTGTGAAGCTATCAAGGAATTCTTTGTGAAAGGGAAGCTGTGTAACACCCCAACCCGACAAGGGTAAAGATGTCACAATAATGGTTTCTTATCAGAACAAACACAAGCATATGACATAAATAATACAATTGAATTTCAATGGTTACAATGGAAAATCTGAATCTACAAGGTTACAAATGAGATATACAATAATTACTAAGTCTGAATATAAGCTCTTCTAGTCATCTCTAATCCAAGTTAGCTAGTAAAGTCTTCTAAGTCCAAGGTACTCTCCACTCATACCCAGCTTCCAAACTAAAACCTGCCGCAGGAAAGGAAATGCGGCTGAGCTTAAAAAGCCCAGTGAACAGATATAAAGGTAACAAGCAGTAATAATGGGATAGTGAAGTAAGTGAAATAATGCAAGGTATAACAAGAGTTAGGAAAGAAAGAAAAATAAAAGTTTATGCAGATATATCAAGAGTTAAGAAATAGTTACAATAGATAAGAGAAAAGGGAACAAAAATCCCAACCCGAGCCCAAGTCATATCAAGTCAAGTCAAGTCAAGTATGTATCCGGAGGGGTGACCTCGGAATACTAAGTACAAGGTTATAAGGTAAAGGAAAACAGTAATCCACCACGAGCCCAAATCAAATCAAATAATCAAATATCAAGGTGTACGGAGGGGAGACCTCGGTACCAAATGCAATATGAGGGGATACCTCCAAAGGGTGGAGTCATGAGCTCCCAAGATGTGAAAGACGTGTATCGCACACACCATCAGTCACCAAATATAACAAACTCGAATCAAATAACAAATCTAGGATGCATCCATACGCCCCAGGTGGCCAAAGTCTGCCTCTACGTAACAAATCAAATCAATTCAGGGACGGGACAGGTCATCACTCTCCTGCCCTAGAGTCATGCCATCGGTGCATCAATGACATGGACATGAAACCCTCATGCTTAGTTATGGCTCGTAGTCTCAAACTGTGGGTCAAGGGTCAAGTATCAAATGTCCAAGTATCCAAGTTCAAAATTCATATCAAGTGGTTCAAGTCAAACTTCCATTTCAATTATATTATAAGGTTCATATCAAATGGTTCATATCAAAGGTTATATCAAATGGTTTAGCAAAGGGTCAAAACAAAGGGATCATAGCAAAGGGTTCATAGCAAGGTTCAAACCAAAGGTTCATATCAATTGGTTCAAGTTTCATAACAAAGGTTCAATTTAAAAGTTTATATTAAATGTTCATATCATAAAAGTAATTCCTTTAATAATGGCATTCATAAAAGTGATCTTTAAAAACAGTTTTCATAAAGAAAGTCTTTAAAAGTAGTTTTCATAAAACTTTTAGTAAAATTACATTTAAAAGTGGTATCGCATCGTGCTCAAAAACATCATTTTTAAAATAGCTTTTCTCAAACATTTTCATATATAATTAAGAAAAGTTTTCACATCCAATTATAATATCAAATGAATCTTCAAGGTATCCAAGGATTTGAATATTCATGTCAAAGGGTGATGAACGAAGTATATCAAGTATCGTACCATAGGGATCACAATAAACGAATGTCAATGAATCATAATATCAACGAAGCATATCAATGAATGAATCAAAGAACAGGGGATCATAGCAATGGCTTAAAGGGAATCTTAAAACGAATCAAAGATCAAGATCAAGTCATGAGAGTGAAAGCACCCTTACTGGAAAAAAAATGGTAGAATATCTGTACCTCATACCGCAAGTGAAAACACATCTAGAAATATAAAGATCGGAAACAAACTCCACCTTCAGCGAATCTACACGAATACATGGTCGTCTTACAATTAATATCTTATTTAAATCAGATTTCTCATTTTAGTCGACTTTCTATTTTTAGCAGGTTTCCATTTATAGCAAGTATCCATTTTTAGAAAGTTTCCTTATTTAGCAAGTTTCCAAAAATAGCAATTTTCCATAATTAGACAAATTCCATAAAGTAATTAGGTTAAGTCATCAATTAATTATTATTATGGAAATAGGGTTCATTTTAGCAAGTTATGATATTTTTCACATCTAATTATAATATCAAATGAATCTTCAAGGTATCCAAGTATTTGAATATTCATGTCAAAGGGTGATGAACGAAGTATATCAAGTATCGTACCATAGGGATCACAATAAACGAATGTCAATGAATCATAATGTAATACCCAAAATTTGAAAACATACAAAATGACCAAAATGCCCTTGTAACTTTAAAATTTAATTAAACTTACATAAAACACCAAACAAATCCCAAACGCTTGGAAATTAACCGCATATGAAGTAAGATAAATTTTGTTACAACATTTTAATATTTTAAAATGTACAAAAAAATACTTGTCACCCATAAAATACAAGATAGGCCGAAGATTACATATTTAATTATTTGTTTTATATTTTAAAATGTATAAATTAAGGATAAACATGCAAATAAATTAGGAAACAATGCAAAATCTGGAAGATTGATATCAAAATTAAATTGGGCCGAGATTCATGCTCTCTCTATCCCATTCACACGGTTCTATAATTATTTTCTCATTTACTTCACTCGCAAAACCCTAAACACCAACTAAAACTCCAAACCGGCCACCACAAAATTTCCACGAGTTCTTATCATTTTTCCTGAGTTCCTTGGTGCTAGAAGAAGTTTAGAAAATGGGTGTTCGATTTTTGAAGGCTTGGTTCACCCGGTTTTAGTTTTGTTCAATTTTCATCCTAGCCGAGAGGTATGTAATTCAAACGCCTCATTCGATCGTTCTAATCACTATCTAGTATTTTTGTAACTCTATTTACATCATATATGATCCATATAAAATGAATATAATGATCCACGCATGCTATTCTAATCGTTTGGAATTAAAGGTGTTAAAAACCCTAAAAACGTGTAATAAAACACAAATCGACCATGCAATTTTTCTGGACTTTGTAAATATTTTTCCTCGATCCTATACAGTTCATATAACACCAGAAAAATGCTACTTGTAATTTTCGAAGCCTAGATCACACTTGGTGAATTATTTTGATAACCGGGTTTAATATAAAAAGGTTTTTAAAATAAAAACAAATCGTATGGGCTAGGGTTTAGATTTTTGGTGATGGATCTGGTACATTAAATGTGTTTTAAGGTTAATTAAATGATTGGAAATGATTGGATAATTTTAGGGTTAGAGTTTTCATACTTTTATGTTTACCGATTGGAAATCTAAAATGTTTTGGGTGTGTTTTGTAAATTTATAAACTTGTGGGCTATTTTTGTAAGATGTTTTGGACCAGGGGTAATTCGTATAAAATAATATATGGGGGTATTATGTGTAAATTTTGTAACTAAAAGGTTTAAATGGTTAATTACTTAATTAATATAATCGAATTGAAAATTAAATAAATAGAGGGGTTATTTTGTAAATTATGTAAAAGTAAAGGGTATTTCGTATAAATGTTAATGTTAAGGGTGTAATGTGTAATTTTGAATAATTAAAGGCTTAATGTGTAAATAGGGATATTATAAGGATTTAATTGTAATTTAACTAATTATAAGGTTTAATTTGTAACTAAATTGATTAAAGGGTTTAAATTGATGAACTTAAAGGATTGGAATTGTAATTATGGATTAAAATGAATAACTTGTAATATTTGCATTTTGGACCTTAAATTTGGCATATTTACATTTGAAACCCTAAAATATGGAAAGTTGTCATATTTAACCCTAAACTATTATGACTTGCTAAAATGAACCCTATTCCCATAATAATATTTAATAAATGACTTAACCTAATTACTTTATGGAATTTGTCTAATTATGGAAAATTGCTATTTTTGGAAACTTGCTAAATAAGGAAACTTTCTAAAAATGGAAACTTGCTAATCTTGGAAACCTGCTAAAAATAGAAAGCCGACTAAAACGAGAAATCTGATTTAAATAAGATATTAATAATAAGACGACCATGTATTCGTGTAGATTCGCTGAAGATGGAGTTTGTTTCTGACCTTTATATTTCTTGATGTGTTATCATTTGCGGTATAAGGTACAGATATTCTGACCTTCTCACAGGTTTCTCATGAACTCTTTCTCTTGTCTTTGATATGATCCACTTGATTTGAACCTTGCTTTGAACCCTTGCCTTGATTTCTTGTTTTGAACCTTGCCATGTTCCCTTGATACTTGACATACTTCGTTCATCACCTTTGACCTGAATATTCAAATCCTTGGACACCTAGAAGATTTACTTGATATTAAAACTGGATGTGGAAACTTTCTTAATTATATATGAAAATGTTTTGAGAAAAGCTATTTTAAAACGATGCGATACCACTTTTAAATGTAATTCTACTAAAGTTTTATGAAAATAACTTTTAAGAACTATCTTTATGAAAAACTGTTTTGAAAGACCATTGTTGTGAAAACTATTTTGAAAGATCATTTTTACTAAACCATTATTAAAGGATTTCTTTTAAATGAACTTTTAAATTGAGCCTTTGCTATGATCTCTTGTCTTGAACCTTGATATACTTAAATTGGAAACTTGACTTGAACCACTTGAAATGGGAAACTTGACTTGAACAACTTGATATGGAACTTGAATTTGAACTTGGAACTTGAACTTGATACTTGATACTTGACCCTTGACCCACAGTTTGAGATTACGAGCCATAACTAGGCATGAGGGTTTCATGTCCATGTCATTGATGCACCGATGGCATGACTCTAGGGCAGGAGAGTGATGTCCTGTCCCGTCCCTGACTTGATACTTGACTTATTACGTGTAACACCCCAACCCGACAAGGGTAAAGATGTCACACTAATGGTTTCATATCAGATCAAAACAAAGCATACATTTACAGTAATACAAGGGTTACAAATGAAATACTGAATACACAAGGTTACAAAGGGAAATTTCAATAACTACTAAGTCTAAATATAATGTCTTCTAATCCCTGCTAATCCATAATAGCTATCAAAGTCTTCTAAGTCCGAGGTTCTCTCCACTCATAACCCAGCTTCCATCTAAAACCTACCGCACACGAAAAGAAAACGTGCGGCTGAGCTTAAAAAGCCCAGTGAACAGATATAACGATAACAAACAGTAATAGAGAATAGAACAGAATAACAGAAACAAAGGTCAAACAGATGTAATATGGTTCAAGGGGTAAGTCAATGAATAAGTATAAGGAAAAGAGAAAGGAATAGTAATCCACCACGAGCCCAAAAACAGATCATATCATATCGTAACCATAAATCTTCATAATCATATAGAGGGGAGACCTCTCAGATAATCAGATAATATGAGGGGTGTCCTCATTCTTCAAATGGAGTAGCTAGCTCCCAGATATATGTGAAAGGCATGTATTGCACACAGTACCAGTCACCAAAACAGAAATCATATCATATATAGTTAAATCCACTAAACAGAACAGATCTAGGATGCATCCATACGCCCCCCCAGAAACATATATAATCCATAATCAAAGTAATGCGCATATCATAATCAGAATGGGGACGTGGCGGAACATCACTCTACCGCCCTAGAGTCATGCCATTGGTGCATCAATGACACGGCCATGTTACCTTCATGGCTAGGAAACAGATTTTGGCTCGGGTATCAAACTAAGAGTCAGATATCATATCAAATCAGAGTGTCATAACAGATGGCTCATAACAGATAGTTCATAACAGATGGTTTATATCAAATATCATCAGAGGTAGTACCAAAAGTCCAAATAAGAGTTTATCAGATCAAGGTTCATATTAAATAATCAAGTCAAGGTTCAGATCAAAAGTTCATTTCAAAAGTTTCTATCAAAAGTTCATTTTAACCAATCCTTTATTCATGATGTTCATAAAACGATCCTTTAAAGTGGTTTTCATAAAAATATCTTTCAAAACGGTTTTTATAAAGATAGTCTTCAAAATATGGTTTTCATAAGAGTTAGTAACATTTTATATAAAAGTAGTTTCTCATCATTTATAAACATCTTTTTAAAATGGTTTTTCTCAAAATATTTCCATGGTATAATTAAAAAGGTTTTCATAACATAGGTTCATAACAGAGGTCATATCAAATGGGATCAACAGAGAAGGTTCAAGCAAAGGGAATCATAGCAATGGCATCGGTTCAGAAAACTAACGGATCAGAAAATGAAAGAGATCATGAGAAACCTTAAAAGAAAGGTCAGAATATCTGTACCTTATTCCAAAGCAAACACAAACTCAGAAACGGATGACACAGAGTGGATCAGGACCTCTCTTTCTTCACACCTAGAGGGGTAGACAAGAATTACAAACCCTTCCATCATGTATAATTTACAAGATAAGTCCTCCAAAATAATACTTTTACATATTTGGTTCCTTTACTTATGTTTCCATCTTTTATTACATATTAGGTCATTTAATTATCAAGATGACACAAAACCCCTTTTTATATGATTTATTACCCGAATCATCCTCAAGTTTCATGTTTTACCATTTATAACCTTTAGTTTTGGAAAATAACAATTTACAACCTTTTACATGACTTGACAGTTTTTAAGTATCAACTGGACCCGTTTTACATAATTTATAAACCATATTAAACCTTCGAAATAAAATCTATAAAAATTCACAGACGTTCCCCAGGGTCTTAAGTATTTTATGTAATTTTTCCAGATTTTATTAAGTTGTCTAGGTACGAACTAAAAATCCTTTTCCCCAACCTGTTCCAGAACCGGATCAATTAAAAACACCCGACCATTATCTATCTGCTTACCCAGTCTAGAAAATTTATAAAATTCTAAAAAAATTCCAGTAATTAGCTAACATGTTTTATATTACTCAGTTCAAAGGAAATGTCCTAATTCGTTATGGTTTTAAAATGATAAATGAAAAACCCGGACTGTTTTCCCAGACTTCACAAATCCGATCAGACATGTGATTTCCCAAAAATCAAAAAGTAGCCTTCTAGGCCTCTAAAAATTACAAACTAAATTTCTCCAGGTAGCCACTTCATTAAACTACAATTTAGACTCCAGAAACATAAAAATATACGTTCATATGATTAAGTTACAGCCGGTTAAAGTCAGTTAAAGATTCATCTCAGAAGCAGTTTTCAATATAACATGTAATTACTTAGGGTTTTCTTTATCCAATCATTGGTTCTTTATACCAAACGAATTTGGGTGAGTCCAAAACACATTTAGGTCAGATCATATCAGTTTATTACACATTTAGGTCGAATTAATCATCACCCCAAAACAGTTTGGTCGATCCATGTATTAGGTTTTAGGGTTTTCTTTAATTTTATGATTTTATGTGACCAAGTTTCATCTATGATTCGAATATAACATCAACAAATGAACAAGGATTCAAGAAAAAGAATGTAATACCCTCGCATACCACAAAGAAACACGAGTAGCACTAGATCAAACACCACACGAAACCTTTTTCCTCTCCTTCTCCCTTTTGGTCGCACGACATGAACAAAACAAGGGAAAGGTTAGGGTTTTTGCTAAGAAACAATTCGTAGGGGCTTGAGGCATGAATAACATGTTACCTTATGATGAATGACACAAGAATGGAACAAGATTAAGTCTCTTTTTGGTCCCTCTTTGGCTCGACAGCAGCAAGAAACAAAGGTAGCAGACAATTTTTGTTTTCTAGGGTTTCTTGAGTGATTTTGGAGTTTCGGTATTATGTGAAGAAACAAAAGAGGTGTGGGCTGATTTATGGGAGTGTTTGGCCGTGGGTTTGGAAGGGGAAAAAGGGCTTGGATCGGCCCAAGGCCTTAACAATCAACCCATGATCTTGTTGGACCATTTATTAACTTTTAGTTGCATAAAACTTTATATTGTAACTCTTAGAATACAATTTCGTAAGTATTAATGATTTTCGGCTCGAGTAACATAGGTAAAGTGTTATAAATATTATTGGTAGCTCGTATAATTATCTTATGGTGCCTCGTACTCATTTCATGTCGTATTTGTTTCGTTTTCATACGTTTTGTGATTTATTTATAAATTATATGAGTTTTAATTAATTTTTTTTTTAAATTATGAGGGCATTTTAGTCTTTTAATACGTTTCAGATTTTCGGGTTTTACAACTCTTCCCCTCTAACAGAAAAATTTCGTCCTCGAAATTTGAAGTCGCAAAGTTAAACAGAGTCGTAGTAACTCGTAAAAGATCGTCACGCACAGTCCTCACGCCCAGGGAGGTTCTTCCAGAAGGATCTTCAAAACAATTGGTTTCTCATGACTCGATCAAACAAGATGGGTTCAGATTACTCAGAAGGAGACAACATTAATTTGATTCGGATCAAAAGGACCATTCAACAAAATGGATGGTAGGTGAGTCTTCCGAAAAACTTATATGAAATACGAATAGAATTTCAAATCAGATTATCTGCATCATCAGTGGAGAGTTCTACAAAGAGCTTAAGATATATAACTGAGGTCAATAGAATGCAATACGAGAGTTCAAACTCATCCAGATATCAGAGTATACGCATAGGTAGAATGAACCTAACTTCTCACTAATCACGGATAACCAACGGAGATCAGATTCTAAACTTAGGTACTCCCCAAGATATCCTATGGCCACAATGAGTGCACGTTATATGGTGTAAGTATTATCACGTTGATCAGGCGTCATAATACTAGCACCACATAAATATGCCTTCATGATGATCATACTTTATCTCAAGTCGTAATCAAAACCACTTATCTTAATCCACCTAGTACTTCTACAGTCTCATAGGTTATCAAAATCAAACACCATAACTAAGAGGAGAACGAACTACTCGAAGGAGTTAACGGAAGTCTCAGAATGTCTATCAGAATTTGGTACATCGCTAAAAGCATCGGGTCGTCCATCATTCGTCAATTATCACATAACGAAACTATCGTCCTACATACGCAGAATGAACTCAGAGCGGAATTACCAACAAGGAATATAAATCATTCAAGGGGTCCTATCATCAGTTAACGGAAATTTGAGTAGGTCAAGAGGAAGTGAATAACGTCATCCATAGCTTCACTCTTCACAAAATCAACCCTTCCAAACATAAACGTTCGCTTCAGAATTATCGACAATTCAAATACATGATCTTAAACTTCTTCCAAGTCCATGCAGTCAATCGTATGATCATAGGGTGGAAAGGAAGATATAACTCGAGTCTGGTCCCTCAAGCCTTCGGCACCTCCTCTTGGAACTGTAGTGTAGTAACGTGAATCTCCAGTATGGTCACTTGTGCATTCTTCCATCCGCGAGTCTGCTTCTGCTCTTAATTCATCTTAGTACAACTAAAATGGATAGAGAAGCAAGACTGCGGTTTAAGACATGTCTTCAGCATAGTTCAAAATTCGCCCACTCAACTGCCGTCATCGCCAGATGCATGGTAGTGTTGTCTGCTACAATCTCTGGATGCCAATCAAATCTACTTCTTTCAGAATAAAGGGTCATTCTACAAGATGGTCTACATGTTCCTCTTCGTGCATAAAACTGAAATACTTCTCGGAGGTTACTCTCAAATAGTCATCTCTTTTCTTAGAAGTCCTTGGGGTTGCTTCTTCAATCCTTCAATCATTAAAAGAGGCCGTCTGGTACGGAGTTTACAAAGATAGAGTCGATCATTGATACGTTGAATTGAAAGGTGGTAATGATAGTGATACGATTAGGTTTACGATAGTTGATACGCTGACGCAGAATTTTCTCTTTCTTCTTCATAAACTAATAGGGGTATTCAAAGTAAACACTGAGGTGAACAAGGTCATATTCCATCAGCTTCTTCAATCTCTCAACTTCTATAGCATCATGGTTCGTCAATTGAGATCGGTTCAAATTCAATTTCACTTCTTAAACAGGAGGGAAACCCAAGAGTTTCATCAGAACCACCAGAAATATGCACAACAAAACTTCCAATGCCAAGTTTTCTAAGAGTGGATAATAGGTGTCAGGAGACACTCCATAATCAAGTGAGATCGAGGTAAATGTTTCCATAACAGCATTAAGCTTAACAGATTGGAGTGGTTAAAGGTTATCATAACGAAAGTGGGATGGAACATATTACTAAAGGTCACAAATTAGATACGGTAGTCCCTAGCAGCGTATGAGGGCCAGCCAATCCATAACTTAAAGACTTCCAATTCGAATATGTCAAAAGTAAACGGATTCGTATGATGAGTACGGTCGCCAAGCCAGACAGATAGTTCATATATCAAGGTCAAGTACATGGTTCATCAAAGTGTGGAGATAGATAAACGAACAATTCAAGGTGTTGGAGTCTTGTTTAGCTATTTAGCATAAGTTGCAGGTAGGTTGTGAGTCATTGGAAATACAAACATCGTATAACTGTCAAAAGTCAGGCATATAGAATATCAGTTATCAGCATCATCATGCTCAGTTAACAAATTCATATCGGAACAAAATTATCATCACAATCCATGGCTAATAATCACCACAGTTCTCATAGGAGTAGTAACGGACTTTGCAAGGACAGAGTAATATCAGATGATACATTTATATCCAGCATGGGTAATTAATTCACAGAATGTGTCAAGCACCTTAAGGTTAAATGACCTTCGGAATGGTCAGAGGAGTATCAAACTGCTTATCAAATAGGTCGTAGGTGAAGAACAAAATCAGGTAGAGATAGCAAAAGTTTAACAATCGTCAATCATGGTAGGGAGTTCAAAATGGTTTTCAAACACCGAAAGTGAAACATAGGAGGGTAATCGTCAATGATCAATCAGCCCATCCTTTATCAGAATACAAATCAAAGCTAACTATTCAATGAAAACATATCGGCAACGCAAGTCTTATCGTTCAAAAGTGAGAGGAAAGCATTCTTATACTCATGGGAATAGAGATGTTTAAGACGAACTCAGATAGGGTCAGAAGATTCATATATTATCAAAAGCAAATAACAGAATGTATCAAGTAGGTCATCGTCATGGAGATTCTCAGAATATCCGAAGAGACATCAAAATGATTAATAAAAGAATCAGAGATCGGAGTCGGAATCTTAGGTGGTGCAAGCGTAAGCTTTCGATTTCCAAAAGTGATATCAACAGACTCTAACCAAAAGCAAGGCACGAATCAGAGTGATGCGGAAGCAATGATACTTAAACAAATGCCTTAGTCTACCCATTCCTCACTGGTCAAAACTTACGTTCCTATAGGGAAGTCCTAAAGCAATTCTTACAGGTTATCTTATGAGCGCCTACAGGGAAAACTTAGTGGTCCTAACTTACACAGGCCAAGGGTAAATGTATTACGTATCGCAGCCTGTCTCTCTGAAACCATAAATTGTAACACCCCAACCCGACAAGGGTAAAGATGTCACACTAATGGTTTCATATCAGATCAAAACAAAGCATACATTTACAGTAATACAAGGGTTACAAATGAAATACTAAATACACAAGGTTACAAAGGGAAATTTCAATAACTACTAAGTCTAAATATAATGTCTTCTAATCCCTGCTAATCCATAATAGCTATCAAAGTCTTCTAAGTCCGAGGTTCTCTCCACTCATAACCCAGCTTCCATCTAAAAACCTGCCGCACACGAAAAGAAAACGTGCGGCTGAGCTTAAAAAGCCCAGTGAACAGATATAACGATAACAAATAGTAATAGATAATAGAACAGAATAACAGAAACAAAGGTCAAACAGATGTAATATGGTTCAAGGGGTAAGTCAATGAATAAGTATAAGGAAAAGAGAAAGGGATAGTAATCCACCACGAGCCCAGAAACAGATCATATCATATCGTAACCATAAATCTTCATAATCATATAGAGGGGAGACCTCTCAGATAATCAGATAATATGAGGGGTGTCCTCATTCTTCAAATGGAGTAGCTAGCTCCCAGATATATGTGAAAGGCATGTATTGCACACAGTACCAGTCACCAGAACAGAAATCATATCATATATAGTTAAATCCACTAAACAGAACAGATCTAGGATGCATCCATACGCCCCCCCCAGAAACATATATAATCCATAATCAAAGTAATGCGCATATCATAATCAGAATGGGGACGTGGCGGAACATCACTCTACCGCCCTAGAGTCATGCCATTGGTGCATCAATGACACGGCCATGTTACCTTCATGGCTAGGAAACAGATTTTGGCTCGGGTATCAAACTAAGAGTCAGATATCATATCAAATCAGAGTGTCATAACAGATGGCTCATAACAGATAGTTCATAACAGATGGTTTATATCAAATATCATCAGAGGTAGTACCAAAAGTCCAAATAAGAGTTTATCAGATCAAGGTTCATATTAAATAATCAAGTCAAGGTTCAGATCAAAAGTTCATTTCAAAAGTTTCTATCAAAAGTTCATTTTAACCAATCCTTTATTCATGATGTTCATAAAACGATCCTTTAAAGTGGTTTTCATAAAAATAATCTTTCAAAACGGTTTTTATAAAGATAGTCTTCAAAATATGGTTTTCATAAGAGTTAGTAACATTTTATATAAAAGTAGTTTCTCATCATTTATAAACATCTTTTTAAAATGGTTTTTCTCAAAACATTTCCATGGTATAATTAAAAAGGTTTTCATAACATAGGTTCATAACAGAGGTCATATCAAATGGGATCAACAGAGAAGGTTCAAGCAAAGGGAATCATAGCAATGGCATCGGTTCAGAAAACTAACGGATCAGAAAATGAAAGAGATCATGAGAAACCTTAAAAGAAAGGTCAGAATATCTGTACCTTATTCCAAAGCAAACACAAACTCAGAAACGGATGACACAGAGTGGATCAGGACCTCTCTTTCTTCACACCTAGAGGGGTAGACAAGAATTACAAACCCTTCCATCATGTATAATTTACAAGATAAGTCCTCCAAAATAATACTTTTACATATTTGGTTCCTTTACTTATGTTTCCATCTTTTATTACATATTAGGTCATTTAATTATCAAGATGACACAAAACCCCTTTTTATATGATTTATTACCCGAATCATCCTCAAGTTTCATGTTTTACCATTTATAACCTTTAGTTTTGGAAAATAACAATTTACAACCTTTTACATGACTTGACAGTTTTTAAGTATCAACTGGACCCGTTTTACATAATTTATAAACCATATTAAACCTTCGAAATAAAATCTATAAAAATTCACAGACGTTCCCCAGGGTCTTAAGTATTTTATGTAATTTTTCCAGATTTTATTAAGTTGTCTAGGTATGAACTAAAAATCCTTTTCCCCAACCTGTTCCAGAACCGGATCAATTAAAAACACCCGACCATTATCTATCTGCTTACCCAGTCTAGAAAATTTATAAAATTCTAAAAAAATTCCAGTAATTAGCTAACATGTTTTATATTACTCAGTTCAAAGGAAATGTCCTAATTCGTTATGGTTTTAAAATGATAAATGAAAAACCCGGACTGTTTTCCCAGACTTCACAAATCCGATCAGACATGTGATTTCCCAAAAATCAAAAAGTAGCCTTCTAGGCCTCTAAAAATTACAAACTAAATTTCTCCAGGTAGCCACTTCATTAAACTACAATTTAGACTCCAGAAACATAAAAATATACGTTCATATGATTAAGTTACAGCCGGTTAAAGTCAGTTAAAGATTCATCTCAGAAGCAGTTTTCAATATAACATGTAATTACTTAGGGTTTTCTTTATCCAATCATTGGTTCTTTATACCAAACGAATTTGGGTGAGTCCAAAACACATTTAGGTCAGATCATATCAGTTTATTACACATTTAGGTCGAATTAATCATCACCCCAAAACAGTTTGGTCGATCCATGTATTAGGTTTTAGGGTTTTCTTTAATTTTATGATTTTATGTGACCAAGTTTCATCTATGATTCGAATATAACATCAACAAATGAACAAGGATTCAAGAAAAAGAATGTAATACCCTCGCATACCACAAAGAAACACGAGTAGCACTAGATCAAACACCACACGAAACCTTTTTCCTCTCCTTCTCCCTTTTGGTCGCACGACATGAACAAAACAAGGGAAAGGTTAGGGTTTTTGCTAAGAAACAATTCGTAGGGGCTTGAGGCATGAATAACATGTTACCTTATGATGAATGACACAAGAATGGAACAAGATTAAGTCTCTTTTTGGTCCCTCTTTGGCTCGACAGCAGCAAGAAACAAAGGTAGCAGACAATTTTTGTTTTCTAGGGTTTCTTGAGTGATTTTGGAGTTTCGGTATTATGTGAAGAAACAAAAGAGGTGTGGGCTGATTTATGGGAGTGTTTGGCCGTGGGTTTGGAAGGGGAAAAAGGGCTTGGATCGGCCCAAGGCCTTAACAATCAACCCATGATCTTGTTGGACCATTTATTAACTTTTAGTTGCATAAAACTTTATATTGTAACTCTTAGAATACAATTTCGTAAGTATTAATGATTTTCGGCTCGAGTAACATAGGTAAAGTGTTATAAATATTATTGGTAGCTCGTATAATTATCTTATGGTGCCTCGTACTCATTTCATGTCGTATTTGTTTCGTTTTCATACGTTTTGTGATTTATTTATAAATTATATGAGTTTTAATTAATTTTTTTTTAAATTATGAGGGCATTTTAGTCTTTTAATACGTTTCAGATTTTCGGGTTTTACATTACGTAGAGGAAGACATTGTGGCCTACTGGGGCGTATGGATGCATCCTAGATTTGACTTGACTTGACTTGACTTGTTTATATTACTTGTTATACTTGGTGACTGATGGTGTGTGCGATACACGTCTTTCACATCTTGGGATCTCATGACTCCACCCCTTGGAGGTATCCCCTCACCTTGTACTTGGTACCGAGGACTCCCCTCCGTACACCTTGCTATTGGATATTTGATTTGGGCTCGTAGTGGATTACTATTTTTCCCTTTACCTTATAACCTTGTACTTAGTATCCCGAGGTCACCCCTCCGAATACATACTTGACCTGACACTTGACTTAATACTTGACTTGACTTGATTTGACTTGGGCTCGGGTTGGGATTATTGTTCCCTTTACTCTTATCTACTGTAACTATTTCTTACTCTCGATATATCTGCATAACCTTTTTATTCTTTCCTAACTCTTGTTATACCTTGCATTGTTTCACTTACTTCACTATCCCATTATTACTGCTTGTTACCTTTATATCTGTTCACTGGGCTTTTTAAGCTCAGCCGCATTTCTTTTCCTGCGGCAGGTTTTAGTTTGGAAGCTGGGTATGAGTGGAGAGTACCTTGGACTTAGAAGACCTTGATAGCTATTTATAAATAGAGATGACTAGAAGAGCTTATATTCAGACTTAGTAATTATTGTATATCTCATTTGTAACCTTGTAGTTTCAGACTTTTCATTGTAACCATTGAAATTCAATTGTATTATTTATGTCATATGCTTGTGTTTGTTCTGATATGAAACCATTATTGTCACATCTTTACCCTTGTCGGGTTGGGGTTTTACAATTTATGGTATGAGAGAGACAGGCTGCGACTCGTAATACATTTACCCTTGGCCTGTGAGTTTTGGACCATTATTCTTCCACTGTAAGAACATAGGAGAACACCTTGAGAACTTGCTTTAGGTTTCTTGATATGAACTTAAGTTTTGACCAGTGAGGAATGGTAGACTATAAGGCATTTGTTTAAGTATCTTTGCTTCCGCATCACTCTGATTCGTGCCTTGCTCTTGGTTAAAGCCTATTGAAATCACTTTTGGGGATTGAAAGCTTATGCTTTACACCACCTAAGATTTGAAACCTAAATAAATCTTGAAGGGATCGAGAATTGCATAGTAATTGTCTGAAACCATTTGATCCTTATCTTCATATTCCGACTCTGACCTCTGATCCTTTTGTTAATCATTTTGATGCCTCTTCGGGCAATATGAGAATCTCCATGACGATGACGTACTTGATACATTCTATTATTTTTCTCTGGCTTTTGATAAGCATCTACGAATCTTTCGACGCTATTTGATTTCGTCTTACACATCTCTGTCCCTATGAGAAGTCTTGTGGTGTTTAACCGCGAGTATAAAAATGTTTCCCTCTCATTTTGAACGATAAGATTTGCTTTGTTGATTTGTCTTTCTTTGGATAGTTAACTTCGATTTTATTCTGATAAGGGATTGGTTGATTGAGCATTCAAAATATTGACAACTATCCTCCTATGTCTCACCTTTGGCACTTGAAACAATTTTGAACTCTCTGCCATGATTACCGATTGTTAAACTTTTGGCTATCACTATTACTCTGGAGACTCGTGCGTTACTTTCACGGGTATGAAGTTTTCCTAGAACCTATTTCGTACACCAATGAATGAACCTTATCTTGAGACTTATTTGGCACCCTGAATTTTCTGAATATGATTCCTGGTGGAACCACCAAGTTTTCCATCGGAGTGTGAAGCAGAATTTGACATGATACCGAGAGATTGTCTAGTCACCAAGTGAAGATGTCTTTCAGATGTGTCCGGGATCATACCAGTTGATTTGAGCAACCGGGAAGAGCAGCAACCGAAGACCAGGAAGTGAGTTTGCTTAGTGTATCTTTTGGGCGTGTTTCAGTTCGTTCGCGATAAAGAAGGATGGTGACAGGAGATATGTATTAATTACTGGAAGCTGAACCGAATTTCTGTTAGGAACCACTATTCCTCCAAGATGAAAACGACTATGTATCTATTCAATTTCAGAGCGCGAAGTTTCCTTTAGATGGAAGTATGAATTGAGGTTATTCTTGAAATCGCCTTCCGTATTCGTAACGACTGCTATGACGGTTAGTGACGCTAATAGTATTAGCTAAAGCTCTCACTGTTTTGTGAATTTGATAAATAATGTTTTCTCGTGAAGTATTTGGGCAAATGGTCATTGTATGACTTAAGAGTACATTCGGAGACGAGGAAGAGCATGACAATCATTTTTGCACATTCTTAGAAATTTGACGATCATTTGTACATTCTGGGAGGTTAATATTTGTTGAGACAACTAGAAGCATATCAGAAGAATTACTTCACTGCATGACCTGGAGTTGACAACAACGGTGGCTACCCTGAAGAGTGAAGATATTCCTTACAAGGCAGAAGTGTTGGCGATGCAGAAGAAGAAAATCTAGTCAAGACGGTGAACCTGGAGCTGATGAAGACGTGCAGTCTCACTTCCCTATTCATCTTGGTTGTACTAAGATGAATTGAGAGCGGAAGCGGATGGGATGATGAAGGGATTTGAAGATCGTGCCAGAAATTCACATCACTCCATCACATTCCAAGAAGAACTGTAGGAGGCTTGAAGAACCAGACACAAGTTCACGATTTTGTATCACTTCCATATTGATGGACAAACGAAGACAGATTAACCGGACTTGAAGAGATTGAATGTTTTAATGAACGGATTTTGAAACAGACCTTTCATGTTTGGAAGAATTGATTCTGTGAAGACCGAAGTTATTGACGACTAACTTTCACTTCCGTTGACTCACTTAAATTCGTTATATAGTAATAAGACCCTCTAATCATTTAAGTTCCCTAGAAGCATTTCAGTTCCGTGTTTACTTTCGTATGTTCGATAATGGCTTTGTTTTGTGGAATTTTGGCGAATTGTGGAAGATCTGACGCTTGTGGACGGCATACTTTACTTCTGCTAGGCAATCTGGGATTCCAATACTCGTGCGAATAGTTTTGTTTTCCCTCTTGACTGTGACATTGATTTTGTTGACCTCTGAGACTATAGAAGTACTAGGTGGATTAAGATAGGTTGTTTTGTTCACGACTCGAGATAAATTATGACCATCATGAGGGCATATTTATATGATGCCAGTATTATGACGTCTGGCCAATGTGATAATACTTACGTCATATAACGTGCACTCATTGTGGCCATAGGATATCTTGGGGAGTACCTAAGAAGTTTAGAATTTGATCTCCGTGGGATTATCCGCGACTAGTGAGACTTTAGGTTCATTCTACCTATGCGTATACCTTGCCTTCGTTCATTAGATATCTGGATGAGTTTGGACTCTCATTTTGCATTCTGTTGACCTCAGTTATAAATCTTGAACTCTTGTAGAGCTCTCTACTGTTGATACAGTTAATTCGATTTGAAATCTTGTTCGTATTCCATATTAGCTTTTCAGAAAATACACCTATCATCCATTTTATGTTGCATGGACCTTTTGATCAGAATCAACCCAACTTGTCTCCTTCTGAGAAATTTGAACCCACCTTGTTTTGATTGAGTCATGAGAAACTATTTGGTTTGAAGATCCTTTTTGAACCTCCCCGGGCGTGAGAATGGTTGTGATGATCTTTTTGCGATTTGCTACGACTTCGTCTAACCCTGTGACATCAAATTTCGAGGACGAAATTTTTACTTTAGAGGGGAAGAAGTTGTAATACCCAAAATTTGAAAACATGCAAAATGACCAAAATGCCCTTGTAACTTATAAATTTTAATTAAAACTTACATAAAACACCAAACAAATCCCAAACGCTTGGAAATTAACCGCATATGAAGTAAGATAAATTTTGTTACAACATTTTAATATTTTACAATGTACAAAAAAATACTTGTCACCCATAAAATACAAGATAGGCCGAAAATTACATATTTAATTATTTGTTTTATATTTTAAAATGTATAAATTAAGGATAAACATGCAAATAAATTAGGAAACAATGCAAAATCTGGAAGATTGATATCAAAATTAAATTGGGCCGAGATTCATGCTCTCTCTCTATCCCATTCACATGGTTCTATAATTATTTTCTCATTTATTTCACTCGCAAAACCCTAAACACCAACTAAAACTCCAAACCGGCCATCACAAAATTTCCACGAGTTCTTATCATTTTTCCTGAGTTCCTTGGTGCTAGAAGAAGTTTAGAAAAATAGGTGTTCGATTTTTGAATGCTTGGTTCACCCGGTTTTAGTTTTGTTCGATTTTCATCCTACCGAGAGGTATGTAATTCAAACGCCTTATTCGATCGTTCTAATCACTATCTAGTATTTTTGTGACTCTATTTACATCATATATGATCCATATAAAATGAATATAACGATCCACACATGCTATTCTAATCGTTTGGAATTAAAGGTGTTAAAAACCCTAAAAACGTGTAATAAAACACAAATCGACCATGCTATTTTTCTGGACTTTGTAAATATTTTTCCTCGATCCTATACAGTTCATATAACACCAGAAAAATGCTACTTGTAATTGTCGAATCCTAGATCACACTTGGTGAATTATTTTGATAACCGCGTTTAATATAAAAAGGGTTTTAAAATAAAAACAAATCGTATGGGCTAGGGTTTAGATTTTTGGTGATGGATCTGGTACATTAAATGTGTTTTAAGGTTAATTAAATGATTGGAAATGATTGGATAATTTTAGGGTTAGAGTTTTCATACTTTTAAGTTTACCGATTCGAAATCTAAAATGTTTTGGGTGTGTTTTGTAAATTTATAAACTTGTGGGCTATTTTTGTAACATGTTTTGGACCAGGGGTAATTCGTATAAAATAATATACGGGGGTATTATGAGTAAATTTTGTAACTAAAAGGTTTAAATGGTTAATTACTTAATTAATATAATCGAATTGAAAATTAAATAAATAGAGGGTTTATTTTGTAAATTATGTAAAAGTAAAGGGTATTTCGTATAAATGTTAATGTTAAGGGTGTAATGTGTAATTTTGAATAATTAAAGGCTTAATGTGTAAATAGGGATATTATAAGGATTTAATTGTAATTTAACTAATTATAAGGTTTAATTTGTAACTAAATTGATTAAAGGGTTTAAATTGATGAACTTAAAGGATTGGAATTGTAATTATGGATTAAAATGAATAACTTGTAATATTTGCATTTTGGACCTTAACTTTGGCATATTTACATTTGAAACCCTAAAATATGGAAAGTTGTCATATTTAACCCTAAACTATTATAACTTGCTAAAATGAACCCTATTCCCATAATAATATTTAATAAATGACTTAACCTAATTACTCTACGGAATTTGTCTAATTATGGAAAATTGCTATTTTTGGAAACTTGCTAAATAAGGAAACTTTCTAAAAATGGAAACTTGCTAATCTTGGAAACCTGCTAAAAATAGAAAGGCGACTAAAACGAGAAATCTGATTTAAATAAGATATTAATAATAAGACGACCATGTATTCGTGTAGATTCGCTGAAGATGGAGTTTGTTTCTGACCTTTATATTTCTTGATGTGTTATCATTTGCGGTATAAGGTACAGATATTCTGACCTTCTCACAGGTTTCTCATGAACTCTTTCTCTTGTCTTTCTTACTTGCTTGAACCTTGCTATGCTCCCCTTGATTTGTGAACATTACTATGTTTCCCCTTGTATTGTGAACCTTTGATATGATCCACTTGATTTGAACCTTGCTTTGAACCCTTGCCTTGATTTCTTGTTTTGAACCTTGCCATGTTCCCTTGATACTTGACATACTTCGTTCATCACCTTTGACCTGAATATTCAAATCCTTGGACACCTTGAAGATTTACTTGATATTAAAACTGGATGTGGAAACTTTCTTAATTATATATGAAAATGTTTTGAGAAAAGCTATTTTAAAACGATGCGATACCACTTTTAAATGTAATTCTACTAAAGTTTTATGAAAATAACTTTTAAGAACTATCTTTATGAAAAACTGTTTTGAAAGACCATTGTTGTGAAAACTATTTTGAAAGATCATTTTTACTAAACCATTATTAAAGGATTTCTTTTAAATGAACTTTTAAATTGAACCTTTGCTATGATCTCTTGTCTTGAACCTTGACTTGAACCTTGATATACTTGAATTGGAAACTTGACTTGAACCACTTGAAATGGGAAACTTGACTTGAACAACTTGATATGGAACTTGAATTTGAACTTGGAACTTGAACTTGATACTTGATACTTGACCCTTGACCCACAGTTTGAGATTACGAGCCATAACTAGGCATGAGGGTTTCATGTCCATGTCATTGATGCACCGATGGCATGACTCTAGGGCAGGAGAGTGATGACCTGTCCCGTCCCTGACTTGATACTTGACTTGTTACGTAGAGGAAGACATTGTGGCCTACTGGGGCGTATGGATGCATCCTAGATTTAACTTGACTTGACTTGACTTGTTTATATTACTTGTTATACTTGGTGACTGATGGTGTGTGCGATACACGTCTTTCACATCTTGGGATCTCATGACTCCACCCCTTGGAGGTATCCCCTCTCCTTGTACTTGGTACCGAGGACTCCCCTCCGTACACCTTGCTATTTGATATTTGATTTGGGCTCGTAGTGGATTACTGTTTTTCCCTTTACCTTATAACCTTGTACTTAGTATCCCGAGGTCACCCCTCCGGATACATACTTGACCTGACACTTGACTTAATACTTGACTTGACTTGATTTGACTTGGGCTCGGGTTGGGATTATTGTTCCCTTTACTCTTATCTACTGTAACTATTTCTTACTCTCGATATATCTGCATAACCTTTTTATTCTTTCCTAACTCTTGTTATACCTTGCATTGTTTCACTTACTTCACTATCCCATTACTACTGCTTGTTACCTTTATATCTGTTCACTGGGCTTTTTAAGCTCAGCTGCATTTCTTTTCCTGTGGCAGGTTTTAGTTTGGAAGTTGGGTATGAGTGGAGAGTACCTTGGACTTAGAAGACCTTGATAGCTATTTATAAATAGAGATGACTAGAAGAGCTTATATTTAGACTTAGTAATTATTGTATATCTCATTTGTAACCTTGTAGTTTCAGACTTTTCATTGTAACCATTGAAATTCAATTGTATTATTTATGTCATATGCTTGTGTTTGTTCTGATATGAAACCATTATTGTGAAATCTTTATCCTTGTCGGGTTGGGGTGTTACACATAATATCAACGAAGCATATCAACGAATGAATCAAAGAACAGGGGATCATAGCAATGGCTTAAAGGGAATCTTATAACGAATCAAAGATCAAGATCAAGTCATGAGAGTGAAAGCACCCTTACTGGAAAAAAAATGGTAGAATATCTGTACCTCATACCGCAAGTGAAAACACATATAGAAATATAAAGATCGGAAACAAACTGTTGGGAATAAAATGATCAAAGTCAAAGAGCCTGCCAAGTCGATGAAGAGCCTGCTAGTTGATTTTGTTATGTACGAAGATGTTCTACCAGTACCTTCTGGGTAGAAGGTACTGCTAGCTAATGAAGAGCCTGCCAAGCTTATGTCAAGTCGATTAGATATTTTGTAATAGATATTTAGTTGAATTATTAGTCTTTGTACATTGTTATACGTTATGTAGAAGTAGAATAGTCTTCTGTGGTGACAGAAGAATATATCAGAGTGTACATGGGTAGTTGTATTTAATTGTAGGCGCCAATATAGTCAAAGTATAGTATTATATTCATCTACTTGACAACATGTAATAAGATATCCTTATCTTATAAAAGGATATCTTAGTCACTTCTTCATGCATGCATCTTTAACAACCAATAACCACAAACCAAACTATCTCTCAAGTAACTTAGTTACTTCAAATCACAAATCCTTTTACAATCTTAGATTCAAGATTACTTTGTAATCCCGGTGATATTTAGATCATCCATATTATTTCATCAATAATATTGAATCGTTTTGTGTTAAACAAAGTTGTGTTATTTGTTCATTACATTCACTCATTTACTTAAACTCACCACCTTGTGTTCTTTTAAAGTGTGTTGTAGTAGATTCCGCATGCTAAACACATTCAATACATAAATATCTCTCAAACACATTACTAAGATTCATATCCCAAGTGTTTGAACTTCGAACAACAAACGTTCCACAAGTGGTATCAGAGCTAGGCTTGATATTTACTAATTTAAAAGAAAAATGGATGTTGAACATATTCAAACCAATGTTGCAGCTAAACTTCCATTACTCAAGCAAAACGAGTTTGAAATGTGGAGACTAAGGGTTGAACAATACTTTCAAGTGCAGGACTATGCACTTTGGGAGATAATTGAACAAGGAAATTCATTTAAACCCCAAATCACCACTACAACAGTAAATGATGCTCTTGTAACAAGAATACAAGAACAACCATCAAATGCAGATGAAAAAGTTCAGAAGAGAAATGATCTAAAGGCAAGGAGTATGTTACTAATGACTATTCCAAATGATCAACTTCTGATCTTTAACAAATACAAAGATGCCAAAACCCTTTTTGAAGCAATTGTGGCTAGGTTTGGTGGTAATGATGCTACCAAGAAAACACAGAAAACCCTTCTCAAACAACAATTTGAGAACTTTACAGCCACAACCAATGAGTCTTTGGACAGTATGTTCAATAGACTTCAGAAGCTTGCAAGTCAGTTAGCCATCCATGAAGTGATGATAACTCAAGAAGACCTAAACTCTAAATTTCTTAGAAGTTTACCTTCAGAATGGTCTATGCATGTCATTGTATGGAAGAACAAGTCAGATATTGACCAGATGAGTCTCAATGATCTCTACAACAATTTCAAAATAGTAGAGCATGAAGTAAAGAAGACTACTGGGTCAAGTTCTGGAAATATGGCTTTTGTTTCATCCCCAAGCATCTCAAAGGTTGATAATGAAAAACAAGGTAGCAGAGAAGAAGGTACTGCTAATACAACCTTTGGTACTGCTAGTACTTCTGGTAGTACCAAATCCATATTAGATGAAACAATTGGGTGTGCTTTTCTTACATCTCAGCACAATGGGTCCGTATTATCATTTGAAGACCTTCAAGAGATTCATCCTGATGATCTTGAAGAAATGGACATAAAGTGGCAACTTTCACTTTTAAGCATTAGAGCCAAGAAGTTGATGATGAGGACTGGCAAGAAGATTCTGATAGATGGAAATGAGCCTGCTGGCTATGATAAGTCAAAGGTGGAGTGTTACAACTGCCACATGAAAGGTCACTACTCTAGAGAGTGTAGAAGACCTAAGAAGCAGGATGACAAGGGTAGAGGGTTTGACAACAGGAATAAAGGAAGCTTTGAGAAGAAAGGAAGCTTTGAAAGCAAGAGTAAGGTTGTTGAAGTTGCAGAGCCAAAAGCAATGGTTGCTATTGATGGCATGGGTTTTGATTGGAGTTTCATGGGTGAAGATGAGTCAACTTCTGATGAATTGGCTTTGATGGCATTCTCCACCCCTGAGGTACAAATTATCAAATGTCCTAATGATTGTGAATCTTTTAAAGAATTAAAAATCATAAGTAAAGCTTATGATACAGAAGTATTAGAACATAGAAAAACCAATCAAACCTTATTTGACCATAAGTGTGGTATGTCCAAGCTAGAAAAACAAATCATTCACTATAGAGAAAATGAACTCACATTTTCTGATGCTAAAGCTGCTCTTAATAGACAAATATTTTTGAAAGATTCAGAAATTGAAATGGTAAGGACTGAGTGCACTAAAGTGACTTTGGCTAGAGATAATATTCAACTGACTGTTACTAAATTGAAAAATGCTTCTGAGTGTACTAAGAGCATAGTAGAGAATCAGTTGAATAAAAGAATAAAATCAGGGATAGGATACAATGAATGTCCACCTCCTTATAGAGGAATTCCATGTCCCCAAGGTAGTGATCTTGCTGTATCAGGTTTACATGAATTTGTTAACAAACCATTGGATAAACCTGTAGTAATTAGTGAACCTTCTGAGAGTGCTAAGAATGTTCCACTCTCTAAGGTGCTCACTGATAAGAGACCAGATGTCCTAATTATTGAGGATTGGGTATCTGATGATGATGAAGATGAGACTATTCCTATGAAAGGAATCAAAGTAGGACCAACCAGTCCTAAGAAAGTAGAAGTTAAAGCTAAGGCCAAAACTGTTTTGAAGACAGTTGAAAGTTGTAAAAATTGTAATAACAAACCTAGGGGAAGCCAAAGAAATTGGAACAACCTAAAGTCACAACAATTAGGTGATGACTTTGTTATGTTTAATAAAGCTTGTTATTATTGTGGTAGCTTTAATCATCTTCATGCTTATTGTAATAAATGGGTTTCTGGGAGTAAATCAAAATCTAAAACAAATGTTACTCACCCCAGAAAAAGTTTTGTTAAGTCTAACACCACAAATGTTAAACATACTGTTAGACAAGATAAGCCTGTTATTGCAAAACCAACTGATAAGGGTACAGGAAACACTTTTAAATATGTACCAAAAGTTGAGAAGAGTCCTATTCAAAAGATAAATGTGGTCAAAACAAAAGTTTGGAGTCCAAAAACCAAAGGTCCTGCTAGACCAAAAGGTCCTGCTAGACCACATGGTACTGCCAAAATTGGTATTGCCAAAATTGGTACTGATAGACCAAAGACCACACAATGGATTAGAAGGGAAAGTGCTGTTAAGTCCTCAGCATGTTGGATTTGGAAACCAATCAAATCAAAAGGTGCATCAACAATCCTGAAAAGGTTTGACTTCATTGATGCAAGAGGCAAACCCAAGTCTGTCATGGCTTGGGTACCCCAAGGAAACTAATATGTTTATTCATGTGCAGGAACATTCAACTGATATTGAAGATCAAGGATTTGTTGATAGTGGGTGTTCAAGGCATATGACAGGCAACATGTCATTCCTCTCAGATTTCAAAACATTTGATGGAGGATATGTTACCTTTGGGGGAGGAATAAAAGGAAAGATCACTGGTAAAGGTACTATCAAAACCAGTAAACTAGATTTTGAAAATGTGTATTTTGTGAAAGAACTTCAGTTTAATCTTCTTAGTGTCTCACAAATGTGTGACAAAAAGAACAATGTTCTCTTTACTGACAATGAATGTATGGTTCTTTCTTCTAATTTTAAGATGCCTGATGAGAGTCAGATTCTTCTTAAAATTCCAAAAAGGAACAATATGTATAGTGTCAATTTAAAGAACATTGATCCCAAGGAAGGTTTAACTTGTTTGGTAGCAAAGGCCTCATTAGATGAATCTATGATTTGGCATAGAAGGCTTGGTCATGTAAACTTTAAAACAATCAACACTATTGCAAAATATGATTTAGTAAGAGGTTTACCCAAAAAGATTTTCCAAAACGACCAAACTTGTGTTGATTGCCTAAAAGGCAAACAACATAGAGCTTCTTGTAAGCCCAAGACCCAAAACTCTATTACTCAGGCTTTACATATGCTTCATATGGACCTCTTTGGTCCTACTAATGTATGCAGCTTGAATGGAAAGAAATATTGTCTAGTTGTTACTGATGACTATAGCAGATTTTCATGGGTTTTCTTCTTAAGATCTAAACATGAAACTAGTGAGATACTTAAAACCTATATCACTGAGGTAGAAAACCAATCTGATAAGAAAGTCAAAATCATCAGGTGTGACAATGGGACAGAGTTCAAGAATAGAGTTATGGATGACTTTTGCAAGGAAAAAGGCATAAAAAGAGAGTTTAGTGTAGCTAGAACACCTCAGCAAAATGGAGTAGCAGAAAGAAAGAATAGAACACTTATAGAGGCTGCTAGAACTATGTTAGTAGACTCTAAGTTGCCTATTTCATTTTGGGCTGAAGCAGTTGGTACTGCTTGTTATGTACAAAACAGGGTTCTTGTGACAAAACCACATAGAAAAACACCTTATGAACTTTTCTTTGGTAGAAAACCATCTTTAAGTTTTATGAGACCTTTTGGTTGTCATGTCACTATTCTCAATACCAAAGATCATTCAGGCAAATTTGATGGAAAAGCAGATGTTGGCTTTTTGATAGGGTATTCCTTGCAGAGTAAGGCCTATAGAGTGTTTAACACTTGCACTAGGCTAGTAGAAGAAAATCTTCACATAGAGTTTCAAGAGAAACTAGCAAATGTGAAAGGAGTTGGACCAGATTGGATGTTTGATGTTGATAGGCTTTCAGAATCTATGAATTATGTGCCTGTTACAGGTACAAATGCTAATGAAAATGCAGGTTCTGAAGACAATGTTGAAACTCCTAAAGATCAAGATTACATCTGGATGCCAATTTGGAAAAGTATGGATCTATCTTCAAGTGAAGAAGGACCTTCAGATACAACAAATGAAGACAATGAAGAAGATCAAGGAACTCAGAATCAAGAGAATCAAGAAAGTGGTGCTAATGACAATGGTACTGCCAGTTCTTCAGATGGTCCTGCTAGTGCAAGTATTGGTACTGCTGAGCCATTGAATGTTCAAATAGATGATTCTTTTCAAGAAGAGGTGGGGATTAGCAATCTTCCAACTACATATGAAGTTCCTAAAACACCAAACACTAGAATTCTCAAAGATCACTCAACTGATGATGTGATTGGAAGCATAACTTCTGGTGTTAGAACAAGATCTCAAGTTGGTTTATCTCAAGTCTTATCTTCAGATGAAGAAGGGTTTATCTCCTCTATGTATGAAGAAAAGAATAATGATAATTCCAATATATGCCTGTTTTCATGTTTTCTATCTCAGGCTGAACCCAAAAATATAAACAAAGCTTTAGATGATGCAAGTTGGGTGGAAGCTATGCAAGAAGAGCTTCTCCAATTCAAGATTCAGAAGGTTTGGATATTGGTTGATTTTCCAAGAGGTCATAGGGCAATTGGAACCAAATGGGTGTTCAGAAACAAGAAGGATGAAAGGGGTATAGTGATCAGGAACAAGGCTAGATTGGTAGCACAAGGATATACTCAAGAGGAAGGGGTAGATTATGAAGAAGTGTTTGCTCCAGTTGCAAGACTTGAAGCAATTAGGCTTTTCTTAGCCTATGCTTCATTCATAGGCTTCACTGTCTATCAAATGGATGTTAAGAGTGCATTTTTGTATGGTGAAATTGAAGAACCAGTATATGTATCTCAACCTCCAGGCTTCATTGATGCTGAGTATCCAGATAAAGTTTACAAGGTTACCAAGGCTTTGTATGGCCTACACCAAGCTCCAAGGGCATGGTATGAAACATTGGCTTGTTTCCTACTAAAAAGTGGATTCCAAAGAGGCAGGATTGATCCAACTTTGTTTATCAAAAGAACAAAGAAAGACATCTTGCTAGTGCAGATTTATGTTGATGACATAATCTTTGGATCAACAAACCAAGACTTGTGTGTAGAATTTGAAAAACTTATGCACAGTAAGTTTGAGATGAGTTCCATGGGGGAACTTACTTTCTTTTTGGGTCTCCAAGTGAAACAATCCAAAGAAGGCATATTTATCAGCCAAGATAAATATGTAGCCGAGATCCTAAGAAAATTTAATTTTGCTGATTCTAAGGTTGCAAGTACACCAATGGATCCAGACAAAGGGCTACTCAAGGATGCTGAAGGAGAAGATATGGATTTGCACAATTATAGGTCAATGATTGGGTCCTTGATGTATCTTACATCATCAAGACCTGATATCATGTTCTCAGTATGTGTGTGTGCAAGGTTTCAAATACATCCCAAGATCTCTCATCTCACAGCAGTCAAAAGAATCTTTAGATATCTTAAGGGTCAACCTAGGTTGGGTCTTTGGTATCCAAGGGAATCCTCTTTTGAATTAGTGGCTTATTCGGATAGTGACTATGCTGGTGCAACACTAGACAGAAAATCCACAACTGGTGGATGTCAATTTCTTGGTTGCAGACTAATCTCTTGGCAATGCAAGAAACAAACAATGGTGGCCAATTCTACAACTGAAGCAGAATATGTTGCTGGTGCAAGTTGTTGTGGGCAAGTTCTTTGGATCCAAAATCAATTGCTTGACTATGGGTACAATTTTCTTAACACCATTATTTATATTGACAATAGCAGTACTATTTGTATCATTAAAAACCCAGTTCAACACTCAAAAACAAAACATATTGAAATCAGACACCATTTCATAAGGGATTGCAATGAGAAGAAGTTAATTCAAGTAGTTAAAATTGATTCTGAAAAGAATTATGCAGACCTTCTCACCAAAGCTTTTGATTTAGGTAGATTCAAATATCTTGTAGGAGGTATTGGAATGATAAATCTTTGAAAATCATATGTTTTTGTTCATAAAATTAACTGGTATTGACTTTTAAACATGGTACTGCTAGTTAGTCAAAAGGTCCTGTTAGTTCATAATTGGTCCTGCTGATACAAAATTGCTATGTTTTGTTCATTTAAAGGCTTGAATGTTTAAAATGCTATAGATCAAGTGCTTTGCACTTTGTTCTTTTGGTTTGCAACTAACACATTTCAGGTTGATAACAAAACAAGAGTTCTTCCAAACAGAAAGGAGCAACAAAAGTTATATTCATTTCAGGAGAGATAACAATCTCAGGGGAGGAATTGATAGCCAAGAATGGAAGAAACACCAATTAATGAAAGGAAAGACAAGAGCATACAAGATGATGCAGAGTTGAAAAATATAGAGTTAGATCACATATCTAGAAGGGATGAAGCATTTCTCAAAGGAGAAAGTTCTATCTAGATCAAACTATGAAAGGTTTCAACTCAAAGGCATGACATTAGATGATTTCACTTGTTGAACCAATCATCCAAAATACACAGCATCATTGCCTTTCTAAATTTCCTCCATCCAAGGAAATTGCACCATCTTTGGGCCATCCTGGCTTTTGGTATTCAGCTCACCAAGTTTTCACAAACTTAAGAGTTGACTAGTCCTTAAGCAAACGGCTTTTGGTAAAGACAAATCAAATCCGTTGATGGTTGATAGTTTACCAAAAACTATATGGTTGTTAACTAACCATACTTAATTGTAAATAGTTAGCTAGTCCTTAAGCAAACGGCTTTTGGTAAAGACAACTCAAATCCGTTGATAGCTGGTAGTTTGCTAAAAACTATAAGGGATTTTTATAAAACTTTCAAAGGTACTGGTAGTACAAAAATGGTACTGCTAGAGTACAAAGGTACTGCTAGATAGCCGTTGAGCCTGTCAGAAAAAGTTTTAACCGTTGGGCCTGGTAGTTAAAATTAGCCGTTGGGGTAGTTATGTAAATTACTGATGATTAAATTATATTATATTTCACATATAAAAGATCTTTTTAACCGCCTTTTTAATTTCTTTTTATAATCTTTATTATTGTCGGTTAAAAGTAATTCTCTCATATCTTCTTTCATCAGTCATTATCATAATTCACACACACCTTTTATCTTCTACCAGTACTACCAACAAATCCCACCATCATATTCAAAATTTTCATTATGGCTTCCACAATTGATCTAGATTTTGTCCAACGTCACAATCAGTTAGCATTTTTGGAGAAGTCAGAGGATAATGCCTCATTTCATCAAGTAGTGGACTTTTTAAACAACTCCTACATCAGGTTTGCTTTACTAGTCAATCCCACTATTTATGAAAATCAAATTTTACAATTTTGGCAATCTGCTAAAATTAAAACTTCTGAAAATGGGGACCAAAGAATAAAAGCCAAAGTGGATGGTAAGCATTTGACTCTTACTGAGTCATCCATAAGAAGACATCTTCATTTGGATGATTCTGATGGTATTAGTCAATTACCAGATACTGAAATTTTTGAAAATTTACAAAGAATGGGGTATCATGCTGAGTCTAACAAACTCACTTTTCTGAAAAAGCATCTTACTCCACAATGGAGATTTTTGATTCACACAATCCTTCACTGTTTGAGCCAGAAGAAAACCTCTTGGGAGCAAATTAGTGGCAACATGGCCTCTGCTCTCATTTGCTTAGCAACAAACAGAAAATACAACTTTTCAAAATATATTTTTGAAGGATTGATAAACAATGTGAAAATTAAAACAAAGTTTTTGATGTATCCAAGATTTATTGGATGCATCATTGGAAAATTACAACATGTGTTGCTTCCCACAGACTCAGTTTATGAAACACCAAAACTTTCTCACAAAGTATTTTCAAATATGAGAATTGGTTTTAGAGGGGAGGAAGTTCCACTTTTTGATGACATGGTACCACAAAATCCAGAAGAACCCACACCATCTGCTGATACACAATCATCCAGTTCTTCACATGGTTACATTTCACCAACACAACAAACAACACCAATACCATCTCCAGTACCATCAGAAACACCACCACCATCACCACATCATATATCACAAACCCAATCACCTCAGACAATGCAAGAGCTGAAAGATAAGGTGAAGTTCTTAGAGAATGCTCTCAAAAGTCAAAATGAAAGGTTTTCTAAGATCAACATCAAATTGGTAAAAAGGGTCAAGAAATTGGAGGGTGAAGTGAAGAAGTTACAAGGTAAAAAGTCTGCAAAGGTTGTTTTATCTAGTTCTTCATAGTCAGATACTGATAGGATAGATATCTCTTCCAAAAAGGGGAGGAAGGATAGGTCTGAAGATGTGAATGAAGAGGAGGAACAGGCTCAATTTGAATTCCATGATGGAACTCAAGTTTATGATGAAGAGCCTGTTGGAGCAGGGCAAGAGCCTGTTGGAGCAGGGCAAGAGCCTGCTAGGGCAGAAGAAGAGTCTGCTAGGAGAGAAAGGCTATTAGCTATGGGGTATAAAGGGTCTGCTGAGAGAGTGTACAAGAGAAAGAGGGTTTTAATTGCTGATGAGCAATCTTCTGCTCCATCACAAGATTCACCTCCAAAGGATAAGGGCAAAGGTATTCTGATTGAAGATGAGCCAAAGTCCAAGAAGTTGAAAAGAACTCAGCAAATTCAGATGATTTTAGGAGAAGAAGAGGCCAAAAGAGTTCAAGAAGAAGAGCTAAAAGCTAATGAAGCTTCAAGAATGCTTGAAGCAATGAAAGAGCAGAAAGATGCTGAAGAAGCTGCTCAAGCTCTTATTGATTCTCAAGCTGCACAAATATTTGATGCACAACTACAATGGATTATCTCTATTGATCCAATTGTAAGAGGTCAAGCCTCTGTGTATGTGGATGATGAGTCTCTCAGTGTAGAAGAGAAGACAGCCAAGCTTGAAGAATTCATCACCAAAAAGTATAGAGAAGAAGCCTTAAATGATGTATTTCAGCAGATCATGCAGTATAAGGAGAAAGGGTTTAAATTGCCACATGATCAGAAAGAGCAGATGAAGTTTGATGCGCGTGATGTGTCGTTGCGGTTTAGCAGTTTTAATGCCTACTCAAGTTTTAAATTTATATTTAGCCGACTTATCAATAACACACACACTTAACGAGCAGTGTACCCGGTCAGTATGAAGATAATGGTAAGTAGAGTGTCGATCACTAAGAGTGGAACGTATTATCTAGTTATTCTAATCAGTATTTTAATATCCTAACGCAAGGGGGTTTCAGCCTGAGAGACTGGCACGATTTGTTGCAATTAAAATAATAAAATAAACCAATAGGCACGAATCAGCAAGTAGCACACACGTACACAGATAGATACTCGAGACAATAAGAGGGCTGTCCTTATAATTAAGTAGATTGTCACTTGTTTTATTGATAGCTTTATATGAAGTGTATGTAGTTAATCCTTTCTCGTTGGTCCTATTCTTATCGGCGAGTAAACCCTTAATGATTACTTATGTCTAAAAGTTATTCCTAAGTGATCAATTTAGAAACAACCGTGGGAGCCACATTATGTCCCGCAGTCAAATGCCCGCAAGCCACTAATAAACACAGAGGTTATCAATGCACTAATAAGTAGTAACCAAAGACATCAACATATAAACTTTAATTGATGGGAAAGCAAGTATTAAAGGGAGTGCAATCTTTCCGTTGTCACATTACACAAGCCACCAATCCTGATGAATTAAAGTTTGCTAACACAATAAAACAAAACTACTTAATGAATTAAACATATGCAGCACCTTCTTACAGCTCTTGTATCTTTGATTTGGGTGTGTCTTGTGCTGCCTCCTTGACTGAATTCGTCCTTTGTTCCTACTGTTCGGTCTTCGGTGTTAGGGTTTTGGAACTTTTTAATTCGTCTGGTCTACGGGGTATTTATAGTTTATGTCTGAGGGAAGATGCGGCGCATCTAAGGAGTAGATGCGGCGCATGTACTTAACTTCGCGTGGGGTCCAAGATTATAATATTCAGGAATATTCGTACACCGCCAGAAGATGCGGCGTAACTCTTTATTAGATGCGGCGCATGCCCTCTTGTATCTTGGATCGTATCTGGTGATATATTGATATAGATGCGGCGCATGTTGAGAGTGAGATGCGGCGCATCTGGAGCAGAATTGACTTGATCTTGTCCATGTCAGTAGACTTTCACTTTATGCACGTTTTGCTCCTTAATTAGTCCAAAATAGCTAAGTTTCACCAAATGCTTGTTTTTACCTGAGAATTACAAAAGTAAGCAATTAAGTATCAATTCTCATATATAATATAATAAAACAAGTCAAATACATAAGATAAATGATGGTAATAAAATGTACTTATTTGAGTTCATCAAATATCCCCCCACTTGAACTTTACTTGTCCCCAAGTAAACCTTAGAATTTCATTTATGAAAATGTATCCTAAAAGATGTTAGGATTTATTTTTATATTTAAGCATGTATTCGTTCATTTCATAATCACACAACTAAACACTTAACGAATTAGAGGTAAAATAAAATAAGTCGATAAAAGCAAATCTAATCGTTTAACTGTCCTGTCGCGACGAATATTCTATCATAAGCTTGGCAAGTATACACATCTCCACCACTAAAGCTAAGGAATAACAAGTCTAAAGCGGTAAAAAGGGTTTTTAGGCTTAGGGGTTAATTATTCTCTTTCACTATCGATCTCAAATTCCAGAAAAGGCGACAAAATCACAAATACATGATCGAATCCACGAACACGATACTTGCAATTGCTCAAATCCTTAACTCGAATAGGCTAAAGATAGGTCCAAACTTCACCAATAATAATATATCAAAAAGGGCGACAAAATCATAAATACATAGCCGAATCCACGACTACGATACTTAAGATTGCTCAAATCCCTAATCTCAATAAATCAAAGGTTCGGTTGGATAAAGAATAATAAAGGGCATGGATAACATTTGGGATATAAATTGGTGTAATATGAAAAATAAACAAAACAAATAAATTAAAATCCTAAGTGTGGTTAATCACTATCCCAACCATCCCATGAATAAGACTCATATCATTGAATAACTCACGCTTTAACACTTGAAACACACGCTTTAGGTAGACACGAATTATACTCAACAAAATCTTAATCAAAGAATAAACCTTAACTGGCGTTCCCATAACTGCCAATTCCCATTCAATCCATAGATATAATACAACAAATAGTGGTGATATCGACCACTTACATAACTTTACATAAGTTGGTTAAAATAAGCATCCAACTTTTCTTTCTTTTTCTTTTTCTTTTCTTATTTTTTCGATTTTTTTTTTTTTTTTTTTTTTTTTTTTAAACTTTAAACATAAACATAGATGTGTAAAATTTCACCACATCACTACAACTTTCTTTCCGGATAATTTTTATTCATACTTCAGAAATAATGGTAATAGTGAAAGTAGTAAACACACGAAAAATAAACTCAAAGATATACAATATTTACTTTCACTCCAATTTGCATTGTGCAATTTCCCGACCTAACCATAGATAATGAATTACGCACACGAACACAGGTAATGTAAGGAAACACACTCTGCCTATAGCAATTAACCAACCACGGATTCTAATCTACAGGGTAGGCTAAGGTGTAAGGGTGTAACGAAACATTTTAAACATAGGTGTAAGAAACGAAAGGAATGGCTCTGAGTGTTTTTCTAGGGGTATCTTACTCTAAAAATGAGAGTAACAAAAGGGTTTATACGGGGGTTAACTAACCAGTGTAGTTAGCTAATAACACATAACATATAAAGGCTATTTGGTGTAATCCTAGAATTTTACCAATTTAGACAAGTCATTCCAATTATATAAATAATACTCATTATGGTGGTCTCGAATAGTATACAAGCCAAGTTCTAAAGTTTACAAGTCACCGGCACACTCATAGATTTGTGAATTTTGAAAAATCACAATTTTTGAAAATAACGTCATGTGTGCAGTTATGTAACTTAGATCTTAAACAAAAACATGCTAAAAAAAATTTTAAGTTTGATATATTAAGCACATTTTAAGCATAATTTTTGAAAAAGTTTAGGACAAGTAAGTGTTAAGTGTTCTAATTCTCCAATCCCCCCACTTAAGTTAAACAACGTCCTCGTTGTTTGTATAAAAGGTTAAAAACTGGAAAATAAAAGAATTAGAACAGAAAAACTCCCCTGAGATTTGCTCGGTATGATCCTCCATTAGTATAAAAGCAAAAATCAACTTCTTGTGGATTAGAACGTTAAAGCTTCATACTTGATGTATCCACAGGAAATCCAGGAAACTATAATACCACCAACACTTTAAAACACACCTAAGATAAGAAAGGTTCAAACTTGCATAATACATTAGTAGTTAGGAAAAATAAAACTTAAAAATTAAAACTGAAAATCATCAGGTCAGTCGATGCGCCGTATCTTATTGAAGAAGATACGCCGTATCGAGCCTGGAATAATACGGATCAGAATAAAGATGCGCCGCATCCTTAACCAGGGATGCGCCGCATTAAAATAAACTGATAAATAGTTTTAAAGTCGAAAATAAAAATGCAGAAAAATAAAATAAGATATGACCATTTGCAGGAGATGCGTCGCATCTCAGAGTTGAGATGCGCCGTATCTTCGTGCGGCCTGGACTGACTCGACACAGAAAACAGAATAATAAAAGATAAATCCGGGTTGTCTCCCGGTAAGCACTTGTCTTTATTCCAGAGTCTTTAAGTTAGACTCACGTTCAGCTCAGCAATAAGTCCTTGTCACGGTCCATCCTTCGTCCTTCATCCGAAAGATTTTCCCGTATATCTCTGCGATGTTTTCTTCCGTTCAACTTAGTCTAGTATAACTCTCTGTCTTCACCGCAGTATATTCTTCATTAGGACTCAAAGAATATTTGATGATTTTAAATTTTTCAGAAATAATCATGGGTGGCTCATTGTAAGGAATCCCAAGTAGTCGACACTTTCTTTTGGTGAATTCTTCCTCGTCTTTATCAACAAACTTAAAATAAGGATCCTTAATCAAATAATCATCTAGTTCTTCAATTAATGACTTATTGTCTTGAATAGCCTCCCATTCTCTTTCCAAATCATATTGTAACCGTCGACTAAGCTTCGTGAAATCATCAAACTGTTTATGCACCCATTCCCAGAAAGTAGTATCCGATGTCCCCTTAAGTCCTTTCAAGCGTTCAATTCTGCCCTTTTCTTGTAAAGCCTCCGCCTTTTGTGGGCAGTCTTCAATATTATCGTACCACTCATAATCTTCAAAGGTTACATCGTTTCCAACCCGTTTCATCCCAATTATACTTCCCCCATTACAGGTTCCGTCACTTTTATAATCACAGGTCGGCCAAACACTACTCCCGTCCTTGAAAACGAAGGGTGTACATGTGTGATTAATGTGCTCAAATTCCCACGGTTTATCCCAAACCCATGGTACTTGATCATTCCATTCATAGTACCAGGTGTTTTTGAAATCATCATAAGTCTTAAATCCTGGTAGATCTCCGGTAAGCACATCATCATCGACTTGAAGAAGGTAGTTAAATTCCTTGAACTGCTTGCACAGGGGTGTCTCATAATCGAACACATCAATGTCAATTCTGAAAAGTTCTTCAATCCCCTCATTGATTGTTGAATCATGAAGTGACGACCCATAATTGCTTTCTACTTCTTCATCTTCTCCTCTCATCCAATATACCCATAATGCATCCTTAGTAGCTCGATCCATGCTCTTATGGTTATTAAACTTACTAGCCAACCATTCTGAAAAATCAACATCGTTAGGGTCATGGTTAACGTCAAAGCAAACCTTTCCAATCATATTCTTTTTTATCTCCATGAACTCGTTAAATTGCTTCTTAAAACTCCGAGTCAACCATGAAGTCATAATCTCCTTGACTTCGTTTGTAGGGGCAAATTCCGGACTACCATATTTGAGTTCTAACCAATCATTGAGGGAGAGGTCTATCAATCTTACCAACCTGCCATGAAATAGTAACTCCGCCAAAGCATAATTCATGTCATTATCCTGATATTTCTCATTTAATCCCCAGTACTCCTCGGAATATGGCATGTAAGAGATTTGGGTATTGCCTCCACCACAGCTTTCGTTGCTTGAATCCATGTATGCAAGATAGAATTTCCCATCATCTTCTTCGATAGTAGTCCAGTTCAATCCTTCGGCTTCAATGCTAGGCCATAAGAGCGACAATTCTTCTCCAGTATACCTCACAAATACATCATAAGAGAATACCTCTTTGTCAATGTTGCATAAACGCATGAATTCCTTAAAAGCAGCTTCAAGAGGAGTCTCCCAAGAGAATAAATCTGCATTGATCATGAGTACATTGAATGAATCTGAAAACAAGCTTTCCTTAGCAAGATATCCGTTAACTGACATGTCTTCCATAGCAAAATCTGTCATCCAAGGTAAAATCATCAGTAGGATTTGTTCGCTAGAAGAGAATTTAATGAATATAGAAACGGATATAAGAATAAAAATAGCTGATATCTGCATACGATGCGCCGTATCCAAAAAGTTGGATACGCCGTATCTTATAATCGTTAAAATTTAATCAGACTTTATTCAGAAAATAGATACGCCGCTTTAGAATTTAAGAATGCGCCGTATCGAATTAATCAATCAAAAATCAGCTTATCTAATTAAAATTAAATGCGTCGTATTAACGAAAGTTAATGCGCCGTATTTTCGTTACGTTTAAAAATAAAAGATTTTTGATTCAGTAAGATGCGCCGTATCGACAGAGATCGATACGCCGTATCTGTTTAATAATTCGCAAACTGTTTTTAATTAAAATAATAGATACGCCGTATCTGCTAAAGCAGATGCGTCGTATTACTTTATCGCTTAGAAAAATTTTCTTATTAAAAACAGATACGCCGTATCTTGGGGAAAAGATGCGTCGTATCGAATTAATTAAACGCGTTGTATTAAAAAAATTAAACGCAATACGCCGTATCTGAGAGATCAGATGCGCCGTATCGTTTGATTTAGCACAGTACAACGATAGCAGAACAGAAAAATACGAAAAATAAAAACAAAAATTAAACACACAAACAAAAATAAACACACAAAAATAAAAAGAAAACAATTAACACACAATACAACAAATATGCAAAATAGTACAATGATGCAATTAATCTAATAAAAAGAAAAAACTAATTAAAATACTAATCAAATTAACAGATAATAACAATTCACTCCCCGGCAGCGGCGCCAAAAACTTGATGCGCGTGATGTGTCGTTGCGGTTTAGCAGTTTTAATGCCTACTCAAGTTTTAAATTTATATTTAGCCGACTTATCAATAACACACACACTTAACGAGCAGTGTACCCGGTCAGTATGAAGATAATGGTAAGTAGAGTGTCGATCACTAAGAGTGGAACGTATTATCTAGTTATTCTAATCAGTATTTTAATATCCTAACGCAAGGGGGTTTCAGCCTGAGAGACTGGCACGATTTGTTGCAATTAAAATAATAAAATAAACCAATAGGCACGAATCAGCAAGTAGCACACACGTACACAGATAGATACTCGAGACAATAAGAGGGCTGTCCTTATAATTAAGTAGATTGTCACTTGTTTTATTGATAGCTTTATATGAAGTGTATGTAGTTAATCCTTTCTCGTTGGTCCTATTCTTATCGGCGAGTAAACCCTTAATGATTACTTATGTCTAAAAGTTATTCCTAAGTGATCAATTTAGAAACAACCGTGGGAGCCACATTATGTCCCGCAGTCAAATGCCCGCAAGCCACTAATAAACACAGAGGTTATCAATGCACTAATAAGTAGTAACCAAAGACATCAACATATAAACTTTAATTGATGGGAAAGCAAGTATTAAAGGGAGTGCAATCTTTCCGTTGTCACATTACACAAGCCACCAATCCTGATGAATTAAAGTTTGCTAACACAATAAAACAAAACTACTTAATGAATTAAACATATGCAGCACCTTCTTACAGCTCTTGTATCTTTGATTTGGGTGTGTCTTGTGCTGCCTCCTTGACTGAATTCGTCCTTTGTTCCTACTGTTCGGTCTTCGGTGTTAGGGTTTTGGAACTTTTTAATTCGTCTGGTCTACGGGGTATTTATAGTTTATGTCTGAGGGAAGATGCGGCGCATCTAAGGAGTAGATGCGGCGCATGTACTTAACTTCGCGTGGGGTCCAAGATTATAATATTCAGGAATATTCGTACACCGCCAGAAGATGCGGCGTAACTCTTTATTAGATGCGGCGCATGCCCTCTTGTATCTTGGATCGTATCTGGTGATATATTGATATAGATGCGGCGCATGTTGAGAGTGAGATGCGGCGCATCTGGAGCAGAATTGACTTGATCTTGTCCATGTCAGTAGACTTTCACTTTATGCACGTTTTGCTCCTTAATTAGTCCAAAATAGCTAAGTTTCACCAAATGCTTGTTTTTACCTGAGAATTACAAAAGTAAGCAATTAAGTATCAATTCTCATATATAATATAATAAAACAAGTCAAATACATAAGATAAATGATGGTAATAAAATGTACTTATTTGAGTTCATCAGAAAGAGCAGATGAAGTTCTTCAAGTTATATCTGAAAAGGTCAGCAAATTGGAAGGATCATCAACTCAAAAGAAAATCATTTGAAGAGTTGCAGCATCTATACATTGAAGCATACAAGAAGAACCACTGCACTCCTCCTGAACATACACAAGAAAGGTCTTCAAAGAAGAAGCAAGATGCTCAGAAGAAAGAAGTAGCAAAATTGGATCAAGGGCAAGTAAGTAAAATGTTGATTACTTTACCTACTATCATTCATGCTGATCCAATTAGGTCTAGACACCCTATAATTGATTGGGAAATACACCATGATAGATTTGGTAAGTCATGGAAAATATCAAGGGTTGGGGGACAGTCTGCTATCTTCAAGAATTTTGAAAATTTAGTTAGAGCATCTGATAGAGCAGATTTGGAAGAGTTGTGGAATCTAGTGCAGATTAGGCTAGCCACAAATTCTAGCAATGATGTTAAGGAACAGGAATTATGGGTTGAATTCAATAGGATGTTTGATCCTGATCCCAAAGATGATTATTGGAAATTTCCATATTATGATCCATCTACAACCTGGGAATTCCTAAGTCATTGCAGTGTTCATCATTTGTACACATCAAGTGGGATTGAACTCTTTATGTTGGCTGAGAAAGAGTATCCACTTAGTTATGAAGTGCTCTCAACTATGATCTCCAAGAGATTAAGGTGTGACAAAGATGATGAAAACTCAGAAATTGTTCAAAGTTTGCTAAGGAGCATATTTGAACAATGTGAAAGAAAAATGAAGGATAGGAAGTAAAGGTTTTTGGAAGAGTTCTCAAATCCTCAAGGTATGTATTTTATTCATCAAAAACTTGTGTATTTTAATGGAAATAACAAGTTTAGGGGAGGATTGTTGGGAATAAAATGATCAAAGTCAAAGAGCCTGCCAAGTCGATGAAGAGCCTGCTAGTTGATTTTGTTATGTACGAAGATGTTCTACCAGTACCTTCTGGGTAGAAGGTACTGCTAGCTAATGAAGAGCCTGCCAAGCTTATGTCAAGTCGATTAGATATTTTGTAATAGATATTTAGTTGAATTATTAGTCTTTCTACATTGTTATACGTTATGTAGAAGTAGAATAGTCTTCTGTGGTGACAGAAGAATATATCAGAGTGTACATGGGTAGTTGTATTTAATTGTAGGCGCCAATATAGTCAAAGTATAGTATTATATTCATCTACTTGACAACATGTAATAAGATATCCTTATCTTATAAAAGGATATCTTAGTCACTTCTTCATGCATGCATCTTTAACAACCAATAACCACAAACCAAACTATCTCTCAAGTAACTTAGTTACTTCAAATCACAAATCCTTTTACAATCTTAGATTCAAGATTACTTTGTAATCCCGGTGATATTTAGATCATCCGTATTATTTCATCAATAATATTGAATCGTTTTGTGTTAAACAAAGTTGTGTTATTTGTTCATTACATTCACTCATTTACTTAAACTCACCACCTTGTGTTCTTTTAAAGTGTGTTGTAGTAGATTCCGCATGCTAAACACATTCAATACATAAATATCTCTCAAACACATTACTAAGATTCATATCCCAAGTGTTTGAACTTCGAACAACAAACGTTCCACACAAACTCCACCTTCAGCGAATCTACACGAATACATGGTCGTCTTACAATTAATATCTTATTTAAATCCGATTTCTCATTTTAGGCTTTCTATTTTTAGCAGGTTTCCATTTATAGCAAGTTTCCATTTTTAGAAAGTTTCCTTATTTAGCAAGTTTCCAAAAATAGCAATTTTCCATAATTATACAAATTCCATAAAGTAATTAGGTTAAGTCATCAATTAATTATTATTATGGAAATATGGTTCATTTTAGCAAGTCATGATAGTTTAGGGTTCATTATGACAACTTTCCATACTTTAGGGTTTTAAATGTAAATATGCCAAAGTTAAGGTCCAAAATGCAAATATTACAAGTTATTCATTTTAATCCATAAGTTTACCATAATTACAATTTCAATACCTTAACTTTAACAATTTTACAATTTAAACTCCTTTAGTTAACTAAATTACAATTTAAACCCTATAACTTATTAAATCACAAATTAACCCTTATCATATTCATATTTACACATTAAGCCCTTAATTTTTCCAAAATTACACAATACACCCTTTTTATTAATATTTGATACGAGACACCTCAACTTTACCTATATTACAAAACAAGTCCTTTTAATTAAATAATTTACAATTCGAATTAACCTTTATAATAATTTACCATTTAAACCCTTTTGTTACAAATTTTACACATATCACCCTCATATTATAATTTTTACGAATCATCCCTGGTCTAAGCTATTTTACAAAAATAACTCCCATGTTTATAAAATTACAAAACACACCCTACACTATTTATTTTTCAATCGGTATAATGTTAAACAATATAAACCCTAACCCTAAATTTCTCAATCATTACCAATCATAATTAAAACCTTAAAACATATTAATTTCATCAGATCTATCATCAAAAATCCAAACCCTAGTTCATACGACTTGCTTTTTATTTTTTTCTCTTTTTCTTTTTAAATCCGGTTAGAACAAAAACTCACCAAGGATGATTTAAGCTTCGAAAATTACAAGGATCATTTTTATAGTGTTATATAGCACTAATATGACCTGAGAAAAATATGCTTGAAGGACACAAAATACGTAATAGCCGATTTACAATTTATTTGGTTTTTAGGGTTTATAAATCGTTTTAATTCCGTACGACTTGAATAGCATGCATGGATCATGATACACATTTTATATAGATCATATGTGATGTAAGAAGTGTTATAAAAATACCAAATAGCCTTTAGAATGATCGGATTAGGTGTGGGAATTACATACCTCTCGGCTACATGAAAATCAAACAAAAACTAAAACCGAGTGAACCAAGACTTCAAAAATCGAACTCCTATTTTTCTACACTTCTTCTAGCACCAAGAAACTCAGGAAAAATGGTAGGAAGTCGTGGAAAAATTTTGGTGGCCGCTTTGGAGTTTTTGGTTGGTGTTTTGGGTTTTCGGGTGAAAGAAAAGGAAATATATTAAGAAAACGTGTGGGAGGGGGAAAGAATGCATAAAAATCGGCCCCAAATAAATTAGGAGATCAATTATACTGATTGGTAACTGTTTCCTTAATTAATTGATGCTTATCTCAATTTTTAAATGATTTTAAATACAAAATAATTAATTAAATAATACTTTCGGTCATATAATGTTTTTTGTAGGTGACAAATAATTTTTGGACATTGAAAAATGTTAAAATGTTGTAGCAAAAATTACCTTACTTCATATGTTGCTCATTTCCAAAGATTTGGGATTTATTTGGTGCTTTATGCACTTATTAATTGAATTTTAAAGTTACAAGGGCAATTTGGTAATTTTGCATGCTTTGAAATTTTGGGTATTACAACTTCTTCCCCTCTATAAGAAAATTTTCGTCCTCGAAATTTGAAGTCGCAAAGTTAGACGAAGTCATAGCAAATCGCAAAAGATCGTTCCAAACATTCTCACGCCTGGGGAGGTTCTTCCAAAAAGGATCTTCAGACCAAATAGTTTCTCATGACTCAAATCAAAACAAGGTGGGTTCAAATTCTTCAGAAGAGACAGATTAGGTTGATTCGGATCAAAAGGCCCAAGCAACATAAAATGGATGATAGGTGAATTTTCTGGAAAGCTCATATGAAATACGAACTAGATTTCAAATCAAATTAATTGTATCAACAGTAGAGAGCTCTACAAGAGTTTAAGATTTATAACTGAGTTCCACAGAATGCGAAATGAGAGTCCAAACTCATCCAGATATCTAATGAACGAAAGCAGAGTATACGCATAGGTAGAATGAACCTAAAGTCTCACTAATCACGGATAATTCAACGGAGATCAAATTCTAAACTTCTTAGGCACTCCCTGAAATATCCTATGCCCACAACAAGTGCACGTTATATGATGTAAGTATTATCACGTTGGCCAGACGTCATAATACTGGCTTCATATAAATATGCCCTCATGATGGTCATACTTATCTCAAGTCGTGAACAAAATAACCTATCTTAGTCTACCTAGTACTTCTACAGTCTCAGAGGTCAACAAAATCAAATGTCATAGTCAAGACGGAAAACAAAACTATTCGCAAGGGTATCGGGATCCCAGATTGTCTAGCAAAAGTAAGGTACGTCGTCCACAAGCATAATTCGCCAAAATTCACAAAACAAAGCCATCATCGAACATACGAAAAATAAACACGGAACTGAAATGCTTCTAGGGAACTTAAATCATTAGAGGATTTATAACTATATAACGAAGCTTAAGGGAGTCAACAGAAATGAAAGTTAGTCGCCAATAACTTCGGCCTTCACAGAATTAATTCTTCCAAAAATAAAAGGTCTGTTTCAAAAACCCGTTCATTCAAAACATCCAATCTCTTCAAGTCCGGTTAATCTGTCTTCGTTTGTCCATCAATCTGGAAGTGAAACAAGGTCGTGTACTTGTGTCTAGTTCATCAAGCCTCCTGCAGTTCTTCTTGGAATGTGATGGGGTAATGTGAATTTCTGGCACGATCTTTAAATCCCTTCATCATCGAGTCTGCTTCCACTCTCAATTCATCTTAGTACCACCAAGATGAATAGGGAAGTTAGACTGCATGTCTTCATCAGCTCCAGGTTCGCCATCTTGACTAGATTTTCTTCTTCTGCATCGCCAGCACTTCTGCCTTGCAAGGAATGTCTTCACTCTTCAGGGTAGCCGCCGTTGTTGTCAACTCCAGGTCATACAGTGAAGTAATTCTTCTGATATACTTCTAGTTGTCTCAACAAATATCAACCTCCCAGAATGCACAAAGGTTCGTCAAATTCTAACAAGGTGCAAGAATGATTTTCATGTTCTCCCTCGTCTTCAAATGTACTATTTAGTCATACAATGACCTTTTTCCCAAGTACTCACGAGAAACATCATTTATCAAATTCACAAAACGGTTAGAGCTTAAGCTAATACTATTAGCGTCACTAACCGTCCTAGCAGTCGTTACGAATATGGAAGGCGATTTCAAGAATAACCTCAATTCATACTTCCATCTGAAGAAACTTCGCGTTCTGAAATTGAGCAGGTACATAGTCCAATAGTCGTTTCAGGGTGGAGAAATAGTGGTTCCTAACAGCAATACGGTTCACCTTCCAGAAATCAGTATATATCTCCTGTCACCATCCTCTTATATCGCGAACAAAACTGAAACACGCCCAGAAGATACATTAAACAAACTCACTTCTTGGTCTTCGGTTACTGCTCTTCCCGGTTGCTCAAATCAATTGGTATGATCCCGGACACATCTGAAAGACATCTTCGCTAGGTGACTAGACAATCTCTCGGTATCAAGTCAAATCCTACTTCATACTCCGGTGGAAAAACTTGGTGGTTCAACCAGGAATCATATTCAGAAAATTCAGGGTGCCAAATAACTCTCAAGATAAGGTTCATTCATTTGTGTACGAAATGGGTTCTAGGAAAACTTCATAATCGCGAAAGTAACACACGAGTCTCCAGAGTAATAGTGATAGCCAAGAGTTTAACAATCGGTAATCATGGTAGGGAGTTCAAAATTGTTTCAAACGCCAAAGGTGAGACATAGGAGGATAGTTGTCAATATTTAGAATGCTCAATCAGCCAATCCCTTATCAGGAAACAATCGAAGTTAACTATCCAAAGAAAGACGGATCAACAAGGCAAATCTTATCGTTCAAAAGTGAGAGGGAAACATTCTTATACTCGTGGTTAAACACCACAAGGCTTCTCATAGGGATAGAGATGGGTAAGACGAAATCAAATAGCGTCGGAAGATTCATAGATGCTTATCAAAAACAAGAGACAAATGACAGAATATATCAAGTACGTCATTGCCATGGAGATTCTCAGAATGCCCGAAGAGGCATCAAAATGATTAACAAAAGGATCAGAGGTCAGAGTTGGAATCTGAAGATAAGGTTCAAATAGTTTCAGGCAATTACTATACAATTCTCAATGCCTTCAAGATTTATTTAGATTTCAAATCTTAGGTGGTGCAAGGCATAAGCTTTCAATCTCCAAAAGTGATCTCAACATGCTTTAACCAAAAGCAAGGCACGAATCAGAGTGATGCGGAAGCAATAATACTTAAACAAATGCCTTATAGTCTACCCATTCCTCACTGGTCAAAACTTAAGTTCATATTAAGAAATCCTAAAGCAAGTTCTCAAGGTGTTCTCCTATGTTCTTACAGTGGAAGCCTAATGGTCCAAAACTCACAGGTCAAGGGTAAATGTATTACGTATCGCAGCCTGTCTCTCTGATACCATAAATTGTAACACCCCAACCCGACAAGGGTAAAGATGTCACAATAATGGTTTCATATCAGAACAAACACAAGCATATGACATAAATAATACAATTGAATTTCAATAGTTACAATGGAAAATCTGAATCTACAAGGTTACAAATGAGATATACAATAATTACTAAGTCTGAATATAAGCTCTTCTAGTCATCTCTAATCCAAGTTAGCTAGTAAGGTCTTCTAAGTTCAAGGTACTCTCCACTCATACCCAGCTTCCAAACTAAAACCTGCCGCAGGAAAGGAAATGCGGCTGAGCTTAAAAAGCCCAGTGAACATATATAAAGGTAATAAGCAGTAATAATGGGATAGTGAAGTAAGTGAAACAATGCAAGGTATAACAAGAGTTAGGAAAGAAAGAAAAATAAAAGGTTATGCAGATATATCAAGAGTTAAAAAATAGTTACAATAGATAAGAGAAAAGGGAACAAAAATCCCAACCTGAGCCCAAGTCATATCAAGTCAAGTCAAGTCAAGTATGTATCCGGAGGGGTGACCTCGGAATACTAAGTACAAGGTTATAAGGTAAAGGAAAACAGTAATCCACTACGAGCCCAAATCAAATCAAATAATCAAATATCAAGGTGTACGGAGGGGAGACCTCGGTACCAAACGCAATATGAGGGGATACCTCCAAAGGGTGGAGTCATGAGCTCCCAAGATGTGAAAGACGTGTATCGCACACACCATCAGTCACCAAATATAACAAACTCGAATCAAATAACAAATCTAGGATGCATCCATACGCCCCAGGTGGCCAAAGTCTGCCTCTACGTAACAAATCATATCAAGTCAGGGACGGGACATGTCATCACTCTCCTGCCCTAGAGTCATGTCATCGGTGCATCAATGACATGGACATGAAACCCTCATGCTTAGTTATGGCTCGTAGTCTCAAACTGTGGGTCAAGGGTCAAGTATCAAATGTCCAAGTATCCAAGTTCAAAATTCATATCAAGTGGTTCAAGTCAAACTTCCATTTCAATTATATTATAAGGTTCATATCAAATGGTTCATATCAAGTGGTTCATATCAAACGGTTCATAGCAAAGGGTCAAAACAAAGGGATCATAGCAAAGGGTTCATAGCAAGGTTCAAACCAAAGGTTCATATCAATTGGTTCAAGGTTCATAACAAAGGTTCAATTTAAAAGTTTATAATAAATGTTCATATCATAAAAGTAATTCCTTTAATAATGGCATTCATAAAAGTGATCTTTAAAAACAGTTTTCATAAAGAAAGTCCTTAAAAGTAGTTTTCATAAAACTTTTAGTAAAATTACATTTAAAAGTGGTATCGCATCGTGCTCAAAAACATCATTTTTAAAATAGCTTTTCTCAAACATTTTCATATATAATTAAGAAAAGTTTTCACATCCAATTATAATATAAAATGAATCTTCAAGGTATCCAAGGATTTGAATATTCATGTCAAAGGGTGATGAACGAAGTATATCAAGTATCGTCACGAATGTCAATGAATCATAATATCAACGAAGGATATCAACGAATGAATCAAAGAACAGGGGATCATAGCAATGGCTTAAAGGGAATCTTATAACGAATCAAAGATCAAGATCAAGTCATGAGAGTGAAAGCACCCTTACTGGAAAAAAAATGGTAGAATATCTGTACCTCATACCGCAAGTGAAAACACATCTAGAAATATAAAGATCGGAAACAAACTCCACCTTCAGCGAATCTACACGAATACATGGTCGTCTTACAATTCATATCTTATTTAAATCAGATTTCTCATTTTAGTCGGCTTTCTATTTTTAGCAGGTTTCCATTTATAGCAAGTATCCATTTTTAGAAAGTTTCCTTATTTAGCAAGTTTCCAAAAATAGCAATTTTCCATAATTAGACAAATTCCATAAAGTAATTAGGTTAAGTCATCAATTAATTATTATTATGGAAAAAGGGTTCATTTTAGCAAGTCATGATAGTTTAGGGTTCATTATGACAACTTTCCATACTTTAGGGTTTTAAATGTAAATATGCCAAAGTTAAGGTCCAAAATGCAAATATTACAAGTTATTCATTTTAATCCATAAGTTTACCATAATTACAATTTCAATACCTTAACTTTAACAATTTTACAATTTAAACCTCTTTAGTTAACTAAATTACAATTTAAACCCTATAACTTATTAAATCACAAATTAGCCCTTATCATATTCATATTTACACATTAAGCCCTTAATTTTTCCAAAATTACACAATTCACCCTTTTTATTAATATTTGATACGAGACACCTCAACTTTACCTATATTACAAAACAAGTCCTTTTAATTAAATAATTTACAATTCGAATTAACCTTTATAATAATTTACCATTTAAACCCTTTTGTTACAAATTTTACACATATCACCCTCATATTATAATTTTTACGAATCATCCCTGGTCTAAGCTATTTTACAAAAATAACTCCCATGTTTATAAAATTACAAAACACACCCTACACTATTTATTTTTCAATCGGTATAATGTTAAACAATATAAACCCTAACCCTAAATTTCTCAATCATTACCAATCATAATTAAAACCTTAAAACATATTAATTTCATCAGATCTATCATCAAAAATCCAAACCCTAGTTCATACGACTTGCTTTTTATTTTTTTCTCTTTTTCTTTTTAAATCCGGTTAGAACAAAAACTCACCAAGGATGATTTAAGCTTCGAAAATTACAAGGATCATTTTTATAGTGTTATATAGCACGAATAGGACCTGAGAAAAATATGCTTGAAGGACACAAAATACGTAATAGCCGATTTACAATTTATTTGGTTTTTAGGGTTTATAAATCGTTTTAATTCCATACGACTTGAGTAGCATGCATGGATCATGATACACATTTTATATAGATCATATGTGATGTAAGAAGTGTTATAAAAATACCAAATAGCCTTTAGAATGATTGGATTAGGTGTGGGAATTACATACCTCTCGGCTACATGAAAATCGAACAAAAACTAAAACCGAGTGAACCAAGCCTTCAAAAATCGAACTCCTATTTTTCTACACTTCTTCTAGCACCAAGGAACTCAGGAAAAATGGTAGGAGGTCGTGGAAAAATTTTGGTGGCCGCTTTGGAGTTTTTGGTTGGTGTTTAGGGTTTTCGGGTGAAAGAAAAGGAAATATATTAAGAAAACGTGTGGGAGGGGGAAAGAATGCATAAAACTCGGCCCCAAATAAATTAGGAGATCAATTATACTGATTGGTAATTGTTTCCTTAATTAATTGATGCTTATCTCAATTTTTAAATAATTTTAAATACAAAATAATTAATTAAATAATACTTTCGGTCATATAATGTTTTTTGTAGGTGACAAATAATTTTTGGACATTGTAAAATGTTAAAATGTTGTAGCAAAAATTACCTTACTTCATATGTTGCTCATTTCCAAAGGTTTGGGATTTATTTGGTGCTTTATGCACTTATTAATTGAATTTTAAAGTTACAAGGGCAATTTGGTAATTTTGCATGCTTTGAAATTTTGGGTATTACAAGCTGCGTGGGGAAGTTAATGCCACATTGATAGCCCTTGTCCCTAAAACTCAGACCCCTCAAAAAGTATCAGACTTCAGACCCATTGCTTGTTGCAATGTTATTTACAAGTGCATCAGCAAGATACTTACTAACAGAATAAAGAATGCCTTGAGCCAAGTAGTGGAGGAGAATCAAAGTGATTTTATTCGAGGGAGAGCCATTACTGACAACATTCTTTTGACACAAGAGCTATTAAAAGGTTATAATGGTATCAATGGTCCTAAAAGAGTATCATTCAAAATTGATATACAAAAGGCCTATGATACAGTCAATTGGAAGTTCCTTGAAGAGATTATGATCAGATTTGGGTTCCCTAGACAGATGATGGATTGGATTATGGTATGTATTACAAACTCTAAGTTCACCATTTGTGTTAATGGAGAAACACATGGTTATTTTAATGGAGGGAGAGGTCTGAGACAAGGGGATCCAATTTCTACTTATATTTTCACACCGGTTATGGAAATCCTAAATTTGATTGTAAAGGATGAGATTAGGAAAGACAGCAGATTCAAGTATCATTTTGGATGCAAACAGTTAAAGATCACTCATTTGTGTGTTTGAAGATGACTTGATAATGTTATGTCATGGTAGTGTAGAGTCTGTGAATATTCTAAGGAAAGCACTCAACAAGTTTAGTGAATTATCAAGTCTTTATCCTGATCTTGGAAAATGCACTATGTTCTGTGATAGTCTTGATGAGGAAACTACAAATGCAATCAACGGGATCATGCCTTTCAAAGAAGGAAAATTGCCTGTCAAATACTTAGGAGTCCCTTTGGTGACTAAGAAGATTGGTGTAGCAGATTGTAAGCAATTGGTGGATAAAGTTCAAAGCAAACTGAATTATTGGAAAAACAAAAGTCTTTCATATGCAGGTAGAGCCCAACTCATTTTGTAATACCCAAAAATTTAAAACATGCAAAATGACCAAATTGCCCCTGAAACTTTAAAATTTAATTAAAACACATATAAAGCACCAAATAAATTCCAAACCTCAGGTAATGAGCTACATATGAAGTGAAATAATTTTGAGACAACCTTTTAACATTTTTACATGTCCAAAAATTATTTTTACACCTCAAGGTACTATACTTAAACCGAAAATCATTTTATTAACTTAATTAATTAATTTTGAAAATCATTTAAATGGAGATAACTACAAAATAAATAAGGAAGTGATCAAGGATACAAAATCCTGATTTTGTCAAACCCTTTGGCCGATTATACAGCCATGTCCCCCCCTATATTCGGCCATTACCATTTATTTAGTTTCTTCCCATTTAGTTTTTACCGAAGACCCTAAAAGCAACCACCAAAAATCCTTTCTTGTCCATCCGATTTTCTGGGAGCCAAAGAGTATTTTTCTGGTGATCATCAAGGTCCAAGGAAGCTAGGAAAAATAAGCTTTGGGTCGTGGAATAGCTGGATCGAACGTGGGAAGTTTTCTTGTGTCGAGTAATTCAATCCGTGTGGTACAAACTCGTACGCCAAATCCACTCATTCTAAAATTCGTATGGTATTTTTCTGACCTCTTTCACATCGTATTTGACTTATATAAAATGGCTAAATCGAACCATGCATGCTCTAATGATCGAATAAAAATTAACGAGGCAATAAACCCTAAAAACGTAATTAAATCCGAACGTGTTCATATGAATTTTCTGGGTTTCGAATCTAATTTATATGAGTTCTAATATCATCATATAACTCTGAAAAAATGATTGTTGTAATTTCGGGGTCTAGATCGCCTTTGTTTAAATTTGTTTGTCGATCGGATTTTAAGAAAAATAACAAAAATAATGGAAACCCTAATGGAACGATTTGGGTTTAGGGTTCTTGTGTTAGATCTGGTCATTAAATGTGTTATAATGATTGTTGAATGAATTGCTAATGATTGGAATGATTAAGGTTAGGGTTTTGTAAAATAAAATGTTTACCGATTGGAAATATGAAACTATAAGGGGGTGTTTTATAATTATTGAAACATGAAGGTTATTTTTGTAAGTCATTTTGGATCTGGAGTAATGTGTAAAAAATATAACATGGGGGTGCTATGTGTAAAAATTGCAACTAAAGGATTTAAATGGTAATTATGTCATTCGGTTTATAATTAATTAAAATAGAGGGACTAAAAGTGTAAATTCTGGAAACTTGAAGGTGATCTGTATATATAATGATATAAAGGGTGAATTGTATAATTTTGAATACTTAAGGGCTAAATGTGTAATTATGATTCGAATTAATGTTTTAAATAGTTAAGGGACTAGTTTTGTAAATTATGAAACTTGAAGGGGTAAATCGTACCATACATTAAATTAAAAGGTATATTCTGTAATTTTGTAAAAGTAAGGGCTCGATGTATAAATATAAATATGGTAAGGGTTAAATTGTGATTTATTTAATTAAAGGGTTTAAATTGTAATTTAATTAACTAAAAGGGTATAAATTGTAAATTGTGAAACCTAAAGTGTTACAAGTGTAATTCTGGATAACTTATGAATTAACCTAAATATTAGTTATGAAAACCTGCTAATTATGGAAACATGCTAATTATGGAAACTTGCTAATTCGGGAATCTGCTAAAAAAATAAAAAGTTACTAAATATGGAAAGTTGCTACTTTTGGAAAGTTACCTGAAAATTAGAGTTATTAAAAATGGAAAGCCGACTAAAATAAGTAATCTGAATTAAATAAGCTATTAATAAGACAGTCATGAATTCGTGTAGATTCGCTGAAGATGGAGTTTGCTTCCGACCTTTATATTTCTGTTGTGTTGTTTCACTTGCCGTATAAGGTACAGATATTCTGCCCTTTTTCAGTAAGGGTGTTTTCTCTCCCTTCTTTCTGATTTAATCTTGTTCCATATTAGGATTCCCCATACCATTGCTATGTTCCCTTCTGTTTGTGAACCTTTCATGTGATCTCTTTGTTTTGTGAACCTTCTATGATCTCTCTCATGTTCTGATCTGTTTTACTTCTGAGTTGATGTCCTTATTATAATCCTCTTTGCTTTGAACCTTTTTCATGATTCTCTTTTGTTACGACCTCTGATATAAAAATCTGTTATGTGAAAACCTTTTTAATTATGACCTGGAAATGTTTTGAGAAAAATCAGTTATTTTAAAAGAATGATTATGAATGGTGATATGATACTATTTTTTTTTATATGACATTTGTTAACTTTTGTGAAAACTAGTTTTAAATAATATTTTTATGAAAAACCGTTTTGAAAGATTATTTTATGAAAACTATCCTGAAAGATCATTTTATTGAAAACCATGATTAAAGAAATGCTTTAAATGAACTTTTGACAGAAACTTCAAAAATGAACTTTTGCTACGAACTTTTAATTCTGAACCATTTGATATTGTCCTTTTGATCTGAACTTAAACTTTGTTATAAAACTTAATCGGATAAACTTTGATTTGAACCTTTGACATTTATTTCTGAACTGTTTGACATGAACCTTTTTGCCATGTACCCTTAAGATATGACCTTTTGATTATTTTGATAGTACATCTGACCTTTGACCTACAGTCTGATATCCGAGCCAATCACTAGGCATGAGGGTTTCATGTCCATGTCATTGATGCACCTTTGACATGACTCTAGGGCAGGAGAGTGATGACCTGTTCCGTCCCTTATTTGTTATCTGTTATGGCCATTATGATTATGATTTGTCTACAGGGGCGTATGGATGCATCCTAGATTTGTTCTGTCTCTGTTATCTGTTATTATTTACTGGTTATACATATATCTCTGGTGACTGATGGTGTGTGCGATACACGTCTTTCACATCTCTGGGAGCTAGCTACTCCATTTGATACATGAGGACACCCCTCATATTATCTGGTTACTTGAGAGGCATCCCCTCTGGATTACTGATATGGTTACATGGTTATGATATTTTCTGTTTCTGGGCTCGTGGTGGATTACTGTTCCTTTTCTTGTTTCCTTTACCTTATGTCAGTTATTTATTTCCTTAACCCGTATGACATCTGCATAACCTTATTTCTGTTACATTGTACTTTCCTCCACTACTGCTTTGTTATCGTTATATCTGTTCACTGAGCTCTCGTAGCTCAGCCGCATTTCTTTTCCTGCGGCAGGTTTTAGTAGGAAGCTGGGAATGAGTGGAGAGAACCTTGGACTTAGAAGATTTGATAGCTATTCTGGATTAAAGATGATTAGAAGCTGTTATATTTTAGAATTAGTATTATCGGAAGTTTCATTTGTAACCTTGTAGTTTTCTGTACTTCATTGTAACCTTGAGAATTTTTGTATTACTATAGATGTACGCTTTGTTTGATCTGATATGAAACTATTATTGTGATATCTTTACCCTTATCGGGTTGGGGTGTTACAATTTATGGTATCAGAGCGACAGGCTGCGACTCGTAATACATTTACCCTTGACCTGTGAAGTTTGGACCACTAAGTTTCCTCTGTAGGCGCTCATAAGTTAACCTTTAAGATTTTGCTTTAGGATTTCCCTATAGGAACTTAAGTTCTGACCAGTGAGGAATGGGTAGACTAAGGCATTTGCTTAAGTATCTTTGCTTCCGCATCACTCTGATTAGTGTCCCGCTTTTGATTAAAGCCTGTTGAAATCACATTGGAGATTGAAAGCTTATGCTTTACACCACCTAAAAATTTGAAACCTAATTAAATCTTGAAAGCTTTGAGAATTGCATAGAAATTATCTGACACTATTTGATCCTTATCTTCAGACTCCGACTCTGACCTCTGATTCTTTTGTTAGTCATCCTGATGCCTCTTCGGGCATTCTAAGAATTCCCATGACGATGATATACTTGATACATTATGTTAGTTGTTTCTTGTTTCTGATAATCATCTATGAATCTTCTGACACTATTTGATTTCGTCTTAACCATCTCTGTTCACATGAGAAGTCTTGTGGTGTTCAACCACGAGTATAAAAATGTTTTCCCTTTATTTCCGAACGGTAAGACCTGCTTTATTGATCCGTCTTTCTTTGATAGTTAACCCTGATTTTTATTCTGATAAGAAATTGATTGATTGAACATTCAAAATATGAACGACTACCCTCCTATGTCTCACCTTTGGCGTTTGAAACAATTTTGAAACCCCTACCATGATTATCGATTGTTAAACTCCTTGCTATCGCTATTACTCTGGAGACTCGTGTGTTACTTTCGCGGTTATGAAGTTTTCCTAGAAGCCATTTCGTACACCAATGAATGAACCTTATATTGAGTATTAATTGGCACCCTGAGTTTTCCGAATATGATTCCTGGTTGAACCACCAAGTTTCCACCGGAAGGTGAAGTAGGATTTGACATGACTCCGAGAGATTGTCTAGCCGCCAAGCGAAGATGTCTTTCGGATCATACCAGTTGATTTGAGCAACCAGGAAGAGCAGCAACCGAAGACCAAGAAGTGAGTTTGCTTAAGTATATCTTCTGGGCGTGTTCCCCTACCTGATTTTGATTTTTCACTTCCGATCTGTTTGATAAACCGTTTAATACCTCTCCGACCATCCCGAAGGTCATTTAAACCTAATGTGTTTGACACATTCTATGAATTCATTACCCGTGCTGGGTATAAATGTATCATCTGATGCTACTCTGTCTTGCAAAATCCATTACTCCTCCTATGAGAACTCTAGTGGTTATTAACCATGGATATAGGAAGTTTATTCCCTCCCTTCTTAAATATTGAATCTTGCCGTCAACTAGTTTTCCTTGGAAGGATATGACGATAATTTGGTCTCGATGTGAAATTGTTAACTGAGCATGATGATGCTGACAACTGATATTCTATACGCCTCACTTTTGACAGTATACGATGTTCGTATTACCGATGATTCACAACCTACCTGCCACTTATGCTAAAAAGCTAAACAAGAATCCAACCCCTTGAATTGTTCGCTTATCTATTTCCACACTTTGATGAACCATGTACTTGACCCTGATATATGAACTATCCATCTGGCTTGGCGACCGTGCTCATCCTACGAATCCGTTTACTTTTGATATATTCGATTTTGAGGTCTTTAGGTTATGGATTTGGCTGGCCCTCGTAAGCTGCCAGGGATTTCCGTATCTGACATGTGACTTTAGAAATCTATTTGCATCCTACTTTTGTTATGATAACCTTTAACCGCTCAAATCTGTTAAGCTTAACGCTGCTATGGAAACATTTAACTCGATCTCATTTAATTGCCAAATTTCTCCTGACACCTATGAATATCCACCCTTAGAAAGTTTTGGCATTGGAAGCTTCGTTGTATAAATTTTCTGGTGTTTTCTGATGAAACTCTTGGGATTCCCTCCCGTTTGAGAAGTAGAATTGACTTTGAACCGATCTCAGTTGATGAACCATGATACTATAGAAGTTGAGAGATTGAAGAAGCTGATGGAATGAGATTCTGATCACCTCAGTGTTCCCTTTGAATACCCCTATTAGTTTATGAAGAAGAAAGAGAAAATTCTGCGTCAGCGTATCGACTATCGTAAACCTAACCGTATCACTACCGTAATCATTTTTCATTTCCATGTGTCACTGATTGATTTGTTCTATCTTTGTAAACTCCGTATCAGACGACCTCATTTAATGTTGAAGGACTAAAGAAGCTACCACGAAAACTTTTAAGATAGGAGATGACTAACTGAGAGTAACGTCCGTGAAGCATTTCAGTTTTATTCGTAAAGAGGAAGGTAGGTGATGTGAAGTAGATATGAAGTTGTCCCTGAAACGATTCATGAAGCTGTTTTCGTACTCTTTGTGACCATTATGAGTTTTAAATAATGCCAATTGTATTGGCTAATAGAATCACGTTTTCGCGAGTATTTGGACAATTGTCATAGTATGACAGTGTGTTTGTACTCAGAGACGAACGAGGAACATGTAGATCATCTTGTAAAATGGCCCTTTGTTCCGGAAGAGTAGAGCTGATTGGCGCCAGAGATTGTAGCAGACAACACTACCACGTATCCTGTAATGACAGCAGTTTTGAGTTGACAAATTTCAAACTGTGCTGGAAGACCTGTCTAAGACATGCAGTCTTGCTTATCTATTCATCCTAGTTGTACTAAGATGAATTGAGAGCAGAAGCAGACTCACGAAGGGAAGATGCACAGTGACCATGTCAGAGATTCACGCCACTGCACCACAGTGTCCAGAAGAAGTGCCGAAGGCTTGAGGGACCAGACTCAAGTTTATATCTCCTTTCCACTCTATGATCATGTGGACAGACGTAGACAGATTACTTGGAATTGGGACCATGTATTTGAATGGATGAAAATTCTGAAGCGAACAGTTGTGTTTGGAAGAGTTGATTCTGTGAAGGATGAAGCTATGGATGACGTAATTCACTTTCTCTTGACCTACTTAAATTTCCGTTACCTGATAATAAGATCCTCTGAGCAATTTAGGTTCCCTACTAGTAATTCCGTTTTGTGTAGATTTTTGCGTATGTTGGATAATGGTTTGTTATGAAAATTTTGAAGCAACTACTGATATTGCCTGAGTTGATTCTGGTGAGTGATGAAGGATTGACGCTATTGGCGACGTATCTAATTCTGATAGACATTCTGGGTCTGTTCCATTAACTCTTTCGAGTAGTTAGTTCTCCTCTTGGTTATGGTGTTCGATTTTAATGACCTCTGAGACTGTAGAAGGACTAGGCGGATTAAGATAAGTTAGTTTGTTCATGACTTGAAATAAAAGTATGACCATCATAAGGGCATATTTATATAAGGCCAGTATTATGACGTCTGGCCAACGTGATAATACTTACATCATATATCGTGCACTTGTTGTGGGCATCGGATATTTCGAGAAGTGCCTTAGAACTTTAAAAAAAATCTGATAACTGTTTGAGATTATCTGCGTTAGTGAGACTTTAAATTCATTCTACCGGTACGCGTAATCTGCTTTCACCGTTATATGATTTGATACGTTTGGATTCTCACATGCTTTGCTGACCTCTGTGCTTCTGATAAGAGTCTTAGGTTCGGTTGTAGAACCTTCTGCCCATTGATGTTATCGACAATCTATTTTCTGTGCGTTCTCATCTGATTTGTCTAATCAAATTCTGTGGACGGCATATCCGTCAAAATCCTATGTATTTCCTGCGTCTCTTATGAGAGAATACGATTATCATCTGTTACGTTGGCATATTATTCTTTTGACATGGATTCTGTATGATTTGTTTTTTTTCTGGGGAAACCGAAGCTTTGATCAACAAGATAGAGTCATGAGAAACAAGTCTTTCATATTTCTGTTCACAGTCAATTGTGTTTCCGTTTCGTTACACCTCAATTTTTGAGGACGAAAATTTTCTTTTAGAAGGGAAGAAGTTGTAATACCCAAAAAAAATTTAAAACATGCAAAATGACCAAATTGCCCCTGAAACTTTAAAATTTAATTAAAACACATATAAAGCACCAAATAAATTCCAAACCTCTGGTAATGAGCTACATAGGGGTGGCAATTCGGGTCGGGTCCGGGTTCGCGGGTTCGGGTTCGTGGTTCGCGGGTCAGAAACCTTCGACCCAAACCTGACCTGATTATATAAACGGGTCAGTAATCTCGACCCTAACCTGATTAGGGTCAACCTGAACCGACCCATATAACCCGTTTAATTAAATGGGTCAAACGGGTTAGTCAGGTCAATCGGGGCCTTTCCAGTACCAGTAGATTCATTACCGAGTGAATCATCAAATGGAGGGATCTTTTCTTTAGCCTTTATATCTCTAAAGGATATGGTGAAAGTGTTGAAGGAGGAATGAGTAGTAGCAGCAATAGTGTTTGGGGTACTAGACCTTCTATTAATGTTACTGGCTTTTTGTTATGGCTTGCACATGTTATCATATTGAGTCATGAACCCACCATCTTCGATTTCCTGCAATATTCAAACAAATATAATGAATTAATCTAAGCGGGACTATATTCTTTCTTTCCATATAAATCTAGAATATGCAAGCTTATATGTTGCGTACCAGCTCCGGTAACCATATTGACGACAAATCCATAACTATTTTAGATCTTAATATATTGTTCAACTAGCCTGCGAGTACAGCCAAACTTTATTAGATCTAACAAAACGAAGTAACAAAAACATCAAATCATCTAAGAGTTGGGAAAGAAAAGACCAAACATAGGGACCAAATAAGTACACGCAAACACCAGCAACTAACAAGAAACACCATAAAATTGCTGAAAACTTAATTTACACAAACAGGCATGAACCAAGACACATACAAGATATTAAAAAAAATTTATCTCTCGCAGGAAATGCAAAAGAGTCATGAGAAAAGTTATCAAATGTGGGTTAATTTGTTGATTATAGTGGTTTAAAAACAAGAGAATTAGAGAATCTTTTGAACGAGACATGGAGTATTAAACTAATTAAAGTATGGAGACATCTCATGGAGTTATGGACCATGGAGTTAAAGTAGACATGGAGTCATGGACTAAAGTATGGAGTCAATACATCTTTTCAGTCAAATACATCGAATCAACTTTCAATGCAATTACTTTTTATTTTTCTTGTAACTAAGCTAATAAGTAACGTGTATTTACTTTTTTTATATTTTCTAAAAAGTTAAACGGGTTATCAGGTCGACCTGATTTAATTATACTCGACCTGAACCTGACCCGTTTAATAAATGGGTCAATCAGGTCGACCCAAAAATGACCCGAAACTAATTTAGCCTCAACCCTAACATGCTAATTTTCGTGTCGGTCTCAGGTCGGGTTTCGTGTCGTGTCGGAAATTGCCACCCCTAGAGCTACATATGAAGTGAAATAATTTTGAGACAACCTTTTAACATTTTTACATGTCCAAAAATTATTTTTACACCTCAAGGTACTATACTTAAACCAAAAATCATTTTATTAACTTAATTAATTAATTTTGAAAATCATTTAAATGGAGATAACTACAAAATAAATAAGGAAGTGATCAAGGATTCAAAATCCTGATTTTGTCAAACCCTTTGGCCAATTATACAGCCATGTCCCCCCCTATATTCGGCCATTACCATTTATTTAGTTTCTTCCCATTTAGTTTTTACCGAAGACCCTAAAAACAACCACCAAAAATCCTTTCTTGTCCATCCGATTTTCTGGAAGCCAAAGAGTATTTTTTTGGTGATCATCAAGGTCCAAGGAAGCTAGGAAAAATAAGCTTTGGGTCGTGGAATAGCTGGATCGAACGTGGGAAGTTTTCTTGTGTCGAGTAATTCAATCCGTGTGGTACAAACTCGTACGCCAAATCCACTCATTCTAAAATTCGTATGGTATTTTTCTGACCTCTTTCACATCGTATTTGACTTATATAAAATGGCTAAATCGAACCATGCATGCTCTAATGATCGAATGAAAATTAACGAGACAATAAACCCTAAAAACGTAATTAAATCCGAACGTGTTCATATGAATTTTCTGGGTTTCGAATCTAATTTATCTGAGTTCTAATATCATCATATAACTCTGAAAAAATGATTGTTGTAATTGTCGGGGTCTAGATCGCCTTTGTTTAAATTTGTTTGTCGATCGGATTTTAAGAAAAATAACAAAAATAATGGAAACCTAATGGAACGATTTGGGTTTAGGGTTCTTGTGTTAGATCTGGTCATTAAATGTGTTATAATGATTGTTGAATGAATTGCTAATGATTGGAATGATTAAGGTTAGGGTTTTGTAAAATAAAATGTTTACCGATTGGAAATATGAAACTATAAGGGGGTGTTTTATAATTATTGAAACATGAAGGTTATTTTTGTAAGTCATTTTGGATCTGGAGTAATGTGTAAAAAATATAACATGGGGGTGCTATGTGTAAAAATTGCAACTAAAGAATTTAAATGGTAATTATGTCATTCGATTTATAATTAATTAAAATAGAGGGACTAAAAGTGTAAATTCTGGAAACTTGAAGGTGATCTGTATATATAATGATATAAAGGGTGAATTGTATAATTTTGAATACTTAAGGGCTAAATGTGTAATTATGATTCGAATTAATGTTTTAAATAGTTAAGGGACTAGTTTTGTAAATTATGAAACTTGAAGGGGTAAATCGTACCATACATTAAATTAAGAGGTATATTCTGTAATTTTGTAAAAGTAAGGGCTTGATGTATAAATATAAATATGGTAAGGGTTAAATTGTGATTTATTTAATTAAAGGGTTTAAATTGTAATTTAATTAACTAAAAGGGTATAAATTATAAATTGTGAAACCTAAAGTGTTACAAGTGTAATTCTGGATAACTTATGAATTAACCTAAATATTAGTTATGGAAACCTGCTAATTATGGAAACATGCTAATTATGGAAACCTGCTAATTCGGGAATCTGCTAAAAAATAGAAAGTTACTAAATATGGAAAGTTGCTACTTTTGGAAAGTTACCTGAAAAGGAAAGTTATTAAAAATGGAAAGCCGACTAAAATAAGTAATCTGAATTAAATAAGCTATTAATAAGACAGTCATGAGTTCGTGTAGATTCGCTGAAGATGGAGTTTGCTTCCGACCTTTATATTTCTGTTGTGTTGTTTCACTTGCGGTATAAGGTACAGATATTCTGCCCTTTTTCAGTAAGGGTGTTTTCTCTCCCTTCTTTCTGATTTAATCTTGTTCCATATTAGGATTCCCCATACCATTGCTATGTTCCCTTCTGTTTGTGAACCTTTCATGTGATCTCTTTGTTTTGTGAGCCTTCTATGATCTCTCTCATGTTCTGATATGTTTTACTTCTGAGTTGATGTCCTTATTATAATCATCTTTGCTTTGAACCTTTTTCATGATTCCCTTTTGTTACGACCTCTGATATAAAAATCTGTTATGTGAAAACCTTTTTAATTATGACCTGGAAATGTTTTGAGAAAAATCAGTTATTTTAAAAGAATGATTATGAATGGTGATATGATACTATTTTTTTTATATGACATTTGTTAACTTTTGTGAAAACTAGCTTTAAAGAATATTTTTATGAAAAACCGTTTTGAAAGATTATTTTATGAAAACTATCCTGAAAGATCATTTTATTGAAAACCATGATTAAAGAAATGCTTTAAATGAACTTTTGACAGAAACTTCAAAAATGAACTTTTGCTACGAACTTTTAATTCTGAACCATTTGATATAGTCCTTTTGATCTGAACTTAAACTTTGTTATAAAACTTAATCGGATAAACTTTGATTTGAACCTTTGACATTTATTTCTGAACTGTTTGACATGAACCTTTTTGCCATGTACCCTTAAGATATGACCTTTTGATTATTTTGATAGTACATCTGACCTTTGACCTACAGTCTGATATCCGAGCCAATCACTAGGCATGAGGGTTTCATGTCCATGTCATTGATGCACCTTTGACATGACTCTAGGGCAGGAGAGTGATGACCTGTTCCGTCCCTTATTTGTTATCTGCTATGGCCATTATGATTATGATTTGTCTGCAGGGGCGTATGGATGCATCCTAGATTTGTTCTGTCTCTGTTATCTGTTATTATTTACTGGTTATACATATATCTCTGGTGACTGATGGTGTGTGCGATACACGTCTTTCACATCTTGGGAGCTAGCTACTCCATTTGATACATGAGGACACCCCTCATATTATCTGGTTACTTGAGAGGCATCCCCTCTGGATTACTGATATGGTTACATGGTTATGATATTTTCTGTTTCTGGGCTCGTGGTGGATTACTGTTCCTTTTCTTGTTTCCTTTACCTTATGTCAGTTATTTATTTCCTTAACCCGTATGACATCTGCATAACCTTATTTCTGTTACATTGTACTTTCCTCCACTACTGCTTTGTTATCGTTATATCTGTTCACTGAGCTCTCGTAGCTCAGCCGCATTTCTTTTCCTGCGGCAGGTTTTAGTAGGAAGCTGGGAATGAGTGGAGAGAACCTTGGACTTAGAAGATTTGATAGCTATTCTGGATTAAAGATGATTAGAAGCTGTTATATTTTAGAATTAGTATTATCGGAAGTTTCATTTGTAACCTTGTAGTTTTCTGTACTTCATTGTAACCTTGAGAATTTTTGTATTACTATAGATGTACGCTTTGTTTGATCTGATATGAAACCATTATTGTGATATCTTTACCCTTATCGGGTTGGGGTGTTACACATTTCTTCTATTCTAGCATCAATGCAAATATATTGGGGATCTGTCTTTCTTCTACCTAAATCTGTTATTGATGATATTGAAAGGTTGTTCAAAAGATTTTTGTGGAATAGTGTTGAAAGTTGTAAAGGTAAAGCTAGGGTAGCTTGAAAGGATGTATGCAGGCCTAAAGATCAAGGAGGTTTGGGCTTTAAATCATTGGAAATGTGGAATAAAACTCTGCTAACCAAACACTTATGGAATGTGGCTTCAAGGAAGGAATCATTATGGGTTAAATGGGTTAATGTGGTGAAACTAAAAAATAGGAGTGTTTGGGATGTGGATATTGACAATAAAGACATCTGGTTTTGGAAAAGTATTTTGAACCTCAGAGACTGGGTGGGCAAACACATGAGATTTCAAGTTGGAGATGGCAAGAAAGTTAATGTCTGGCATGACCAATGGAACAGTGATTTAAGATTAGCAAATTATATCAGCAAAAAAGACATTTTTTATGCTGGTTTTCAAGACTCTGCAACACTTGCTGATGTAATTGATGAAAATGGGTGGAAGTGGCCTGCTCATTGGACTGCTAAGTATCCAGTTTTAAACAGCTTAACTATACCCGTGTTCAAAAACTATCCTGATAAAGCTGTATGGTGGATAAAAATGGGAACATGAAGAATTATGCTACTAATACTGTATGGAAGGATGTAAGAGATGAAGTTACCTGTGTTAATTGGAAAAGTATTGTTTGGTACTCTCACTACATACCTAAGCATGCTTTCATTCTATGGCTTGCAGTCAAACAAAAGCTATGCACACAAGATAAACTGTAGAAATGGTATCCAAATGGACAGTTTGAATGCAGCCTATGCAACAATGAAATTGACTCACATGATCACATATTCTTCAAATGTGGATTTGCTAAAGAGATTTGGGGGAAAATAAGTAAGCAGGCCAATATTATGGTGAATGAAAACACATGGGAAGGAAATGTCAATAAGCTGTCAACTAATAACAACTACAAGAGTGTTTGGGAGATCATTAAAAGGCTATGTCTTGCAGTTGTAGTTTACTACATTTGGCAAGAAAGGAATGGTAGGTTGTTTAGTAGAAGCAATAGAAGTGCAGAATCTGTGTTCAATATTATTTGTGATGAAATTAAAGCCAAGCTTGTTTCAGTCAAGGTTAGACAAAACGCCAATGTTCTCAAAGCTGAAGAAGTTTGGAATGCCAGATTTGACAGGAAAAGAATAAGTGCAAGCTGGTAACAAGACTGTCTTTCAGAGAATAGTGTTACTGTATGACCCCTGCTGTCTAAGGGGGTGTTTGGTTCTTTGGATATCAGTGGTAATAAGTCAATAGTTACCACTGATCTTTTATTCAGACCATTACAATGGAGTGATACCTTATAACCACCTTATAACTTGGAGTTCTAACTGGTATGGTTGTACCTATGGTAACCTCTTGATTGTTCAATTTGGCCTTGGGAGGAAATTGGACAGTTAAGCATGTCTAAGTAGGAGGCCTAACTGGTATGAATGTACCATAAAGTAGGGTCCCCGTTGTGAAGGGTAAATGGTCTAGGAGGATGGTGTATGATGAGTGGAATAGAGAGGTGTGCAAGATGAACCTTCTTGGTCCACTTAATACACCATCACATGAGGTAATGGTTGGTCATCATGGAGGGAGAGTGTTCCCAAACAACTAAAGCCTTCAATTGAGAGGGAAATGTAGGTTGTTTTGGCAGAGCCCCCCCCCCCCCCCCATGGATGGGTTATTGGTACCTAGTGATGCTATTCTCCATTTCTACCTTGTCTACTGTGGTGGCAGGTTGAGTGGCCTGGTGGAATGGAGTAATGGAAATGTAGCTATAAGGTAGGTGCTTTACAAGGTGAATTGATATAAAGAGTATGGTTGCTAAAGAAGGGTAAGGTGGAGTTTGATTCTGGATTCTTGGACAGAGTAATGAAGATATGCTTTGTTCTGGTTGTCAGAGTTCAGTGTTATCAGACATAAATGTAGTTATGTTTGATATCGGGTAGTACTGAATTGGTTAGTTTTCGAGTTGTCTAGTGTATGTTTCAGTCTGTATTAGATTTGGGAGATGTCCAAATCTTATTTCTTATTCTTATGATGTACATCGTTTGGAGTTTAATATAAATATTTTCACCTTTGCACCAAAAAGTTATATGCTTATTTCAGTTAGTATCTATGACAATAAGAAAGGGAAGCGTTCTTATCCTGTTAGTGTGAAGGGTATGGGAATACTTTTCATTCGGGAAGAATGTGTTCCCTTTCGGGAAGGAAACAAAGACAACACCCCTTCATACGGGAAGAGGCAATTCATTTTCCTTTCGAGACGTGAGTCTCGCACTTTACTTGTGTTATCCAAAAAAATCCAACCAATGGCTGGTCAAGCATTCATTGTTTTGACTTTTTTTTTTCTTTTTTATACCCCACATTATTTTATAAAAACCTTACTTTTATACAATAAAATTCATATTTCTCAACAAAAACTTTCACTACTAAAAAAATTCAAAAAATATCATCATCTTCTTCATCATCACACCTTTTTCACCTTCTTCAATCATTTTTTCATCTTCCAATTATTGAAAATTTATTATATCTGAAACAATAAAATAAGCGGCGTTGTTTATCAAAACAAGATTCGAAAATTTATTATATCCGGCGTTATTTCAAGTTAAGTGTTTTTTTTTTTTTTTTTTTTTTTTTTTTTTTAAATTAAGTTGTAATGTTTTATTTTCTAATTAATGAATGAATATTTAATTTTATATATTGTGTTATTTAAACTAATTAATATTTTAAATAATAAAATAGAGTAAAAATTGAGAAGAGGAGAGAGAAGGTGTTGCAGAGGTTGAGAGAAAGTTGAAGAAAAGAGTTGAGGTGAGAGAAATTACTGACTTATCACTGATGTGGCAAAGAAAAGGGAGAAACCACACCCTACACCCTTAGACATTCAACATAAGACGATAAGAATGTAAGTCAAACAAATACATATTGATTTTCGCTTCCTATTTTGGGTACAATTAACGATGATGACAATGTTTACGACAACATAAGACGATAAGAATGTAAGGGTGCGTTTGTTTTTTTCTTTTTACCTCTTAACAGCCTCTGAATGACTAAAATGTCTGAATCGGTCAGACATTTGGTCGTTCAAACCGTTTTTTTTTTTTTTTTTTTCGTTCAGACGCGTTCAGATGCAGTTAGATCTTAATGGTCAAGACGTGAGAGGGGTGTCTTAACGCGTCTGAATGCCTCTTGTTGACACAAAAATAAAAAAAAAAAAATTTTTTTTTTTTTTTTCCCGTTCAAACATGAGTTTTTTTTTTCCGTTCAGATTCGTTCAGATTCAGACATTTACGCATCAGATTCAGATTCAGACGTGCGGTTCAGATTCAGATTCAGACCCTCTTAATAAACAAACACCACCTAAGTCAAACAAATACATATTGATTTTCGCTTCCTATTTTGGGTACAATTAACGATGATGACAATGTTTACGACAATCATAAAGCCATGAATGAAAATAGTCAAATTTGAAAACTCAAAATGCAAAAGTACAACTTGTCGGGATATTCATTGAAAAATCGTCCATAAACGGCTTTGAACTCGATAATCTTTTTTACACCATTAAAAAAAATAATGAAAATTTATTACGAAAAGATTTGTGTAGGATTGAAAGGGTGGAATGTAGCCAAAGGTGTTTGCGTGTGGGAGTTGAAGATTGAAACTTCAAAAAGGCTTCAATTATCAAATATGCTTTTACCACTTTACAATTTTTTTTTTTTTTTTTTTTTTTTTTGGCATCTTCAAAATTAAAAACTTTAAAAAACAAACAAATTATTAATTTATTCAACATCTTTGTTGAAAAAGTAAAATAAATGGCGGCTCTTTCTAACGAGGTGTCCTACTCTTTTTAATTTTTAAAGTTAAAATAAACAAATTGGTTTCAAATTTCAGACTCTTCTAATTAGAATGCATGACTTTAATGCGTAAAACAATTGATAAAAATGGAGCACTTAGACTAAAGGGAGTGGGGCGGTTTTTCAGGCGAACCACCCCTGAAACGCCCTTGGATCGCCTTCCACACTGCCCCTCCCAGGCGATTTGGTTGCTGGGCGATATATTTGGAACGCCTGGTAGTTCACTGCTACTTCTGTCCTTGTGCTATTTAATTTTATGTAATTGATGTTTTGCAGTGAAAGTGGTGTACTGCTACTTCTGTCCTTGTGCTATTTAATGTTATTTAATTAGTGAAAGTGGTGTACTTGTCTGGTACTTCTGTCCTTGGATCGCCTGGTACTTCACAGCTACACTACCCCCTCTTTTTTTTTAGGCTACCTAAAGTGCTGACTAGGCGCCACATGGCGCGAGTCGCCCCTTCTCTGGGTAGCCCCACTCCCTTCGGCCTTATATTCTTATAGAGTTATAGGAAGTGCAGTGCTTGTCGCACACCAACAAAACAAAACTTCAAAAGTTATAGTAATTTACTATGAAGACAATACGACTTTTATTGCATTAGTTCATGCCTGATAATATAGATGGATTTGTTTATCGGTACATCTTCAAAATTAATATCAATACTTCTAAAACTTTTTTTTTTTTTTTTTTTTTTTTTTAATACATTTTTTGTTTTGTTATAAAACTGGAAAATTAAAAATACGGAACAGAAAATATAAAGTTTAACAAGTTAAAAAACAAAAGAAAAAGAAAAAGAGAGAGAATATTTGTCTTATCCTATTAATAAAATAAGTACAACTGCAGAAAAAAATACATAACATAATATATAAAGTTTTAACAAGTTAAAAGCAGTAAACGAAAAAAGATACGGAACAAAAAATGATTAAAAATTGTTTGTAATATTAATAAAACGGATATCAAGGGTGAGAAGGATAAGGGTACTAATAGTACCACCTAATATAGATATGTAAGGTTGGTTTTTGTGGTGACCATTATCATTATTTTCATATCAACCTCATATCACTATTTAACATATTATCTTGTCGTGCCATGACTCGAGGGTAAAGCGTTGGTACATCAGCACTTTTCACATAACACAAAATCCATCACACTACACAAAACACCCCTCATATTTTTGGTGCCATAGAACCTTCTGGCGCACACATAAGTCATAACCCACTAAAATACAAATAATAAAATTGAGGAAAAATAGCAGATTATTCGGTTGGCAACGACGGCGCGAGGCACAAAAACATCAACCTCGGTGTGGGGTTGGCGCCATCATGTTAGCGTTTTGAGACAACGCCAACCGAAAACGCAAACTTACCCTATGCTCTAAAGATTGTAAGACAATAACATTTTATCTACGGTTAAGACCATGGGCACATGGAACAATCTTAATGCTGAATAGCCATTTACAATTTTACATCACTAACCTCGTCACCCTCTAGCAATTTCTTTTTAGCAAGCGGTTAAAAAAAACTTTTGTCCCGAAAAAGACAAAGTGCATTAGTATCTCACACTTAATACGGGTATGAATCGGGTTAACCCGGTCAGATTCGAGTCATTCGGGTCGGGCTAGTATGGGTCAAGTCTAAAAAGACGTACCTGTACACGACCTTGTTTAGAACTTGGGTTTGGGTCAATTCGAGTCGGGTCAATTCGAGTTCGGGTTAGGGTCTAGATTGCTTAAGAATTATATTATTTTGGTGTTTAACCTTGAAAATTAAAATTATAAAAAAACTTCGAAGAAAAATGAAGTTGCGCACTTGCAAGAAGCTAGACATCCATACTTGGTTTGACGTTGGGTAATTCGAATAAATCCTTCCTTTTTCTCATTTTGTTTTTTTGACGGAATAATTTTTTAGAGATAGTCTAGCAAGAGTGAAAATTACTGCAGAGGCAACTGTCCAAAGCAGTTGCCTCGCAGAGGGTTAGTTTTTTCTCAATTCCAAAAAAGGCCAACAATTTTGCTGCAAACGTGCAGCGAAATGCGAACCATACACGTGTCATGCTATGGTTAATCCAAAAAAAAAAAAAATTAAAAAAAATGTAATTCACATATAAATTGCAGCGAATTACATAAAAAAAACATAAATCACATATCATTTGCAACGAAATACATCAAATCGGGACCCACTTGAATAAAAATAATAATAATACATATATCACATAAAACTTGCAGCAAATACAACAATCGGGACCCACTCTCACACCATTTGCAACAAATCGGGCCCCACAAGACATTTTAATATTTACCAAAATCACCCTAAACATTTTAATATTTACAACTTTTTTATTTAACAAACTTTATTCGTCAAATATTTATCAAATATATAGCGAATTCGTTAATAAAAAAAATACCGTTGCGAAGAGCTATAAATTACGAACAAAACGAACCCAATATTGATATGCTTTTGATAAACGTACGATTTTATAAAAAATGTTAAAGTTTGATAAATAAGTTTAGGGTGGTTTTGGTAAGTTTTATTTTTTAATTTGAAAAAAGTTGTAATATATATTTTTATCAAATTTTAATATTTTTTATAAAATCGTACGTGTATCAAAAACATATCAATATTGGGTTCGTTTTGTTCGTAATTTAGAGCTCTTCGCAACGGTATTTTTTTTATTAACGAATTCGCTATATATTTGCTAAATATTTGACTAATAAAATTTGTTATATAAAAAAGTTGTAAATATTAAAATGTTTAGGGTGCTTTTGGTAAGTTTTATTTTTTAATTTAAAAAAAAAAACCCATTTCGCCAACAATTGGCAGCGAACAACTTTTTGAAATTAAAAAATAAAACTTACCAAAAGCACCCTAAACATTTTAATATTTACAACTTTTTTATATAACAAATTTTATTAGTCAAATATTTAGCAAATATATAGCGAATTCGTTAATAAAAAAAATACCGTTGCGAAGAGCTCTAAATTACGAACAAAACGAACCCAATATTGATATGTTTTTGATACACATACGATTTTATAAAAAATATTAAAATTTGATAAAAATATATATTACAACTTTTTTCAAATTAAAAAATAAAACTTACCAAAACCACCCTAAACTTATTTATCAAACTTTAACATTTTTTATAAAATCGTACGTTTATCAAAAGCATATCAATATTGGGTTCGTTTTGTTCGTAATTTATAGCTCTTCGCAACGGTATTTTTTTTATTAACGAATTCGCTATATATTTGATAAATATTTGACGAATAAAGTTTGTTAAATAAAAAAGTTGTAAATATTAAAATGTTTAGGTTGATTTTGGTAAATATTAAAATGTCTTGTGGGGCCCGATTTGTTGTTGTATTTCGCTGCAAGTTTTATGTGATACATGTATTATTATTATTTTTATTCAAGTGGGTCCCGATTTGATGTATTTCGCTGCAAATGATATGTGATTTATGTTTTTTTCTTATGTAATTCGCTGCAATTTATATGTGAATTACATTTTTTTTAATTTTTTTTTTTTTTGGATTAACCATAGCATGACATGTGTATGGTTCGCATTTCGCTGCACGTTTGCAGCGAAATTGCTGGCCTTTTTTGGAATTGAGAAAAAACTAACCCTCTGCGAGGCAACTGCTTTGGACAGTTGCCTCTGCAGTAATTTTCACCTAGCAAGAAGCTAGATATGGGATATCAAATTACTAGTAACATAAAACTTTGGAATAGTATCATATTATTTCCAAGAACTGTAGGGTCATTAAAAATGTTGAAGAATAAATGCCAAACCAACTTTGGTAAGGATTTAAAGCATATATACACATTTCATGCACTACAAAAATTTCATGCTGTCAGTTTTACAATTCTGTGCTACTTGGTAGAGGTGCAAAAAAATGGGTTAAAACCGGTTTTCGGTTTTGGGAAAACCAGTTATAAAAAAACCGGTTTTTCTAAAAACCGGTTTCGGTTAAATTGGTTTTTCTGAAATCGGTTTTTTTCGGTTATAAACGTTCGGAATCGGTTTTTTCGGTTATAAATTTTCGGAATCAGTTTTTTACCGGTTCGGTTTTTTTCGGTTATAAATTTTCGGATTCGGTTTTTTTATCCGTTATTTACCTGTTCGTTTTTTTTTTCGGAATTTTACATACATGTTCGAACATCTTTTTCGGTTTAATTAAACAACACAATTATACAACTAAAAATACAATCATAACTTTTATTTAAACATTACAATTATACAACTAAAAAAATACAATCATAACTTTTATTTAAACAATACAATTATACAACTAAAAAAATACAATCATAACTTTTATTTAAACAATACAATTATACAACTAAAAATATATAAATACTAATACATTTCGAGCTTCGGCATGGCCATCACCCGAAATCATATTAGTGTACTCAAGTATATCGAGCTTCGGCATTGCCATCACCCGTTATACTCAAGTCATTAAATTATCCAAAAAATCTTCTACATCTACGTCTTCAACATCAAATTCTTCGAACTCACCTTCATCTAATTCGGTAGTCGGAGGTGATATCCCTAATTTAACTTCTTCTCTTTCTATAGTTTCTTCAACGTCTTGTAATATCGGACCTTCCAACGATGATTCATGTTGTATCCTATCTACCCCGTCCAAATAATCTTTCAAACATACACATACTTCCACGGATTCGGGGGTTAGTCTTGACCTTCTTTCCGATATAATTCGGCCGCTAGTAGAAAAGGCCGATTCAGAAGCTACCGTTGAAGCTTGTACCGCTAATAAGTCACGAGCCATAGCGGATAAAATTGGAAATTGGATTTCCCTTTCTTTCCACCTAGCCAAAATGTCAAAGTTTGCAAACTCTTGGGGACTTAAAATTATTAAAAAGTTTGTAGCCATATATTGTCCCAATTCGCTTGTTGGGGCCGATGTTCGTTGACGCTTTGTAGCGTCTTCACATAAACTATTATAAAGGTTTATATTAATGTCTCTTGCCATTCGAGACGACCCGGCCCGTATTTGGTCAACAATTGGGTTTTGTTGTTGACCATATTTTGTTGCATAAATTCCAAATAATTGTTTAAAACTATCGTTAAATTTCAAAATTTGAGTTCTTATATAGTCGGGGTCGTCTTCGTTTAAGTCTAAATTTTCCATTATTCTTGTTATTAAAAGTTCTACGCCTCCAACATTTAAACATGGATTAAGTACGGCGGAACAAGTAAAAACCAAAGGTAAACTAGCAAAATATTTTATAAATTTCTTTTTTATAACTTTAACCATTTTTCTAAACATACCGCTAGGTGAGTTTTTTAATTCATCTAATTTTTCCGTCATAGCATAAATTTGGTTTAAAACTAATGAGCTAGTTGGGTAATAAACACCCGATAATATAGTTGTTGCCTCTTTAAAAACTTGTAAAAAAATAGTTAAATCATTTAGTCGATCCCAATCTTGGTCGTCTATCGGAACGGACTTATTTCTACTAACAAGTATATCATTAAAAGCGGTTAAAGTTTGACGTTGTCGTAATATATTTTCAAACATCATGCAAGTAGAATTCCACCTAGTATTATTATCAAAGCAAGGTCCTAGGGGTGTTTCACCACATTGTCTACGAAAACGGTGATAGTTCATTTGTCTTTCGTTGCTCGCACTATATATAGTTGTTACTTGTTAATAAACCTCTAAATTTCATTTTTAAACTATCACATATTTTTAATGCCGCTTGCACGGATAAATTTATAACATGAGCAACACAACGAGAATGAAAAAAAACACCATCTAAAACGGGTTTTATACGTAATTTTAACAAATCCATAGCTTTAGTATTATTGGATGCATTATCTAGTGAAATTGTAAAAACTTTATCATCTAAATTATATTCAATTAAAGTGTCATGTAAAATTTTTCTTAAATGAGATCCCGTATGAGGATAACCAAATAGTTTAAAAGCAATTGTCCGTTTCATTAATAACCAAGATTCGGGATTAAACCAATGAGCCGTAACGGCAAGATAAGAATTTGCCGTACCATGTGGTGCGGTCCAAGTATCCGTAGTTATAGAAACACCATATTTATATTCACGAAAACCATTAATAATATCTTTTTTAGCCGTTTCCCATAATTTAAAAGCATCACTTCTAAGAGTAGTACGACTTACATGTTGATACCGCGGTTGTAGCCTCCTTTTGATGATCTCCGTAAGCTTGACGTTGTCGAAGTGGTTGAATGGAAGCGCATGTTGAATGACAAACTTCGTAAAATCAAGTCGAAGCGCATCATTATCATATATAAAAACTTGACCATCCGCACCAATAGTACCTTGTGACGCATCATTTTGGACCACATTACATGAATTGTTCATATGAGTCCTAAGTGTAGTGTTAGACGTGGGGTTATAAAATTTCCCACATTTCTTGCAACGCGCCCTTTCCAAATTATCAATCATAATACACAAATCGTAATTAGACCAAACATCACCTTTTCGGTTAGTTGGTTTAATTTTCACAACATCTTCATTTGTGTAAACTTTTCGTGCATTGCTAGTAGAAACTGAGGGAGCAGAAGCTTGTTGTGATTGTGAGTTTTCCATTATAGAGGGATAAGAGAGATTAGAGTAAATATATAAAGATTAGAAGAGAGATATGAGAGTGTTTTTGATGTGTTTTCAACCACAACTCATTACATGTATTTATACTACCAATCTATGACTTAAAATAATCAAAAAAACATAAAAAAAAAAAAAAAAAAAAAAAAAAAAAAAAAAAAGAAGCTAGAAACGTTCATATTACCGTTGTGGTAGGTGACCTGAGATATAGTACTTGTAAGTTTTATTATTCAATAAATAATACTAGTAAACATAAAGTTTAACATTTAAGTTGTGTCAAGGATGTCATAAAAGTTATTGCAACGAATAAAATTTATTATGCAATAAATATGCTAGAAACATATTACCGTTGGCGTTAATATTAGAGATGCATTTTAGAAATATATTACCAGTGATAGACTGTACTACAAAAACAACGCCACGTGGCAAACATAAGAAGAGCAATTCGATTACATTGTCACCCAAAAGTTATTGTGTGTGGACAGTACAGTCACTGTAGGCATGACATGTATAATAAATTAAAGGTGGCCACTAGGAGCGTGCTATAATACTGTGCTACAATGCTGAAAAAGTAAATGTCACATTGACTATAAAGCTGCAAAGGGCAGTGATAAAATAAAAAATTAAATAATTAAAAAAACCGGTTAAAACCGGTTATTTGAAAAAACCGATTAAAACCGAAAATAAAACCGGTAAAAAACCGGTCTAGTGATAAAATAAAAAACCGATATAACCGGTTCAGTTAAAAAACCGATTCGGTTAAAAAACCGGTTTTATTAAAAACCGGTTTCGGTTTTATCGACCTGTTAAAAAAAAAACCAGTTTACATTGTTTAGAACTTGGGTTTAGGTCAATTCGAGTTCGGGTTAGGGTCTAGATTGCTTAAGAATTATATTATTTTGGTGTTTAACCTTGAAAATTAAAATTATAAAAAAACTTCGAAGAAAAATGAAGTTGCATGTTGACGTATATGTTTGCCCGGACGGCCCATCTTGACTAGCTGTTCGAACGGCGCGGAGCCATCCGGAAATACCGAAGGGCACTCTACCGAAGGGCACGCGGAGCCATCCGGCTAATATCACTGTAAGTACTAGGACAGGTGGCGATATCCTTAGGCCAGGTGGCAGCGCCAGACTACGCCGCCTAAGCCCGGATATTAAGGGATTATGTCTGCCACCTAATCCGGGTATTGTGGGATTGTGTCCCCACCTAATCCGGGTATTGTGGGATTGTGTCCCCACTTTCTTTCCCTATAAATACTACTACCTTATCTCATTAGTATTATCTTATCTCACGATATAAAAACTCACACATGTATATTCTCTCTCTATTATCTCACATATATTTATCCCTGTACATACCGATACATATACAACCGGATCATGCATATGACTCATATTAAATCCTCTCCATCGGAGGTTCTGACTTGACCGTCGGAGGGTGGTTCCCGGGGCTTCGGCCTCGGGACCACCTTCTAACGGGTTCTTTATATATGCAGCATGCTTCGGAGCTCGGGACAAGGACGAAGGGCCTGAAAGAGCCGTCCGGTCTCGCCTAACTGAAGGATCGATGCATAAGTCTGCCGGGAGAACCTTTCATTGGTTCAACCGGCAGGCCCCCTTTATTTGTTTGAAGCGGTTGCAAGAAATTGCTTCAACAAATTGGCGCCATCCGTGGGACCCCACCATTCGATCTACCAATGGTTTAGAATGACGGGTCTCATCTCCATTTCTTTTCTTACATGTCAGATCTGGGTAAATGGATTTAGATAGATCCGGTCTCAATTTCAGATCTGGGTCTAAAGCTGAAGGAAGATATGGCTATGTTTGATCTCAAAGCGGGGAGAAAAATGATCCGCTATATGTGGGTTTTGGCTCCTCGGATATGTTCGTCCGATGATATCCCCCTCGGGATGTTGCATTATCCGGAGGGCACACTTTAGTGGGTCGATCGGTTTAGGAGTTGAATGTAGAAATTGATGATAAAGTCCTTCCATTTAAACCTTTAAAAAGTATGAATAAATGGGAAGATGTTGACTTGCAAATGGGAATACCGTGTCTCCGATGAGAACGGTTTGGTAGAGAAGAAGGGCTGAGGTATGTTTTATGGGTTATCTTTTTACTTTTATATAATATTCGTTTGGTGTTATGTAATAATGCAAGACCAGGTGCCACAAAGATAACATATACGCTTTATTTAGAGAATCTTGAAATGGTTGACAAATTGCTCTTTCTTTTATACTTTTGCAAAGAAATGGTTGGCAAATAATTGTAAAGGATACACTTTTGGGAAAAGTTTGCTGGTAGGGTCTATTATTTATAACTCTTTTATCACCATCCCATCTTTTGTGCCGTTTGCTGCATCGTATCATCCTTTTACCGTTGATCATTCGGTGGGGTGTCGTTTATTTGGCAAAAGTTATAACATGTAAAAAACAACTTTAATAATTTCTATACTCGAAATGTTAAACATGAAAATAATATGGTTACAATTCAGTCATGATCCGAATATTTACTGATGCAAGTGGAATATTTTATTTGTTATACTTAACGGGAGAGAGCGAGAAAGCTTTCGAGTTTTTGTTCTGCAGGAAAGGCAAGCTTCGGAAAGGATGCATCATCCGAAGGACTGATCTCAAATCGGATACACTTCTGATTTTGTTCGGATATACCGGCGATGGGTTTCATCCCTCGTGTACGTCACCGTGATGGTTGCACATCGGAACCTTCGTCAACAGATGTGTACAAAAAATAGGTGATTGTGAGTTGGTTTCAAGGAAAGCCGGTGGGATTTTGTTGTTAGAATATGGTTCAGATATTACACACATGGTATCCTCGAAACCAATACATGTTTAAGTGTTTGATAGAGTGGGATTAGTGGTTGAATCATTCGGATTTTAAGGATATAGGATGGGAAAATAGGGGGCTCGATGCTTTTGAGAAATTGGATTGATTGTTTCACAAGTTGAAGGGTAATAAATGTGCTTTACCTAGTGTCGGATATGAAGCCGTTAAGGAGGGCAAGTATGGTATATGGATATAGTGCCTAGTGGTGATGAGGGCAGTTCATGTTAACCTCACTTTTCAAGAAAAAAGTGTGACGATAGAAAACATGGCTACGGTTTCCGAAGGGATGTTTGGCGGTTCGGCCTTTAACGATTTTGATCACCTCACACGAGGTAGACTGATTATTCTGAAGCCGGGGTACCAAATCTGGCATGTTCCTTTTTATAAAGTCACCGAACAGAAGGTGAACCTAGAATGGATGTTCATAATGTACCAAGAGCCAAGGATAATAGGTCTCACTTCCCGTCCGGCACAGGCTTTGAGTTGTGAACGTTTGGTTATGATCGTTCCGTTGGGGACGCTCAGTTTTGGACATTCGGTTACAGTTGTGAACGATTGGTTATGGTCGTTCAGTTGTGGACGGTCGGTTGTCAACATTCGTTTGCAGACGTTCAGTTATGAACGTTGGGTTATGGTCATTCAGTTGTGGACGCTCAGTTGTCAATACCCATTTGTAGACGTTCAGTTATGAACGTTGGGTTATGGTCATTCAGTTGTGGACGCTCAGTTGTGGATGCCCAGTTGTGGACGTTCGGTTATGAATGTTTGGATGTGGACATTCAGTTGTGGACACTCAGTTGTGGATGTTCGCTATGCGCTGCCCGTACGTTATCTTGTTCGAATATAGATCCGGGAGTCATACGAGTTTTAGGATTGATTTGATGTCGAAATCTAAGACCCTTTAGGTAGAATCATTGGTGGGACTTCGTATCCTGGTCTTATGATTACTGCTGTTGTCTATTGGGGTTTGAAGTTTTTAAGGTTGGCGGTTCATATTCGCGAAGCTTACGTCTTGACTGCGCCTCTTTTTGCGAAGTAGTATGACTATAGTGGCGTGTTTCTTTGGTAAGATGTGGGGGATTCTGAAACAGGGTTGATGGCTGCTACTTTGGTTGCTATATGTCCCGGTTATATATTGAGGTCGTTAATACGGGATCGCTTACGATAAGTTTAGCCTCGACTTTTGGGTATTTTTATATGGCTTCGGCGTAGGATGGTTATGTGTTTATTATTAATTTGATTCTGTTACATGCGTTGGTGTTGTTGATTGCGGGGAGGTATTCGATGAGATTGTATGTGGCGTATAATTGTACGTATAGTGTTAGGATATTGCTCGCTATGCACGTTAGGTTTATTGGGTTTTGACATGGTCGGTCGGGGTGAACATATGGCTGCTATCGGAGTTTTTCTTGGTTCAATAGCTATGGGTGCTATGGCTTTGGAATGGACACAGCTTCTGGTTATACGTCACCATGAACGTGGGTATTTCACTCTTTACTGGACCCTACATATGCAAAAGACCATGTCCCAACTACAGCTTCGGTCTCGGAGCGTCGGGCTACGGCATGGTCATCCTTCAGGTTTGATGTTCATATCCTGCTTTGCCTCTTTCCAGCGGGTTGTGTTTCTGCTTCAAATGACTATCAGATACTACCATTTCGGAGGAACGCTAGTATGGATGTCATGAATGGGTCATATTTTCAGTCTGGTGCGGACATTTGGTACGGCCATTCGGGTTTGACGTCCGAAATGGATGTCAAGTGCAACCAGTCTGGTATAACCTCCTTCGGTGAAGATTGTTCGAACATACTATATTGCTCGAGCATACTGGCTCGTTCAGCCATAAGGTCTCGTCCGAACGTTATGCCATCCGGAGGGACTGCCTCGTTCGAATGCATTCGTTACGGGTTTCATCCGATTGGACGTGAAAAAGCAAAGTGGTGACGGACTTGGTGAATAAAATTCCGACCCGTGTGTTCTTTCGGATCGATGATGTGAATCGGTTCCTTATACGTTTGTTTGATGCTAGCAGCAACTGTTTTCAGGGTCAATTCTGTCTTTTCGTCACACTGCATGCGAATCTTTTGATCCCTCGTCAATTGTATTCAAGATATTTGAGGGCTTTGGATGTCTCGGGGAATCAAGTACCACGGATAATGCTTGACAGTGCTGGTGAGCTGGGTGTTCTCTTGCTACACTTTTCTTTATTTGCATTTAGTCCTAGTGATGCTAAGGCACAAGTACAAGGTGTAAGGAAGTCTATTAAAACTGCTAGTTTCGGGTTAAAGTTGCGAACTTTTAGGACGTTCGGGTTGGCCCGATGAGGCTGTGGTTTTTGCTTGGGCTACATTGCCTATTATTGAGCCTCGTGGTGCGGTTCCTGTTGGGTATTGGCGGTAATTTAAACCTGTTGTGGTTACGGCTCTACCGGTCCTTGGGTTAGTTTGCTCTCCTAATACATTGTTTTTTTTTGCATTTTTTTTTTTTTTTTTTTTTGCATATATATATATATGTTTTGATGTGTTATTTTCATGTATATAAATTGACATGGCTAATAGTCATGATTACTGAAACTGGAAATAGAGTAGTGGCTTCTGTGTTCAACTCGGACGATGAGTTGGAAGTAACTAACTAAGATGTTTCGGTTGTATGAATATGTGCTGCTGTGATTAATTCTGTGATGGATGTTTATAGTGCCCCAACTGATATATAGATGATTATTTACATGAAATAGTCTGCTGCATCATATATCATTGCTATGCTCGTTTATGCGCTAAAGTTTTATATCAATTTATGCGCGTTGTCCGGTAATTTTTGTGCTGAAGCAATGTTGATAGTGTTTAACTAGTACATAGATGATTATTTACAGTTTATGATGTCATGATGAACGTGCGTCCCGGCAGTTCAGTTTATATATCGTATATGTGCCGTACGTTTTAAATATGAGTTGATTTTGGGAATGTTGCTCTGTGAAGTGTATAAGGGAATGATGTCTGTACTGCCTGATTGGTGTGTGTAGACGATTACCTACAAGTTTTAATATCTACAATTCACGTGTGATATTTTTCCCTTTTAACTGCCGTAAGGAGAAACGGTAAGCTAATAGTTGTGGGTGCCAAACTCAAACTGGGGGTTAATATTGTATGTCTGCACATCTTGTGGTCTAAGTATTTATTTCTGTTAATAACTGAGCTTTATGATTGTTAGTTCAACATATGGTGTGATAGGGTCCGTTTACTTATGTTTTGTTGCTCATGATCTATTGTGTTCTGTAGTAAGGCACGCGAATGATTAAGAGACTTTTTCATGTATTTTAATGGGCCTTTTTATTATTAGAGAAACTATGTCAGTGATTGATTTTGCTTATAAAACAAATATTATGAAGTGATGGGAATGAAATGAAATTTAGAAATTGTTTTGTAAATATGCGCATGTTGGATGTAATACATGACAAAAAAGGGCTCTTAAACTATAAATTTTTGTGATTTTATGATATGGATAAGCTCAGTTGTGGAATTAATATGCTGTGTAGGGAGTGTTTCTCTATTTTGTACTGATGTCATAAGTTGAAGTGTGGACCAAAATACATCATTGGTGAAGTGGTTAACTGTATTGTTTTGTATTTTATGCAAGACCCATTTATTAATTGGTACGATTGGAATATTTTGCTTCTCATATTTAAGTCTCCATTGGTTACGCTACGGTTCGGTTTAAATCTAACGTTTCCTATTGATGCATGAGAATAATTTATTGGTCATATCTAACAAGAAAAGACAAGAGCTTTCATGTTTTACTCTGCAGGGACAGTTATACGAGGTTCCACATGTGTAACAATTGCAAATTTCCGAACATAAGTTTAATGTGGCTCGTCCGGGTGACTCGCGACATCCGGGCGTAGTCAGTGTTCGAGGTTGGTTTTCCGAACATAAGTTTAATGTGGCTCGTTCGGGTGACTCGCGACATCCGGGCGTAGTCAGTGTTCGAGGTTGGTTTTCTGGACATAATTAGAAAATGGCCCCCCCCGAGAGGTTCACGCCCTCCGGGGAGTGTGTGGTCAATGTCCAAAGATGGTTGATACCCAAAAAGGGGTTGCCATAATCCTGGCGGAAAGGCTGAAACACCTGTAATATCTCGAACATAAGTAGAAAGTGGTCCCTCCGAGAGGTTCGTGCCCTCCGGAGATCAGTGATCAGTGTTCATTGTTTTCTGAACATAATTAGAAAATGGCCCCTTCGAGAGGTTCGCGCCCTCCGGAGATTTTGTGGTCAATGTTCAAAGATGGTTGATACCCAAAAAGGGAAGGGGTTGCCATAATCCTGGCGGAAAGGCTGAATCATTTATCACACTTTGAACATAAGTACAAAGTGACCCCTCCGAGAGGCTGGCCCCCTCCGGAGATTTTTGTGGTCAATGTTCAAAGGGGTACCATACAATCACGACAGAAAGGTATACGTTTGGGGTCAATGTTTTACTTGTGCAGGAAACAAAGGGATGATGGAAAAAATATGTCTCGCTTCGGATTCAATAATATTTAAGTATAGCATCATTAACCGTAGGTCAATAATACTATACTGGGGGGACATGTTAATGTATATGTCTGAAAGGCGCGCACCGAGAGGCAAATACAACACTAGTCCGAATGATTCAGGCCGAAAGGCCATAAGGTATTCTTTAAAGTATTACGTCAGTATTTTACTAACAATGCAATATTGGTGTTACATGTCGACATGATATTTTTGTTACTGAAAGGAAATTCTATGTAAATCATTAAATTGTTTGTTGTTAAAGAGGATCAGTTTAATCTGCCATCTTCGTGTTAAGGACGTTTGATGATGTGGAATAGGGTGTTGCGCAATTGCTTAAATGAAAATTAAGATAAAGAAATAATAGATTAACTATAGTAACACTAATAACCAACCAACTATTAAAAGGTAGAGCATCACAACGTTGATTCATAGGCGCTTAAAGTAGCTAAATTTCATAGAATAGGTATAAGTTTTAATAAGAATCAACTATCTTTGAGTAAAAATATATTTTGCAATGCAAACTTGAGCCATGTGACTGGAACACTTATTATGATGAGAGATTTTGAGCCTTAATTTCTTTGATAGAGTGTGTTTGTAAATCTTAGTTTTAATCCCTACAGTACTGACAACAGTAGTAATGCTCTTTAGCACGGTGCGATGTATACGTAAGTTAAAGAAACCAATACTCTAAAATCTGTAGTTGCGCTAAAACAACTTACAAAACACGAGAAAGATATAGGTGAATATGGCTAGAAAACGAATCCCATCTCCTGGATATTTTGCAGACGAGATTGGGTGGTTAGTTTGTTCTCGTTGCTTGGGCCCTTGCTTTCATGGTTTACTGTTGGTAAACTGTTGATTTTATGCTGGCTGTTGTATATATTCTATGGAATGAATTCTGCTTCAATAAAGTATAGTTTGCGACGCTTGTTTTAAAGTTATATGACTGTTTCGCAAGTATTATCTTGGTTTGGACTTCTAACATTTTGACTATTGTTGGTGTATGTGTCCGAACGACGCATGCCGAAAGGCATAAAGGTACATGTAAATATTGCAGATATATGTGTTCGAAGGACATTGCCGAAAGGCACCAAGGTATTATTTAAGTATTACATGTGTATATGTCAGAATAATGTTTGCCGAAAGGCACAAAGATATTATTTAAGAATTGCAGGTGTATGTGTCCGAGCGACGCGTGCCGAAAGGCACAAAGACATTCTTTGAGTATTACATCATCGGTCTTCAACCGATAATGCAATACTGGGGGGACATGTTGACGTATATGTTTGCCCGGACGGCCCATCTTGACTAGCCGTCCGAACGGCGCGGAGCCATCCGGAAATACCGAAGGGCACTCTACCGAAGGGCACGCGGAGCCATCCGGCTAATATCACTGTAAGTACTAGGACAGGTGGCGATATCCTTAGGCCAGGTGGCAGCGCCAGACTACGCCGCCTAAGCCCGGATATTAAGGGATTATGTCTGCCACCTAATCCGGGTATTGTGGGATTGTGTCCCCACTTTCTTTCTAATCCGGGTATTGTGGGATTGTGTCCCCACTTTCTTTCCCTATAAATACTACTACCTTATCTCATTATTATTATCTTATCTCACAATATAAAAACACACACATGGATATTCTCTCTCTATTATCTCACATATATTTATCCCTGTACATACCGATACATATACAACCGGATCATGCATATGACTCATATTAAATCCTCTCCATCGGAGGTTCTGACTTGACCGTCGGAGGGTGGTCCCCGGGGCTTCGGCCTCGGGACCACCTTCTAACGGGTTCTTTATATATGCAGCATGCTTCGGAGCTCGGGACAAGGACGAAGGGCCTGAAAGAGCCGTCCGGTCTCGTCTAACTGAAGGATCGATGCATAAGTCTGCCGGGAGAACCTTTCATTGGTTCAACCGGCAGGCCCCCTTTATTTGTTTGAAGCGGTTGCAAGAAATTGCTTCAACATTGCACACTTGCAAGAAGCTAGACATCCATACTTGGTTTGACGTTGGGTAATTCGAATAAATCCTTCCTTTTTCTCATTTTGTTTTTTTGACGGAATAATTTTTTAGAGATATATGGGATATCAAATTACTAGTAACATAAAACTTTGGAATAGTATCATATTATTTCCAAGAACTGTAGGGTCATTAAAAATGTTGAAGAATAAATGCCAAACCAACTTTGGTAAGGATTTAAAGCATATATACACATTTCATGCACTACAAAAATTTCATGCTGTCAGTTTTACAATTCTGTGCTACTTGGTGATATATTTCGGTCTTTCCAATTAAATTAGGCTCAAATAGTACAAATGAAAGAGCCCAGAATTTTGAAATTAGAAGCCCAACTCTCTGGATGGAAACTGGGCTAATTGCCTAAGTTTAAGATGGGTCCTTTAATCGAAAAGAGAAAGAATAAAAAAATAAAACTTGGGTCACTCAAGTTGACCCGAACCCGAGTAAGACACATATATTAAATCCGAACCCGACCTTGTTTAGAACTCGGGTTATTTGGTTGACCCGAATGGACCCGAATATAATTTTGAACCCGATTAACTCGACCCGAATAGTAATATTCGAGTTCGGATCGGATCGACTTTTATGACACCCTGCAAAGGTTTTTAAACCATGTTTAAATGTATTATATTAGCGAGTATTTACCAACAACAATTTTTTATGTTAAACACTTGCATAAATTACTATGGGCCCTTTCGCCGGAGATGTCGACAAGCCGCCAAATCACCCTTCAACATTCTTTAGCCTTTTTCCTTGCCACTTTCCATAGTTTTGGTGAGTTAATAAAAGAGATATCACAATTAGAGATGCACAAAAAAACCGGTTCATAAACCGAACCGAAAAAAAAACTGAAACCGGTTTTTCCAAAAAACCGGTTTTTGGAAAACCGGTTTAGGGAAAACCGAACCGCCGGTTTAGAAACCGATTTGCATTATTTGTTATCAACTGGTTTGAGAACCGGTTTAAACCGAACCGGTTTTGGGTAAAACCGATTTAAACCGAACCGGCTCTGGGTAAAACCGGTTCTTGATTTAAACCGGACATTTTCTCTCCCAAAATCGGTTTCAAACCGAACCGGTTTTACGTAAAACCGGTTTTTTACTATTTGACTAAAACCGAAACCGGTTTTTAAACCGGTTCGGTTTTTTTAAAAACCCGAAATGTGCACCTCTAATCACAACCTTATACAAATATGATGACGGTGGCGATGCATCTCGGCATAAAAAAAATTATTTACGAAGTCTTTCCTTGAAAATGTTAATCTAGAAGTAGACATAATTAGAAAAGAACTACTCGCGTGTATGGCCGTATAACATATGATAAAATTTATACTTTGCTAAGTTAAAAACGATTCCACAAATGGCATATGTTACAACTGAAAGGTAACGTTAGCAAGGGTGTCCAAAAAAACCGAGGAATCAAAAGAGTTACTACGTTAGAGTGGTGGGTGTAGTTGAAGTGTATAAGTTTAATAGGCGTTGTCACGTCATTATTTACCCAATAAAACTCTTACCACATAAACACCCTCCCGGATAATATTTCTTAAAAAAAAAAACAATGGTACCTATAACACCAACATGCGGTGCAACATTAAACTTATAAGGGTGTACGTGTTACTAGACATTGCACTGTACCCTTTTAGAATTATCAAAGGTTTGGTCAAGTATTTAATACATCCAAAACTGATAAATAGAAAGTAACATTAAAATGTGATAGCTAGTAGAGATTAGTGGCTTTGACCCACCAAATATACATCAAGGTAAGGCCGACTATCAACACTTGAGATGAGCTCAATCCAATAAACAATGCTTTCAGGTCGCAACTCGCAACAATCTGGGAAGACCTCTCAGGCCGCGTCTATATACACGCAAACAACTGTTACTCAATGGTTATGGTACGACATCTAACGCATGACAGCAGGACAGACATAACCAGAACATGGACCGAGCGTGTTATGTACAAACCGTATTGAATTCTTATCTGCCCATTAGAAGATCAACACATGGCTTGTGTACAACCGTTGATCATCCACATGAGGTTTATCCCTAAACCTTAGATATCTCCCTATAAATACAAAAGTATCATATACAAGAAAATGAATAAACTTCTTCACATTTTCACACACACTTAATACACACTTGGTTTGTTTAAGTGTGTGACGAATGGTAAATTTGCCCTAATATTAAATTCATAACAATTCATTTATTGTGACTGAACTATCAGATTAGGCCATTATGTGATTATGACGGGAAACAAACCTGCACTTATTGACACCCGAAAATCTCACCAAGGAACAGTGAAATTATCACATCTAATAATTTACCCATGATTATTGTATTGAAAATGGGAGGTTATCCCAGTTTCACACGGACGGACACCACACGCAAACCAGGAATAAATTTGAGGTTCAGAAAATGTTAGTGAATAATTAAGGACTCAGGAAAATATTCAAGTATTACAAAACGACTCTAAAAATAGAAACACTCATATTGGTGACGGTTCCAGGACGGATTCGAATTTGAAACAGTATAACGAAACACGGGAATAAAACACCACCCTTAAACAAATAAACAATACATACTTGAAATAAAACCCACTCCTCCACTCACACATAACCCGAAACCCTGTAACCCTACTCCTCATTATCTCTTTGTCTGCCTCCTCTTTTCCCCATAAACACCACGACTCATCACCATCTCCAAACACAGTCCATATCAAATCCTTTGACCTAGAATTTTTGTCCTCTTCAAGAATCACGAGCTAACCTAGGATAAGAAACCATGGAAGTGGAAATAGCACTTAAGTAGTAAGATTGTTTTCCCAAAACCCGAAAGTTCTTATGGAGCTACTCTCCACGATACACCATAAATCTGTGCCTCCAAAGGGATATCGAATCACAACTCACTGAAGAATACTAATCAAGATCTGAGAAAAACTCAAGAAAGGTGAAGAGTGAGAGTGTTGTGATTCGGTTTGGAGAGTGGGATTGATCGGTGTGGAGCAGTTCTCGGGTTTAAAGTTTCGTTCAAGTTCATCCAACAAGAGATCATTGTAAGGTTTAGATTCGGTTTACTTATTTACTTAAGGTCATTCATGATATGAGTAATTAGGTCGAATGAATAAACTTAGGATTGATGTTATTATATATTTTTTATTTTATTGATTTGAAACCCATAAACTAGTATTGATTTTGAGGAAAAATTTAATGATGATTGATGAGTGTGTAAATACTCATCATTTTATACTCACAAAAGACACAAAAATGACCAAAAACGCCCAATTTATACTGCAGATATCCTTGGTTTGTGTTTTTATGTATTTCAGGTACAAAGGATTGAAAACGGAGCGAAAACGGACATTTTTGGATCTTTTCGACAATATTGGTGCATTTGATCATGTGAAGACGGAGTCAAAGTCAAACCCGGGGTTTAGCATTGGATTGAGCTTGGAAAAACGAATCCGACACCAAAACCTATTTTTTTACCATTTACCTTAACCCTAATTACCCTAATTTACCTAAAACTAATAAATCCCAAAAAAAAAACCAAATCCTAATTAAATGCATTTAACCCAACCCATTTTACCCTTTTAGTTAAATAAAACCGGGGTCAAAAGAGAAAGTCAACCCCCAACCCTTACACTTTTGCCCGCCAAAAGCAGACCTAACACCATCATCACCTTCTGCTCCTATCACTGCCACACTCAACCTCCCTCCTCCTAGCCACTCCACCCCACTCCAAGCCAAAACTCTTCACGAGATACCATGCCATGTCACCAATCCGTGTGACCATTTGGGCGCCAAAATCAATTTGAGGGCTGAGATCACTCCAACTTTAAACCAAGGGCAGGGATTTAATCCCAAGAAGCACACAAGGACTCTAAAGCTGTTTTATCTCACAAAAGAAGCACAAAGAGTGAAGACCCTTAGTTTTTTAGATTAGTATAAATAGGTTAGAGAATTTCAGTTGAAATGGAGGTTTATTTTAGCTTAAAAATTAGTTAAGGTACTTGTATTTTTATCTTTCCAGTATTGTAATTCCCAATTAGTTAATGAAATTCTAATTTTCTTATTTGGTCAACCAAAATCAAAGTACTGTTCATCTGCTTAAATTAGTGCTTATTTGTGTTTTACTGCTTATCTAGCTTACTTGTGTTGATTTATTGCCTCATTACTTGTTTCCAGCTACTAGTTCTCATTATTGCTCATTTTACCATTTTATAGTCATTTTACCCTTAATCTAGTTTCTGTTGAATTTAGTGCTTGTAGATTGCTTTTTAGTTGATATAAAAGTTAGGTAATCAGTGGTTAAATAGATTAATGGTTTTATTTGGTGGTTTCTAGTTTGACAGTTCATAAAAAGCTTGATTAAGGGGTGTTTGGTTTTACCTGCATTTCAGTGTTGTTGGTATTTCTTAGTGCTTAATTTAGCTTAGAGAGTATCCATTAGGTTCTATTAGGTTAGTTTAAGCATAAAATTCATAGGTTATTAATCAAAAAGTCAAAATTGGCTTAAATCCTTACTTGTCTGCTCAGAACAGTTGGTATAAGGTTCAATTTCATCAAAATAGGTTCAATATTAACTTAACTAGCTTAATTAGGTCTAAACTTAGCTTATTTTATCATTCTCAGTCATTTAGAGGCAATTAAATTTCAAAAAAGTCAAAAGTATGGTTTTCCCAAAAAGTCAGGTTTTGGTCATTTTTGTCTCACAGGTCTGTTCTTGGGGCATTTTGAAGCATCATAAGGTTTTGAAAGTGTTTAAAAAATGGTTTTCTGGATAGTCTAGTAGCTAATCTTCATAAGTCAATTGAGTTTTTGCAATTTGAAACTAGTTTGAATGCTAAAAAATAAGTTGGAATAGCCCTATAAAGCCCCTCCTAGGCTGTTGCTTGCCCTGCATCATAGTCTCAGTGTTCTATGACAGCTTTTTCTTGGGATCATATTTGCTTATCTTGAATTGCTTACTGCTTGATTTTTGGTTTAAAAGTAGCTCATGGTATAAGCTTCTGATACCTCTGCTTGATTTGCTGTTTGGAGCTTATTTGTTAGCTTATATATAGTCTGCAAGTAGTGCCCTTAGGGTCTGTTTGGTCCCTAGGTTTATCAGTTTTTCTCATTTTGTTTTCAGCTTATTAGGCTTATTAGGATTAGCTAATTTAGTTAAATCTGCTTATTCAGGTTAGGTTAAGAGTAGTAATAGCTTATTTAGTCATTAGGTCTCAGCTCATAGCTTTTACTTAGTTCATCAGTTTTCATTTTAGCTTTGAAGCTTTTTAGTCATAACTGTCTTCTTATTTAAGCTTTTTCTGGCTTATTTCATAAAAAGTAAAAATATTTCTTTTTTTAAGTTGCTACTTTTTAGCTTATAAAAAAGTTTGTTTTTAAATTTTTCACAAAAAAAAATAATTTTTGCAAAAAGGTACTAAGGGATTCGAACCCTGGTCCCTTAACTCACCACACACACAGCCAAACCATCCGCCCTAGGGTCTTTTTCGTTTTATATTTGCAACATTTAATTTATAACCCTTGTTTCCTTATTAGCTATTCGAACTTATTGGCTTTTTCCCAGCTTATTGAAATAAGCTGGGACTCCTTTTTCATTTTTCCTAGCTTCTGCATAGCTTAAAGTATTTTTATATAAAAAAACAAATCTCAGATTTTTCTCTTCTAGTTTAGTATTTTTAATTATTTATTTTCTTTTAATTTGTTTTTAATTCGTATTTAATTATTAAAAAGTCAAAAAATATATCTTTTTAAAATAATATAATTCTTTTATCATTTAGAACATAGGAAAATTAATTTGGTATCCGTAGGGTTAATACTTCTTAGATTTCACGTTTTAGTCTCGCGTTTTTCCGGTTTTAATTACGTTATTTGTTTTCTTTGCGTTTTGCTAATATATGCTTTGTAGATTTATATGTTTAAGTATCCCTTAGCCTATTTATGCTTCCAGTAGTTGTAGGATATTTAATTTCATCAAAATCCAAAATCTCTCCATTTTCATATTTCAAACACGATTCACAAACCCGATCTCACAAATTCCATTCATCCTTCATCGGGGATAACGAACCGGGTTACACATACTTCACTTGTGTTTCCTTGGAAATAAAAATACGTGTTGATTTTCAGGAATCAAATTTTGGCGCCGCTGCCTGGGAGGGTTGTAGCGAATTTTAAAATCTCGTTTGTCGTTTCGTGTTTTCAAAACCTTTCTTTGTGAAAGTTTTCCATTCTTTTTGTCAAATATTTTCAAAAGAAACCAAAGATCATAAAAATCACCACTAACACTTTTCCTAAAATGTATACAATACCAAAATAATATCCAACAAAACAAATCGTAAGTTAATCATTTTCGGATTATCTTGAACTTACAACCTATACAAGTGGTTTAAGGATGGTTTGAAATTAAATTGACAAACTGAAAGAGGCGGGTTTTTAATCAGCTTTCGAGCGGACCTTTGCTTCTCCGCCACTCTGCGAGTAGTTTTGAGAGAAACGAATTTCGATTGACGAATCGATCCCAAAAATATTGTGATTAATTTTTCTTTAATATAAAAAACCCAAAAAGATTTTCTTTTCAAAATTTATTTTTCCCTTTTTCCTTTTTCCCTTTATGTTTGTTAAAATATTTTTAATTATAAAAATTCAAAAATATTCTTCTTATTCCTCTTAAATGTTTAATTCTTATCTTTTTACCCTCTCATCGTTTAATTCTCCACAATGATCGATTTTCCACCATATAATCCCCATGATCCTCGGACCATGGAGGATTTCTATCGTTGTCACAACCGTGATTTTTAGCAGGTTAGTTTGACTAATAGTCTCAATCTATTTAACTCTTGTTTGGTGTGTATTATGTGCTTACGTGTGATATAGGTGGTATATGGGTACGGATTATGGGTAATATGTACGTATGTTAGCACTAAATCCCTTGATGTGATATTTTCTTGATGAGTTGAGTAGTGTGAATTTTGGGGAAAGTTCATTTTGATCACCTTTGTGGTGTAGAAATGACTTGTGTAATTTTGGTGTTTTGTGGTTTTGCGTAACGAGTCTCCGTTCAATTATTTGAGCGTTAGTAAGTTACGTGGGGGTTATTTTTATGGAGTATACTTATGTTAAGTGTGAAAAATCTATTTTTGAAAACTTTATTTTGAAAATGATATTTTTCCGGTTTGTCGTAAAAACGAAGGTTTATCGCGTAAGATGTTTAAATTGATATAGGGTTTTTATAAAATATCAAGAGTATAAGGTTTTGAGTGTTGTAAATAATTAATATATATAATTATATATATATATATATATATATATATATATATATATATATATATATATATATATATATATATATATATATATATATATATATATATATATTCGGCTGATCTAGGGTTTTTGGGGTAAATAGGAAACCTAATTTGACTACAAATCCACTTACCTAATTAACCATTATCTAGAATTTTCCATAGGAGCCTATAAATACAAAAGCAAAACCCTCATTCCCTCTTGTTCATAAATTTCGACCAAACCATAAGGAGAAGGAGAGAAGATTTTTTTAGGGTTTTCGTTCTTCAAGAATTAAGGTAAATTTTAATTCTTATGTTTAAATAATTTTTATGATTCATGTAATACAAATTGTGATGGATTAGGGTTTATATTTAGATCTGTAAGTTAATGATATTAAACATGTTAGAGTCATTAATTAGTGATATTATAATGATTGGTGAAGTAATTAGGGTTTTAAACATGTTAATTAATGAGTTATGAATCTGGCAGAATTAATAGGCTATAAAGATACGATTGTAATTAATAGATAGTGATGAGTTAGATCACGAATTTTATTTCTAAATTATAGTTCAGAGAAACAGCTTTCCAAAAAGTCTGACCACGATCAATTTTGAGGTTGGGAAGGCAGTCAAACGATTTTTGTAAATTAAGGTGTCAAAATAGTTAAATCGGGACAGAATTAGGGTAAAAGTATTGAGGTCGATGGTGACTTTTAAAGTGTAATTAGGGTTAGGCCTTATGTGGGAATTGAGTACTATATTATGTTAGACTTCCACGCGAAAATTAGGCGATAATAAGTTGTGCGAGTAGGTCTACGAGGTCAAAACTTTTTGATGTCCGATCAGATCCGAATCTGGATAGTTGTCATGTTTGATTTTTCATTTAGTACTTGTGTGTGTTTTTAGTGCATGGACTTCTGGGACAAGCTTTTATGCTTATGAAGGACCATGGTGAATTTTTGGTGTGAGTTGTGGATAATTTTTGGTCGTGATTTTATGTGGGTGAAAGTACCCTACGCATCTGCGTTTTCTGAAAGATTTAATTAAGGGATTTAGTGAGTCTAGATGTTTGGTGGTGATTAGTATGGAGTCTAGGTAATCCATGGTGGGTTATATGAACCTTAGACATCCATCATATGTGTGTTACATGGACTATGGATTTTAGCTTGGTCGCGTGTAACGTGATTGTTATTTTTGTGATATAGATTTGTGTGTTGATAACTTGGAAGCTGCGGAGTTGAGGTGAGTTCATAGTCCCATATTTTTACTTTGTTTTAAACTTGGGATGGAGATGATGCTTGTATTTAAATTGTTTTGAGATTACTGTGATTATGTGTTTAATAAAAGGCATGGACGTGTAATTGTTATTATACTTTTACTGCATGTTATTGTGGTGTTTAATTGTGGTGATTATTTGAGTGGGAAAGTCCTAGTGGCTCTACTCATTATAATTATCTTGGATCGGTGGGCGCGTTCCGTCCCAATTGTGGTGGTATTTGGATTTGGTGGGCATGTTCCGTCCCAATTGATGTGGTGTTTGGATCGGTGGGCACGTTCCGTCCCAAATTTTGGATCGGTGGGCACGTTCCTTCCCGTAAGCTGTGATTGCATGTTAGTTGTATGATAACTTTACTTTTACTGTCCTGCAATGCTATACTATGTTTTATAATCACAGTAAATCGATAATCGAGGTGTTTTGTGTGTCTTAAACCTATGAATCTCACAAACATTATGTTGACGTTTTAAGCATCATTTTCAGGTGAGCATTCTAAGGCTAAGATAGAAGGGCGCGATTAGAAGAGACCTAGTTTGCATTGAGGATGGCTTATCTTTGAGTTTAGTTTGATTAAGATGGATTTTGTTTGTGATACTTGAATTGTCTTTCACATTTATTTTATGTTTTAATGGAGATACCTTGGAGATTGTTTTGGATATTTATTTTGGGGTATCGTTACGACACTTTGTGTTTGTACTTTGCTCTATTTATTTGCATGTAGTATTTTCTCTATTTAGACACCAAGTGTTGTGATGATATCCATGATGTTGCACTCGCGTTTCCGCCATTGGCGAGGTGTGACAGATTGGTATCAGAGACTTGGTTATAGAGAAGTAGGTGGTTGAACCTAGACTATAACCTAGGAGTCCCTCATATAGTTGCATTTAGGGCCTATGTGTGAGTATGGTATTTTATGTGTCTATTTTTCTTGAGTTTATGAGTAGTTTCGTCGAGTTTCGGACGTCAATTGGACCCTCATACTTAGTATTGTATACGTCGACCTCCCTCGCGTAAAAAGTTTCGTTGGGCTGTCATTTTGCTACCGGTTGTAAGGGAAGTGGTAGGATGAAGCGGACTAACCGCAGAATCCGAGTTCCCGCTAGCATAAATCTATGTTCGGACAAGGATGGGATGTATATGGAAAACATTGATGGAGAAGAAGTGGAGAGGTTTGCAATCACGGTGACAGTTGGAGATGGAGCCGATACCAAGTACTCTAGGAAGTGTCCTCACTTCTCATATGAAGGAAAGGTGGTTCTGTCTAAACCTCGTGAGTTGTATGTACTTGTGGATCATGCGGAGTTGGAAGAGAGAAACAGGAATGGCTGGTTGAGCAAAAATGAAGGGGAGTTAGGATGGACTGACGTGGTATCGGATCTGGAGTCCGCAGCAGGTAGTAAGTTTAACCTATCTGAGTGGGGATGCAAGTGCGAGAGTGGAGTTTGAGCCATTTTGCGACGTCTTTTGTTTTGTGTCATGTTTTGGAATTCTTATATTGTCTTTTACCGTCGGGAGCCATGTTGGAGCACGATTACTCCTGAATATTGGATCAGTTTTATCTATGTGATTTTGACTATAGAGTTAAGTGGTCATTGGATTTGTTCCATGATCGTTGGAATTGTTCCATGTGAGATGATTGTTCACATGAAGTGTGGTCATATGAGGAAGTACACTTGTGAAAGGGAGCATAGATAATTATGGTGGCCAACATAATTATACATGCTTCACAACACAAGTGGACTTGCAAGTATGATAACATGGATTGTGCTGTGTATTAGGTGCTATGTGATATATGTGCATCATCATTGAGATGTGCAGTTTTGGAAGCAAGTATGCATGTGGAATAGGCCTTATAACTATGGTCGCGAACATAATTATAAGGGTATCACACACGTGGACTTGTAACCATGATTACATTGATTGATGTTTGTTGTTATATGTTGGGGTAGGTGTTATGTGATATCATGTTGATGATGGTTGTAGGGTTAGAGATGTATTCTCTTAACCGTTTGGGAAATCGTTGTATGTGGGAGTGTGTGGGTGGTAGGATTCCATTCTACCTATCATATACTAATACCTCGATTGTCCGTTGGTACTAATGTTGTGATATTTAAGTTGGTTCGTTTGCTAGACTATTGAATGATGAGCCTAGTGAACTTAAACCTAGTATTGTGATTGAAATAGCTAGTTGTTAGACCCGTTTCCCGGGTAGTGGGACCCCACCCTAGACGAAATGGACCGGGTCTAAATGTGGTTGGTTAAGGGCAAATGGTTATGGAGTTAACTGTTAAGTGTTAATCTGTTATGGCCAAGATGCGGCGCATCTAGGGAATACATGCGGCGTATGGTAGAATGGAAAGTAGAACCGACTTGTTATAGTCCATGCGCCGTATTGGAGAAGGAGATACGGCGTATATAAGGGGTAGCATGGATGCGGCGCATCTATGCAGATAGATGCGGCGCATCGACCTTAAATAAGCAGAAATGACAGAATTGCCCTTGTAGCTAGAATCTTCCCCATTTATCTATAAGTTTCCACACTCTCCTGTAAAAGAGAGTGTGTTTCTGTGGGTGTCGAACCAAGGAGAAAAGGAGGGAAAGGTAGAGCTAGGGATGGCTTTTAATGAAGAGGATAAAGAACCTATGTTGATGACCCTTCTTAGCTTTGATTAGCAAGTAAGTAATCCCTCTCAAGTTAGTGATTTAAGTGGGAAATCATCATATGATGTGGGTATGATCATATGATGATTTGGTTAGCAAAATGATTATGTTTTGATGGGTTTGATAACCCTTGTTATGTGATTTATTGTTATGATGTTAGGTTTTTATTATTTATGAAGGAAGATGATGATGATGATGGAAGCTTGTGTTATTGATGATGTTCTTGATGATATATAGCTTGGATTGAGGTAAGTAAAATGATAGTAACATGTGATATATGGATGTCTAACATATGTGTTATGTATGTTGTATGGCAAAGTGGTATAGATTATGGGATATGACTATGTGATGCTATGAATGTGGTTTATGTGATGATTTGATGCTATGTTATAGGATGTTATGTGCTAGATGAGTTATGGGTTGTAAGCCCGTCAAGTAAGTGTTTATGTATATGATGCATCATGTAGATTGAAGTATGATTATATGTTATTATTGTTTTACTTACTAAGCGTTATCGCTTACGGTTTAGTTGTCTAACCGTTTTGTAGGTGTTTATGCTATGGCTTGGATGTAAGGATGTAGGGGTTTAAAGCATGGTTATGCAAAATGGGTAGCTTTGGTAAGATTGTAGAGCTTAGGTAGATACCGAGCTCTCGTGTATAAGTTTGTACCCCCGTGAGTCAAGTAATGCTTTGAAATGGGTAAATAAGTGTTAGATTCTATGTCAAGTGTTTTGTAATGAATTGGAAGTCAATTGGTATGTTAAAGTATGTTTTATGTGTTTATGGGTTAAGTTAAGGGGGTGTTTGGCTAATGTGTAAAATGTACCCATTTTGGAGTCCAACGGGTCAATTGCCGTGTATTATAGTTGGATATGGTTTTGAATGTAAAGGGAGTGTTTTGATACAAGTTATAGTGTTGTAAAAGGTGTCAAAGTGGATTGTGTAGTGTGTTGAGTATATGCAGGTCTTCCTGCTGATGTTCTGTCTAAATTGGTCGATGCGGCGTATCTAGCATATTAGATGCGGCGTATCAGAAGTTTAAGGTGATGCGGCGTATCAGAGGTTTAAGGTGATGCGGCGTACCATATCCGGTTGATACGGCGCATTGGTTTCTCAGTGTTGATACGGCGTATCCCTCAAAAGGGATACGGCGTATCGTTGGTCACAGAAGGTCGTTTGGTTGTGTTATTAAAATTGTGTGAAGTGTTTAGAAAGAGTTGTCGAGTATATGTTCTTGCAAGTATTTTAAAGAGTTAAATATTATATGTTCTGGCATTTGAATGAAGAATTTGGATGAGTCCGTTAAAGTCAAACATTTCCGCGTCAAAAGTCAAAGTTTTTAGTATAAGCGGGCACGGGGTGTAACAAATTGGTATCAGAGCTTCGGTTTAAGTGAATTAGGTTTCCACTATAGGGTGCCTAGTCTTAAACCACTCGTAGAAGCCTTGGACATAAGTGTTAGATTGCGCGGAAACTAATTGCTAAGCGTTAGACAAATTATGTTTTATGTTAAGTTGAGCCTATTGATGATAGGGGATGTATGTATGTTATAGTGTTGTTGAGTATGAGATACAAGTCCATGGGGACTTGAGATGTTTAGATCATTAGTTGGCCGAGTACCTCGGTTGGTGCCGGTGTTGGTATTGTGATTATGTGATGTAAGTTCGTGGAGGACTTGAAATGTTTATATGATTAGATAGCCGTGCACCTTGGTTGGTGTCGGGGATTGTATTGTGTTATGTGAATGTATGATAGAGTTAGAGTTATGAATGCGAGTAGCAAGGCTAAGTGGTATTAGAGACGGGTTGGTAAGTGAACTAAGGTTTATGATACCTTAGTTATAAGATGGGCTATTGTAACACCCCCAAATTTGGTTTGTGGCAGCGGAAAAGTAATTTGGGTGTTACTGTGAGGATCGAAGTTTAAATCTCAGAAAACGGCCCGAAAAGGGCGTTTTGAAAGTTATATGTCATTCAAAATAATATTTTCGATACAAAGGTAAATTATTTGATTTGAAAATCCCATAAAAAGATATGATAATTTGGAGAGAATGACATATTTGATTTTACACCATTAAAGTTATCAGAGTAAAGGATGCCCGCTCCGTGTCTTGTCCTGCTACGTTAATTACCTGAGATAAACATGCTTAAAATGTCAACACAATGGTTGGTGAGTTCGTGGAGTTTATAGAAAATAACTTTATTTGAAAGGTGTATAGTGATTTTCGAAATAAATAATAGTTCTTCATTTATTAATAAGTCGCGTTGAATAAAAATTCACAAGTATTTCATGTATGACCTCAAACGGTCATAAGTTTCAAATTATAGATGAATAGGAGCTACGTTGTTATATGCTCGAAGTGATATATTGGATTAGCCTTTGAAAGTGACTATATACTAAGCCTTTTTAGTTATCTTTATAGACTTCTCAATTTAAATCACATATGATAACAGCTAAAATTCATGTACGAGATTCATAATCATATCACGTAAAGTAATAATAGTCTAAAGTCTGAAATCTATTAATGTAAAGTGGTGGTCTCTAATACAGCTGTATCCTAGGATATATATATGAAACATTCATATATAACATTATATTGCCATCGGCCTCATGAAGCGCAAAGCGTTAACAAAGTACCGTAAAACGGAGGTGATCATCAAATTAATGATGAAAAATTGGCCCTCGAGTAATAGGTGAATCGCCATTTCCTATTTTTCTCAAATATAGCGCATCGCGACTAATACGACTAGCGGTTAAGCATTCCGTCCTAGTATTAGTGGGATAGGTTGTCAGTCCACCAACAGGTTTCGAAGCTGTTGCTATATTCGCGCTCACCGCAGTGATTAATGGCTCATGATAAAGGGACTTTTTGGCAATAAAGTAAGCTTAGGCAATATGGGTCTCAAAGTTCATAAAATATACATATTCTGATCTTGGCAATTATTTCTAATGGAATATAGAAATATCATAACGAGTAACAGTTCATTCATTTGTTATATGAATACATATGGTGAATTTCAGTATCATGTTACGTCAAGTACTTCAGAGATGTTATGTTTCAAGTTCCATGTTTAAGATAGACAAACTATTTGCACATATATTGAGCATATATTCTTTTCAAGTATGATTCGAATAGATAAAGCATAGTTAATAATTTCGAGTAAGTCATAAGAGATTTCAAGTAGTATAAAACAGTTAAAGCATGTATCTCCCCCAAAAGAGTTATTAAAACAAGTGTGAAAAGTAGGGGCCACGACTCACCTGGAGCGTATCCGGCAAGATGAAATTATAAGATCAAGTAAACGATCACGAAAACTTCTTCAATACTAGACCTGAATATAAGCGAAGTCTAAGAGTCTAATTTTTCTACTAATAATGAATGCGGGAAGGATGAATCGTATAACGATTTGATCGGTGATGTGAGTGAGTGATATGCTTAAAATGCCTCAAGTCAAAAATATAATATATCTATAATATTATCTCGGTTCTTATCTCAATCGACCCAAAATATTACTTTCTCGAAATATGCTGAAATAATATGCAAGTGAGGTCGCTAATATTTCTAATAGCGAAACTATAAATAATGCATAACTTATAATGAAAAATGCATTTGAAATGAAGGGTGTAAAATGAAAATAAACTAAGAATGTCAAGTGAAATTAAATAAGTCCTTGTTCTTTTCAGAGTTTATACTTTTTAGTCTAACTGTGGTTGCGTTACGTCGTTAGTCCTCGGTTAGGTCCAAAGTCCATAATAGTCCAAATCTTGTCCATATGTCCATATAAGGCTCGGAGTTCAATGGTATGTCAATTTAAGTCCTTTGTTAACTGTTTTCATAGCTTCAGTCCATAAGTTTCTCAGGTTGGCAGTTTTGGTCCTTCCGGTTAACTCGCGTTACATTTTTAGTCCTTTTTGCATAAAAATGAAGGGTAAATTATTCTGAAAATTTCTATAACTTTATTAGGCTTATTACAACTTATTTAAACTGCTTACTTCAGAAAATAGCTTATTTTGGCTTAATGGGCTTTTTAAGCAAAACGTTAAGGCCCGTTAACATTTAAATGGCTAATTGGGTTTAAAAGCTTATTGGGTTTTGACTTGGGCTCACGAATGGATTTTTAAAGATAGTTCCAGTGGGCTTATCAAAGGTTTATCTGATTTGGTTTAATGGCTAGTTAAAAACCCACGTTTTGAATGTATAAAAATGCTTGGTCCTATATAACGTTTTTGGAATGAGATTTCTAAAGGGTGCTTGTGATTTTAGGGCTATGTAATTTACCTTTATCTCAAAAGTTCCACTTTACTAGTGTATGCATATGTTTTTATGAGATCAAAGTAAGTTAGCATGAGGTTAACATTTTATACGTATGACTTATATTGGTGAGTTTTATGGTTTTGTGACTAACGTGCGTGTGATAACGATTCATTATGTTTTTAAAAGAGTGTGAGCAAAATAAGGCAAGTTATGTTCACGTTTCCTAGCCAACCGTTAAGGTGGAAATTACTATCTATGTTCAATGAATAAAGGAGAGCGTTTTTATATTAAAATGAAACTTGTAAGTGTGATGTTTACATAAAATGATACATTAGTGTGCCTGTGAGGTATGTGTTTTTATTCATTAGCCAACCCAAAGGATTTGGTGGTCATTCTACGTATGTTATGGATTAAAGAAAACGCAAAAGGAATTGAAACTATGCGACTACATGATCGACGTGAACCAGTGCGATATATGAAATGGTTTTAGATAAAAGAAAGAATAGAAAAAGAATCAAGTGTGACTTACAACACATCTCGAGATGGAATATTGATTGGAAACAAGGAAATGGAATGGTAGCTCTTGTGATTGATCGCCAAGGAGCTGAGTTAGCTCGTTACGTATGAGAGGCGACTTCAGAAGCTTGTGAAAGGCCTTAACCTTCTTCAATGATTTGAACAGGAGGGTTTCTCGGGGTATATATTTGAAGGTAATCGATTTATAGGTGAGGTAGAGTGAGAGTTATCAAGTTGATATGTGAGGGTGTTTGCTTATATAGAATCAGATATCAAAATATTATACGCGTATATAGTTAGCATGTTATGGCAATGGATGTTACACGTACTTAGACATATTTGAATGGAAGATTGCATGGCACAAAATTTATACACGTTCATAAGATTACTGTATTCCAAATGTATACACGTTTCAATATTGTATGTTATGGTTAGTTCATATTACACGTACATATACTTTGAATTGGAAAGATTGCATGATAATAGTCCTTACACGTTCACATTGCATGTTTTGGCAATTCTTGTAGCAAATATTAGCTACACTTCTATATTTAATTTAGTTTGAGGTATAGTTTGATTCCGGTAATTACTAATGTTAAGTCCTTAAGTCGCGAAACTTAAAACTAGGTAACGTAAAAATATATCGTTTATAAAAATGTCAAAGTTTATTAATATACTCCAACTAAAAATATTAGACGTGTAACAAGTTTGACGGAGAGCGTATACGTTAATAAAATCTAATAGGGTTCAGTATTCGTATTACGTAAAGAGTATAATGTAAAATAAAAATAAAAATATCAAAGTGACAATAGTTCATATAAAATATATAGACTTATACAAATCTTGTGTTGGTCGTGAGTATAGTATAATAAAGAAAATTTTAAATTTCCCCGTAAAAATGGGCCTTGTTAGACGGGAAGTTGAGGTTATTATAAATTAACAAAGATTATCGTAACGGATTTTTGTAGGATCTTACAGCTATTGCTTGTGGTTAGTTAGAAGGTCGATGCCTAGACATTGCTTGGTTATGCAATGTGGTATATGATGCCATAGACTATGTGAATTGATTTTGATTTTGAATGTTTTAACACTTGTTGGATAAGTGTTAAGCGTTATGATATGATTGCTTATATGATGTTAAGTGTTATGGTATGATTGATTTTGTGATGATAAGTCTATGGTAAGTTATAGTATGTTTAAGCTTTATGTGATGTGCTTGAGAGCACGTTTGTATTGAAGGGTATGAGTTGAGATAGATGCCTTAGAATGTGTGTGTTATGTGTTGACCTAGTTGTGGCCGGTAAAGCTAAAAAGAAAACATTGATATGTGATTAGAGTTAAGAAGCATGCTAATAATTTGAAAAAGTATAAATGCTTAAAAAGATTGAGATAAGTAAGAAGTGAATAGTAAAGTATGTTTATAGCTTGAATGCTTAACAGACGCATTGAGTTAATTGTGATTTTTGTTTTGCAATGAATGAATAGATGCTTGAAGCATGATTTATTATATGCTAAATAAAATGAGAAAGTTAAAGAGTATAGCTAAGACATGATGAGATCATGTGCATGTAAAACATGAAAACTAAAAGGTGTTAATAATAAATGAATAGAAATGATGAATGAGATATAGATTGTGCTAGAAGTCATAGGTGACTTGAAGTGCGCTAGAAAGAGTTGTGAAACATGAATGTGATCATGTTAATATATTTGAATATGTAAGATGAAATTAAAGAAAGTGTTACAGAATAAACCTATGTAAGGTTTGTATGCATACAAGTTGAATAAACTAAATAAAGTGACAGTATGAAGTGAGAATATGGTCAACAAGGGTTGACGGGTAATAGTAAGAGTGTGTTGTAAGAACACGTAGAATTGTGTAAGTTGTAATGAATAAGCATTACATATAAATTGTCTAAATAAAAATGGCACATAGTTAGTGTATGAGTCAACTTGGGGTTGACGGGTGAAAGATAAGTGGCAATGTGAAAATGCGATGATAATAAATGTGCAAGTGTTATATAGAAACTTGTTTAGATGATAGTAAGCATGATAGTGAATGTTGAGATTGCGTAAGGCAAAGAAAATTGAATAAGTGATAGTGTGTGCCTAGTGATAGAAGTATATGAAAGATAAAATAAGAAAAGATGATAAGACAGATATAGCTTGGATCCAATGCTCTAGTTTTGGCATCCTTTGGGATGGCCTAGCTTGTCTTTTATGGCATGATGTATAGTTTGCCTTCATGGCATTTGATGAAGCGAAAATTGTATCGCTTTTAGGGGGTCATTTAAGCCCTAAATCGTATTTATTTGATTAAATATTGCCCTAAATCGTTCCTTTTGTCATTTTAGGTACTTTGGAGAAGAAATCTGGAAAAGGAAGCATTTTGGACGTTTTTGGAGCATAAAAGTGAAGAAAACGACAAAGTCTCAAAATCTGCTGGAAAAGTACCTGTGACGGCGTCAAGCCCCAGTGTGACGCCGTCAACCCTTGATAAGCCAGAGAGGATTTTGGAAGATTAAAGGGGGACGGCGTCAAGAAGGTCGTCAAGCCTTGATAAGCCAGAGAGGATTTTGGAAGATTAAAGGGGGACGGCGTCAGATCTATTTTCCTATATATACTTTCATAATTTTTAGTCATTAGTGTGCAACTTTGTGAGGAGAAACCCTAAGACGATTTTTCTGCCATTTTTAAGGGTTTTATACCCTTGGATCTCCCATGTTCAATTGAAGATAAGTAATCAATTAATCATTCAATATGTCTATGTGTTGTTTGATTATATCTTGTTCTTGTCTTTTATTTAACATGCTAGGCTAGATTTATCTTGTGTTTGCTTAGATCTAATGAAACCTAACTATTGATTATTGGTTGTTGGTGTGTTATTGATTGTATTGGATGATTGTTTATCGATGTTAGGCTTAAGAAAACTGGCTAACCTCCTATACGGTAACTTGCTTGAACGTCTTAAGAAACATGAACCAATGCGTACTAAGGTTTTTATGGTTGTATTTAATGCATGAGCGAATTCTAGTGATCCCATGTTAGGAGCTTCTTAGCCGGCTCGACATAGGAGTGAAGTAGGAGCTTATAGAGTTGGGGAAGTACGTACGCCACCCCACGATTGGTATTAAGGAATACACCCGTCATCCACGCAATTAATACACACTAATCAACCGGTAAAAGATAGTTAGGGAGTAAGGAAATCTAAGTAAACACATTTCTCTCCATATAAGTTCCACAACCTTTTTATTTTCAGTTATTTTATATTATTTGCATTTGTAGTTATTTGGGTTAGTTGACTAGCAACTAATTCCGCCCACTCCTTCAAACCCGAGATTTTACTTGCTTTTAAAAAATATAAAAAAATACAAAAAGAATCGTCCCTCACCCTTAGACCTATTAGAATAGTTTTTCAATCCTAACGACGCTATTCCCCTAGAGAACGATCAATCCCCCGGTACTTGCCACTACACTATACTACATCGGTCAGGTACACTGCCTGGTGGGGATTGCAAGCCTCTTGAGATCCCTCGAGAGGTAAAACCTGTTGTAAGGTCGCAAAACCACGCATCAAGTTTTTGGCGCCGCTGCCGGGGAATAGTTATTGTTTAGGTTGAATTTTTATTTTATTAGGTCTACTCATTAGATTCCTATCTTAGTGAGATTTTTACTTTCTTTTTATTAGCTTTCTTGTAGTTTATCTTTTTCTTTGTGCCCTTTGTTTGTAAAACCATTTTCATTTGTCACTATGGCGGATGAAACTCCATTTAGATCATTGACAATAGAGGAACAACTATATTTCACTAATAGATTTGCTTCCTATCATTCCAATGAATTTTTGTGTGCTCTTAGTGATTTCCAAGAGGAGTTGGGGGTAAAGTTAGATGGGTTTAATGAATTCTATGCATGTGTGATTTCTATTAGACGATCATTATCAGGATCAATTCCTTTTAGTAAGACCCTTTGGATGAATTTTGAGGAAAGCTTCCTAATCATGACCCATAAGTGGAACGAATTAGTGGATTTGTATGAGCAAAAAGACCTAGTTTCTAAGAACATGGACTTAGAGTCAAACCAAGATTCTGAGACGGTTAGAGTTGAGCCACCTAGCTGCATGTCATGGTTAGGCACTACCATAATACAGGGTGAACACTTAGGTGATCTTGATGTGATGGAAGATCAAGCCGAGCATGATCACATTGATCAAAAAGACCTAGGTTTTATGATCGATGACGATGAATCTCAAGAAACACATGATGAATCTTTTGGGCAATTTGAATATAGCAGTCAGAATATTGAGGATGATCCTTATGATTCGGATATAGAAGTTGAGATGCCTAGAGAAGCACTTGAGATACTAGGGAAAATGTTAGGGTTAGATTCTACTAAAACACATGATGAGGATATAGGTGATCTTGACACAAGGAATGATGAGGTAAGTAACATAAGCCCACCAAGTACCCCGCAAGTCCTACCATCATTTGAGGCACACACACCGCCCGTGACTTACCCGGAAGAAGTAGAAGAGACTTTAGGAACCCCAATAGAGGTAGAGCCCTTGGACCAAACACAACTAGAAGAAATAGGTTTGAATGCTTTTAGTGATCACAACCTTTCTTTTAGTCCTATGGAAGTTCCTAGTTTTGATGAGCCGGAGCCTCAACCAAAACCGTTACCTAATCTTCCATCCTTGGATGAAAAGTTAGGAATTGAATTAGGTCCCAATCCACCCATCAAAACATATAGTCCGGGTAGTCTTAAGTTTAAGGTAGTAGACATTAAGCCTTATAGTGAGGAAGACAATATAGGAGTGAACCATGACCTTACATACTTACATCACCCATTTATGATTGATCACAAGAAACATTATGGGTTTAAACCGGGTTTATTAGGTCAAAGTAGATTCTTAACTTGGAGTCTCTCGAAGTTGATAGGAGATGATCCCTTTTTAGGAGAAAATCTTAATCCGCCCACTAACCCAATTGAATTAGGTAAGGTTATGATGTTAGGATCCCGCATCTTTGAGTATATAATTCATCCACCACTCTTTCCTCACGCGGCATACTTCCACCAAGATGGTGTGTATCGCTACTATCACCCGCACTTAATCCTAAGTGTAGGAAAAACCTCCCCTATTTCCGTTAAATAAGGGTAGAGTCAGGCTCGTGACTCGAACAAAAACAAGCGCTTCTTGGGAGGCAACCCAAGCTTTATTTGCTTTGTGTGTTTATTTATTTGTTTGTTTGATTTTATTTGCTTCCGTATGTATGTTTAATTTTTATTATTATTGACTCATGTTCGAAACTAAATTGTGAAAATGCTTTATCTTGTTTTTAACTTCGTCTTAACTACATATAAAGGTATTTTGCAAAAGTTAAGTGTAAGGGAAATCCAAATCGGTTTATTAGAACAAATGAACATGAATCGTAACAATAATAAATTAACATACATATTAGTAATTGTTTGAGTCAAATGCTTGTATCGAGTCATAATGATATTTTGCAGGATTTCCAGGAAGTAAGGTATAGGTTTCTCCAGAAATTTTCCAGAAACTTAACATGAGAATTCTGTCAGATCATTTCTGAGGCGTCAGGCCTCACAACCTGACGGCTCAGGTCTACAACTGACGCGTCAGTTTTAATTTTCTGAAATTTTTGAAAGTTTTGATTTTCTTCCGGAATCATAAAATGCTTTATTAAATCTCTAACTTATAAACTCCAGGAATCTGCAAAATAATCATTCCACAAGCACTATATCCTTATACAGATTTATCCCGCCGATGTTATGCAGGTTTTCGTGTTTGTTTTCTCAGGTTTAAAAGGTTATTTTGGACAAGGAGATGTATGTGGAATCAAGCTTTTGGCGCTGCTTTAATCTTGAAGCTTCAACATTACCTTGGAAGAAGATCTAACCATGTTACCCCTTTATCCACCGAGCGAATCAGGGGAGTATTTGTTTTCATTCTTTTACCTTATTTACTTTTACATCTTGTTATTTGAACATTGGGGACAATGTTCATCTTAAGTGTAAGGGGGGGTAAAGTACGATACCTTAGAGAATGCTATTACGCTTGATTTTTCGTTTGCTTGATGGTAGATGTGTAATAAAACTGAGAGAAATACCTGTTAGGGTAATTTTAGTGCCAAATTTAAATTTTTTTACAACATATAGGAGTGAAACTTTGGTCTTAATGAGCGTCTCACGGATAGGAGTTATATGACTAGCACAAAACTGTACCACTAAAAAATTTTCCACCCCCAAATATGTGAGGTTCGCCCCTAGAATTGGTAGGAAAAGCATTTATGCTATGATGTGTGTACCGGTAGCACTTAGATTCTAGAACTTGCGTTAGGACCATTCCGAGGCCACAAGTGAGACTACATTCGTGTAGTTAGATTTACTATATGATAAGAGGCATTAGGATTAACCCATTGTTTTACACCTGTGTTTTTGTTATAATTACATTGGCTACATTGGTCAAGTAATTCTCCCACACCTTTTGCGTTGTACTCATTTTTAGTACACGATACCCCTAGTACACCCCTCAGAGCCTATCTTTTCATTTCTAACTTTAAGCATTTTACTTAAAGTAAGAATTTGTTTACACCCCACTTAAATGTACACCCAAATCGCCTTAGCCTACCTTGTATGCACTCATTTTTAGTGCATTATTGTGACAACATTTGTTTAAACCCCAAGTTAATTATCTAATTGATTACATGGTTGCTAAGTCGAGTCATATCCTTGTACATATTGTTTTGGGACGATTGGGACTCATGGGTAAAGTACTAGTGTAATGGAGTAATGGGGAAGAACAACATTATTACCCCCATATGTGCTAAATATTTTAAAAGTACTCCAAGTGTTTCAATTATCTTAATTCGAGTCATTAGAATAGTTAATTGTAAAGTTATGTAAAAGTTCAAGTGTAAGGGGAGAACCGAGGCCCCTATGATGTATTATTTTGGATGGTAGGGCAAGAGTGTATGTCAAAAAAAAAAAAAAAAAAAAAAAAAAAAAAGAGAAAAAGTAGAAAAAAAACATACGGACTACCATCCCGTTTCATTTTATGTTTATTTTATCTTTCTGTTATTTCTTTCATTAGCTTAAGTCGAGTCTAGTCTTGGCTTAGCAACGCCATATTGTACATGTAATTAATCAAGATCTTTAACTCGCCACCAGTAAAATATCCTTTATCCAACAAAACCGTGTTTATCATATCCCTACACCTAACGTTATAACCAGTTTAAAAGCCCTCTTTGATAGTTTATCTTAGGTGCTTACGCCTAGTGGAGGAGGTTTTTGATCCTTTCCCAAGCCTATGGTAATCTATTTGCTATGACAGGTAGTGAGAGATATTATTCATTTTCATTTATGAGATATACTTTTATGACACCTGAGAGATGTGAGTATCTAAACACTACTTGTGATGTGCTAGTCTGTAATCTCCGTGCTTATTATGATTAAAGTGGAACGACTATTTGTTGTAATTACTTTTATATTAGCGTTAAATGACCCCTAACTTGTATTTTGATTAGAATAAAAGCGCATTTGCTTGAGGACAAGCAAATCTCAAGTGTAAGGGTATTTGATGAAGCGAAAAGTGTACCGCTTTTAGGGGGTCATTTAAGCCCTAAATCGTATTTATTTGATCAAATATTGCCCTAAATCGTTCCTTTTGTCATTTTAGGTACTTTGGAGAAGAAATCTGGAAAAGGAAGCATTTTGGACATTTTTGGAGCATAAAAGTGAAGAAAACGACAAAGTCTCAAAATCGGCTGGAAAAGTACCTGTGACGGCGTCAAGCCCTAGTGTGACGCCGTCAACCCTTCATAAGCCAGAGAGGATTTTGGAAGATTAAAGGGGGACGGCGTCAAGAAGGTCGTCAACCCTTGATAAGCCAGAGTGGATTTTGGACGATTAAAAGGGGACGGCGTCAAGAAGGCCATCAAGAAACCCTAACCGCGGCGAGGTGACGACGTCACGCTCTATAACGTGACGCCGTCAGATCTGTTTTCCTATATATACTTTCATAATTTTTAGTCATTAGTGTGCAACTTTGTGAGGAGAAACCCTAAGACGATTTTTCTGCCATTTTTAAGGGTTTTATACCCTTGGATCTCCCATGTTCAATTGAAGATAAGTAATCAATTAATCATTCAATATGTCTATGTGTTGTTTGATTATATCTTGTTCTTGTCTTTTATTTAACATGCTAGGCTAGATTTATCTTGTGTTTGCTTAGATCTAATGAAACCTAACTATTGATTATTGGTTGTTGGTGTGTTATTAATTGTATTGGATGATTGTTTATCGATGTTAGGCTTAAGAAAACTGGCTAACCTCCTATACGGTAACTTGCTTGAACGTCTTAAGAAACATGAACCAATGCGTACTAAGGTTTTTATGGTTGTATTTAATGCATGAGCGAATTCTAGTGATCCCATGTTAGGAGCTTCTTAGCCGGCTCGACATAGGAGTGAAGTAGGAGCTTATAGAGTTGGGGAAGTACGTAAGCCACCCCACGATTGGTATTAAGGAATACACCCGTCATCCACGCAATTAATACACACTAATCAACCGGTAAAAGATAGTTAGGGAGTAAGGAAATCTAAGTAAACACATTTCTCTCCATATAAGTTCCACAACCTTTTTATTTTCAGTTATTTTATATTATTTGCATTTGTAGTTATTTGGGTTAGTTGACTAGCAACTAATTCCGCCCACTATTTCAAACCCGAGATTTTACTTGCTTTTAAAAAATATAAAAAAAATACAAAAAGAATCGTCCCTCACCCTTAGACCTATTAGAATAGTTTTTCAATCCTAACGACGCTATTCCCCTAGAGAACGATCAATCCCCCGGTACTTGCCACTACACTATACTACATCGGTCAGGTACACTGCCTGGTGGGGATTGCAAGCCTCTTGAGATTCCTCGAGAGGTAAAACCTGTTGTAAGGTCGCAAAACCACGCATCAGCATTATTGTATAGCTTGCCTTCACCGGCATGGTTGCCTACATCCTTGGCATGTGTTAAGATCCTTCGGGATGAATGTTAAAGATGGTATCCTTCGGGATGGCCATGTGATATAGTATGGTATCCTTCGGGATAGCCTAGCTTGCCTTATGGCATGGATGTTAAGCTTGCCTTATGGCATGGATGTTTGATGTTAGCTTGCCTTTATGGCAAGGTGGTTAGCTTGCCTTTATGGCATGGATGGAAAGTTAGTGAGATTGGATCCAAGGCTAGAAAAGATGGAAAGTAGATAAGTACGAGTGTTAGGTCGGAAGCGTATAAGTAGGATGGTTTATGGTTTCTTGATATAAATGGATTGGGACGCCTTTTCATTTGAATGAAGAAATTGTAAATCACCGAACCATGAATTTGTATTTCTTGATTTACATAGATCGGGACGCCTTTTTATGTGAATGAAGAATTACAAAAGAGTGGGCTTATGTGTAACCGATATGACATGAGTACGGATAGTGATATGAGATAGTAAAAACTAAAACCGGTTAGACGTCATAAGTAAAGATAAATACGAATAAAACTTCTAGTGGCGTTAAAATAATGTGTGAAACCCTAAGTTAGACGTCTAAATTGAATTATGTTTTAATTTGATAAGTTAAATTGTGAGCATTTCCAGAAATTTGATAAGAAAGTATGCTTAAGTGTTGTGTGTGTTAGATTTTTGAAGGTGCCGTTTGTATGGTACCTTGTGTATTTTGAGATAAGTTGCCGGTTTTTAGTATAGATGCGTATTTGATATTATGTGGAAGGTGAGAATTGCCGGATTTATGATATTAGGTCATGATCAGTGCATTGTTGAATGTCGTGCTATAGTGTGGAAGTGTGACCTCATATAGAGTCACAGTAGTAGATTTTCCCGGATGACAAGTAGTTGTTTCGGGAAATCTTAGAAAAGTTTATGATGAGAAGTGTGCTTTTAGCGGATTATGAGTTGTGTTTATGTCTAGTAAGAGTAGAATTTGCAAGATCATGTAGATCGTTGCAAGGAATTGGCCTAGAAAGCACGAGAATAAGGACTTGTATATGTTGTGAAGTTAGTTTTGGATAGTTTTGGACGAGAGATTTCGGGGACGAAATCTAAATAAGGGGGGTAGAATTGTTAGACCCGTTTCCCGGGTAGTGGGACCCCACCCTAGACGAAATGGACCGGGTCTAAATGTGGTTGGTTAAGGGCAAATGGTTATGGAGTTAACTGTTAAGTGTTAATCTGTTATGGCCAAGATGCGGCGCATCTAGGAAATACATGCGGCGTATGGTAGAATGGAAAGTAGAACCGACTTGTTATAGTCCATGCGCCGTATTGGAGAAGGAGATACGGCGTATATAAGGGGTAGCGTGGATGCGGCGCATCGACCTTAAATAAGCAGAAATGACAGAATTGCCCTTGTAGCTAGAATCTTCCCCATTTATCTATAAGTTTCCACACTCTCCTGTAAAAGAGAGTGTGTTTCTGTGGGTGTCGAACCAAGGAGAAAAGGAGGGAAAGGTAGAGCTAGGGATGGCTTTTAATGAAGAGGATAAAGAACCTATGTTGATGACCCTTCTTAGCTTTGATTAGCAAGTAAGTAATCCCTCTCAAGTTAGTGATTTAAGTGGGAAATCATCATATGATGTGGGTATGATCATATGATGATTTGGTTAGCAAAATGATTATGTTTTGATGGGTTTGATAACCCTTGTTATGTGATTTATTGTTATGATGTTAGGTTTTTATTATTTATGAAGGAAGATGATGATGATGATGGAAGCTTGTGTTATTGATGATGTTCTTGATGATATATAGCTTGGATTGAGGTAAGTAAAATGATAGTAACATGTGATATATGGATGTCTGATTCGTTCAATTATAGTCCAAGGAATTGCAAAAGAAAATATGCAAAACCCGAGTCGTTTGTCCTGACGAATATCGAATGGAATTTGTGTTCCCGGGACGTGATTCGTGTAGTGAATGAGAAAAAGAGTGAGAATTGTGATTTTTAAACTAGAATAACAATCATAAAGCACAAATAACCTAAAACGCAATCTAATCTAAAAACTAGTAGCAAGGAAATAATCTAAAGTTAACGATAAAAGATAACAACTAAAAAAAAAAGATAAACTAGATTATACTAAGCAAGCAAAATAAGAAATTTATAATAAAGAGATATACTTGTTAAGCAAATTATTACGATCCTTAAGTGTGGTTTATTATTTCAATTAAGTCCTCTATTGATGAATTAATATCTTTTATAAATAATCATTTTCTCACAACGTTGGTTTATTTTGAAAACAATTTCATAAAGAGATATCAATATCTAAATTAAAACCCAATTATTTTCACGGCTTTTGCCCGCTCAAATAACCAAAATTTCAATCTAAGTAACTTAAAATTACTAACCAATATATTTTATAATTTTTAAAACCACACTTAATTCACGGAATAATCTACTCAACAAGTATATAAAAATCTACTCACTACACATATTAACTAAGCTAACAATACCAAATAATCCAACATTAATAAGCATATTTCTACACTAAGTATTTAAAGTAAATTAATTAAAAGTGAAAAAGGTAAGAAAATAGAACCCGATCTAACGCGACGAGAATGATAAACCACCCGATTTTATAAACTTATCAAACCCCAAAGTTTATTCCTTTATTAGCTTGTATTTATCCAAATAATCAATAAAGTTATAAACTTTATTCACTATTTAGATTAATAGAAACAAAGAAAGCTACAAACTTTGGTTAGTAAATAAGCTTATAAAACCCATAAGCTCCTCGCCTTATGATGAGATGAATGAGAGACAAAGAAAAATCAAAACTTTATTAGGAATAAGCAATAATAATGACCAATTAAGCTATGGAAGAGCTTATTGGTTGAGAAAACTACAAACTTTTAAAATTAATAAGCTAAAAACTAATAAAGTGGAAAACTTTTTAAACTAAAAATTGTAGATCTAGAGTGATAATCTAATGGATAGCTTTTAATAAAAGAAAAACTAATAAAAATCGAATATTTTTGGTTTTTTATAAAATAATTTGTAAAACAAATAGTAGATCTAAGTTTATTAAAGCATTTAAAACAAAGTAGTAAAAGAGTATTTATTAAGGAAACTAGATCTAAATAAGCTACAATAATCTATTAAGCTAAAATAGATTTTTAGATGAAAGAAAAAGAAAACAAAATAAAGAGATGAGAAGAATAGAATAAGCACTAAGTAATAAACATCTTCATTAATAAGCTAGAAAAGTTTTACAAATAAGCACTAGTAAAGAAGCTAAAACATATTAATCCTATTTAAGCTAAAAAAACAATAAAAAAAACTGCTACTGCTAATGAATAAAATTGTGCGGAGTCCTCCTCTATTGATAGTTCGTGTCCCCTTTTATAGCTGCTGATGGATGAATCTGGACTCAATAGCGTCTAGATACATTGCTCTAGACCCTTCCAGACAGCTCATTATGAGCTCGTCATTGGCGCCCACGTGTCATGCTCCCATTGGTCACTAAAACAGCTACTCTGCCACCTCGTACTGCCATGTCAGCTCTGCCACCTTGTACTGACAGCGTCACAGTGGACACGTGTCAGCCTCTGATTGGTCAGCCGCCTGCCACCTCGTACCTCGTTCTGACACCTGTCAGTCAGAATTGTCGGCGCCGTACCTGCAAAACCTCGTACCAATCATTAGTTCGGCGGCGGCGCCGCCACGTGTCACCGGTCAACGCCGATCAACGGGTCAAGTCGGGTCGGTAACTGGTTCGGGTCGGGTGCCACGTGGACCACTCAGGTTGTGCCACGTGGCAGGAGTATAAATACTCACTTTTGTCTCCCGCCGGACTCGAAACCGGGTCTCTCGTGTGAGAGTGAAACGCAATTGCCAGCTGAGCTAGGCAATGGTTTCAGATTTATGTGTATTAAATATTCTTTTAATCCCTTTTTTGACAGTTCAGCTTTCTTTTAAATAAAAAGGTTCAAAATATACTTTGACCTGTCAATTAAAGGCAGTTATGGCCCGGTTCAAAAAGTAAAGAAAGTACCCCCGGACTCATTTTTTCGTGCTCTTTCCATTCCCGTGCTCGGATTTGTCTATTTTGTCTTTCTTTTTTGTCCTTTTCTCATATCCGTTACCTGCACATTTAAAAACACAAAAACAAGCATATATTTGGCATTTCTAATATGTTTTTGGTCTTTTTAAGTCCGATTTTGGTCAAGAAAAGGTATGTGTTTAAGCACATACCAATGTCTAACATATGTGTTATGTATGTTGTATGGCAAAGTGGTATAGATTATGGGATATGACTATGTGATGCTATGAATGTGGTTTATGTGATGATTTGATGCTATGTTATAGGATGTTATGTGCTAGATGAGTTATGGGTTGTAAGCCCGTCAAGTAAGTGTTTATGTATATGATGCATCATGTGGATTGAAGTATGATTATATGTTATTATTGTTTTACTTACTAAGCGTTATCGCTTACGGTTTAGTTGTCTAACCGTTTTGTAGGTGTTTATGCTATGGCTTGGATGTAAGGATGTAGGGGTTTAAAGCATGGTTATGCAAAATGGGTAGCTTTGGTAAGATTGTAGTGCTTAGGTAGATATCGTGCTCTCATGTATAAGTTTGTACCCCCGTGAGTCAAGTAATGCTTTGAAATGGGTAAATAAGTGTTAGATTCTATGTCAAGTGTTTTGTAATGAATTGGAAGTCATTTGGTATGTTAAAGTATGTTTTATGTGTTTATGGGTTAAGTTAAGGGGGTGTTTGGCTAATGTGTAAAATGTACCCATTTTGGAGTCAAACGGGTCAATTGCCGTGTATTATAGTTGGATATGGTTTTGAATGTAAAGGGAGTGTTTTGATACAAGTTATAGTGTTGTAAAAGGTGTCAAAGTGGATTGTGTAGTGTGTTGAGTATATGCAGGTCTTCCTGCTGATGTTCTGTCTAAATTGGTCGATGCGGCGTATCTAGCATATTAGATGCGGCGTATCAGAAGTTTAAGGTGATGCGGCGTATCAGAGGTTTAAGGTGATGCGGCGTATCATATCCGTTTGATACGGCGCATTGGTCTCTCAGTGTTAATACGGCGTATCCCTCAAAAGGGATACGGCGTATCGTTGGTCACAGAAGGTCGTTTGGTTGTGTTATTAAAATTGTGTGAAGTGTTTAGAAAGAGTTGTCGAGTATATGTTCTTGCAAGTATTTTAAAGAGTTAAATATTATATGTTCTGGCATTTGAATGAAGAATTTGCATGAGTCCGTTAAAGTCAAACATTTCCGCGTCAAAAGTCAAAGTTTTTAGTATAAGTGGGCACGGGGTGTAACACTAGTGGTAAGGAGGTAGAGGTTGACAAGGTTACTCGTGGGTGTACTATAGTGCTAGAGAGTATCCCGTTCACAATTGATTTGATACCTTTAGGGCATGGGAGTTTTGATGTGGTGATAGGGATGAGCTGGTTGTCTAAGCATAGGGCCGAGGTCATATGCCACGAAAAGGTAGTTCGTATACCTTTGGAGAGTGGTGGTGTCCTTCGAATACAAGGAGAGTGCTTAGGGAAGGACTTGAAAACCCTTAAGACTGCGAAGGCTAAACGTAAGATAGAAGAGATTCCTGTGGTATGTGAGTTTCCTGACGTTTTCCTGAGGACTTGTCCGGATTGCCTCCAATCCGTCAAGTTGAATTCCGTATCGAGTTGGTTCCTGGAGCGGCACCTGTGGCGAAATCCCCATATCGTATAGCACCCTCTGAGATGCAGGGGTTGTCTGCACAGTTGCAAGAACTCTAGGAGAAGGGGTTTATTCGACCTAGTCATTCTCCGTGGGGAGCACCTGTGTTATTTGTTAAGATGAAGGAGGGTTCGTTCCGGATGTGTATTGACTATCGGGAACTGAACAAGTTAACGGTTAAGAATCGATATCCTCTTCCTAGGATTGATGATCTTTTTGACCAACTACAAGGAGCTCGGTTTTTCTCGAAGATTGATCTACGTTCTGGGTATCATCAGCTGAGAGTGCATGAGGAGGATATTCCGAAGACTGCTTTTAGGACGCGTTATGGACACTTTGAGTTCATGGTTATGCCATTTGGGCTGACAAATGCACCCGCGGTATTCATGGATTTAATGAATCGCGTTTGCAAGCCTTACTTGGATAAATTCGTGATTGTGTTCATAGACGACATTCTAATTTACTCTAAGTCGAAGGAGGAGCATGGAGAACATTTGAAGTTGATCCTTGGATTGCTGGAAAAGGAGAAATTGTACGCCAAGTTCTCAAAATGCGAGTTTTGGCTTGAGAAGGTACATTTTCTTGGACATGTGGTGAATAGTGAAGGAATTCATGTAGATCCTAGTAAGATAGAAGCGGTCAAGAACTGGAAGGCTCCTACGACACCGTCCGAGATACGCTCGTTCTTAGGATTGGCGGGTTATTATCGAAGATTTATAGCGAATTTTTCGAAGATTGCTAAACCCCTGACTTTGTTGACTCAGAAGAACAAGAAGTATGTTTGGGGAGAAGAGCAAGAGGTGGCTTTTCAGTCACTAAAGGATAGTTTGTGTAATGCACCTATTTTGACGTTACATGATGGGTTAGATGATTTCGTTGTGTATTGTGATGCGTCGAATCAAGGATTTGGGTGTGTACTAATGCAGAGGGGTAAGGTGATAGCTTATGCATCCCGACAACTCAAGATTCATGAGAAAAATTATACCACTCATGATCTAGAGCTTGGTACGGTAGTATTTGCTCTCAAGAATTAGAGACATTATCTGTATGGCACAAAGAGTGTTGTTTATACAGATCATAAGAGTCTTCAGCATATTTCAGTCAGAAGGAGCTGAATATGTGACAAAGAAGGTGGATTGAGTTATTTAGTGATTATGATTGCGAGATTCGCTACCATCCTGGAAAGGCGAATGTGGTAGCTGATGCTTTAAGTAGAAAGGAGCGGATTAAGCCTAAGCGTGTGCGAGCGATGTGTATGACATTACAGTCGGGAATTAAGGGTAAGATATTAGCAGCACAAGAGGAAGCTCTTAAGGATGAGAATGCGACCGCTGAGATGCTGCGTGGATTGGATCAACAAATGGAGAAAAAGGAGGATGGTGGACTGTATTTCTTAGATAGAATATGGGTTCCATCGGTAGGAGGTGTAAGGAAGTTGATAATGGATGAGGCTCATAAGTCGAGATACTCGATTCATCCAGGATCGGACAAGATGTATTATGACCTTAGAGATGCTTACTGGTGGCCGGGAATGAAGAGGGAAATAGCTGAATATGTTAGCCAATGCTTGACTTGTTTGAAAGTTAAGGCTGAGCATCAGAAACCCTCTGGATTGTTACAGCAGCCGCCGATTCCTGAGTGGAAATGGGAGAGAATAACAATGGATTTTATTACTAAGTTGCCTAGAACAAGTAATGGACATGAGACGATATGGGTCATAGTGGACAGGTTGACGAAGTCTGCACATTTTCTGGCCATTCGTGAGGATTATAAGATGGAGAAGCTGGCGAGGATTTATATTAATGAGATTGTGGTGAGACATGGTGTGCCTGTGTCGATTATCTCTGATCGCGATAGTAGGGTTACCTCGCGATTCTGGCAATCGTTGCAAAAGGCGTTGGATACGCGTTTGGATATGAGCACTGCTTATCATCCACAGACTAATGGGCAAAGTGAGCGAATGATTCAGACCTTGGAGGATTTACTTAGAGCGTGTGCTATTGATTTTGGAGGAAGCTGGGATACTCATTTGCCTTTGGCTGAGTTTTCCTATAACAACAACTATCATTCCAGTATTAGGTGTGCACCATTTGAAATGTTGTATGGGAGGAAGTGTAGATCACCTATTCTATGGGCAGAGGTTGGAACAAGCAAACTAATTGGTCCTGAATTAGTGCAAGAGACTATGGATAAGGTGTTTCGGATTAAAGAAAGACTTAAGGCATCAAGAGATCGCCAAAAGAGTTATGCGGATAATCGCCGTAAGCCTTTAGAGTTTAGTGTAGGTGATTTTGTGATTTTGAAAGTGTCTCCAGGGAAGGGTGTTGTGCGTTTCGGTAAGAAAGGCAAATTAGCACCAATATATGTAGGACCGTTTGAAATTACGGAAAAAATCGGACCGGTGGCATATCTGTTGAGATTGCCTGAGGAATTAAGTAGTGTGCATGATACGTTTCACGTATCTAATCTGAAGAAATGTTTGGCGGAAGCTAGTTTTCATGTGCCACTAGATGAGATTAAGATTGACAAGACTCTTCACTTTGTTGAGGAACCTGTCGAGATCATGGATCGAGAGGTCAAGAGTATGAAACATGGTAAGATAGCGTTGGTAAAAGTACGTTGGAATTCAAAGCGTGGTCCTGAGTTTACTTGGGAACGTGAAGATCAGATGAGGACCAAGTACCCGAAGTTGTTTGCTGAAGAGATTGATGAGACAAGCTAATAAATCTCGGGACGCGATTTTCCTAAGTGGGGGATAATGTCACAACCGTGATTTTTAGCAGGTTAGTTTGACTAATAGTCTCAATCTATTTAACTCTTATTTGGTGTGTATTATGTGCTTACGTGTGATATAGGTGGTATATGGGTACGGATTATGGGTAATATGTACGTATGTTAGCACTAAATCCCTTGATGTGATATTTTCTTGATGAGTTGAGTAGTGTGAATTTTGGGGAAAGTTCATTTTGATCACCTTTGTGGTGTAGAAATGACTTGTGTAATTTTGGTGTTTTGTGGTTTTGCGTAACGAGTCTCCGTTCAATTATTTGAGCGTTAGTAAGTTACGTGGGGGTTATTTTTATGGAGTATACTTATGTTAAGTGTGAAAAATCTATTTTTGGAAACTTTATTTTGAAAATGATATTTTTCCGGTTTGTCGTAAAAACGAAGGTTTATCGCGTAAGGTGTTTAAATTGATATAGGGTTTTTATAAAATATCAAGAGTATAAGGTTTTGAGTGTAATAATTAAATTTAATAAAAAAAAATAAATATATATATATATATATATATATATATATATATATATATATATATATATATATATATATATATATATATATATATATATATATATATATATATATATATATATATATATATATATATGCTAGTGTCAAAGCCCGCCCGATGGGCGGGCATGACTTGTAATTTACGTAAATAGGGTTATGCTATTGTTATTTATGTACTATTTAGTATGAGTTGTCATGCCTCTTGATTAGCATAATTGGCAAACTTTGAGGTTTAGTTATGTTATATTGCCAAAAATTTTGTGTTTATGCATCTTTTATCATAAGTGGGAGTGTTTTATGTGTTATTTCAAAAGTTTTTGACAAAAACGTATTTGATACTTGTGCATGAGAAACTAAACCAAGTGTGTGAATTAAGATGGAGTTAAGTTTTGTAATGATGAAACCTGTTCAGTTCCAATCCAGTTTAGTTATATACATTGCATAAGTATTTGTTTCATATTTAATAATCTCTATTAATTTCTATAAACCAAAAAATCCTCTCTGACCTAACAATCAAATAATGGCTGCCGATACTCCTCTTATCGATGAATTTTCTGCGTCACAAAAGCTTCACGAATGCTTCAAGTTTCTATTCGTTCAAGAACACACAAAAGATGAAGCTTTTATTAGGTGGGTTGGGGAGCACTGCAATGATATTTAATAATCTCTATTAATTTCTATAAACCAAAAAATCCTCTCTGACCTAACAATCAAATAATGGTTGCCGATACTCCTCTTATGGATGAATTTTCTGGGTCACAAAAGCTTCACGAATGCTTCAAGTTTATATCCGTTCAAGAACACACAAAAGATGAAGCTTTTATTAGGTGGGTTGGGGAGCGATGCAATGAGTGGGAAAGGAAGATTAAAAAATGCATTGAGAGAATGGCGGAGGTGTGGTCTCTTAACCACGATGATGAAGAAGGTGGTTGGGATACCTATGAGTGCTTGAGGAAGGCTCAAATCAGGGAGCGAAGGAGGTTGGAGGCCTTAACAGCTATCTTGATTGAAGTCCGTGGTGGTTTGTCTGAGAAGGAGGATCATGTTAGCATCATGGATCTGTTTGATTAGCTCATGGTTGATTATGTTCTTTTGGTTGTCTGTTATGGGTTTTTGATTGATATGTATGGGTTTATGTTGGTTTCACGTAGATGATGATATTAATGGTTGTTTTGTAATGAACTTTGACATCTATGAATGTATATAAGTAGTTTACCTGAGTTTCTAGTACTCTATTTGATCTTTTTTATTTATGTTTTTTTTTTTACATTCATTTTTAATATTTATTATTGAAAATGATAAGATATTTAGAGTTTATTGTGTGTTTCACTTTTTCCCTCACACAGTCATCCACAAAGCACATACATAAACGTATCTTGGTGAAATAGATCGCTATAGCGATTTAAGGGGTTTGAGTTCCAAGCCACAAAAATGTAAGCAAACAAAAACCAATCAAATAAATTAATATCTTTAAGGATTTGAATGTTTGATCATTAATCTCAATATGGATTTGGGAGTTGCTTAAGTTGTTAAGGTAGTGTTTATTTTATTTGTATGTTCGTTTGATTTTGTAACTAAGGTTTGGATTATAGCCTCATTAGTTTAATGGGTGTGTTCGAGAATATGTTAATTCGTTTAAAGTTGTTTACTTTAAGATGTTTTGTGGTTTGTAGGGATTATCTGATTATCGGTGCTGTATGTGATTATCTGATTACTGTTTAGGTGTAGTGATTCGGATTTTAGCCTGATTAGTTTAATGCGTTTGTTTCAGAATGTGATATCTTGTTTAACATTTATATCTTATGTATTTAATTGGTTAATATCGCAAATTTTGGAAAAAAAAATAAGGAATTGACGACCGGGCGGCCGAGCTTCATGAATTTAATTGATATTAATTGACACGCATGTAAAAAATTATAAAAGAATACCAACATATGATAACTGAATAATGTGAATTGATATATGAAGGTCGGTAGAATATACAAAATAAAATATGCCTTTTACATTTAAAGCCTATATACAACTTCTTTGTAGACCACTTTTGTAGTTCACTTTGTGTAGTTTTTCGTCTTTGTCGTAGCACAAAACCTTGGATCCTTTATTGCTGTTCACTCTTGATCCACATATACTTGTACCTTGTTTATTGTTCGCTATAAAAAAGATAATACGAAAAATAAGCCAAAAAGACACAAAAACTAATTTTAATACATGGATTATGTTATATGCATTTGGTATATTGTTGTTCCCTGCAACATTACTATGTGGTTCCTTGATCAATTTTATAAAACTGACCATTAGCCTTGATATGTGTCTAAATACACATATATTTTACATTGTTTAAACTCACAAAAACGACCAAAAGCACACAAATAACCATATAAATGTTACAAATATCATTGAAATGTGTTTTTGTGTATTTCAAATGCAAAAGGATTGAAAACAATTGAAAAACAATCAATGTTTGCATAATTGGCAAATCAGGTCCCTCAACTTTGAAACCTGACACATTTGGTCCCTGGGAATTTTTAATTTTGGAAATTATCAAATATTGGTCCTTGGGTTATCAAACTATGGCATGATTGGTCCCTATGAATACTTTGGATAAATTACAAATCAGACCCTAAACTTTTCGGTTTATACACTTTTGGTCCTTGTGATTTATGTTACTAAAACCAAATGGATCCAATCTATTATCCTAACCCAAAACTACACCCAACCCATTAAACAATAAAACCCAATAACCCTTTCCACCCTACCCTTTGGTACAGTCCACCAAAAGCCCACTCACCCCACTAATAAAAACCCGGTCAAAACCATGGTCAAACCCACCATTTATCACTTTCCCTCTCACACAAACTGCAAAACCAAAACCATCTTCCACCTCCATGGTTTTGGCCACCTGCTACCACCACCTCACCCCCTCTACTCACCTACTTGTCTACCCACTCTCCTCCACCTCACACAACATACAAGAACCATTAAATTTCCTTAAAATCCTCACACGCTACCAAAAGATATTTTGGCGCCATTTTAATATTCAAAGGCCAAGATCTGTTTAAGCCATCCAATGGCTATGATTTAAAGTGGGATTTGCTCAGACCTCCACATGGAACCCTAAAGGTCAATAAAAGGAAGCAAAGAAGGTGCAGAGAAGGGCATGTAGTGGTGTTTATTTGCACTATGTCTTTTATTATTGTCATTTAAATTTCAGTCCTGTTTTTAAGTTTAAGAATGTTGTCATCAGTTTATTTTATGTAATAAAAGCTATCTTTGTCATTTATTTCAAGTTATCTTTCACAAATTTATATTTGGCAGTTTTTAGTGAATTTGACAAATTCACGTGATGTTGTTAAATATTGTTGTTCTATGTTCCATTAAGCTCATTTCAAGTTACTTTGAAGCTTTTATAAGTTTCTAAGCTTTTTAACCAGTCTCAATTCAGTTTACTTAAAAAAATCACAAAAATACTAAATAATTAGTAGAAAATAAAAAATCAGTTTCATTGATGAAGAAGGCAAGGAGCAAAGTTTATACTGGATGGCTTTGGTATTAGTGCCTTTTGGGTGGCTATAGGGTGTAAGTATTGGCCTTGGTACCTCATTTCCTAGTATGGTTCACTTGTAAGCCAAAATCTCATTTATTGCTTTTTACTGTGCATATGCTATTTCCTGCTTCTGTGTGTTTCTTAGTGCTTATTTAAGTATAATAGAGTCATTTTATGCTTTTGTTATCCTTATTGTTCATGGAATTATTATTTTTTGCTTCTAATGGTTGTTAACTGTTAGTTATAGCATAATATTGATTCATGATCTTTTGTGGTTAATATCTGTGATTTCATGTTTATATAATCTCATTACATCATAATATCATCATTAGAATCAGTATCATAGTCTAAATTAGTCATATGTTTTGAAAACCTTAAAATCAAGTATTATAAGGGGTGTTTGGATCTGCTGAGATATGTGATTCATGAGGTGTTTTTGTTGTTCTTTGTGGTTGTAATAACTCACTTAGGGTCTCATTAGCTCATTTAAGTCCTATGAACCAGGCCTCATGAGTTAAATAGTCAATTTCGTGTTTAATGTGATCTTATGAGTTCACTGTTGGTGTTGTTGGTCCCATAATCTTGTCATTAGTTGTATAATCAAGTAACTTAGCTTAATTAAGTTTAATTGTAGCTTATTATCTCATTTTCAGTCCATAGGAACCAATCAAACTTCACAAAAGTCAAACAATAGGTTTTCTTCAAAAGTCAAAATAAAGGTTGTAATCCAGTTTCTGGCATCTGATCTAGGTAGAAATTGGAGTTTAATTGGGGTGTTATAATTAAGGCTTTTGTTTTTTTTAGTGTAGCCTATAGTACTAAGAAGCTTTTGCCCCCATAAATTCTCACTTTTCAGCTTATTACAGTGCTTAAAAATAAGCCCAAAGTTACCTAGTTGAGCCTTTGGCTTATTCCATTTATAGCCTGATCTGAATCTTAATTTATTCTGAGCTTATTATCACTTTTCATAAAAAGTCGTAGTTGTAGAAATTGCTTATTTCCATGTGCTTATTCATAGAAAAATACCAAAAAAATAAAATAAAATAAAATAAATTCAATCAAGTCTCTTATACGCGGCCACCTTTATCTGCTTACGGCCTGGGCTTATTTGATGTTTCTGAGTTGATTTAAGCTTAATATAGTATATTGCATCTTCCCTGAGCTTTTTGTAATTTTTGGCCATCTTTAGCTTATTTTTAGCTTATTTCCCAACTGCTTATTTGCCCAATTCAGCTTATTAGTGGGCTTATCTAACTTTTTATATTTTTCCTAGTATTCTGCTATCATATAGTATTTACCTTGAATTTTTCAGATTTTTCCCAAGTCATTTACTATTTTTAATCCTTTTTATTAGTTTCTAATAGTTTTTAATTCATAATAAAAAATATAAAAGTCAGAAAAATATAAATCTTTTTTCTAAAAATTTTCTTTTATTATTTAGGATTTAAGAAAAATAATTTTGCACTTGTAAGATTAGATTTCCATATATCTCAGTTTTTAGCCCGTTTTTCACTTTATTCTACTTTTTTCGGTGCTTATTTTAAGTTTTCAAAAATATCGTCTTTTATAAAAAGTGCTTATAATTAAGTACTTTAGCAATTTCAAAAATCAAAAATCCAAAATCTCTCCGTTTTTATAATTTCCGATTCGCGTTTTTTTAGTGTAAATTAGAATAAACAAAGCAAAATCCAAAATATCTAATTCATCAGTCACTCTAATCCAAAGCTTTCCACAGTTTGCCCATTCACACCTCGTTGGGAAACGATCCGGGTAAACACTTACCTGGTTTCACACTACACACGAACGTGAGTTTTTGCAAGTATCCTTTTTCACAAAGGGGTGATTTGTATTTATTCACGTGTATCCGCTGTCTACATTTATTTATAAGTGTATTCAGCATGGATCAAGCCTTTTATTGATAGAAAGGTAAAACCAACTTTATAAACTCTTGGTAAAATATCTCACTTATGTAGAAAAAGTATCTTGAATCAGTAATAAGTTTATTAAATTAAATGATTAGTAGACATTACTTGCCATAAGTACAATTTGGGTAACTTCAATCCGCTTGGTTTGGTTCCCTTCGACAATGCTCATTAAGGGGCTATTCCAAGGTCGAACGATGTTAACAGACACTATAAAAAACATTTAAATGATCATTCCAGCTTTTCACTCCAAGCCCAATCTCATGACCATTCTTAAAACTTTTTTTCACCCTCAACTAACCGGTTGACTACCTCTTGAAAAGGTTGGACTATATTAGTATTCTCTTCTTCGGTGACAACATTCATTACCTCTGTTAAGCTTTTATTATCCATAATGGTGAAATCCAGTTCTGTGATTATATAATCAAATGAAGGTCTATTGTGAGTGTCAGCATCCAAACATCTTTCTATCAGAGACAGTAGACCTGATAATGCAGCATGATATGTACTGTGAGCCGATGAAAACATATGTGTAACATGTCCAATGTAGTAAGCTCGCCAAGTAACCTCTGAATATCAACTTAAAAATAGTCGCTAAAAGTTGTTAGCAAACTAAAATTTAACTTTTAAGCCTTAAGTTTCAAAGTTGATATTAGGAGGTTATTCAATGATTATTATTCAGTCATTTATAAGTGGAAGCCTCCTATAATGCTCAATAATTTATGCAAATATCATGTACAGTGATATAGCCTTACCTTGATGGAAAAGGAAGCAACTTTCAATTTCTGCAGGCATGTTGTAGTTTATCACGTGTATATCAGGGAAATCCAAACCCTTTGACGCAACATCAGTAACTTCCAACTACCAAGGCATCTTTTTTACCATCTTTGAAAGATGAAATTGCGTATTCACGTTCCTCCTGATCTTTCCCACCATGGATGGCTACTGCTTTCACTCCTTTTAATAAAATATGCTCGTGAAAATCATCAAAGCTTGTTTTCTCAAAACACTAAAACAGGATGTGATGTTTTTTGTAGGCATTCGAGGAGGTACACGAGCTTAACTTCTTGTTTCACACATTCAACTTCTTGTATAACATCCATATTGCTGCCCTTGCTCGACCCACGTAGACCATGACAGGTTTGACCAAAGCACTTCGGGCAAGATTTTGGATCTTTGCAGGCATGGTTTTAGAAAATTGGAGAGTTTGTCTTTGTTCTTTGAAGTGATTGAATACTTCTCTGATGTCATCTTCAAATCCAAGATTCACCAATCTATCTGCTTCATCTAATGTCAAATACCTGCATGAAAACACATATTTTAGGAAACCACATATCAATAATACATAACTGAAATAATATTGTCACAAATTTCATGCTTTCATTGGTGCAATCATATGAATCTTAAATAAGAAGAAAATTAAACTTATTAGCTCGTACAATATGTACCATGCAACGCTACTTCAGATTATTATCCATGGTGTAACCTTTTAACTTATGAAATTTCATCTATCTCATATACATGAAAAAAGATTCCGTTATCTCTTTCGAGGTTTTGTGGTTAATATATAAAATAGTAGGGTAAATGAAAGTTGACCTTCGTATGTTGCATTGGGATCCCTGGCCTCATTTCTCTCCCACAGGAAAATATTGTGGCTAAAGCTGAAAGCTAAATCTCTGTTGTAGATAAAACAAAATACAAACAAACCATTTAGTAAGTACATGTTTTAAATACCGACACCCTTAGCATAACCACTAAGTTTAATTTATTTATTGATTTTGTGAGAGTGCAATGAATGCCACTTTCAATAGTTACTTAAAAGAAACAATGGTCTCGTCACCATTTAAAGCTCACGTTATGATATGGTGGGATTAGCTTGCACTTGTTATGACCCAAACATCCCTTAAGAGAGTTATTTGTCCAAGCAGCCCCTGATATAAATTAAATCCAAACAGCCTGATGCGTGGTTTTGCGACCTTACAACAGGTTTTACCTCTCGAGGGATCTCAAGAGGCTTGCAATCCCCACCAGGCAGTGTACCTGACCGATGTAGTATAGTGAAGTGGCAAGTACCGGGGGATTGATCGTTCTCTAGGGGAATAGTGTCGTTAGGATTGAAAAACTACTCTAATAGGTCTAAGGGTGAGGGAAGATTCTTTTTGTATTTTTTTTTTATATTTTTATAAAAGCTAGTAAAATCTCGGGTTTGAAGGAGTAGGCGGAATTAGTTGCTAGTCAACTAACCCAAATAACTACAATTGCAAATAAAATAAAATAACTGAAAATAAAAAGGTTGTGGAACTTATATGGAGAGAAATGTGTTTACTTAGATTTCCTTACTCCCTAACTATCTTTTACCGGTTGATTAGTGTGTATTAATTGCGTGGATGACGGGTGTATTCCTTAATACCAATCGTGGGGTGGCGTACGTACTTCCCCAACTCTATAAGCTCCTACTTCACTCCTATGTCGAGCCGGCTAAGAAGCTCCTAACATGGGATCACTAGAATTCGCTCATGCATTAAATACAACCATAATAACCTTAGTACGCATTGGTTCATGTTTCTTAAGACGTTCAAGCAAGTTACCGTATAAGAGGTTAGCCAGTTTTCTTAAGCCTAACATCGATAAACAATCATCTAATAATATTAATAACACACCAACAACCAATAATCAATAGTTAGGTTTCATTAGATCTAAGCAAACACAAGATAAATCTAGCCTAGCATGTTAAATAAAAGACAAGAACAAGATATAATCAAACAACACATAGACATATTGAATGATTAATTGATTACTTATCTTCAATTGAACATGGGAGATCCAAGGGTATAAAACCCTTAAAAGTAGTAGAAAAATCGTCTTAGGGTTTCTCCTCACAAAGTTGCACACTAATGACTAAAAATTATGAGAATATATATAGAAAATCAGATCTGACGGCGTCACGTTATAGAGCTGACGCCGTCACCTCGCCTCGGTTAGGGTTTTTTGATGACCTTCTTGACGCCGTCCCCTTTTAATCGTCCAAAATCCTCTCTGGCGCGTCAAGGGTTGACGGCGTCACAATGGTGCTTGACGCCGTCACAGGTACTTTTCCAGCCGATTTTGAGACTTTGTCGTTTTCTTCACTTTTATGCTCCAAAAACGTCCAAAATGCTTCCTTTTCCAGATTTCTTCTCCAAAGTACCTAAAATGACAAAAGAAACGATTTAGGGCAATATTTGATCAAATAAATACGATTTAGGGCTTAAATGACCCCCTAAAAGCGGTACACTTTTCGCTTCATCACAGCCCTTATAAGAAATTATGTATAAAAAGTCCACCTTTAAAATAACAATTATAGATCAAATAAGCATACATAACTTTCTAAAATACTCCGTATGGATATCATAAATAATGCCAAACCTCAAGCTTTCGTAGACATATGATCGAATCCTATGTGCAGATCCAAACAACCCCTAAAAGATAAATGAATTGCAGTCCAGTTAAACCTTCATCAAGTGCATCTTTACTTGATAAACCAAAGTGAGTTTCAAACTGATATAACTTAATGAAAAGAGACATAAAATAAAAAAAGCAAAAAAAAAAAAAAAAAAAAAAAAAAAAAAAAAAAAAAAAAAAAAAAAAAAAAACCTAAATTGCACATATTGTGAATAAAGGGAATACTAATTTCATTAATAAAACCAAGGTGGTTGGATTACACCAATCACAGACAGGAAAACAAATTGTTCATCACATCTCCATGTGAAAAAGAAATGATAACCTTTACATTTTTTACTTGAGTGCGACACCTATACTTTCTTGATACATAGTTTACATGCAATCCTGCAAACAGATGATATCCTTTAAACCCCAAATATTCACATTGAATATTTGGAACATCTACATTAGAGTTTGGGTTATACTAACTGCTAGGGCCCAAGATTTAGAATACCATTGTAGTTGATGGATGCATTTTACACTCACAACTCTAGTAGTAGTCTCTTGCTACAGTCCCAGATTGACTATTTTTTTTTCTGGAAACAATGGTTTTCGTCTAATCCATGAGGGGTCTGATCCCACCGCTACACAGACACAAACCACGTAAACCCTTCCCTTTTGGGAAGGTTGGCGTGACCACATCATGGATTGTTAAACAATCTAAAATGCTCAATTCTTATAAGTGCAACCAACCAAATATATAGATAATTTTCGTTTAGTTAGTTTCTTTTCTATGACTCCCCTTCCACAAGTGTTCAATATACTTTTTTAGTGTTTACCTACAACAGTTTTCTAATGCTAAAGAAATGAGAACTTAAGAGAGTCATTAGGGACTCAGCTGTAAATGATTTTTTAAATAAAATCTTTGAAGGAGTTTATGTGAAATGTGTAGAAAGTGAGAGCTTAACAGAGTCGCTAGAAAAACAAATACGGCTATGAAATGTGCAGCAACATCTCTTTAATTTAACTTAACTTTCTTTCTAAACATAGAGTAATCATAATCAGATAATGAATTTAAAAAGCAACTATGAAACTACTTGTTTCACCCCTAAAAAATGATAATTAGTTTGGCTCTATAACACCAATACTGATTATATAAGTTCAACATTTATAATCAATCCCAAACACCCCTTTAGAGTAACTGCAACAAATATGATGATAAAATATGTTTAAATAGAAAGGTGACCTGTAAGGGTGGGCGTTATTTGAAGATAAAAGTGATGATTTCATTTTTGGACAACTCAAGATGTTTGGCTAATCTTTTTCGAAACTCCACATGTAATTGTAATGCTTAAGTAATCCCCAAGCTACTGATGTAAAGGCCTGTTTAACCAGATTATATACTCAAAAACATACTAGCATTTCAATCTCTTAGTACAGGTTAGTGATTTTATTTGCCATTACTTCTTTTTCCAATATTTTGTATCATCTTGTGAGAAACCTGTAAAAGACAACAGCTAATTAAAACTTATGATCCTTTTAACTTACAGCTTTAGAAAGATGATCTTTTGCTTTTTTCGAATACTCAGGGAAGACATCTAATATCTTTCCTTTTAAGTACTCAAATGTAGCACGCTGCATAGGCAAATTCCTTTGTTCTGCACAACGTAACTGTAGTAAACGAATTCATACATTACTGCTGGTCATTAGAAATTTAGTTGAACATCAGTTAGAGTTATCAAGGTTAGATCATATACGGGTAGAGACTTAATTAACCTTGTTAACTTTTTTGTAAATGAGTATATCAACCAAATACCAACCAAGGGCGTTGCGCATGGACAAATTCATGGGGCCTGCACCATGGCACACATGCCCTCGGGCTACCACACAACATTACAGCCGCATGACAGGTGACAGATCAAACTCAAGACACCATCCATGGGCCATAGTGTGCAAGTATTTGGGATGGTACTATGGTTAAAAGCATGTGGTCATCATTTCTACCTGCAAATCTGTCATTTCCATACTTTGTCCATGCAAAAAAAGTACACTACACTTTAATTTTCATGAAACATGGTCTTATTTTAAGATGATTGAGATGTATTTGATGTTCTTAAAGTACACAATAAGCATTTAGTTAAGTTGTACTTAACCATATGTAAAATTGTAGATAAGTGAGTCTATAAACTTCCTCTAGACTTAAAGCGGCCAACCATTATGGACAGTAGATATTATTGTCTTGCTACCATCTCACCAATCTTATCTTTCCTGTCCACCGGGGCATTTTAGACATGACTAACATACTTGTCTATTCCACAGTCCTCTAAAACTGATATCTAATAATCATATATATAACTATTAGTGGCAATGTTGTCTCAATGGCATGGTTCTTTCTATACTTCTATATTTTGTTCTAGAATCTCAAAGAAGCCTAATTCGAGTGTAACTGAATAATACCGTCTGTACATTAGCAATCTAACATAAAATTGTTATGTAAAGCACATAAGTTGTTTTTTCTATGTTTTAATTAAACGTCTTATTTGTAAATTTTACTCTACAATAATCACTTAAAAATACGCAAGTCGCCTGCTTATTTTCAAGCAGAAAACCACTTTAAAATACGAATAAAAATGCCCATAAGTACATATTATATACCAAAATTACATAAATCCGAAATGAGTGATTCTAACCAGATAAGGCAAACATGTCTATTTCGCTTAGACCCTTGATACGAAAGTCCGAAATGAGTGATTCTAGATCCTGATCACCTCTTGGAAGATTATTGGCTTGAGTTAGGTTTGCAGTGGTTGAATCCCTACAGCCGAGCCTTACTGACCATGACGGACCACCTACCTAAATATAATTAAATTATTCATTATTGTGTAGTACAAATATGTAGATTCTAAATTCATTGTATAACATTTACTAAGTAGGCAGTTACCTTAACGGAAGCATCACGTGCTGCGACTATTTACCTGCATCTAAAACTTCATACCCACCGACACCAGTATTAGACCGTGCCTTCCTTTTTAGCCATTACCTGCATCATTTGTTTCTCTTGATTAGCTTCCGAAGGCCGAAATTACTCCTCCCCGTGTTTCACCTTATACTGTAGTTGAACCCTACTCAACGAAAAGAAGAAAAAAAACATTGTCGACAAACCTTATCATTTTCTTTTTCCATATGAGTTTGTAAATCCTGTAAGGTTGCTTCCCTGGATAAAATGAACGAACATCACAATTAAGTAAAACCAAACACCGTGATTAAGTTAAAAGAGAGATTACTTTAACAAAAGAAATTACCTGACCAATGAACTTATACTTGTTCTTAGTTTTAATAGAAAATTGTGCATCTTCTTTTGCTGGTATGTCAAACAGTATTCTAAACTGTAAGACTTGTATCTAGGCCCTTATAAGTCAATTTAAAATGTGAAAATTTAAACCGCCCATGAGTTTTTCCCACAACAAAGTAGCAGATATATACACGCAGAAACAAATCTTAACTACTAATCATAAAGTAAAACTTAAATAAACAGATACACATACATGTCCATAAAAACTATTATATTTGTAAGCATTGTGACGGCCAATTTTGTATTCCACAAAGTGTTAGATTATATCGACAAAATCTAGATATACAGCTATTTGAATGCAATATTAGACACTAAAATCTAGATACAAAATAGTATCCCTGGTAAAATCTAGTGTTGTATAAACAACTCCATTCAGTTCTTAACAATACAATCAAATGAACACAGATAAGAAAAAACCTAAATTCATATTCTAAAATGGACGTACATGCTCAGAAGACAGAACACAAACGAATAATTAGTCCAAAATAAACAGTTTTGAGAGGCTACCTTAGGCCTATAACAACAAAAATAATTAGGCAAAATAAACAGGACCGGGCACTCAGATTAGGAACTAATTTCTATGTTGAGGTTAATCTTACACAGCTATATTAATGAAGATTCCTCAATCCAGCTCTCGAATTGGCATCTGAGTTGCACAGTCGCCACAGAAGTTAACTCTCAGGCTCAAATATAAAGTTTAAGACACCCAAAATTAAGTATTTGCATTAATTGTATGCACTTATAATGATCAAAACTAAACCTAAACAATTTTTAGGGACTGTATATGCCCATTGCAAATACAACATAGAGTTCATCGCCAAACATGGTCCTGGACGGACCCAAATCAAATTGAAACCAGCTGCCATTTTAGTTTCTGAAAACCACAATCTTAATCTTAAATTACAATACAAAGATCGGAAATGAGACCAAACAATTCCTACCACTGATAAAACGGTTTCAAACCACCCAACCTTTAGCAAGAATACTAACCATCCGATACAAAATCTATTAAATAACATGCATGTTGGAAACAGCATAAAACATCTATGTGTACACTAAATTTAAGAAAAAAAAAATTAAACCTCAATGTCGAGCACTTATTCCGAACAATCAATAATCTATAAATACCAGTCAGAAACTTAATATTTGACATATCATGAGCTCCAAAACATGATTACAATTGATATATTGTTACTCAATATTGTTTATGAACATACCTTCTAATTCATGAAAAGCAAGTCACATGTTTTTTTTTTTTTTTTTTTTTTTTTTTTTTTTTTTTTTTTTTTTTTTTTTACTATTTAGATGGAATAGGGATGTGATGATTTAGTTATGATGAAGAGGGATGAATGTATATGCTGTATGGTTATATGTTTATATGTTTTATTAGGGTTATATATTTTGTGGATAATAATAATAATTTAATTTTATGTATAATCTATTCCTTTATCTATTTAAGGATATGAATTATTTAAGCATGACTTATTTAGTTTGTATTGTAAATCACAAAAACTGGCCTGGTCTAGTGGTTGAAGCATTTGTATGTGGATTAAATGACCCATGTTTGATTCTTGTAAATGTCAGATTTTACCAAGTACAAATTTTTAACATAATTCCTGTCCGATTTTTCCTGCAGCAAGAAATGCCAAGTGGCATAGTTTATGATTACGTGGCATTTTTATGATTATGTGGTATTGAGGTGGCATTTATGTGGCATTATCTACGTGTAACGCCTCCTGTTATATATAATGTAGAGATATATATTATATATTCGGCCGATCTAGGGTTTTTGGGGTAAATAGGAAACCTAATTTGACTACAAATCCACTTACCTAATTAACCATTATCTAGAATTTTTCATAGCAGCCTATAAATACAAAACCAAAACCCTAATTCCCTCTTGTTCATAAATTTCGACCAAACCATAAGGAGAAGGAGAGAAGATTTTTTTTAGGGTTTTCGTTCTTCAAGAATTAAGGTAAATTTTAATTCTTATGTTTAAATAATTTTTATGATTCATGTAATACAAATTGTGATGGATTAGGGTTTATATTTAGATCTGTAATTTAATGATATTAAACATGTTAGAGTCATTAATTAGTGATATTATAATGATTGGAGAAGTAATTAGGGTTTTAAACATGTTAATTAATGAGTTATGAATATGGCAGAATTAATAGGCTATAAAGATACGATTGTAATTAATAGATGGTGATGAGTTAGATCACGAATTTTATATCTAAATTATAGTTCAGAGAAAGAGCTTTCCAAAAAGTCCGACCACGATCAATTTTGAGGTCGGGAAGGCAGTCAAACGAGTTTTGTAAATTAAGGTGTCAAAATAGTTAAATCGGGACAGAATTAGGGTAAAAGTATTGAGGTCAATGGTGACTTTTAAAGTGTAATTAGGGTTAGGCCTTATTTGGGAATTGAGTACTATATTATATTAGACTTCCACGCGAAAATTAGGCGATAATAAGTTGTGCGAGTAGGTCTACGAGGTCAAAACTTTTTGATGTCCGATCAGATCCGAATCTGGATAGTTGTCATGTTTGATTTTTCATTTAGTACTTGTGTGTGTTTTTAGTGCATGGACTTCTGGGACAAGCTTGTATGCTTATGAAGGACCATGGTGAATTTTTGGTGTGAGTTGTGGATAATTTTTGGTCGTGATTTTATGTGGGTGAAAGTACCCTACGCATCTGCGTTTTCTGAAAGATTTAATTAAGGGATTTATTGAGTCTAGATGTTTGGTGGTGATTAGTATGGAGTCTAGGTAATCCATGGTGGGTTATATGAACCTTAGACATCCATCATATGTGTGTTAAATGGACTATGGCTTTTAGCTTGGTCGCGTGTAACGTGATTGTTATTTTTGTGATATAGATTTGTGTGTTGATAACTTGGAAGCTGCGGAGTTGAGGTGAATTCATAGTCCCATATTTTTACTTTGTTTTAAACTTGGGATGGAGATGATGCTTGTATTTAAATTGTTTTGAGATTACTGTGATTATGTGTTTAATAAAAGGCATGGACGTGTAATTGTTATTATACTTTTACTGCATGTTATTGTGGTGTTTAATTGTGGTGATTATTTGAGTGGGAAAGTCCTAGTGGCTCTACTCATTATAATTATCTTGGATCGTAGGCGCGTTCCGTCCCAATTGTGGTGGTATTTGGATCGTTGGGCACGTTCCGTCCCAATTGATGTGGTGTTTGGATCGGTGGGCACGTTCCGTCCCAAATTTTGGATCGGTGGGCACGTTCCGTCCCGTAAGCTGTGATTGCATGTTAGTTGTATGATAACTTTACTTTTACTGTCCTGCAATGCTATACTATGTTTTATAATCACAGTAAATCGATAATCGAGGTGTTTTGTGTTTCTTAAACCTATGAATCTCACCAACATTATGTTGACGTTTTAAGCATCATTTTCAGGTGAGCATTCTAAGGCTAAGATAGAAGGGCGCGATTAGAAGAGACCTAGTTTGCATTGAGGATGGCTTATCTTTGAGTTTAGTTTGATTAAGATGGATTTTGTTTGTGATACCTGAATTGTCTTTCACATTTATTTTATGTTTTAATGGAGATACCTTGGAGATTGTTTTGGATATTTATTTTGGGGTATCGTTACGACACTTTGTGTTTGTACTTTGCTCTATTTATTTGCATGTAGTATTTTCTCTATTTAGACACCAAGTGTTGTGATGATATCCATGATGTTGCAATCGCGTTTCCGCCATTGGCGAGGTGTGACAATCGTCCAACACTGATCGGTAGAGGAGGACCGGTCACTCCTACATCAGTCTCGGGAACCGATTTCAAATTGAAAAATCATATGGTTCGGCTGATCCGGCAAAATTGCCAATTCTACGGATTTCGAGATGAAGATGCAAACGAGCACCTAAACAAGTTCATATCTATCACTCAATCCATGAAACAGAAAGGAGTTTCTCAAGATAACATTCGTTTGAATCTTTTTCCGTTCTCTTTATCCCACCACGCTGAATCTTGGTTTTATACTCTTAGAACCCACTCAATTCATACTTGGGAAGAGATGTTCGTCAAGTTTCTTTCAAAATACTTTCCACATTCTAAAATGGTGCAGCTTCGGAAAGACATTCTGAATTTCCAGCAATTTCCCATTGAGTCAGTATTTGAAGCTTGGGAACGATTCAAATCTTTGTTACGGAAATGTCCTGATCACAAAATTTTGCTTCTTGATCAAATCCTAACCTTTTATTGTGGCATAACTCCGATTGATCAAGACAAAATCATGTTGGCTGTCGGAGGCAATCTCATGCGAAAAACTCCTCAAGAAGCTTATGATTTGATCGAGAATATGACACAACATCACTATCAGCGAGATACTGGAGCCCTTTATGACTCCACCACTGTTTTGAGTGATAATTATTCCGATTACATTCCCACTGAGATTGCACAAATTGAGGTCCTTGGCAATCTCAAAAGTTATATAAATCAAGATTGCCAGCAAGGACCAAGTCATCCTTACACTATCCACTATTTATACTCAGATGAAAGTGATGAGGATGACCCTTTTGATGAAGAGAAATCAAATTAGGACCATTCAGATACCTTTTTAATGGGGGACAAGGAAGTCGAAATCAATCCTCTTAAGGAAATTGACGGCCTTGTTCCAATCCCAAGGGTATCCGAGGAACCTCTTGATCTTCCTGATTCTACTTCTCAAACATTTGATATGACCATCACAAATCCTTTTACTCTAAATTCAGACAATCAAAGTTTTGGTATTCATAACCAGGATGAGAGTGATAAGGATGAACCTTTAGTAGAAGAAGAAGATCAGAAATCAATTCCTCCATTGAGTGGCAATCCCACTCCCTCTTTTGATTATGTTATCGCGTCTCTCACCTCCTTTGAGGATTGTGATCTTCTCTTAAAAGAGACCGACGCTTTTCTTGCTCTTGATGATTCAATTTCACCAGAAATTGATGATACTTATCTTGATCCCGAGGGGGATATTCTTTTACTTAAGGATTTGCTAAGTGATGAGTCAGATACGGAGACATTAATGGACGAAGTGCAAACTTCTAGCACACAAAGTACAGCACATGTCCCACCTCCGTATATCCCTCCTGAGCCCAAGCTCAAAGACATACTTCATAAAGAGGATTCAATTCTTGAGGAGTTCGCCGATGAACTCGCTCACATTTATCCGATGAGGCGAAAAGTGTACCGCTTTTAAGGGGTCATTTAAGCCCGAAATCGTATTTATTTGATCAAATATTGCCCTAAATCGTTCCTTTTGTCATTTTAGGTACTTTTGAGGAGAAATCTGGAAAAGGAGGCATTTTGGACGTTTTTGGAGCATTAAAGTGAAGAAAACGGCAAAGTCTCAAGAATCGGCTAAAAGTTACTCTTGACGGCGTCACAATTAACATGGGACGGCGTCATGCCTTGGCAAGAAAAGTTGGATGTGAAATTTACTCATGACGGGCCAGTGAGTTTGCATGAGAATTCTGACGGCGTCACGCTTTAACTAAATCAAGGGCGTCACGGCTTAAATCTTAAGGGGACGGCGTCACGTTCTTGATCCGACGGCGTCAAGCCTTGATAAGCCAGAATGGATTTTTGAAGAGCTAAAGAGGGACGGCGTCAAGATGGTCATCCGGGAACCCTAAAAGCGGCGAGGTGACGGCGTCACAATGCATAAGGTGACGCCGTCAGATGTCAAAGTCTATATATAGTTTTCTAATTTTTTGTCATAAGAGAGAGCTTAGTGTGTGGAATTTTGGGATAAAACCCTAAGACGATTTTAGCTACTTTTTCAGGGCTTTTTGCCTTGAGATCTTCCATGTTTCATTGAAAGATAAGTTATCAATTAATCATTCAATATGTCTATGTGTTGTTTGATTCTATCTTATGCTTGTCTTTTGTTTAACATGTTAGGCTAATTTTATCTTGTGTTTGCTTAGATCTAATGAAACCTAGCTATTGATTATTGGTTGTTAGTGTGTTATTAGTTGTATTGGATGATTGTTTATCTATGTTAGGCTTAAGAAAACTGGCTAACTTCCTATTCGGTAACTTGCTTGAACGTCTTAAGAAACATGAACCAAACGCGTACTAAAGGTTTTTATGGTTGTATTTAATGCACAAGCGAATTCTAGTGATCCCATGTTAGGAGCTTCCTAGCCGGCTCGACATAGGAGTGAAGTAGGAGCTTGTAGAGTTTGGGGAAGTAAGTACGCCACCCCACGAATGGTATTAAGGAATACACCCGTCATCCACGCGACTAATGCACACTAATTAACCGGTAAAAGATAGTTAGGGAGTAAGGAAATCTAAGTAAACACATTTCTCTACACATAAGTTTCTCACCACTTTTCATTTTTGTTATTTTATTTTATTTGCATTTGTAGTAATTTGGGTTAGTTGACTAGCAACTAATTCCGCCCACTCCTTCAAAACCCGAGATTTTACTTGCTTTCATAAAATTATAAAAACATAAAAAGAATCTTCCTCAACCCTTAGACCTAATTAGAGTAGCCTTTCACACCTAACGAACACTATTCCCTGTGGAGAACGATCAATCCCCCGTACTTACCACTACACTATACTACATCGGTCAGGTACACTGCCTGGTGGGGTTGTAAGCCTCTTGAGATCCCTCGAGAGGTAAAACCTGTTGTAAGGTTGCAAAACCCACGCATCAAGTTTTTGGCGCCGTTGCCGGGGAATAGTTATTGTTTAGGTTGAATTTTTATTTTATTAGGTCTACTCACTAGATTCCTTTCTAGTGAGATTTTTATTTTATTTTTATAGGTCTTCTTTAGTCTATCTTATTTCTTTGTTTGTTTGTTCGTAATTTCCATTGACTCTTCCGTTCACCATTATGGAGAACGCGAATCCACCATACTACCAACCACGTAATTCACCCACTCCATATGACATCTTGATGTTTAAACAACATAAAGATGAACCTCTCTATGATGCATGGACTCGTTTTAAATATTTACTCCAAAAAGTCCCTCATCATAACTTCGATTTTTGGTCCCTAACTCAATTCTTTTACAATCATGTCGACCGACAAGCCCAAAGGTACATTTACCATATTGCCGGCAGGGATATTAGGGAATTAAGTGCTGAGAAAGCATGGGAAGCTATTGAAGAGTGTGCCCAATATTATTATATAGTAGACAACCCAACAAACGTTAGTACAAGTCAATTGACCACAAAATTCGAGGATCATGAAACAAGTTTGTTTGGGGATGAATATGTTAGTGTTGAGATACCTAAGTGGTTGTCATGTAATGCCATAGTACAAAACAAACACATAGGTGACCTTGATGTGATGGAGGATTTAGCCAAACATGATCACATTGATCAAAAAGACCTAGGTTTTATGATCGATGATGATGAATCTCAAGAAACACATGATGAATCTTTTGGGCAATTTGAATATAGCAGTCATAACATTGAGGATGATCCTTATGATTCGGATATAGAAGTTAAGATGCCTAGAGAAGCACTTGAGATACTTGGGAAAATGTTAGGGTTAGATCCTACTAAAACACATGATGAGGATATAGGTGATCTTGACATAAGAAATGATGAGGTAAGTAACATAAGCTCACCAAGTACCCCACAAGTCCTACCATCATTTGAGGCATACACACCACCCATGACTTACCCGGAAGAAGTAGAAGAGACTATAGGAACCCCAATAGAGGTAGAGCCCTTGGACCAAACAAAACTAGAAGAAATAAGTTTGAATACTTGTAGTCATAACCTTTCTTTTAGTTCTATGGAAGTTCCTAGTTTTGATGAACCGGAGCCTAAACCAAAACCGTTACCTAATCTTCCATCCTTAGATGTGAACTTAGGAATTGAATTAGGTCCCGATCCACCCATCAAACCATGTAGTCCGGGTAATGTTAAGATTAAGGTAGTAGACTCTAGGCCTTGTAGAGAGGAAGCTAACATCGGAGTGAACCATGACCTTACATACTTACATCACCCATTTATGATTGATCACAAGAAACATTATGGGTTTAAACCGGGTTTATTAGGTCAAAGTGGATTCTTAACTTGGAGTCTCTCGAAGTTGATAGAAGATGATCCCTTTCTAGGAGAAAATCTTAATCCGCCCACTAACCCAATTGAATTAGGTAAGGTTATGATGATAGGATCCCGCACCTTTGAGCATATAATTCACCCGTCACTCTTTCCTCACGTGGTATATTTCCACCCTAAGGGTGTGTATCGCTACTTTCACCCACACTTAATCCTAAGTGTAGGGAAAACCTCCCCTATTTCCGTTAAATAAGGGTAGAGTCAGGCTCGTGACTCGAACAAAAACAAGCGCTCTTGGGAGGCAGCCCATGCTTTATTTGCTTTGTGTGTTTATTTATTTGCTTGTTTGATTTTATTTGTTTCCGTATGTATGTTTAATTTTTATCGTTATTGATTCATGTTCAAAACTAATTTGTGAAAATGCTTTATGTTGTTTTTAACTTCGTCTTAACTACATATAAAGGTATTTTGCAAAAGATAAGTGTAAGGGAAATCTAAATCGGTTTATTAGAACATAAATGAACATGAATCATAATAATAATAAGTTAGCATACATATTCGTATTTGTTTGAGTCAAATGCTTGTATCGAGTCATAATGATGTTTTGCAGAATTTCCAGGAAGTAAGGTAAAGGTTTTTCCAGAAATTTTCCGGAAACTTAAAATGAAAATTTTTGTCAGGTCATTTCTGACGGCGTCAGGGGTTATAACCTGACGGCGTCAGATTTAATTTCCAGAAATTTTTGAAAATTTTGTTTTCATAAAAAGTTTTTATTAAAATCTCCAACTTATAATCTCCAGGAATCTGCAAAGTTATCATTCCACAAGCATTATATCCTTATATATAGATTTTATCCCGCCGATGTTATGCAGGTTTTCGTGTTTGTTTTCTCAGGTTCAACAGGTTATTTTGGACAAGGAAATGTTTTGAATCAAGCTTATGGCGATGCATTAGTCATGGAGCTTCAACATTCTCTTTGGAGGAAGATTTAACCGTGTAATTTCATTATCCAACGAGCGAATCAGGGGAGTATTTGATTTCATTCTTTTACTTTATGCTTTTACATTTGTCATTTGAACATTGGGGACAATGTTCATCTTAAGTGTAAGGGGAGGGTAAAAGTACGATTTTTGAGAATACAATTGCGCTTGATTTTTGTTTGTTTGATGGTAGATGTGTAATAAAACTGAGAGAAATACTTGTTAAGGTAATTTTAGTGCCAAATTTAAAATTTTTTACAACATATAGGAGTGAAAACTTTGATCCTAATAAGCGTCTCACGGATAGGAGTTATATGACTAGCACAAAAACCGTACCACTAAAAAATTTTCCACCCCCAAATATGTGAGGTTCGCCCCTAGAATTGGTAGGAAAAGCATTTATGCTATGATGTGTGTACCGGTAGCACTTAGATTCTAGAACTTGCGTTAGGACCATTCCGAGGCCACAAGTGAGACTACATTCGTGTAGTTAGATTTACTACATGATAAGAGGCATTAGGATTAACCCATTGTTTTACACCTGTGTTTTTGTTATAATTACATTGGCTACATTGGTCAAGTAATTCTCCCACACCCTTTGCGTTGTACTCATTTTTAGTACACGATACCCCTAGTACACCCTTCAGAGCCTATCTTTTCGTTTCGACCTTTAAGCATTTTACTTAAAGGAAGAATTTGTTACACCCCACTTAAATGTACACCCAAATCGCCTTAGCCTACCTTGTATGCACTCATTTTTAGTGCATTATTGTGACAACATTTGTTTAAACCCAAGTTAATTATCTAGTTGATTACATGGTTGCTAAGTCGAGTCATATCCTTGTACATATTGTTTTGGGACGATTGGGACTCATGGGTAAAGTACTAGTGTAATGGAGTAATGGGGAAGAACATCATTTATTACCCCCATATGTGCTAAATGTTTTAAAAGTACTCCAAGTTTTTCAATTATCTTAATTCGAGTCATTAGATTAGTATTTGTAAAGTTATGTAAAAGTTCAAGTGTAAGGGGATGCAACGCCCCTATGATGTATTATTTTGGATGGTAGGGTAAAAGTGTATGCAAAAAAAAAAAAAAAAAAAAAAAAAAAAAAAAAAAATCAAGAAAAATACAAAAAAATGAGAAAAAGAAAAATAGAAAAAACATACGGACTACCATCCCGTTTTATTTTATGTTTATTTTATGTTTATGTTATTTTGTTTCTAGCTTAAGATCGAGTCTAGTCTTGGCTTAGCAACATTGTATAGTACATGTAATTGATCAAGATCTTTAACTCGCCACCAGTAAAATATCATTTATCCAACAAAACCGTGTTTTCCTTTTCCCTACACCTAACGTTATAACCCATTTAAAAGCCCTCTTTGATAGTTTATCTTAGGTGCTTACGCCTAGTGGAGGAGGTTTTCGATCCTTTCCCAAGCCTATGGTAATCTATTTGCTATGACAGGTAGTGAGAGATATTTTCCGTTTTCATTTATGAGATTTATTTTGATGACACTTGAGAGATGTGAGTATCTAAACACTACTTGTGAGGTGCTAGTATGTAATCTCCGTGCTTATTATGATTGAAGTGGAACGATTATTTGTTGTAATTACTTTTATGTTTGCATTAAATGACCCCTAACTTGTATTTTGATTGGAATAAAAGCGCATTTGCTTGAGGACAAGCAAATCTCAAGTGTAAGGGTATTTGATGAGGCGAAAAGTGTACCGCTTTTAAGGGGTCATTTAAGCCCGAAATCGTATTTATTTGATCAAATATTGCCCTAAATCGTTCCTTTTGTCATTTTAGGTACTTTTGAGGAGAAATCTGGAAAAGGAGGCATTTTGGACGTTTTTGGAGCATTAAAGTGAAGAAAACGGCAAAGTCTCAAGAATCGGCTAAAAGTTACTCTTGACGGCGTCACAATTAACATGGGACGGCGTCATGCCTTGGCAAGAAAAGTTGGATGTGAAATTTACTCATGACGGGCCAGTGAGTTTGCATGAGAATTCTGACGGCGTCACGCTTTAACTAAATCAAGGGCGTCACGGCTTAAATCTTAAGGGGACGGCGTCACGTTCTTGATCCGACGGCGTCAAGCCTTGATAAGCCAGAATGGATTTTTGAAGAGCTAAAGAGGGACGGCGTCAAGATGGTCATCCGGGAACCCTAAAAGCGGCGAGGTGACGGCGTCACAATGCATAAGGTGACGCCGTCAGATGTCAAAGTCTATATATAGTTTTCTAATTTTTTGTCATAAGAGAGAGCTTAGTGTGTGGAATTTTGGGATAAAACCCTAAGACGATTTTAGCTACTTTTTCAGGGCTTTTTGCCTTGAGATCTTCCATGTTTCATTGAAAGATAAGTTATCAATTAATCATTCAATATGTCTATGTGTTGTTTGATTCTATCTTATGCTTGTCTTTTGTTTAACATGTTAGGCTAATTTTATCTTGTGTTTGCTTAGATCTAATGAAACCTAGCTATTGATTATTGGTTGTTAGTGTGTTATTAGTTGTATTGGATGATTGTTTATCTATGTTAGGCTTAAGAAAACTGGCTAACTTCCTATTCGGTAACTTGCTTGAACGTCTTAAGAAACATGAACCAAACGCGTACTAAAGGTTTTTATGGTTGTATTTAATGCACAAGCGAATTCTAGTGATCCCATGTTAGGAGCTTCCTAGCCGGCTCGACATAGGAGTGAAGTAGGAGCTTGTAGAGTTTGGGGAAGTAAGTACGCCACCCCACGAATGGTATTAAGGAATACACCCGTCATCCACGCGACTAATGCACACTAATTAACCGGTAAAAGATAGTTAGGGAGTAAGGAAATCTAAGTAAACACATTTCTCTACACATAAGTTTCTCACCACTTTTCATTTTTGTTATTTTATTTTATTTTCATTTGTAGTAATTTGGGTTAGTTGACTAGCAACTAATTCCGCCCACTCCTTCAAAACCCGAGATTTTACTTGCTTTCATAAAATTATAAAAACATAAAAAGAATCTTCCTCAACCCTTAGACCTAATTAGAGTAGCCTTTCACACCTAACGAACACTATTCCCTGTGGAGAACGATCAATCCCCCGTACTTACCACTACACTATACTACATCGGTCAGGTACACTGCCTGGTGGGGTTGTAAGCCTCTTGAGATCCCTCGAGAGGTAAAACCTGTTGTAAGGTTGCAAAACCCACGCATCACTCGCTCACATTTATCCCATCCCACCTGGGGATGAAGAGGGAAATTTCAATTTTGAATCTGATCTGATAGAATTGGAATTTTTGCTAAGTCATGATCAGTCAACTAATTGTGCCTCTAGTCTGGGGGAGTTTGCCGATGAACTCTCTCACATCATATCTCCGCCGGATTATGATTACTCTAAGGAATTGGAGGGAGACGTGATCTTTAGTGAGCAATTGCTTGTTAAAGACGCAATCTTTAATCTCCCCCCTGAGGTGCTTTTAGATCATGATCTTAAGAGCTCAAATGACAAACTTGATAATGATGGAGATTTTCTCCCAATTACTATCAGAATCTTTTCTCCCTTAATCACATGTAATGTGATTTCTCCTCTTCTTCACTCGTTCGGGAGTGAAGACACCATTTTTGACCCTGGCATCTCCATTTATCATTCTTTTAAGCCGGGTGTATCTTATCGGAGTGGAACTTTCAAGTACTTCAATGTTTATCCAAACATCTTGAATGAAAGTACGATGGAGATTTTCTCTTCCACATGCTTCCCCAAGAACAAATGAATTCGGGGTCGAGTCAAGCTAGTGACTCGGTTAACAAAAACATTAGCATTTCATGGGTGACAACCCATGTTTCTGACTTCTTCCTATTTTCTAACACTAAGTGTGGGGGGATTCCTCTATTGTGCTTTGTTTGTGTGTTGTTTGCTCTTGTTTGCAGGTTTCCCTTAGATCGTGATGATTGATGCGCCTGTTTTCAATCCAGCCGCCCAATATCCGATCTTTTTGCTAACGATTATCTAGGGATATCTTTTCAATCTTTTTTGTGAAAAATAGAGATTTCTTTTCCACACTTGGCTATTAGTATTACCTTTTTACGTACTAAGTGTCGGCATAATAGCCGGTACTTTGAATATTGAGGGCAATATTCAATTCTAAGTGTGGGGGGGGAATTCTAGCGAATTTTATCACATATCTACCTTCTAGTGCCCTAGTACCCCCGTTTTGGCCAAAATTTTAAATTTTTTTTCGTTTTTAGATAAGAAATTGCAATAAAAAATTGTGTTATGTTTAGTCTTGATTAGGTTAGAACAAGGGGAATCCCGACTCTGCCAGAGTGTTGATCTGGCTGCTTCCTTAACGGTTAGACTAAGGTTTTACGATATGTGCAAATGAAAATGCTAAGCATAGAATAGTTGGTTTTCTTTAGAGCTTATATAAGTAATCTATGGCTTTTCCTCCCAGGAGATAACTAATCTGACTTAAAAAGTGCTTATTTTCAAACATTTGAACACACAAAATCATTTTTTCATATTATTTTGAAAAATACTAGTTCAAAGATTTATTTAAACTTCGGAACAAGCATATGTCATAGTAATGCAAAAGTTAAGTAATAAATGTATGTGTTATAAGTTGCGGTTCAAGATCGGCCCTTGGATCCTTATTTCCGGACGGCATTTAGGTCTTGGCTACCCTCTTGCATCGGCCCTTGGACCTCTAATTCAGGAATGTGTGAGGTCTTGGTCTAACACCCTTGGATCCTCATTTCAGGAATGTTTAGAGTCTTGAAATTCTCCGTTGTAACGGCCCTTGGATCCTTTATTCCGAAAGATGTAAGGTCTTGGTTCCCGTGAAACTCCGGTAGTTTATGTTGCATAAGTAAAAAAAAAATGATGAAAAAATGAAAAGAAAAAAAATTAAAAATAAAATGGGATAATATTGCAAAATGCAAAAATAGAATGATATTGCAAAATGTAATAAGTTTTGATGTGTTGAATAATGTTTTGAAACTTGCTTGTTGTAAATTTTAAATCTATCTTTCAACTAGTATTAGTCAAAATCTTATAAAAACGTCAATTTTTGTGATCAAAATTTTGAAAATCAAGCACAGTCACCTAACTTGAATAAATATGGAAGTGAAAAGTTAAGTCTCGGCTTACATAGATTATTAGTATAAGTAGTGTTGGCATTTTACTAAAACATTTGCACATTGAATTTAAGCTTAGTTGGGAGTATAAAAAGAGGATGACGATTTCAATTCCCTGGAGACACCCATTATGTGTGAATCCCATTCCATGATACCATTTTTGGAAATCAAGCATGTTATCTATTTTTGTTTTTAGTTTAAATTTCTCGCATTTAATAAAAAGTCGAAACAGGGTATACTTGGTATTCTTTGGATCCTTTCATTACTTTATATGATCGGATTGCCAGGGACTAGCAATAGTTTAGTGTGGGGGATTGATGAGTGTGTAAATACTCATCATTTTATGCCCACAAAAGACACAAAAATGACCAAAAACGCCCAATTTATACTGCAGATATCCTTGATTTGTGTTTTTATGTATTTCAGGTACAAAGGATTGAAAACGGAGCAAAAAGGGACATTTTTGGATCTTTTCGACAATATTGGTGCATTTGATCATGTGAAGACGGAGTCAAAGTCAAACCCGGGGTTTAGCATTGGATTGAGCTTTGAAAAACGAACTCGACACCAAAACCTATTTTTTTTTACCATTTACCTTAACCCTAATTACCCTAATTACCAAAAACTAATAAATCCCAAAAAAAACCAAATCCTAATTAAATCCATTTAACCCAACCCATTTTACCCTTTTAGTTAAATAAAACCGGGGTCAAAAGAGAAAGTCAACCCCCAACCCTTACACTTTTGCCCGCCAAAAGCAGACCTAACACCATCATCACCTTCTGCTCCTATCACTGCCACACTCAACCTCCCTCCTCCTAGCCACTCCACCCCACTCCAAGCCAAAACTCTTCACGAGATACCATGCCATGTCACCAATCCGTGTGACCATTTGGGCGCCAAAATCAATTTGAGGGCTGAGATCACTCCAACTTTAAACCAAGGGCTGGGATTTAATCCCAAGAAGCACACAAGGACTCCAAAGCTGTTTTATCTCACAAAAGAAGCACAAAGAGTGAAGACCCTTAGTTTTTTAGATTAGTATAAATAGGTTAGAGAATTTCAGTTGAAATGGAGGTTTATTTTAGCTTAAAAATTAGTTAAGGTACTTGTATTTTTATCTTTCCAGTATTGTAATTCCCAATTAGTTAATGAAATTCTAATTTTCTTATTTGGTCAACCAAAGTCAAAGTACTGTTCATCTGCTTAAATTAATGCTTATTTGTGTTTTACTGCTTATCTAGCTTACTTGTGTTGATTTATTGCCTCATTACTTGTTTCCAGCTACTAGTTCTCATTATTGCTCATTTTACCATTTTATAGTCATTTTAGCTTAATCTAGTTTCTGCTGAATTTAGTGCTTGTAGATTGCTTTTTAGTTGATATAAAAGTTAGGTAATCAGTGGTTAAATAGATTAATGGTTTTATTTGGTGGTTTCTAGTTTGACAGTTCATAAACAGCTTGATTAAGGGGTGTTTGGTTTTACCTGCATTTCTGTGTTGTTGGTATTTCTGAGTGCTTAATTTAGCTTAGACAGTATCCATTAGGTTCTATTAGGTTAGTTTAAGCATAAAATTCATAGGTTATTAATCAAAAAGTCAAAATTGGCTTAAATCCTTACTTGTCTGCTCAGAACAGTTGGTATAAGGTTCAATTTCATCAAAATAGGTTCAATATTAACTTAACTAGCTTAATTAGGTCTAAACTTAGCTTATTTTATCATTCTCAGTCATTTAGAGGCAACTAAAGTTCAAAAAAGTCAAAAGTATGGTTTTCCCAAAAAGTCAGGTTTTGGTAATTTCTGTCTGCACAGGTCTGTTCTTGGGGCATTTTGAAGCATCATAAGGTTTTGAAAGTGTTTAAAAAATGGTTTTCTGGATAGTCTAATAGCTAATCTTCATAAGTCAATTGAGTTTTTGCAATTTGAAACTAGTTTGAATGCTAAAAAATAAGTTGGAATAGCCCCTATAAAGCCCCTCCTAGGCTGTTGCTTGCCCTGCATCATAGTCTCAGTGTTCTATGACAGCTTTTTCTTGGGATCATATCTGCTTATCTTGAATTGCTTACTGCTTGATTTTTGGTTTAAAAGTAGCTCATGGTATAAGCTTCTGATACCTCTGCTTGATTTGCTGTTTGGAGCTTATTTGTTAGCTTATATATAGTCTGCAAGTAGTGCCCTTAGCTTATATATAACTGAGAAGCGTGTCATGAAGAACTAAGTGCTTGAGAAGAAAGGCAGAAATATCTAGGAAGGATTTAAGATAAGATCAAATCTTATCTTGTCAGGAAGAAATCCTTCCTAAGACGGCTTAAAGTCTTGGAGTGTCAGACCAACCACTCCTAAAGACTTAATAGGCCATTTCTATTGGTTCTTGGAAATGACAATTACTGTTGTAATTGTCAGACACGCTTGCTCAACAACTTGTAATATTTTAATTACTTTTACTCAGTTTACTTGTGTATAAATAGATTGAAAAGGAGAGAAGTTGTGTGTGTTTTGTACAATTAAAGCTTAGACTTTTGCAAAACAACTTCTCTCCTACAAAGAGTAACGCATCCCTGAGATAGCTCAGTGAGGTCGCATTGTTACCACTCAAGCAAAACTTGAGTTTAGATAGGAGACACCACCATACCTTGTCTATTCAATCCCAAGTGTTTGTTTCGCAAAACACTTGGGTATAGATTCTTTGATTCATTTCTAATAAGAATTTAAACGTTGAAAATTACCTTGAGTTTTTATATTCACGTTTTATAACTGTTAGAATTAATCATAACACTGTATTAGTCATAAACACAAATAGATTAACTTTCTAGTTAACTCTAAGCGTGTAAAGGGAACAACAAGTGGTATCAGAGCCTCTGGTTTATAAAATCTTTTTAAACTAACCAAGAGTGCTCTAGGTTTTTAAAACCAAGATCCTACCATGGCTGATTGATGCGTGCGCGTGTCGTTGCGGTTTAGCAGTATTAATGCCTACTCAAGTTTTAAATTTATATTTAGTCGACTTATCAATAACACACACACTTAACGAGCAGTGTACCCGGTCAGTATGAATATAATGGTAAGTAGAGTGTCGATCACTAAGAGTGGAACGTATTATCTAGTTATTCTAATCAGTATTTTAATATCTTAAGTTAGTTGTACAACCTAATCTAACGCAAGGGGGTTCAGCCTGAGAGACTGGCACGGTTTGGTTATGATTAAATAAAAACTAAACTAATGAGCACGAATCAGCGATTAGCACACACGTACACAGATAGATACTTGAGACAATAAGAAGACCTGTCCTGATAATTAAGTAGCTTGTCACTTGTTTTATTGCTAGTTTTATATGAAGTGTATATAATTAAACCTTTCTCGTTGGTTCTAATCTTATCGGCGAGTAAACCCTTAATGATCACTTATGTCTATCCCACTATCCTAGAATATTGAGCATTTGTGATGCCCACGTTTCGTATACGCTAGAATAGATAGGCGAGGAAGGGGCATGGCGACCCAAGCAATGCTCAGCTAGACACAGAGGTTATCAATGCACTAATAAAAGTCACCAAAGACATCAACATATAAACTTTAATTAATGAGAAAGCAATTTTAAGGGGTGCGCATGATATTCCGTAGTCACATGAAGTCGGCCCATCAATCCTGATGAATTAAAGTGTACTAATACAATAAAACAAAACTACTTAATGAATTGAATACATGCATGACCTTCTTACAGCTCTTGTATCTTCGTTCAGGGTGTGTCTTGTGCTGCTAATACGTCTGAATTCGTATGGTATCTTGCACTGTTCAACTAAGGCTCTGTCCAACTTCGCTCTCGAAATTCGTCTGGCCTTGGGGTATTTATAGTTTCTGTCTGAGGGTTAGATGCGGCGCATAGAATAAGTAGATGCGGCGCATTGACTTAACTTCGCGTGGGGTCCAAGATTAATATATTCAGAAATATTCATACACCGCCTTAAGATGCGGCGTAACTCCATTGCGGCGCATGTCCTTTGCTGTCTTGGATTGTAACTTGTGAAATCTTGATAGTGATGCGCCGTATGTAAGAAGTATGTTGCGGCGTATCTGGAGCAGAATTATCTTGATCTTGTACATTTCAGTAGACTCTTAACATCTTGCTTGTTTTGCTCCATAATTAGTCCAAAATCGCCAAGTTTTACATAATACTTGTTTTTACCTGAGAATTACAAAAGTAAACATTAACGTATCAATTCTCATATATAATATAATAAAACAACTCAAATAAATAGGATAAATGATGATAATAAAATGTACTTATTTGAGTTCATCACTGATATCAATGTACCCCAGCTAGTCGACAAAAAGGGTAGCAGCTACTCCGCTGTTGCACCCAGACTTGAAGCTGGGAAATTTAGCAAATGGAAGAAGCGTATGATTTGCTATCTTACCGGTATGGAACCCTACTACATCACCTGTATCAGGGATGGCCCATTTGTCCCTAAGACAGCCGCAGGGCTAAACAAGCCTGAGGCCCAATGGACCATTGATGAGAGGAGGGTGGTCAATCAAGACCAACGCCTGAAAAGCATCCTTATATCATGTCTTCCTGACGATATAATGGAATCAGTCATCAACTGTCTAACAGCCAAACAAACTTGGGATGACTTGGTAAACAGCTTTGAGGGTCCCTTAGATACCAAGGAAAATAGGGTCATGGACCTTAAACTTGAGTATAATACTTTCAGGGCAAAAGACTCTGAAAGTCTCTCACAGACCTACACCAGATACAAGACTTTGATAAATGAATTATCAAATGATGGTGTTGTACTGTTTAAGCATGAGACAAATGTTGGCTTAGTCAACAGTCTCCCTGAGAAGTGGCTCAACTTCTCACAAGGCCTGAGGAATGCTAACCACATTCAGACCCTTGAGCTCCCTGAAATTTATGGGAAGTTTTTCTATGAAGACAACTTGATCTCAAGGAGATACCCTGACTCAAAAGCTCTTGAGTCCAAAAAGGCCTTAACCTCCACACCCATATCAACTGCTTTCTATTCTAATGGTGTTGTGCAGGATATTCAAGAGGATTCTGAAGAAGAAATTAATGAAAGGACTGGCGAGGAGTACCTGAACGACCTGAACTTGGAATTCCAAGAAAGGGCACTCCTTGCTAGTTCAAGACGTTTCATCAATAGAAATCAGTCCAACTTTACAAAACCAAAAGCAAATGAGACCACTGAATGCTTTAAATGTGGTAAAAATGGTCATTTTGCTAGGGACTGTTATTCTAAAACTATCTCAGAACCCTCTTACAAATTCTCAGGAACTAGTAAGTTTCAACCTAAAATGTTTCAGTCCACCCAACAATTTCAAAACAAGGGTCAAAAGGATTTTGAAACAAAATATAGGAAAATCAAAGCTAAACTTGCACTTCTTGAAACTAACCCCATATTGCCTCAGGCTGCTCAAACATCTAAACCTATTCAGACAAAGAACAAGGTATTAGTAGCTGAAGCATATGATTGGGATGAAGAAGAGGCTTCCTCAGATGAGGAAATAAGAGTTAGTGCACTGATGGCACTTTCTGAAGAGGATCAGGTGGCTGTGGGAAAAAGCCATGCTAGGAATGGAGAGTGGGTCAACATCACCATGAAAAAGGTAAATACTTTACTTTATATGGATGATGATTCTGATTGACAGTCTTACATGAATTATATTTGTGTTGATCTAAAGTTTGTTGAGGAACAAAGGCTTAACCTGTTTTCAAAATATAACAATATTGTGTCAGAATTGAATAAATGTAGAGATGAACTGCTTGTACTAAAGCAAGCCAAACTTGAAACAATAACTCTACAAATTCAGAACACTGAGATTTTGAAACAAAATCAAGCCCTTCAAACTGAACTTAACAGAGAAAAGGCTGTCATCCAAAGCTGGACCAAGAAGAACCCCAAAGTTTTTGACACTGTGGGATTAATCTCTCAGAAAACCATTGGAATTGACCCTCTTATGGTTGATCCAAATGTATGTCACAATGAACTAAACTTTGTTCCAGCTGGCATATCTTTTGAGCAAGAAATGATTTCCATGTCAAATGACTGGATTGTCAGGGACAACCCAGTCAGTAAGTTACCAAACTTTGAGACTGGAAAGATCTTGCTTCCTGAAAGTCAGGCCTTGAAAAATATGCTTGGACTTACTGAACAACTCAGTAAGCTCGAACTCACTGAACAACTCAATACTGAGTCAGTGAATGAGTCTGAATCAGAACCATACCCACCACTTCCTCCACTGAATACCCTTCAGGGTGCTGCACCTAACTTAGGCCTCCCACCAATGGTCTTTTCACCACACTCTCCAAAGGAGAGATCAGGAAAGGGAACAACCATCCTGAAAAGACCAATCCTTGATGTCTCATTAAATACTGATGACTCATCAACTTCAGTCCCCTCTGAAGTATCAACCCAAAGCCCTGATTCAAAATTTGATCAGTTGGCTGAAATGGTCAGGAAGCTGGGAGAGAAAATTGCATCTTCTGAGAATCCTTGTCAATCCAAGAAGGAACAAAAACCAACTTCCTCAAAGACCAAACCCAAACCCACAAAACCCCTGAAAAGATGTGAACTATGCAACTATACAAATCATCTCACTGATGATTGCTATAGAGTCCTTTATTGCATGATTTGCAAAAAGAAAGATCACAGGACCTCTGATCATAAACAATGCTCAGTCATGTCAAACTTTTCAGGACTTAAGGCTCAGTGCCTGAACTACCCTTCTGATTCTATGCAGAAACAGAAGCAAAAGGCCAAGCCTTTTCCACCTTGCCCTTTATGTGGATTCAATGACCATCTTCCTGAGGATTGTCAAAAAGACAAACACTGTGAATCTAGTGGAAGTTCCACTCAGAAATCCTCAGGAAAAGAGAAGGTCATTCAGTCAAGAAGAGGAATGAATAAACAATCCTCTCAGACTACTGAGGCTACCCCTGCGACTAAATGCAAAACATGTGGTAGCTCAGTCCACTCAACCACTGACCATGAATCAATTAATACTTTCATAAAGACCTACAATACCAAACCCTCCATGAAATGGAGTCCTAGAAAGAACTGACCCAGTTTACTATTTGTGCAGAAGCATGCCAGGGATCCTATTTGGCATCTAGACAGTGGATGTTCAAGGAGCATGACTGGTGTTAAGGAGTGTCTGCATAAATATGTGGAAGAACCAGGACCCAAAGTGATATTTGTAGATAATTCATCATGTCTCACTGAGGGTTATGGTTCAGTAAACTGCAATGGTATTGTCTTTACTAGGATAGCTTATGTAAATGGTCTTAAGTACAATCTGATCAGTGTCAGTAAACTATGTGATGCAAAATACATAGTTCAGTTTGATGATAAGCAAGGAACCATCTTCAACGCAAATAAGAAGATTGTCCTCATTGCACCAAGAAGACAAGATGTTTATGTACTATACATGTCCAGTCTAACTCAGGATGGAACTTGTCTCTTTGCTAAGGCCACTGATACACTCAACTGGCTTTGGCATAAGAGACTCACCCACCTGAACTTTAAAAACATAAACAATCTTGTAAAACAAAACAAGGTCCTTGGCTTACCATCACTTGTGTTTTCAAAGGATAAACCATGCTCAGCTTGTGAAAAAGGTAAACATCACAGAGCATCCTTTAAAACCAAAACCAACTTTTCCATCAGGAACTGCCTACATCTTCTCTATATGGATCTATTTGGACCTATCAGTCCAAGGTCTACTAACCATGAGAAGTATACTCTAGTCATAGTGGATGAATACTCTAGATACACTTGGGTATTCTTCCTGATCAAAAAGAGTCAGGCAGCTGAAACAATCATGTCCTTTGTCAGGAACATTGAAAATCAAAATGACATTAAGGTCAAACAGATTAGAACTGACAATGGGACTGAGTTCAAAAATTATGAACTTGAATGTTTCTGTGATGAGAAAGGTATTTCCCAAAACTTTTCCTCTCCATACACATCTGAACAAAATGGTGTTGCTGAAAGGAAAAATAGAACACTCATTGAAGCTGCTAGGACAATGCTACGTGGATCAGTCCTTTCCAACCATTTTTGGACTGATGCAGTCAAAACTGCCTGTTATACACAAAACAGATCCATCATTGTCAAGAGACATGGGAAAACCCCATATGAGTTATTCAAAGGAAGAATCCCTGACATCAGCTACTTTCATGTCTTTGGGTGTCATGTGTTTATTCATAATCACAAGGATCACTTAGGGAAATTTGATGCAAAAGCTGATGATGGATACTTCCTGGGATACTCACTTGTCTCAAAAGCCTTCAGAGTGTTCAACACAAGGAGACAGCAGACTGAGGAAACATTTCATGTTACCTTTGATGAGAGAACTGATGCAATTAGGTTCTTAACTGCCTCAGTAGAAGAGATAGGAATTGATAACTCTTCAAGATATCCTCCTGATGAATATCTTCCTGAAAATAATCCTTCTACTCAGTATCAAGATGATGCTAACCTCTCCTATTACATAAACCCTCACAACCTACCTAACCCAACCATCACTGAGTTTGTTGAGGCACATGCAAACACTGATGAAATTAATCAGTCTGTTCAAAATACTCAAGAACCAAACAATCTCAGTGATCTAGTAGACACTCAAGATCCAATCAATGATCATGTGTCTACTCCAGAACCAACCCCTCTACCCAATCAGGCCTCCACAAGTTCAAATCAATATCCAGGACCTCAGGAAATTTGGACTAGGTCTCAGGACATTGAACTTGTCAATATTATTGGAGAGCCTACTGAAGGCATGCTCACCAGGAGCATGGCTGCTAGTCTAAGAGCAGCCTCAGCCAATGAATGCCTATTTGTGGACTTCATTTCCACAATTAAACCCAAAAGTGTTAAAGAAGCACTTACACATCCAAGTTGGGTTCAGGCCATGCATGATGAACTGGAACAATTTGACAGAAACAAGGTAATGACCTTGGTCAAATGTCCTAAGAATGTCTCAGTCATTGGCATGAAATGGGTATTCAAAAACAAAACTGATGAAAATGGCATAGTCATTAAAAACAAAGCCAGACTTGTAGCCAAAGGCTATAATCAACAAGAAGGCATTGACTATGAAGAAACATTTGCACCAGTAGCAAGGATGGAAGCCATCAGGATCTTCCTTGCTTTTGCTACATACATGAACTTCAGAGTATACCAAATGGATGTTAAAAGTGCATTCTTAAATGGTTCACTGAAAGAAGAAGTTTATGTTCAGCAACCTCCTGGATTTGAAAGCCATGAGTCTCCTGATCATGTCTGTAAGCTTAACAAAGCCCTTTATGGACTAAAGCAAGCTCCCAGGGCATGGTATGAGACTCTCTCAGCCTTCTTAATCCAAAACAAATTTGTCAGAGGCAAGATAGACAACACATTGTTTATCTATAAGACAAATAATAATGTCATACTAGTACAAGTATATGTTGATGACATCATCATTGGCTCAACAAGTTTCAAACTTTGCAAACAATTTGAAAAACTTATGGCAAAGAAGTTTGAAATGAGCATGATGGGAGAACTGACATACTTCCTTGGTCTACAGATCAAGCAGACTGATAGAGGAACCACTATCAGTCAAGAGAAGTATGTAAAGAATCTACTGAAGAAGTATGATCTCAGTGACTGTACCTCAGTCAAAACTCCCATGGTCCCCCCAAACAACCTTGGTCCTGATCTCACTGGTAAACCAGTAAATCAAACTCTCTTTAGAGGAATGATAGGATCACTGATGTATCTACTTGCATCAAGGCCTGATATCCAATTCTCAGTATGTCTATGTGCCAGATATCAATCTGACCCAAGAGAATCTCATATCACTGCTGTGAAAAGGATATTCAGGTACCTGAAAGGCACTCCTAACCTTGGATTATACTATCCAAAGTGCTCAGGACTTGATCTTAAAGGATACTCAGACTCTGACTATGCTGGATGCAACATGGACAGAAAAAGCACCTCAGGCTCTTGCCAAATACTTGGTGGGAAACTAGTCTGTTGGAGTGCTAAGAAGCAACAATCAGTTGCCTTGTCCTCAGCTGAGGCTGAATATGTTGCAGCAGCTAGTTGTTGTGCAAATGTACTCTGGATGAAAAGTCAACTCAGTGACTATGAAATTCAGTATAAGATGGTACCCATCTTTTGTGATAACACAAGTGCAATTGCCATCTCAAATAACCTTGTTCTTCATCAGAGAACAAAACACATTGATATCAGATATCACTTCATCAGGGACCATGTCATGAATGGTGACATTGAATTGCACTTCATCCCTACTGAATATCAGTTAGCTGATAGCTTCACCAAACCTTTGGATGAACCAACTTTCACAAGGCTGAAAGCTGAATTAGGAATGTTGGATATAGAGAATCAGTCCACTAATTAAATCCTTCCAACTGAAGTGTAAATTCTTAAAACCTCAGGTCCCTGACTCAATGTGTACGTCAGTGAAAACAAATCACTGAAACCTCAACCTCAGGAACTAAACCCAAGTTCCTGAAATCTTGAGGGTTCAGGAACTAAACCCAAGTTCCTGAATCCTTGTAGCTCAGGAATCATTCCATATTCCTGAATCATCAGTGACTAATCCCATGTCCCTGAAAAACCATCACTGAATGAAGAGTCATTCAGGGCCCTGAAAAGAGACATTAAATACTGACTTAAATGCTCTAAGTATCTAGTTAGTAAATGTCCGAGGTTGGTAACTGAACTCATATTTAATTCAATAATATTTGTTCTTTTTGCCTTTCTGGCTTCCACCTCTGGGCCACCACATTCCCACTTGGCATTAAATGCCTCTCCAATCACATTACAAATATGTGATGACTCATCTCTGCAAATTACACTTTTGCAGAACTGCTCAACTGTTCACCTTGACTGTTGCGCCAAACCAGAAAAGTGGAGTGTTGGCATTAAATGCGGATCCTAAAACATATTATTCAAAACAATTTCCAATAATTCTTTTTGAATAAATTAAGATCGCTCAAATGTCTAAAACACCCCCATCTCCACTTCCCTAGAAATAACCCAACCAAAAGAAACACACACACGTTTTTATAGAACTTAAGCAAAACTCTGCCATTTTAATTCTCAAAAACAAATTGTGTGTGTATTCTTAAGCTTTAGAAACCCAGAATCCTTAGTCAAACCCAGACTTACCCACAAATGGCTTCTTCTAAAGCTATAGCATACGCCCCCAATGTGGAATTCCTCACTAGGGACGTTGACCTAACAAAGAACAATGTGGTAGGAAATTTCTCTTATCCACAAAACTACCCAGCCTAAAAAACGTTATGAAATTTCTTCGTAATTGTTTTCTTACAAAGGCTTTCACCCACACCCCCTCAGTCATCTACCATGACTATTTGAGGGAATTCTGGTGCACGGCTGCGGCTACCAGCCCCAAAGACACCAAAGAGTCAATCATCACCTTCACGGTGATGAATGGGAGCAGAACCCTCTCCTTTGACTACTCAACCTTCATCAAAGCCACAGGCCTTGACTTTGCTGAAGCGTTTGCACCCAACCCTACTGATCAGGACATAAAGAATGAACTGATCTTTCTAGCACCCCACGACCCCAGACGTCCTACAACGTCTGCTGGGGGCTTATTGGAGAAGGCTCCAGTAGTCAAAACATGGTTCCATCCTATCTGGAGGATACTGATGACATTTGTCATTCAGGTCCTGGGTGGAAATAAATCCTCTACGGAACAATTGAACTCATCACAACAATTGATGCTGTTCAGTCTCCTTGAGGGTACAAAAATTGACATCGGAGGAATAATCTTCCGAGACCTTGTTGCCAAGCTCTCAGGAAAACATAGGCAAAGGCATATGTCCTACCCTAGATTTGTTTCCTGTGTGCTTCAGGACCTACTTGGTTCTGACTACGTGAGGCCTGATGCAGAAGGTACGAAGCCTGACGTCCTGCACAAGTCAAACTTCACTAGTAGCATCAGTGAGGTTACAAATATTGCCCTGACTGAATACATGCAATCAGTCATTCAGGGTAACAACGCTGTCTCACCAGTTCCTTCACCGACCAAAAAGGTGAAGAAGACAAAGAAGGGTCAGTCCAGCCAGGTGGTTAGACCCAAGCCACTCGCCACTGTGACTGATCCTCAAAACCAACTAAACCTTAAAAAGAGGTTGAAAAAGGCCGAGACCTCTGAGACACCCATTTCTGAGACCCTCTTGACCTCAAAACAAAGGCCAACGGAGGTCACTGAGCAATCATCCTTAGTGACCTCGGGCACACCCTTTCCACATGGTTCAACTGACATAAACAAGTCAGAGGGATCAGGAAGCATTCCCCCCTCACATCCCGATGAAGGTACTGATAAATCACAATCAATGCCCAAGGGAGGAAAGGGTCCTGAATCCTCGGTAGGGAAGCACCACCCTACTGGGAAGAGGACCCACACCCCTCACATCCCGATGAAGGAACTGTCAAAAAACAATCAGTTCCCAAGGGAGGAAAGCGTTCTAAATCCTCGGTAAGGCAGCACTACCTTACTGAGAAGGGGACCCACAAACATTCACATCCCGTTAACGTTCCTGAGTAATAACCCTCAGGATCTCAGGGAGAAAAGGACCCTAAATCCCCAAAAGGACAGCACAATCCTGATGGGAAGGGGGTCCACCAACTTTTACAATCAGTACCTAGTGATACCACTGAAAAACACCCATCAGTGGTTGAAGGTGCTAAGGGGGACAAAGACTCAGAGGGAAAGAAATAACCCGCTGATAAGGAACCCATAAACCCCTCAGGCGGTCCGATTCTCTCAGGAACTGCCCCCAAAAGTCAGGCTGGTGTTACCCCAGTTATTATGGCTAGTCAGGCTGAGCAAACCCACTCAGTTATTATGACAACGGGGTCAGGACCTGGCCAAACAAAAGGCGAGTCTTTTTATAAAGAGGAGCCGGTTGAATTTTTGGGTATTGAGTCCATGGGGGACTTTCAGGCTCTTATCGAGTATGATGAAGAGCTCAGGGAAGAGAGTGAAGAGGAAATGTTTGAGGCAGGTGAGGATATGGACACTGATGTACAATCTGAACAACCTGAACAATCACATCAGTCATCTCCACCCCAAAGTGAAGAGTCAGGTTCTCAATCTTCTGATTCTTTTGATACTGGGGACATCCTCCAAAAGTATGATGACTCTCTTCCCCTCACTGAAAGAAAATTGGTCAAATTCCTACTCAAGACCAATAGAGCTCTTTACACTGGTCTCACTGAAGAGATGTTCGATCATCACACTGAAGCTGCTGTTCACTATGCCAACCTGAAGGCAGATGTTGAAAGTTTTCATGATGATGTGATCGAGATACATTCTGACACCAATAACTCCCTGACAGCTATTGATCTTCATTTCCAGAAGTTCAATCTTACTCTTGAAGGCATCACCAAAAGCCTTGGAACTATTCAAACAGCTGTCAAGGATGACCCCGAACTCAACAAGAAGGTCCTTCAGGCTGCTGAGACTTACCAGAAGCAATCAGCTGAATTCAGTGATCTTCTCAGCTTACTGAAGGATTCTAATATTCAGGGTCTTACCTCTTCATTGGACTCAATCAGGACTTCCTTGGGTCTTCAGGAAAAACATCTGGGTACTTGGGCACAATCTTCAACATCTTTGGCATGGTCTCTTGGGTCAAGGATGTCAGGCATCGAAGCTTCTCAGGCATCTCTGGCTGATCAGATCTCAACTCTTCAGAAAGACACCTCGGACATTAAATCAATGATGACTGAGATCTATCAGGCTTTCAAGGGTCCTGCTGCTCCAGTGGCTCCAACTCTTGCTATCACCATGGCTCAAGCAACAGTTGAGGGGGAGAAAGACACTGGAGTCCCTGAAGCTTCCACAAGCCAGCAACCTCCTTCTCCTACTTCTCACACTGAAGGGGAGATTCCTGAAGCTTCTTCCACCCATCAAGAAAAAGGCAAAGGTGTCCTCACTGATCCTGAGCCTCAACCAGCACCAATCATGGTAGCAAAGGATCCTGAATCACCACCCAGGATCCCGTATGACATTGATGGAGTTCTTCACCACTTCTCAGCTAATGAACTCAGTGCTTACCTAGAGGAAGAGGAAGCAAATAAGAAGTTAAAGGAGGAAGAAAAGGTGAACAAGCCTGCTATTATTAAGGTTGTTCATGAAGAGGCTGAGAAGATTGGTCTTGAAGCTAAGGATCTCTCAGGAAGAGAGGGTGGTATGACCTTTGTAAAGGCTCAGACCGAGGAGATGATCACTCTCAGGAAGAAAAGGGAGGAAAGGAATAAAAGGGCTGAAGAGATCAGGCAGAACAGGATTAAGAAATATCAGTGGTATATGACTAACAGGTTGAAGCCAGAACCAATCATTGATGTTCATATTCATCGAAACACCAATCCTGCCATTGTCACTGTCTATAGAGGTGCTGACAAAAGAGACTTTCAGGTTCATCAACCCTTCAGATTCGCTGACTTTGGGATCTCAGAATTGGATGAGTCGGGTCCATTAATAGCAAAGAAATCAAACGTTGTGGTCCCTAGTATGATGAAGTCCTTGAGTCTGAGGTACGAAAGACTGGCAGCTGCACCTCAGGAACTTGGCACTCCATCTCTTCTTCCTGATTCAGCACAACCAGCTCCCTCTCAGTCTTCTTCAAGGAAAAGAAAGAAGATAGAAGCTGAGCCTGAAATCAAGATTCCTGGTCATGACTGCAATAGGGCTCTCTCTGAAGGTGTTCCTTTTAGGAACAATATGGTCATTGAACAACCTGAAAGAGGTTTGTTCTTCATTGATGAGTTTGGAGACAAAGCCTTCCAAAGGTGGAGTGATATCGATTTGTCAGGGATCAAAGCTATGCTTGGCTTTCTAATAATGGCCTCTCCACTCAAGAGTCCTGAAAATGTGAAGTTTTGTCAAGATCTGAAAAGGAAAATCAATGAGCATCCTGACCAACAAGAGCTGCAGTCAAAGAATCCCAAGCTTGAAACCTTGGTATTAAGTTGAACTGATAGATCTGCCTGAATACCCCCACTATCCCTTTTTGTACTTAGCTTGTTAGGACTTGTAATGATATCAATAAGATGATGTTTTTATTATTTCAGTGTCCTTATTTATATTCTAGTACATTCAGTATGAGTAGAAGTCATTAGCTCACTCATAACTGATTAAAACACTTAGGAATAATTTATATCCAAATAGGGGGAGATTGTTGGGTCATGAAAAACCCAAGAATACTTAAAACATGATTTGGACACAAATTAACTAAGTGTTAACTTAAACCGAGAACAATTCAAGTCACTGAGAGACCAGCCTCTCAGTGAGTCATCTTCAGGATGTTTAAGGAGAATTCAAGTAGAAGGATTCACTACGCAGGAAGGCGGTACTCCCTGAAGTAGCACTTAAGCCAAAGAAGAAGATGATGGTTCAGTGAGTGTTGGATAAGAACTCACTGAACCCTAGTCTCCTCAACAACAATGAAGTAATTATGAATGATAACTGAGAAGCGTGTCCTGAAGAACTAAGTGCCTGAGAAGAAAGGCAGAAATATCTAGGAAGGATTTAAGATAAGATCAAATCTTATCTTGTCAGGAAGAAATCCTTCCTAAGATGGCTTAAAGTCTTGGAGTATCAGAACAACCACTCCTAAAGACTTAATAGGCCATTTCTATTGGTTCTTGGAAATGACAATTACTGTTGTAATTGTCAGACACGCTTGCTCGACAACTTGTAATATTTTAATTACTTTTACTCAGTTTACTTGTGTATAAATAGATTGAAAAGGAGAGAAGTTGTGTGTGTTTTGTACAATTAAAGCTTAGACTTTTGCAAAACAACTTCTCTCCTACAAAGAGTAACGCATCCCTGAGATAGCTCAGTGAGGTCGCATTGTTACCACTCAAGCAAAACTTGAGTTTAGATAGGAGACACCACCATACCTTGTCTATTCAATCCCAAGTGTTTGTTCCGCAAAACACTTGGGTATAGATTCTTTGATTCATTTCTAATAAGAATTTAAACGTTGAAAATTACCTTGAGTTTTTATATTCACGTTTTATAACTGTTAGAATTAATCATAACATTGTATTAGTCATAAACACAAATAGATTAACTTTCTAGTTAACTCTAAGCGTGTAAAGGGAACAACAATTAGCTTATATATAGTCTGCAAGTAGTGCCCTTAGGGTCTGTTTGGTCCCTAGGTTTATCAGTTTTTCTCATTTTGTTTTCAGCTTATTAGGCTTATTAGGATTAGCTAATTTAGTTAAATCTGCTTATTCAGGTTAGGTTAAGAGTAGTAATAGCTTATTTAGTCATTAGGTCTCAACTCATAGCTTTTACTTAGTTCATCAGTTTTCATTTTAGCTTTGAAGCTTTTTAGTCATAACTGTCTTCTTATTTAAGCTTTTTCTGGCTTATTTCATAAAAAGTAAAAATATTTCTTTTTTTAAGTTGCTACTTTTTAGCTTATAAAAAAGTTTGTTTTTAAATTTTTCACAAAAAAAATAATTTTTGCAAAAAGGTACCAAGGGATTCGAACCCTGGTCCCTTAACTCACCACACACACAGCCAAACCATCCGCCCTAGGGTCTTTTTCGTTTTATATTTGCAACATTTAATTTATAACCCTTGTTTCCTTATTAGCTATTCGAACTTATTGGCTTTTTCCCAGCTTATTGAAATAAGCTGGGACTCCTTTTTCATTTTTCCTAGCTTCTGCATAGCTTAAAGTATTTTTATAAAAAAAAAATCTCATATTTTTCTCTTCTAGTTTAGTATTTTTAATTATTTATTTTCTTTTAATTTGTTTTTAATTCGTATTTAATTATTAAAAAGTCAAAAAAATATAATTCTTTTTTAAAAAAATTTCTTTTATCATTTAGAACATAGGAAAATTAATTTGGTATCCGTAGGGTTAATACTTCTTCGATTTCACGTTTTAGTCTCGCGTTTTCCCGGTTTTAATTACGTTATTTGTTTTCTTTGCATTTTGCTAATATATGCTTTGTAGATTTATATGTTTAAGTTTCCCTTCCTATTTATGCTTCCCGTAGTTGTAGGATATTTAATTTCATCAAAATCCAAAATCTCTCCATTTTCATATTTCAAACACGATTCACAAACCCGATCTCACAAATTCCATTCATCCTTCATCGGGGATAACGAACCAGGTTACACATACTTCACTTGTGTTTCCTTGGAAATAAAAATACGTGTTGATTTTCACGAATCAATGATTAGTTGTTAAATAAGTACTTAATAAAATTTGTTGTTGTCGTTAGTGTGGTACAAGGGTTAGATTGGTTAGCTCCAAGTTTGTGTGTATTCGAAACCATCAGGGAACCGGGATCAGGATTTGAACCTGGGAGCATTGTGGATGTAAATTTAGGCCATAGTCCCCATGATTTTAGTGCATTCGAATGGAGCTTTAGGAACCCCAGGCTCATGGATTCGAACCTGGGAATAATATTGGCAGGAATAGGAAGACTTTAGTATTGTTAAGTTAGTATCAAGAACCCACAGTGACAAACCGTGACCGAGAAATGATCACTCAAACTAGTTGATTTAGCGTTAAATGGTGACTGGGAAACCACCTCATGTTGAGGAGGTTCTAGCCAAGTCCCTAGTAATATTTAGGCATAACACATAAAAGATATGCCCTTGGCTCAACGCATATAAAGGCTCACCCTAATCCAAGAACTTACCCACAAAGGATAACACCACATCGCCCTCAAATGCAACCCATATGGGTGTATGAGTACTCGGGTAGGGCACACACTTAGGTTGGATTTCATGATATGTTCTTGTTGAGTCAATATAGAAAATGATGAGTCATAATAAGCTAGACTCCTTTGAGGTCGTTTTTACATAGGCCGGGACATTTAGAGAGTTAAGGAACCCAAACCTTGTCATCACATAGACCCCGAGGACACAAGTCGAGTAGTACTCGAATGTTGGCCACGAAGCGAAGCTGAGACAGTGGTTAGTGACCAGTCTCAGTTGCAAAGGAAAGGCTTCAGGAAGGTAGCACCAAGTCGTTAACTTGGTGCACTTCTTACTGAGATACCAGGCCAAATAGCCAACGGCCAGGCCCACTAGGACTAGCAATGCAGCCCACCTAATAGCCCACTCGACAGCCCATGTAGCAACCCGTAATTTTTCACGACAACATTTATTTTCAAACTCCAATTTACCACTTTGAAATTCTTACAAGAACACTTTTTATGAATAACTATTTGGTTAAATAAACATAAAACTAGGAACAACCCTCTTGAAGGCTATGGATTTAGACTATATTTAGTCCAAAACATTCCAGTATCTTGCTCATGCTCCATTTCACAATTTTAAACTATAAAACAAATTTCTATTCTTTAACTACTTACGGTTTTGGAATTCAACAAACGTTATTGTTATTTAATATTTAACACCCGACATACCCAATTCTTTCAACGATTATTTCTATCATATTTTTATACTTCCAAAATTATTACCAAAGTTCCAAAAATATTTCCTGACACCTAAAGTAATTTCTTTACAACTTACGTTTAAATACGTATAACCTTCGTTAATTACCGAAACAATAACCAATGCATGTTTTTAACACCCAAGACATACAACATATACACCTTTGTATCAAAACTACACATCAAATCTCATTTTATGCTTAGTGCCGCCCCCTCCCCTCTCATGTCCTTTAGATATTAAACTTAATACTTACTTAATCATCATTACCCAACAAAAGCTTACTTAACTTTTTGCTTTTGGGCTAAGCCGCCCTAGTTGTCCCCCTTGCCCCCCCCCCCCCCTTAGCTACCCTATTCCGCCTCCCCCTCCCCCTTGACCAAATTATGATATTTGACTTACTATTCCAAGTTTGAACCAAGCTTAGTATAAATAAGACTTAACACATCTCATTTTTGCTACTAGTGTAAGTTAAGAACAAAAGAAAATAAATCATCCTACCCTTTTATACATACAATTCGACACAACCATAGGAGCAAGGAAAGAAGAAATCTTGATTTGGCTAGTTCAAGAATCATTAGGATACATTAACAAGAGTTTGGAGCATAAGTCTTGTGGTTAAACAATTGTTTTACAACTTCCATCTCACTAATCACTCTTGTAAGTGATCTTAATAACACTTCATGATTTTCATATTTTATATGCTTGTCAAGTATCTATACTCATTATCACTTGGTACATGTTGGTAAATTTTACATTAATAATGATCCTTTAACAAAGTTTAAGTTTTAAACAAGTTCTTACTACAAATAAACCCTATATATACATATGTTAATAAATTTGTAAAGATAAATATTTTGATGATCATTCACATGGACTTTGAACATTGTCAAGCTTATGTTTAGATCACTATTATTGTGTTAAGGAGATCATGGGTGAACTAGAACAAGATTTGAAGTGGTTTGGAAGGGGATAGAAACTAGAAAACACTCTCTTGAAACATTTAAATAAGCTGCTGTCCTGTTTTGTAAAAACTGAAATAATAAGTAGGTTGTAAGTAATCTTTGGCTAGAAATATAGAAAATAGACTTAAAAACGAAAATATAGCCGCTTGAATGAGTTAAAATGGGTTTATAACGAAAAAGATACGCTATTTTCAAATTAAACGACGAAAACAATCATTTTCTGAAAAACCTGAAAAATACATTCTGTCCAGATTTTTGAGAGGTGAAAAACTGAGGTTAAATGACGTTTAGACTAGCCGAGACCTTGAAAAGCCTAGAGTATACTTAAATACCTTCGCGGGGATAGGTAAAACTTAAGAAACCGAGCTACGATGCAAAAGTTATGGCCAAAAGAATGTTTGCGGCAACATATAATTTTGACAGCATATTATTTGTCTAATAGGAAGCTGTTAGGATTTTTAAAAGTGGATTTTAGACCTTTTAGTGTACATTTTGGTTAAAATGGCGTAAACGGAAATGGTAGAACAATGTATATACTTATTAGACGCGTTAGAGACTTTTGAAATACATATTAACACGACGACAAAAACTTGGTTATGAGATAAACAAGTTACGTTTTTTAAAGTGGTGATTTCTAATAAAGGATCAAAATGACGCAATTATATTTCGACAACAAATGTTAACACAACATGTACAAGTGATAAAGTAGAGTACGAACTTGCATGCATGACCATGTTTTCGAACCTAAGACATATGAATCATTTAGGTCGCGGTTAGAGCGTCCGTACCTCGATATTCGTTCGCTTTCCTTTTGTTATCATATCGGTTGTTCCAGGTGAGTTCATGGCCCTTACTTTTACTTGTTTTATAACCGTTTTGGGGGAGAATACATGCTCGTTTATATTTAAACTCTATGCTCATTTTACTTGAAATGTGAATCGTTTTCTCAAACATTACTGATTGGTTGAAACACTTGATCGATTACTCGAAAGTATTATGTGTTTACCTGTTACACACTTGATTATTTTATTATGGACACAAGTGCATTAAACATTTATTGAATGCCTAAGTTGTTGTCGTTTGCCATAAATTCCCCACTATCATGAACCGTTAATTACGTTGTAAGCGCGAATGTTGTGAATAGATCTATTGGGGGTAAACTCCCCCGTCCGGGTTGGTCGCTCCAACTGGTCAAACGGACGCATTTCATTTGATGTCGTACAGGTGTCTGGCAAAGCACCTGTTTGGGGTGATAACATGAACTAACTGTTAAGGCTTCGGTGTCATGAGCTTAGTGCAACAATAATACTTTTCGTGAACATATTTGGAGTACATTGTCGTATTCTTGTGGTCCATATATTACTTTTGTTTACCAGAACTTAAACTTATTTGGCAGTGGGTTGTAAACACACAGGTTGCAAGTCTTGTATGGGCGGGACTTGGGACTGAGTGGATTTACAATGCCTTTGCTGGGAAATCTTTATTCAAATGCTTTACATTTAAATTAAACTCTATGAACTCACCAACCTCGTGTTGACCCGTTTTAGCATGTATTTTCAGGTTCTTAAAGTGTTTGCTCACAATTAGCGGCTTTTGGCATGGCATGACATGGTTATAGGATCAAGACACTCTGATATTCATGTGGGGACCGCTTTACTTATTTTATGGGCCTATTTATGCACTACTTTTTAACAATGTAAATTTAATACTTTTGTTAATGAATTTTATTCTAAATAATTGAGGTAAAAACCGTTCTTTGTATTTGTGTTGTGATACCAATTGAGTAGCACCCTAGCGACCTGTATGTTTTCGCTGGACCCGATTTTGGGGGTGTTAAAGCCCAATCGACCACCTTTAGCACAACCCGTAGATGGGCCTGTGTACAGCCCATTTGGCCCACCAGAAAAAGGGTTAAACTCAACCCATAAACGGCCCATATCCCCTTCTAGAAAGCAATGGGCCACAGCCTAGTTAGTGATAACTGCTAAGGTCGAATAACATTATATGAGACTTGGTCACGAACAAATAAAATGAATACGAGCCGTTCACGAAGATAAATTGTAATAACCAACATCTAGGCAAGTAATAGCCGAAAGACATTTAAATGAGATTTCATTATAACGTTAACTTACATAGAAACTTATATAGTCAAATGTAAAACTTGGCGAAGATAACTCAACATATAGGGATATAAAAGTTTATATAGCCGAGAACCAAGTGAAATTCCATTTACATTAACATATATGTACGAGAAAACTAGAATAGCCGAAACGTAAAATGCGACGGAAAGGACTAAATACATATATACAAGTAATGTTATATACACACTTTGGAAAAATAGGGATACATATACATTAGCATGAACTAATGTAATAAAATATGGTACTTAAATTCATGATAGGTGAAAACCGTAACACACGTCGAGGTATATAACCATACGTTAACACTCATATTCATATGATGTCAATCAAATAAGGTAAAAATCAAAAGTCACTAAAAATATACTCCCTCCGTCCCATTTTAGTTGTCAGTTGACCAAACTTTGACCGTAAATATTTTTGTTTGTATTATATAACACTTGATATAAAATATATAAATAAATTTGATTTTAAACGAACTTTTCAATGATATAACTTTCATCAAGTATTATATAATACAAACAAAAATATTTACGGTCAAAGTTTGGTCAACTGACAACTAAAATGGGACGGAGGGAGCATCATTTAGCTTGAATAGAATTGTCGAAACATAAAACTTTAAACTAATATAGTGTAAATGGATCATGATGAGAAACTAGATAAATTACTTAAGTTAACGATATATATTAAACTTCACAAATCATTAGGTAATAAGCGTCACTAGTAATAACATGAATATAATATCAAACTAAACTAGAACGGATTAGACAATATATATTGTTCTAAATTAAAAATATGAAGAAATGAGTCGTGATAGATTAATTGTAATAACACAAACTCTAATTCTAAGTTGATCCAAGAATTAACGATATATATTAACTTTTAGACCATTTACTAGTTAAGTGATAAACACCACAAATGTTAAGTCATATTCTAAAAATCAACATAAACGGACATACGAATAGGTTACACAGTTACAATATATGTATGTACATATCACAACTAGGTTTAATTAAATTCGTACCTAGGTTGTTAGTGATCCCAACCCCTCATTACTATACCTTTAGATCGTTTGTAGAGTTACACCCTACCATCCTCTAGGAGAGACCTTAGTAACCATACTTGCCGCCACACAAGTGACAACAACTTAAACACACTAAAACATTGAAATTTAGAATCTAAAAGGAACTGAATTTAATACTTGAAACTAAGACATGGTTATTTAATTTAGGTTGCGTGTTGGTGCCGTGCACTCCCAAAATTTCACAGCATTCACTGTTCAGACCAATAAAGGTGAGTTATAGTCCTATTTTTATTTTTACTTGTTTTGGGGTGAGAAACAAGCAAAACCAAATTTTGTGGACATTAATACTATTATACCAAAGTTATTGCGCATATAGCCTAAGCCTGATATGTCCCTTACTGCCCGAATTTCATGAACCGTTAATTCCAGTCAGGAAGCGTGAATGTTATAAATAGATCTATTGGGAGTAACGTCCCCGTTCGGTTTGACCGGATAGGCAAACGAGCGTATACCATATCAATGTTCAAGTGTCTGGGATAAACACTTGCTAGGGCTTTTATGATTTACATGCATCTAGAGCATGCAGACCTGTTAAAGCTTCGGTTACATGAACTTAGAGCTAGCGTAATAAAACATATACATGACATTTCAGTGCTTGATGTTACAAATTTGATATATTTGTTTTTAATTGAAACCTATGAACTCACCAGCTTTTTGCTGACTTTTTCAGGTAATCAGGATATGCAAGTATGGCAAGAATTGGCAAGGCGGCAGACTTATACTTTAACCAATGAAAATTTTGATTTTTGAAATAGACTTGTTTTTTAGGGACCAGAAACCTGTAAATGATTTTGAAAACAGATGATTTATTTATATATATAAACTCATGATAAAGAGTACATTTTATAAAATATGTAATTAGTTTCTTGATACCTTGTATTATGATTTTCATTTTCGTAGCATCCCATGGTATTAATGCTTCCGCGAAGTCAGATTTTGAAGGTGTTATAAAGTGCTACTCCAGCTTTTGATTCTTCATCACAGCTTGGGGTTCTTACTGTTCTATACGAGAAACCAAACTGCACAACCATCCGATCCACTCATAATCACGTTTTACCATATCATACGTAAAAAACTACTTATAAGTTTAAAGCTTGACCCGATAAACAATATTCATCAACTTGTATTCAAAAAATATCTAACCACAATATCATTATAATTATTCGCAGTATTAAAGATAGGGGATAGCTTGGCTACAATTTTTGTAGCTAATTGTCTACAATTTTTCACAAAATATATACATACAATGAATCAGGGACCAAAAAAAATACCAGCAACTCAAAAAAAAAATCAGTGACCCACATTTAGACCACCCGTACTGGGCGTGGTTGCACCTGTTTTTTTGCCCGACAGCGCCCAACAGCGCCCTCCTTCGCAAAACGGAGGGGCGCTGTTGGCTAAGAAATCCGTTCCCCAGCTGTTCTGACAGCGCTTCATATTTGGTCCTTGTTTCTGAAATTCGAACGTTGCAAATCAAAGAAACGGTAACAAAATAATGCAACGGTCCTTTATTTGTTTTTTCCTTCCCATTTTTCACTATATATACAAAAAAAAAACATATATATTTTACACCAAAATAACTCAAACACAATTTACTATCAAAAATTTTTATACAATCTTTCAAGTTTTTATTCAATGGGTTCTCCTTCGTCGTCTTTTAATATTTTTAATACTAGTTCGGATGACGATTTCTCCGACCGAGAACTAGAAGCAGTGTCTGTTGCTGCTGGGGCTGTAGCTACGTACGTCGCTCAAAACCCACCAAAACCGATCCAAAGAAGATTAAAAGTTTATCGAGACCGTTTTGATGCCAACGAAAGGTTGATGAAAGATTATTTCCACCCAACGGAGCCAACGTACGATGACAGAGCATTTAGGCGCCGTTTTAGAATGAGCAAACGGTTATTTTTGCGTATCGCAAATGATTTGGAGGCGCATTTCGATTTCTTTAAACAAAAACCCGACGGATTGGGTATACCGGGGTTCACGTCGATACAAAAGTGCACAGCTGCTATGCGGGTGATCGGTTACGGTGTCTCCACCGACATCAATGACGAGTATTTAAAGATGGCCGACAAAACGTGTCGGGACACACTTGAGCATTTTACAATAGGTAAAAAAAAATATTTTATATATTTATTGTTTTTCTTATATATTTAATTTTTTTTCTTATATATTTATGTAGTTATATATTTATTGTTATTCTTATATAATAGGAATTAAAATCTTGTACGAGAAGAGGTATTTAAGAAAGCCGACAAAAAGTGATTTGATGAAAATATACGATGTGCACCAAGAGGTTCATGGCATACCCGTATGATGGGTAGTATAGATTGCATGCATTGGGCATGGGCTAACTGTCCAACTGCTTGGCGAGGTCAATACCATGGGGGAAGCCACAAAGGTCCAACGCTGGTTCTTCAAGCCGTTTGCTCATACGATCTATGGATATGGAGTGCTTACTTTGGTGTCCCCGGCTCTCTTAACGATATCAACATTTTAGAGCAATCACCCGTCCTCGAGGACATCATCTCAGGTACCGCGCCGTCTCTTGGTTTTTATGCTAATGACAACTTCCATCCAGGTGGCTACTTTTTGGGTGACGGTATATACCCGGAATACTCGTTCATCATGAAAACGATGTCACAGCCGATCGATCCTAAAAATAATAACTGGAGAAAAGTACAAGAATCGGCAAGAAAGGACATAGAAAGATGTTTCGGTGTTCTCAAAAAACGTTTCGCGTTTGTGGCGAATCCTTATCGTTTATGACGAAGGATAGATTAAGGATGTTATGCTGCGTGCCTCATTTATAACAACATGATATTAGTGACTAAGGACGGGCCTTTTGTCAAGATTATCACCCGGCGAGAAAACAACCACTGCCGGATTAACCCCGAAGAAGCCGTTTCAACAAGCGGCCTACTACGAAGTCGACTAGTCACCACGCACTATTGCGATTTGATTGAGGAAGCGTGGGTTAACCGAAAAAATGTGTCCATGAGAGAGGAGGAGGAGGAGGAGGAAACACAACAATACGATGACGTAACGACGATTCCGATGATTATAATTTCGTTTTTAATTGTAATTTAGTTTATTTGTAATGTTTTATTAAATTATGGACATTTTTTTTTATTGTAATTTTAGATTTTATTTTAATAAAATTGTATTTTTATTTATATATTCACTATTATAATTAGTTTTTATATTAAAAAAAATAAAAAGAATAAAAGTACTGCCACGTGTCAAACAACCCCACTCTTCATACACCACTTTTTCAACAAAGTCCATCCATACCCACATGACACGTGCAGAAACAAACCCCCACACTCCCAACCACCCCAAAAATGTCAGTGACCCACATTTATAATACAAAATTGTAGCCAATTAGCTACAATTTAAATTAAATCCTGTATTCCATTAAAGTAATTATAATATACGAGCCTTTAACCGAAAAGCCCAAACCCATGAATAGCCGGGTCAAATCGGGTAAAAAATACTTCACTTCTTCCCCAAGCCACATCCCATAAACACAATAAAACAATTATTCTCTCCGATTCAAACAAAAAAGAGTGAAAAATTCGACTTAAAAAAAACAAAAAAACAAAAAATGGAGTGTGTATTTGGAATGGTAGGAAAAGGGTTTGCATTAGTGGTAGCAGATACATCTGCAGTCAACAGTATCCTGGTTCACAAGTCTAATGAAGACAAGATCATGGTTCTTGATCAACATAAGCTTATGGGTGCTAGTGGTGAAGCTGGTGATCGGTATAATATGTTTTTTTACTTTTTTATTTATCATGTGTTCAAGATTTAGTTTTGATTTGGGTAATTAGGGCTATTGTGAAAAAAGGTTAATGTTTTAATTAGGGGTTTTGAGAATTTAATTGGGGTTTAGTTGAAGTTTGAAATTGGAATATGTATGTTATATGCATTAATGGGTTATTTAGGATTGGTTATGAGGTTATCTGATTTCGGCTTATATTTCATAAGCTCATTTTTCCGGCTTATTTTGAGACTTATATAAGCCTGAAAGTTTGAGATTATGAAATATAAGACGGGATCAAATAAGCTCATAAGCCCACAAGTAAGCTTCAACAAACACCTGCTAAGATTGTTTATAGGTTATGTATGAGTAAAATAGGTGGTAGGCTTTATGGTGCTTATGAGGTTTTTGGAAGGTTAAAAAGTGTGTTTTGTGTTTCCAAAACACAGTAAGCTCATTCAAAGAAGCTTAGGGAGTGCTTGTCTTAGCTTATTTGTCCAGCTTATGGGGTTATTGAACTTTTGAAAAGCTTAAGCCCAGATATTTGAGCATATGACAGTTCAGTAACCCCATAAGCTGGACAAATAAGCTAAAGCAAACACCCCTTAAGTAGTTTGAAAGTTGGTTATTCTACACTGTTTATTCTAGAAAACAGTAAGCAAATAAGCAATTTTTTTAATAAGCAACCCCAAACACCCTCTAACTGATGTTACAAATAATTTATTTTGCGTGTTGAAGCTACCTGGGATAGCTCTATGATGAAATAATGAAAGTTAATGTCATAAATATGCTAGAAGAATGATATAGGAAGGGTCAGAACCGGTCATGGGGATAACCCAGTTAGGTCGCCTACATCTGGTAACCTAAAGACTTGTCTTCATCGGGTAACCTAAAGAGGGAAAACCTCATCCGTTTACCTGTAGTGATATATGAAAAGAGTTTGGTACTGTTTTTAAAATATTCTGGTTATGATTTTGTCGGTCTTAAGCTCCTAGTCAGATGTAAAATAGTAATAAGAGACGATTAACACTGGGTTGGTTCGTTTATATATTGATAATTGATAATGTAGATTGATCAAGTTTTCTTTTAAAAATTTCATAAAACTAGTACGAGTTTATGCTCCAGTTACTTCCCTAGCTGAATCTTAGGTATACCGTTTACAAATTGAATGGTTTTTAATACTGACTGTCAAGTGCTTAAGTCTATATTCTCTTATATTTGCAAGATTCATTTACTTTGATAGCTTTGTTCACATTTTCCCTGAAGCGAAGGATCTCTACTTGTTTTTCACTTATAACCTAGAAGATTAGTCTAGAATGTGTTACGTACTATGTTACCGCGGTCATCATATTATTATCTCTTGTTTGATTTCTTTCCCTCTTCATTATTAGAGCTCAATTCACGGAGTATATACAGAAAAATGTTTCTCTGTATCAATTCAGAAATGGGATTCCATTGACTACCAACGCTGCTGCAAATTTCATGCGCAATGAGCTTGCCACGGCTTTGAGAAAGGTATAAATCTTACCAGTTGTTTTAAACCAAACTGATTGTAGGTTCTTTCATGTGTACTTATGTATTCCTTTATATCCGCTCGGTCAAAGCAGTACAGAATATTAGTCATTTATGGTGTATCTTGCTTTCTTTATATGTTCTTGAAGATTCAAATGGTCACTTAAATTTTAGTTTAGGTATTTGAATCAACATCAACTTGTTCATCTTTTTGTGTTCGCTTTTGAGGATCTGTTTGATTATCAAGATTTAAGCGAACTGTATCTAAATTGTATGTGAAAGTACCATATAAACTTGTGTTGCTTCTCATTGTCCAGCAATATTTTATTTTAAACTTTTAATTTTGCTTATATAAACTACCTAAATACAGGAAGAGATAATACGTAAACTTAGTTTGCCCTGGACAGCATTTTCTTACAGTTGTGATGTTTTTAGGTTGCATTTTCTATTGCTCAATACTTGATACCTAAACTACTGAATCTGGTTCCATGTGACATATTACTCATTAAACCAAAGTCAATTTGTTTATAGTCTGTCAGTTATCAATGCTCAAAAAGTAATTCGTTTATTTTTCTCGTCCCTTGATATTTTTCTATGCATACATGATCTGCAGTTTGCTGTTGATCTTGCTGGTCTAACATCAAATTGATTTTTTGACCTCTCGGACCATCGGAATACACAACTTATAAGAAAATTGGCAGTGATAATATGTTGAACATCCAAATTCTTATCTTACACTTCCTTATGATCTTTCTGAAAATTAGTGATAAATTTGAGTTTTGGTTTAGGGTGATCTGATGTTTAAAACAATTCTTATGATCTTATCATAATAGCATGAAATTTATAAAAACTTCAATATAATTGATATTGGTTGGAATATTGCCTACCCAGTTTGATTACTGTAGGTATTAGGATTTAGGTGTTCTTACTTGAAATCTAGAATGGGACCATGCTCTAGTTATATTTCTTTAAAAAATCACGTCGATTACGTGTTGCTTCAAACTGTCGGTGATCATTGCTTCCTTCCAGCAATATGCTATTACTATGATGTTTAATTGGTTGCAGCTAGTGATTTGAATGTCCTTCTCATATCATTTACAGCCCTTCCTATGTTAATTTTTTGGCATGAGTCTAATTAAGCAAATTTGTATATTTTTTCATGTCATAGTAAGTGATCCGAGCTACATTTAATCTTACTCAAATCCAGCCAAAAAGAGATACAAAGTGGCAGGGCTTAGTATTTTTCATGATTATCTGCAACTACACAAACTTTTATACCTCAACAATCTTTCAACATCTAGAAATATGATGGGCGCTATAGGAGGCACGAATGAGCATCACAAATAGATTGGTTGGTTGGGGTTTGAGAGTTGAGGTTATTTTCCTAAAATGCTTGATGAATTAGCGCCATTGACCCTTTAGACTAGTTAGGACAACATGCTTCGTTTCTGAAGTGCCAGTGCTCTTTTAACATTGCGAATGGTAGGTACCAATATTTATGTACCTGAAGCATTTGGTTTCTGTGCACCATTCTATGTCGCTAGAACCTGATGGGAATACAAACTCCTGTCAAAGATGGCGAGGTAGAGGTGACAATTTCAATCCACAGATAATTTGGGTTGCTTTGTTTTATCATTATCCATATGGGTAAACTATACTAACCTTAAAACGGGCTGAACACATTAAAAACTCATTTAAATGCTAACAATGTATCAGTTTAATGATATAGTTTTTATTCATGCTTAATATTAGATATAAAAAATTTAGTTGGCCACGTCTAGTGTTGACCATTGTTTCCGAGATATGACAGCTGAGTGATAGAGTGTGAGCATATCTTTTGGTTAATTATTAGACCTGTCTCATATATTAAATTTATCTGTGAATGTTTATGGAACTACATGTATTGTTCTTACTTCTTTTCATCCTTAAACTTGTGCTAATTCAGTTTCGTCCTTAAACCAGTGGGGTATAGTGGTTGTAGGGGCATTTTGAATCTCCTTAGTCCTTACTGGTAAGTTGATATACTGTGTAAGATAGTATTTGGACGGGCCTCTGCTGCCTGAAGTAATAATAAAATATGGAGATGTGATGATCAGACGTTATTGTATGGGAAGTTCTGATTATGTAAGAAATTCAAAGATGTAATGACCAACAAGGACATTTGTAAAATAGAGACAAATTAAAGTCTCTCAAATTAGGTTAAATGGCTTCCTCCTTGATAATCATCGATGTTGTAGCTGGTACTAACTAATTATATGTCATAGCCTGGGTGTCAATAACGCATCCAAACACCCTTGATGAATCAGATACTGACCCATTTAAACTATATTCTTTTTGCAGAATCCTTATCAGGTCAACATTGTGCTAGCCGGTTACGAAAAAGAAACAGGCCCATCCCTATACTTTATCGACTACATTGCAACTCTCCACAAGGTTGACAAGGCAGCTTTTGGCTACGGTTCGTACTTCGCCTTGTCTATGATGGATCGTCACTACCACCCTGACATGACGGTTGATGAAGCCATCAAACTTGCTGATCAATGCATTGACGAAATCCGGTCCAGGCTTGTTGTGGCTCCTCAGAATTTTATCATCAAGATTGTGGACCAGGATGGGGCTCGTGAACACTCATGGCGCAGGACCACAAAGGAGTAAAAGATGCTTGTAATATCTTTGAATTATGTCTGGTTTTTTCTTTGTTATGTTATTGGCGAAGAAGATTAGGGACTAAAAGTTGGACCTTGAAGGTTTGATTTGTTATGTGATTGTTAAACTGTCATCTGCTGTCGTAATGGGAAAACTTTGTTGAAGATGCCACATCTATGTATCCTTTTTAATTACATTTCGATACCCAAGTAAAGCTGTTGTAACAAATGACATCTATAAGGTCTGTCGGGAAGACAGGATCAACTCGTTACTCTAATGGTGTTGACTTATCGCGTTGTGGCTATTATTTGGTTCAAATGGCAAGATGATATTTGTTTCCTCATGATTCGAAGTTCAGACAATTGTTTATCGCATTCAGGTTGTTTGACACCACTAGTCGAAGAAAATTGCTTTACATTAGTCTAAATTGTTGTTAGACATTAAAAATCAGTTATGCTATTTCCTATTTCAGTACAAATGAGTTCATACTTTAACGGCTGTTGGGCAGAGTATATAACCAAGTGGGAAGTGTCATTAAGTCGCAGATATATATACCTTTAAAGATGCAAAATTGCATATATATATATATATATATATATATATATATATATATATATATATATATATATATCTTTTGCATGCATAAAAACCATTGTATCATATGCGGCAAAAACTTGTACCATATATATATATATATATATATATATATATATATATATATATATATATAGTGAGACTTTCTTGCGAGAACCATTTTATCTGCGAGAACTGAGAGAACCACCAAAAACATACATGCACGCCTTCAATAATTGTATTTTTGCACATATGTTCTAAAAACAACATATATGTTTTAAAAAAAACATAGCTGTTCTAAAGAATTTGATAAGAAATTGGAAATACAATATTTTTCTTTGAAAGTGTGCATGTATGTTCTTATAAGGCGTGCAACGACAATATTGCGGCCTTGTGTAAGGTTTTTGTGAAAAAAGAGGATGAGTTCATGATGATATTGAAGAACATAGGTGGATACTTACGATTATTGATGATTTGCATGTATTTTTATTTTATTTTAAAAGGCGTGCATGTATGTTTTTAGTGGTTCTCTCAGTTCTCGCAGATAAAATGGTTCTCGTAAGAAAGTCCCCTATATATATATATATATATATATATATATATATATATATATATATATATATATATATATATATATGATAAAGATCAAATAAAAAGACAAATATCCGTACACTACGTAAAAAGTTTTTTTTTTTTCAAAAAAGTTCGCGAAAATATCCAAAAAAATTCCACAAGATCGGGAATGTTGGTGCATGAAAAAGTTGTGAAGGAAGTTTTTCTAAAAGTGGATACTTTTTCCGAAATTTTTTTTTGAAAAAATACGTTTGTGCATTAAATCGTTTTTTTGTGCATCAAAAATTCGTTTTTGCACCCAACTTCTTTTGACTTTTTTCATCAAAATAACATTGCGCATCTAACTAAAACAAGTTGAAAATTTTGTGCATCAAAATTTTTTTGCGCATCAAAATTCGTTTTTTGTGCATTAAAAAAAACGTATAAAAACTCAAAATTAGAAAAACTTCTTTCACAAAAGTTTTATGCACCAACATTCCCGATCTTGTGAAATTTTTATGGATTTTTTCTCGAACTTTTTTGGAAAAAAAAATCTTTTTACGTAGTGTACGGATATTTGTCTTTTTATTTTAACTTTACCCTATATATATATATATATATATATATATATATATATATATATATATATATATATATATATATATATATATATATATATATATATATATATATATATATAGACTTTCTTACGAGAACCATTTTATCTGCGAGAACTGAGAGAACCACAAAAAACATACATGCACGCCTTTTAAAATAAAATAAAAATACATGCAAATCATCAATAATCGTAAGTATCCATCTATGTTCTTCAATATCATCATGAACTCATCCTCTTTTTTCACAAAAACCTTACACAAGGCCACAATATTGTCGTTGCACGCCTTATAAGAACATACATGCACACCTTCAAAGAAAAATGTTGTATTTTCAATTTCTTATCAAATTCTTTAGAACAACTATGTTTTTTTAAAAAACATTTATGTTGTTTTTAGAACATATGTGCAAAAATACAATTATTGAAGGCGTGCATGTATGTTTTTGATGGTTCTTTCAGTTCTCGCAGATAAAATGGTTCTCGCAAGAAAGTCTCACTATATATATATATATATATATATATATATATATATATATATATATATATATATATATATATATATGCAATTATTCACCTTGGACCCTTATATAATATTATAACCACAAATTGAATATCAACATGTTTAATACATCCGTATTTCGCATTAACAACATACAGTACGTGGTAGGAAATATACATTCACAACAGACGTGGTTAGAAAATGCCTTTTTTTAAGAAACTTAAAACATTAAATAATGAAAGTCAGCAATCATTAGATTATTGTAAATAAGTTAGTGTATATTGTTATAACTATATAATAGATTAACACATTATAAGCTTAGTCGTCTAAACTGCTCAAGTATTTCTGACACAAGAAGCAATCTGATTTCCAGCACGGGTGGAGAGCAGTAAGCACATTTGACCTTTGTGACGATGTACACCAGCAAAGACTCGTATTATTTGTGGGATGAATTAAACAATTCCCCTGTTTTGCAAGATAGAATGTTTCATGTTCTTGCTACTCTCTATGGCTTCATTGCTGTTGTCGCATTGGTGAGTTTGCATATGTGCTATATGATATAATGCCCGCGCACGCGCGGGGTTTTTTCTAATCATTTAAATAAATTATTATTTTTAATTTCGTGTTTTAATTATTATAACAGGACCTTCAAAACCACCATTGTATTTTAATTGAGGTATTGAATTAAGGTTATTTACGAATGTAGTGGGTTTTAATATTAATTAGATTTGGAGGAGATGTTCTTGTGTCAATGATTGTGCGTGAATGAATGATAAGAGATCGAGTTTGATTGATGGAAGAGGAATTTAGGAATGTTGGGACTTCAAATATTTAGTTGGAATGATACTGAATTTTAAGTTTCAGCCAAAATCTTTGAAAAACTTGCTCCACCGTTTTCAAGTTTTAATTTTTTATATTTTGACACATATATTTTTGTAAGTTTTTATTGAATGATTACAAATCACATTTGTTTTTTTGTAGAATATGGATAAATTTAGAAGTATTTAGGCTTTTCTTATTTAATATTTAAGAAAATAATAATAATAATAATTTGATTATTACTTAATAAGGTATGATTTGATTTTTTTGAAATGTAAAAGTCCCCACTAAGGGTTTTGTTTTATTATATAAAAGCTATATGATGGTATAAGTCATTTGGATGTGAGCTTGCTGTTATTGAATTAGATAGTTTTCTTAAAATGGGTGCTTGAATGCGAGTTTAAGTTAGACATTATTTACCTGGTTTGACCAACTAATTATCTTATACTAATTTGTCAAATCACGATAATATTTACCTGTTGCAGGTACAGTTGATTAGGTTACAACTACGAGTGCCAGAGTATGTTTGGACAACCCAAAAAGTCTTTCATTTGTCCATCTTCTTAGTTAATGCCGGTCTGTATATTTTGGTTGATATAAAATTTCAAAAGCGCATCTAAGAAACCATCTTGTCTGATTTTTACTGATCTTAAACGTGTTACTTATGCAGCTAGATGCGTGATATATATTTTCCGACATGATATCCAAGACTTGACACCTGAGGTTTGTAACATTCATAAGTTTATCACTTATATGGCTGATTATATATATCGTGTGTGTCGACTCTTATGCTTGGATATGTTTCTTTATCAGATTACCCAACATATCTTGCTTGATCTACCAAGTCTTGTGTATTGCTCAACCTATGCTATCTTGGTTTTGTTTTGGTCCGAAATTTACTCCCAGGTTTGATGCATATATTCTTCTTCTTACCAGTCTTTTTATTTAGGGGGTGTTTGAATTTTCGTTTTGAAAATGATTATCTGATTATTACAACTTCTAGTCACAATATTTTATGTTTTGATAACAAGATTCAGACTCTAATATTATACTGTAGGTGTTAAAATAACAAATTTTACCGATTATTCAAATCGTAAAGGTATTACCTATTTACCATTCTTTTTACAAAATTTGAGAGCCTTTTTTTCTCATCAAGGCCAAATATCGCTAAGATCGAACAACTTACTATCTAACAGTTACAACTTGTAACAATAAAAATTCATCTAAACATTATATTTTACAAGTCGTTATACTAAACAGACTGTCTAATCAGCTAGAATCATATAATCAGTCTCAAATCACCTTACTTATTTTTAGTTCTTTTTTGTTATAAACAAAGTTGTTTGCTCACTTCATAATGTGGTAAATATTTTATAGATAAGGTCGGAACCGGAACCAACTTATAGTCTCCCAAAAGCTTTCTATGCAATCAATATAGCTGTTTACGCTATTCAGGTAAATTTCTTGTTCATAAGTTTTGGAAGTAGAAGAGGAGATAGATAAGTTACGCAAACCTCCACTTAATACCTGCTTGTAAATATATTTGACATATTTTTAACTTCTTACCGGATTCTAAGCGTATATATTCTGTCATTTTTATACAGATTGCTTTGTGGTTGATAATGTGGTGGAAGCCTATCCATATGTTGGTGATCATCTCCAAGGTTTTTCTTTCAGGGGTGTATTTGCTTGTAGCCTTGGGTTTTCTTAGCTACGGCGGAAGGTACTTCTAATACTTTCTTTCTTCCTGGCCTTGTTGGGCCATTTCTCTTACGTCGCAAATTTGTGCAGGCTATTTCTAGCGCTGAAAAGGTTTCCTGTGAAATCAAAAGGCCGTGACAAGAAGCTATATGAGGTGTGTATGTGTGAGTGTAGTAGGCAGTTTGTTTACTCTGACCCCTTTATATATAAGTATTAAGGGTCGCAAGACGAGTGTGTTGTGTTGGGCTGGGAAACGGTAGAAAATGTATACGCGTAATATGCCTGACACAAAAAAACAGTGACGGTATAAAAGAAATTACACCAAAATCATTATTTCAATTATCTATGCGGAGGACCTTAATTTTATAAAATTAGTCAGGTTGGATTGACCCATAAAATAATAACGGCCCTCTTCTAAGTTTTTTAGTATATAACTTATGTGTGATTATTTCAGAAATAACTCAATCCGTGAATGAAACGGATTAAAATGTTGTATGCATACAAAATAGACTTTGCATCCTTAATGTGTTATAATTGACACATTTAAAAGTATGTACTGAATTACTTTTCTGTGCAGGTTGGCTTAGTGGGAGCAACAAGCTTTGTATGTTTCCTGGTCGGATGTATTGTGGTGAGGCATATATTTATAATGTAATAATATTATCGACACATTATTTTATGATCTTAATCTTTAATATGGTGACAATATCAGATGTTCTTTAATGCATTCAACAAAGCTTCCAACCAAGATGTATCAGAAAATCAAGTTCTAAACTTCATATACTACTTCGTAAGTTTTTTTCTACATCTCCTTATCTTTGTCAGAAAATGGACTGACTTTAAAATGGTATTACACTAAATTGCCACATAAGAAAAAGTTACTGTGACATTTTTGACCGTGTAGCTGGTTGTGTTACCTTGAATCGAAGTTTTCTCTTTTTGAGGTTCTATATAAATTTTTATGAACGTGTGAGTGATTCTTAGCTGCGAAGTCATTCATTACTTCTCTATGCAATTAGTATTATCTGTTATGGGCTCAAATGGTTAAAAGTTTTGTGTGAAAAATGATCAATCATGGTTTCTGGTCCATATGTTTTTTTTTTCCTGAAACTTTTTTGCAGAGTTTCATACTAACTTCTTAATGTTAATCCTTTTAACAGCTGGTGGAGATATTACTCTCTTGTGTAGTTCTCTTTACTTTGAGAAAGTTGCCGTCTAAACGAGTTACCAAGCAACAGCATTTTGAGTAGATTTCAAAACCTTCTCAACAAGACTTCTCTTGGTTTGTGGAATATGTACTTACATTGTATTGATCTGTATTTGCGAAACATACATACTTTTGTGAGATTTTCCGTTATGTTATCTAACTTTTTCACGATTGGAAATAAAGATATCGATTAATTTTGGATGTTGCAAAATATATTGGTTGGGTTGGACAAGTTGTGTAACAAGTTAAAGCGAGAAATTTAAAATACGAATCAAAATGTGGTATGCAATCATGCATATGCGTGTCTAGTGGACAAATGAATTGGCAACCGGAGAGAGGTTACATCATATAATCAAGATGCAGGCAACATGATCATGTGAAAATAGTCAGCTTTGAGTAATCACTTCTAGATCGAGTTGCTTATTCGAACTGATAACGGACATTTTTCTCTAGTGGGCTTAAATAATCAGGATGGTTAAACACTAATAAAAGTACAAAGGGATAGGTTATCCATGCACCCCAAAAATACAAGTGGTACACCCGCCCCCGTTTTTTCACATTTTTTTTTCTTTTTTTTATTATATATAATTGAGTTGAGATCCCTAAAGAACCACCATTTGTCATAGAACCATTCAACCAATCCCAACCATCCAATCCAATTTGATCCAAAGGCTGAGATCAAATCATCTATTTACACTTGAAGGGCAAAAAAGACAATTAAAAAAAAAAGTGTAACCTTCATTTTTTTCCCAGGGCAAAAAAAAAAAACACACACACAAACACTCTCAATCCACCACCGATAACTACCTTCCATCACCACCTTCAATCCGCCGTCATCACCTTCAATCCACCGTCATCAAATGGATAGTAATCAGTTAAGCGAAACAAATTTAGTTGATGTTCAAGTTGCAGTCGATGAAAATCATGTGGTTGTGTCTGATTTAGTTGATGTTCAACTTGTGGTTGCTGAAAATTCATATGAGATTATGGATGATGAGCTTCTGGAAGAAAATATATCTATTATTCAAGGTAAAACACATATGATTCAGCCTATTTTGTTACTTATTTTGTTGCTTATTTAGATTTTTAAGTTTTTAAGGTAAATCACATTTGATTCAGCAAGTTTCTAGAGGTTTAAAGTAAAACACATGTAATTCAGCTTATGTGATTTTCTGTAGAATCACATGTGATTTTAATTCTAGTAGAATCACATGTGATTTTGTAAAAAAAACAGGTTCTCAGATTGTTATGATGGATGATGAGGTTATGGATAAAGATGAGATATTGGTGGATGCTGAGGTAGAAGAAGAAAATATCGCTGTTATTCAAGGTAAATCACATGTGATTCAGCTAATTTTTTTGCTTTTCCAGCTTATTTTGTATATTAGTAGATTCTGTTTTATCAGTGATTCTTGTAGAATCACATATGATTGTAGAATCATATGTGATTCTACAAGAATCATATGTGATTCTACAGTAGAATCATATGTGATTCTTGTAGAATCATATGTGCCAACACTATAGCACCCGACACATTAATCCCCATTTCTTTAAGTGTTGTAAAGTCCTCTACACGTCCATAATTCATGTATTCCACAGGCCCCTTCACGGTACCTGACTTTCCATATGCATGGAACGATGGTTCCACTTGGTCTGCCACGTCAACGTACGGGTCACCTTCATAGACCTCTTGCTTAAGACTGAATGTGGTCAAGGGTTCAGGTGACAGGCGTATAAGTGTTAATGAACGTGAGCCAGGGTAAGTAAGTAAGACAACATATTCAACTAGGTGTGATTTGATTTATTAGCGAAAAGAGTTGATAAGACATAGGATGCAGCCTCTGCGTTAGCTGCAGACCTTGCAAGGTGAAGAAAAGCCTAATTTGATGATTTGTAATTGATTAGTTGATGGTTGTTAAGTTAGTTGTGTCTGAATTCGTTGATGTCTAAATTAGAAATCACATGTGATTCTGGTAGAATCACATGTGATTCACATGTATTGTTTCGTTGCTAGGTCTGTAATTGATTAGTCGGTTTCTGATTCTTAGCTTAAATTGGTGTTATCTAGCTTAAACTCAAAAATAGTCCATATAAGGGGGTGTTTGGCACAGCATGGTTAGTTGACTTTTAAGATGATCTTCTGAGTTTGACCACTTGGGATATTTTAGTTAAGATATAATCGAGTGTTATTGGTTGAAGTTAGGATGTTTTGGTCTGCTTTTAATGGATTTGTATGTGTAAGGTGATTTTCATAGTTTATGAGTTATTTACTGTTACTATAGTGATCTTGCTGTTGAATCATGGCCTAGTGCTTGTTATTACCATTTCTGTGTTCAATATAGGTAGTTAAGTAGATAATATAGAGTTGGACTTGTTTCATTTTGGTTTGAGTAGTTTTAGTCCCATTTTTGTTAAACTGCCACCTCAGTAGCCATTTCCACTCTCAATCCTAAGTAGCATTCTTTTAGGATAGAATTTAAGTTCTTTAAAAGCTAATTAAGGTCTGAATCTTGGTTTTCTTGTTATTTGGTTAATGAACTTTAAGTATCTTAAGCTGTTGTGTGTCCTGGATCTCATCCTTGAGCTTAAAAATAAGCTTGAAGTAGCCTCAGCAGGCTGTTTTTGCACCTGCAATTTTTTATAATTTTGTCTCAATCAGCTCTTGTTTATGAATTTTCATAAGTTCATTATAAGCTCAATTAATCTCAAATTTGGTACAATTACTCTTTGGTTGCTAATATACTTGTTTCACATTTTTTTGATTTTTTTAAATTAGCTTTTATTAGCTTTTCAGTAGCTTAAAGTCTCCCCCTCTGGCTGTTTAGCTTTCAGATTCTCAGCTTTGCTTATCTTTGTTTTGAGCTAAATAGATTATTAGATTAGCTCAGTTAGTTTTATCTGCTTATTTAGGTTAAGACTAGAGTAATAATAGCTTAATAAGTCCTAGTTTTCAGCTTATAGCTTTTGGGTAGCTTAATTAGCTTTTCCTTTTTGCATTTTAAATCAAGTAGATTGATGTATATTTAATCCTTTAACCGGGCTAGTGATTTTTTACAAATCACATGTGATTTTTTATATGATTTCTAACTTTGGTTTTATATGATTTTTGTTTTTATTGCAGAGTTTTTATCAGAGGATTGAAGAAAAGCTTTCAATAATATCTGATGAGAAGCACGATCTTGAAGATATTTTGAAACATGTCAATTCAGAGTATCCGGGCGATGAGAATGTGCTTCGACTGTATGAGAAGTACGTTGAACTTTTCAAGGAAACTGTATCACTGGATCAAGAGGAAGTTCATGTTGATGATTTTTCCCAAGAAGATCATACTTTGTTTAGATTTGGTTATTTATTTATTTTTATTGCACTGTTGGAAAAGTGTTATGAGGATTATATTTGATTCTGAAAAGTTACTTTTTGTTTAATTGAATTATTTTAGTTTATTGTTATAGCAGATTTGGTATTTTTAACTGAATATAAATGCAAGATGTAAAGTTACATTACTAAATCACATATGATTCTACCATGTGAATACAAATGCAAGATTTGGTATTTTTAACTGAATACAAATGCAAGATTTGGTATTACTAAGTTTGGTTTAGAAGGCTTCTTCATGTCAAAATCACATGTGATTCACATGTGATTTGTGTCAAAAACTCGTATGATTTTCATATCAAAATCACATGTGATTCATGTAAAAATCACATATGATTTTCTCCTGAATCACATGTGATCCGGATGTATAACTTGTCCAGGCTACGACCATCGATTATCATATTTACCAAAATTAAGAAGACATATGTTAAAACATTCAGCTTAATAAACATACATGTTGTTCAAAGATCATTACATACTTCTAATAAGATCATTACAACTTGTCAAGAATACGATAAACAAACTACGACCATAAACATGTACTATCTTATTTTTAGCCCTCTTTTCTTCGGATTCGCTCTGAATTAGCCTTTCTCACGAGATATAGATGAAAGCTTTTCTTTAATCATCTTGCAAAAATTCTGCAAAAATAAACACAAACATAAAATCACATTTGATTCTTCTAGAATCATATGTGATTCTACCAGAATCATATGTGATTCTACTAGAATCACATATGATTCTACCAGAATCACATGTGATTTTATAAGAATCACATGTGATTCTATAAGAATCACATGTTAGATATTAAACTTATAGAAAAGACAGGAAAATAGTCAAACCTGTTGGTCGGTAGGAGGCACGCAGGAAGTACAAGCCTGGCATTTTCAATTCACTTCATATCACCAGATAACTCTACATTGATTTTATAAGAATCACATTTTCAATTTGCTTTCTGACGGCCAGATGTCTTTTTAACAGTTTCACCTGCAATAAAAAATCACATGGATTAGTCAGCCTAGCTGTATAAAAAATCACATGTGATTCTCTGAAAATCACATGTGATTCTAAGCTATACAGAACAGATCAGAAGGCAAACAAGAAAAAGTTAAGCTAAGATCAGTTAAGATATAGGACTATAGTGAATATGATCTAAATGAACAATGAAACTAAGAATTAGCCTCTAGAAAAAGTAGATAAATACTAGCAGTCTCAATAAGCTATAAGGGTGTCCTGTGCAGGCCTAAACTAGAGGACTGAGGTGTTTTTCTGGTTGAATAAGGCTATCAATAGGCTAATTTTAAAATTTCTAAAAAATGGGAACAAGTGTGAGAGCAACTAAATATTATTCATACCAAGTTTCAGATTATTTGAGCTTAAATTGAGTAAATGAAAAATCAAAAACAAGCACTTATCTGGGCAAAATAGAACTCTGATGCAGACTTATGTACTGATGTGATCTCAGCTTAATTTTAAGCTCTGATAAGCTAAGAACAAGGATGATATTGGTCAACTCGCAATCTACTACAAGCAATCTACTTAACTTATGAAAATTAAGTAAACTTCACCTCAAATAAGCACTTAAATAAAACATGTGCAGGCTGCTATTTTGAACTGCACACAGATTATGCAGATTTTGGTCAAAACTCCTCAAAACCAAATGGAATCATATCAGCTCTATTAAATCAACCTTAAATGTTGGTTTGAACTCACAAATGACACAAATAATGACTAATTCAACTTATACTTATAATAAGCTATTATAGAACAGGATTAACCTCAAAATTGGAAAATCAACTCTAAAACTGTTTTGAAATATTGTACATGGAATCTTTCAAAACAGTTTAAATCTACCTATAATTAACTAATCTTAGCTGAATTTATCTAAATCAAACTTATTCAAGAGTGCATATGAACAGTAGCAAAGATTTTGATCCACTAATGAATATCTAGCTTATTTTAACCCTAATGAATAAATTGCAAATGAAAATAAGAACTAAATAAGCTGGACCTTAATTAACTTATTTTTTTAACACTACATTGTAAAACAACTAACACAACATATCTAAATCTATTGTAACATGCTACATCTACATACCTAAATCTATCTTCATACCTCTGCCACTATGACTACCAACTTAGCAAAATGACTCACTATCGTAACCAAGCAACATTGTAACTATATAACGATTAGCTGCATATGCAACATTTCCCCCCAGCTCGATATGCGACATAAATTCTAAAATACACTCAAACCACTCCCTCTCCACATGTACACTAATTCAACTATTTCTTATGTTTTAACTAATTCAACCATTACAACGACACATAACTTCAAAGACCGTAACTAAAACAACGACACATAACTCCCTGCTGACTAATCCCTAAAACAACGACACATAACTAAAACACCATAGATTTACGTTGGCTGACTAATCCATACACATAACTAAAACAACAACACATAACTCCCTGCCTAGGATGATTACAAATAACAGCATCAATAAAAAAGGAATCACATGTGATTTTCATTAAAAACTAAAAAGTAAAAACTAAAAACTAAAAACAATATTCAACAGCATCAATAACAGGTAAATCAACTAAAACTAAAAACAACTAAAAACTACTTTAAGCATCAATAACACCATCAACAACTAAAAACTACTTTAAGCATCAACTAAAACAATATTTAACAGCATCAATAACAACAAAATCAACTAAAATCAGATAAAAACAAATAAAAAATACTAAGAAGATCATTATATTCAATATCTAATGAATTTAATAAGAAAAAAATCAAAAAAAAAAAAAAACCAGCAACAGTATCATCAGCTCGAACAGATGATGAATCGACCTTCGATTTACGATTATCCCGTGATATTTCATCTCGAACATCCATTATTCATAAATGAGAACAGAAATTAGGGCACAAATTAGGGTTTTGAAATGGAGTTGATGAGCGTTTGGTGAGTGTGAGAGAAGATGAGAGCGTTTGGTGAGTGTAGGTGGGAGAAAAGGGAAAGTATTTTTTGACCAGACTACCCTTTCATCAATTGAGAAAAGGAAAAAAAAAAGTGATTTATCTCAACCGTAGATGGTAATTGAGATGGATGGAGGAGATCAAATATCCGGTTCTATGACAAATTTCGGATCTATACCGAACTTTTGTCATATATAATTTTGTTTATATAAAAAAACTATAAACCTGAAAGTACGGAACATAAAATATAAAGTTTAATAAATTAAAATTATTAAACTGACAGAAAATACGGAACAGAAAATGATAAAAACTGTATTTTACTGTAAGTAGAGCGGGCCAGGAGGGGTAGAGCTTGTAAAAAGTATGAAAGTGGGTGGGTTTAAATCCCTCATATTTGCTATCTTGAAATGCCATATACACTGACTACTTTTTGAAATACCAAGTCCTTAGTGGGCCCAATTTCCATCACAACCACTTATTCTCTTTTATCTTTTTCTAAATAATACAAACTTTAACTTTTAAATATTATATTAATTTATAAAATATAAAATATATAATCCAAATCAAAATCTAAATCAAAATTCAAATCCAAATCCAAATTCAAATCCTAAATCCATCTACAAACCAAACGGACCCTTACTTAGTTTGAGACAGAACAACCTTCAAATTCAGGGACGGAACTAGAGGTTCTCATGGTGTCACGGGAGCCGATGAACTTTTGTATCGTAGTATTAAATTTCGTAAAAAAAAATCTGATTTTCAAAAAATGTATCCGGTCTCTATACATGTTTACTCAATCTATCAATAGGTGAAAAATGAACGTAGTTTACACTTAACTTTATCATTTTAAATGAAAAACGTATTTTTCTAATTTTTTTTCTTAGGGTCCGTTTGGTTAAACGTAATGAATTGATAAAGGAATGTAATCAACAATGTGATGCAATGAACATGGTAATTGAATGAGTCATTACTGTTCTGCTGACTTATTTGGTTGCTATGTAGAATGGAATAAAACATTTACACATGTTGTTTGGTATGATACAATGAACGTTGGCAATGAATAAAATAAATGAAATATGGGAAAATGTGATTCCATGTTGTAATGGAATGAAGAGAAACCAGGGACAGCTATGTAATAAAATTGGTTGTTACAAACGTAATAGAATGAACCAATGAGTAAACAATTCAATTACAAAACTCAAAACAAACAACATTTTTTTCATTCGATCGTAATGATTCGATTCAAGCATATCAAACACTATGTTATACGGAGTACTACAGTTAGAAAAATATTTTGTCGCAAACAAACCATGAGCAGTCCCGCTCCATGCATTAATTCCTTCTCAATTTTTGACTATTTTTTTTCTCAAATAATTGATTTTAATATTCTATCCGTCTTAAATTATACTAGACGAGTATTCGTGCATAACACCGGGATTTTCTAACGGCAAACAACTATAGTTGCGATATTGTGGTGAGTATTTCATGTAATGTTTAAACATAAAACGTGAAATATCAAAATGTAATTGCAAAAGGTTGTAACATGCGATAATTCAACTAAAACAATATCTATCAAAGAACATATAAAAACATTTAGTGAAACTGAAAATAAAACATTATATCAATTATGAGATAACTAACAATGCATGTTAATCGTCAAGTGAAACTTCTTGGTATACGACATTTGAGGTGTAGACTCTTCATTGACCAAACTCTTTGACTGACTTCACTAATACCTTTGCTAAATAATTATAACCTGCAACAATATAGATCTGCAAAAAGTGAGTTTCTATTCAAATATTGATCAACAACAAATCTGTTTACATGTAAGCTTTTATTTTTGTTGACATTAATAAAATATTACTAACTGATCAACAATTATTCAAATGCAATACAACTATAATGGTTTCTAGAAGAGATAAAATATTAATACAATAAAATAACATTATTTTAATGATTGCCTAGAAAAAATTTTCGTTGCGTATCTTCAAAAGCGATCGATAGTCGGGTTTTTCAAATGTTTCATGGCATTTCTTTAAATGCTACTTCCATTTAAAAAAACAAATAATGTAAAGAAACGCATGTTAGTTTAATGCAGAGACTAATGATAAAAATGAAGAAGAAATTATAGATCGAAATTGATATTTATTATGGAAAGCTTATTACTGAAGATTAGTTTTTCAAATAAAAATGAAAAAGAAATTATAGATCGAAATTAATGTTTTAACAATAATGACCCGAAATTTATGCATCTTCCTCTATAAGCTTCGACTATTTAATTGATTACTTTCAATAAAATTTAATTCAAATTTTTATTAACTCATAATTTAACTTGTCTAAGTTTCTTTCAAGTGAAGATTTTAAATTTCCAAGTATTAAGTTGCGTCAAACTTTTATAATGCTATTGTTCTTTACGTGTTGTCAAGCCTACAACTAGGGGTGTTCATGGATCGGGTAATATCCGCAGTAACCGAAAACCGAAACCGAACCGAACCAAAAATAACCGAACCGAATTGGTAAAAACCGAACCGAACCGAACATTTTAATCGGTTTATGGTTCGGTTATGGGTTTAGCATATTGACAACCGAACCGAACCGAAAACCGAATTATAATTAATATTTAATATTTTTTATATATTAATTAAAAAAATATAACTTGACTAACCCTAGGTCCGATGATGTTAGGGTATTTTGTGTTCAATAGATGTTAAAACTTGTCTAGGTATGTCGTTTTGCATATATTTTGGCATACCGTCATGGGGTCATGTGCTATGATTAGTTATTTCTTAGGAAAGTTTATGTATCTGGATGATGTATGTTCTATTCTCTAGGTTTAATCATTTGACATACATATCAATATGTGTATGCAAGACTGTTATGGTTCAATATTAGAGCAAATATAAATGTTGTTCAATATTCAAGTACAAAATTTCGGTTTTCGGTTTTGACCCATAACCGAACCGAACTTTGGTTCGGTTCTCGGTTCGGTTCGGTCACAAATATTTTCAGTTCGGTTCGGTTTTCGGTTATGACTCAAAATTTTTTTTTAACCGAACAACCCGAACCGAATAAACCAATTAACCGAGAACCGAACCGATGAACACCCCTACCTACAACCTCGAAACCATGCTTGCATCATTTTTAAATGCATATTTGTGAACTTATTTCTAAAAATATTTCTACTCTTTAACAAATATATGATAATATAACTTGTCAAGTTGTTTTTTTTTTTTTTTTTTTTTTTTTTTTTTTTTTTTTTTTTTTTTTCGGATGAAGATTTCAAATTTTCAAGTTTTGAGTCGCGTCAAACTTTTGTAAAGTTATTGTTCTTTACTTGCTGCCAAGCCTACAACTTCGAAAACCATGCTTGCATCAGTTTCAAATGCATGTTTGTGAATTTATTTCTGAGACATATCGTCATTATCGGTATCAAATGCATGTTTGTGAATTTATTTTTGAGTTGGGTCAAACTTTTGTATTGCTTTTACTTGCCGTCAAAACTACAACATCGAAACCATACTTCTATCATATTCTTTATATTTTTCTTTGTGGTCTTGTTTTCGGTTTTCCAAATATGGTATTAGTTAGACCAACATTTGAATTATTATTGTCCTTTACTTTATGTCAAACCTACCAAATATAGTACCGGAAATTTACCTAAATAAATATGATTTTATCAAACAAAAAATCTTTATAAAAGAAAAAAATACACAAATAAATCTATATAAAAAAATAAGACCATTATAACGGAATCTACATAAACCTTATAACAAAAAAATTAACAAATTTACTTAATCTTTACAAAAAATTTTACACCAACTTCATAAACAAATTTGCATGAACTTACAAAGCAAAATAACAATAACTTTAATAACAAAATTTACCAACAACCGTAAAAAAAGAACCCGTCTATTATCAGCGAAAGCAATTCAACGGAAGCCACTTTTTCTGGCAAGACAGCGGCAACGTCAAGTGGCGGCTGTAACGAAAAATGGCCAAAAATGTTATGAAAAATCATATCTAGAACTATAACTTTTATAACAAAATTTACGTAATAAATTCTATAACAAAAACTAATAACTTCATAACAAAACTTTGCATAATAAATTGTACAACAAATATTTACAATTTAAAAATTAAGCATACATACTATAGTAATAGAAGCAGTTCAGCGGCGGCGACTTTTCCAAGCGACTCAGCGGCGGCTGTAACAAAAAAGAGTCATAAATTTTATAAAAATCTAGATCTACAAATAAAATGTACATAAGAGAACCTTCAAAAACTCAAAACTAAGATCTATATAAGAGAACATTCAAAAACTTGTTAAATATAAATAGATCTAAAAAAAACACGAAAAGAAAAAAAAAAAAAAAAAAAAAAAAAAAACCCTCAAAACTTGAAACCACCTTTTGTGATGTCGAGGTTTCGCTGGTTGTTAGTCTTGGTGGTGGGGATTTGTGGTGGTGGAGGGTTACGTTGGTGGGGGGGGGGGGTCGGTGTTGGTTGGGTTTCGGTCGTAGTGGGGTTTTGGAGTTGGTGGAGGGATTCCGGTGGTGGTGGATGAGATGTGTGAAAAATGAGAGTTTTTTTTGTGTGAAAGTGTGTGTGTTTGTGGAGATATCTGTTTGCATAGTATATTTATGGAACGCACCCCTGCGTTAAGGTTTAACGCAACTGCGTTAAGGGTGCGTTAACCACGCTATGCAAGCTGCGTTAACGCTGCGTTAAGGGAGTGTGTTAAACCCTTGACGCAGCGTTAAGGGTGTTTTGTGTAAAAAAAAAAAAAAAAAAAAAAAAATCACTTTCACCCCTGCGTTAAGGAACTAGCCGTTGGAATTCAAACTTATTTTTTTTCAACTTTGGCCCTCCAAAGTACAAACAAAAAAAAAAATTCAAAACATTTTTTCCACCACTATAAATAACCAATTAACACACAATTTTTTTTCACACTTCCACAACTCAAACATACTTCATCTCTAGCAAAAAAAAAAAAAAAAAAAAAAAAAAACCTTGTTAATTCACAATGGATCCGAATCAAAGTCACGAAGAATTTAGCAACTGGTCAGATGTAGATGACGAAACTGACATTCAGTTTATGACAGCCGCGTACGAATATCAGCAACAGTTGGAACAAGCAGCAGCTCGACCTCCGATATCACGTAGTCATATCTATCGTGAACGTGAGCTTGCTGAACAACGTTTGCGTAGCGACTATTTTGATCACGATTGTAAGTATCTGCTTCGGTATTTTTGAAGAAGATTTCGTATGAGCCGGAAACTATTTCTACAAATAGTCGAAGGTATTGAATCTTATACCTCCGATTTTCTTCCGGATCATTTTAAATTCTTTACTCAATCACCCGATTGTACGGGTCGAATGAGTATAAGTGTTCTTATGAAGTGTACATCTGTCATACGCCAATTGGCGTACGGTACCGCACCCGATGCGTTTGATGAATATTTGCAAATGGGTGAGCGTACTTCACGTGATTGTCTTGATAATTTTAACAAGTGTGTTATTGATTTGTTTATGCCGGAATATTTAAGAAAACCAACATGGTCCGACATTCAAAGTATTTACGAAAGACATGAGGTGTACCATGGTTTTCCGGGAATGCTTGGTAGCATTGATTGCATGCATTGGGAGTGAAAAAATTGTCCGTTTGCTTGGCAAGGGCAATTTGGTAGGGGTGATAAAAAATACCCAACAATAATGCTTGAAGCAGTTGCTTCGCAAGATTTATGAATTTGGCATGCATTTTTCAGGATGGCGGGGGTGAATAACGATATTAATGTTTTAGATAACTCTCCGTTATTCGACGACATTCTTAATGGCGTCGCCCTTGCAGCACCTTATATGGTTAATGGAACCAAATATGAAAAGGGATATTACTTAGGTGACAGAATTTACCCACAGTGGGCTACTTTCGTCAAATCCTTCTCGGCAACAACTGACGAGAAACATGGTTATTTAAAAGAAAACAAGAAAGTGCACGAAAGGATGTCGAACGTGCTTTTGGTGTGCTTCAAGGACGTTGAGGTATACTACAACAACCGACACGTCAAATGGAAATTGTCAGGATACGTAGAATCATGTATTCTTGCATTATTTTGCATAATATGATTTTGAAAGATCAAAAGTTTGCACTACTTGAGTATGGCGAGATGTGGGTGGATCCGTCACCACGTATGAGGAAAGACAGGTGGGTCGACAGATGTGATGTCCAACGTCGAAAGGCAAAAGAAATACGTGACAGAGAAACGCATACTCGACTACAACTAGACCTTATGGAGCATCTTTGGCAGAACCATCTTCAACAACAACAACAAAAACAATATTCCGAAGACGATGAATAAGTATTTGTTTCGTATTATAATGTTTAATATTTAATGTTATGTAATGTTTAATATTCGTATTGTAATGTTTAATATTTAATGTTATGTTAGTTATTAAATGAAGTATTAGTTTTAGTTTAGGGGTTGAGTTTGAAAATATTTGATTTAAAGTTGAGTTAAGGTGAGTTATGATAGTGGGTGTTTTTTTGAGTTAAAGGTGAATATGTTAAAGCTGATGTGGCGCTGACGTGACAGCGTGTTAAAGTTTAACCCAGAGTTATTATACCGTGTGCTCTAATAGATTAATGCCAACCATGTAATAGCGTATTGATTTCAAAAATTCGTGTAATAAATGTGTATACTTGCCATAAAAAAAATCAAGGGTGTGTTTAGTTGGTGAAAAATACTCCATTTTTCTAGAAAATTTCTCATTATAAATTGAAAAAACTGAAAACCTGTTTAGTCATACATTTTTAAGAAATTTTTCCAAAAGAATGAAAATCTCATTTTTCAAAATTTAACCAGAATTTAGGAAAGAGCTCTATACTCTTTCTTGTATTTTTCCTTACATTCTTTTACATCCCTTTGCATTTTTCAATTTTCTAAAAAATGTCATCTAAACTCGTTCTCTAAATTTATAACTCATTTCTAGTTCTTCTATAGAAATTGAAATAGAAAATTAAACGCACCCTAAGTTTTCACCATTTCAACTAACCTTCTTTCAACATTCAACATTTTCCACTTTCATCATAAACTCTTTATATATAGTTAAGATAAGATAGGGGTCTTCTAGGTTGTTCTACTAAGCCCGACCTAAAATTAATAAAACAAAAGAGTTCTTTCTTTGTGAAGAAAAAAATAAGTGAACTAGGGTATATTCTTGTCACATTCACATTTACTTTATTGTTAGATACGTTTAGCCGGCATTAAGCCGTTTCTCAACTTCCCATCCAAATCCCACTTTACGTACCACACACTTTTCCAATAATATCCCAATAACTAACCAAACTGAATTTTCATCATCATCCGTTTTTAGAAAGATCTTGCCACGTCATCAATGGATGTGGGCCCGTCTGATAACTCAACAACAGTGATGTATGATTTGAAAGATGCTTATACTGTTTGGGGTATTTTGAATGATTCGCCTCTTTGGCAAGATCGGATTTACCATCTTCTTGCTGCCCTTTACGCCCTCGTTTCGCTTGTTGCTATTGTGAGTTTATTATTAATTCTCTTTCTAATTAACTGATTATAGGGGTGTTTTTTATTTAGGGCTTGAAGCCTTGAATAATTAGTATCTGGGATTATTTAAGGGATTATTTCGTTATTGATTGTGTTAGGGTTCTGAAAAATGGCTTATTTGGTTTTCGGCTTTATGTTTCATAACCTCACTTTTTGTGGCTTATTTTCAAACTTTTTCAAAAAGTTTCTAAATAAGCCACAAAAAGTGAGCTTATGAAACATAAGCCCAAAACCACTTAATTCGCAAAAGTAAAGGATAATGTGTACATGGCTTATGGCTAACTGATGATAAGTATACAGCATAGTTCCATTTTTGCATTGTTTGTATAATTAAAGGTGTTTGGTATTGCATTTTCAAAGTTATTGTCTGTAGTAAAACTATTTGATTATCGGATTATTATTCTCTTTTTTTGGCGGCAAATTAAAGTACACCATCTAAGGTTATGCCATTCGATACAAACAAAACATCTATCATGATGTCGCCACCAAAACCTGAAGAAATGTTCTGATTTTGCCTTTAAACATAAAGTAAGAATGTAACAACTAACAAATACCACCAAGATGGCGCTATCTCATCGCTGCCTCTACTGAGTTCTTCGTTTCTATAAAACGAACATCATCATACGCCATCTGGACTACTTTATCAATGGAATGTAGTACACCACTGCAGCAAGAGTAAGCCGGGCACTAATGCTCCAAACACCATTATTTATAGAAATAGGTTGGGGATGGGCGACAATGTCATACTAATTTTCTGATACACCATCAAAGGAAGCCAAAGATTTTAGTTTAAGCCAAATTTGTGTTGGAAAATCACAATTAAAGAACAGATGGTGATGACTATCAGGTTGCACTTTGCAAATTGGGCATATGAGAGTTGACAGATTTCCCCATCATATCGGTTTATTTAGGGCCAAATAGTTAGATTTCGATAATAGCTTTAACGAAACTAATTATGATTTTGTAAGAGGTATTTGGGATTGCTTATTATTGATTTTGTTATGTTGTATATCAAAACATTATTTCCTGCAACCTGATCTGTTATAGCTGGTTATTGCGTATCATAGAAGCACTTTTTAAAATGCCAAACACCGCTTCTTTGATTATGATCATAAGCGGATTCAAACTGTCTTTTGCTTTAGGTAGGGCTGGCAATTCATGTCAGGTTTGTGTTTGCGGGTTGGTATGTTCATATAACACAACCTTAACCTGACTATAAGAAACTTCTTTAACACTTATCCAGACAGTTTTGTTCTACGGGTTAGCCGTGTTCACTGTCCACCCGTTTTGGACCCGATTGTATGACTAGTGTCATTGATATCCGCAACTCAACTACAGAAAGACAACAAAAATTAATATATATGATCAAGATCAACTACTATATATAACTAACTGTAAGATTGAAATTACATGTTTTCAAGTGCCAAACACCCGTTGGTTCCGACTTTCTTGTTGCCTTAGGGCTGAAATAATCAGATATGCTGAGAAAACTAATTTTTGGGATCAATGCGAAGTTATCTAACTATGTCTTGCTTGGAGCAGGGCTGGCAATTGTGCTGATATTTGCGGGTTCGTATAACCAACCCTAGTAGCTAATAGTTTCAAAGCTGAACCCAAACCTAGACACGTTACTAACAGGCTAGCTATGTCAACCCGCTTACGACCCTATTGTATGACTAGGTCATTGATATCCATAACTCATGTATAGAAAGACAGAAATATAACTAATGTAAGATTAAAATCATCACATGATGAGTTCCCTAATCCATGACAATATATGAAAAACAATGAAAGAAAAGTATTTAAGACAAAGACACAAGGATAACCTTTACAACGTATAATTCTTATTTGAATGAATGAATCAACGTAATTTTGTTATCGTAATTTACAACGGCTGGGGGGGATTAACTTTAAGCTTCTACTAATCTTATTCCGATTCATTAACTTGTAGTAATCACCTTGAAAACGTAAATCCAAACACCCCCTTAATATAATGTCATGTTTTGCATGTTTTGCAATGAAGTGATTACAGTTTGAGCATAATGGATTAAAGTTCATGATGTCATGTTTTGCATGTTTGCTTACCCAATGATACATGGATCATATTTGACTGTCACAGGTACAATTAGTTAGGATACAACAAAGAGTGCCAGAGTATGGTTGGACGACCCAGAAGGTCTTTCATTTCCTCAATTTCTTGGTTAACGGGGGTCTGTACATTTCTTTACAATTCTTTTTTAAAACTGCATTTTTGAACCTTTTTGTTTGATGTGTACTAATTTTAAACGGGTTACTAATGCAGCTAGATGTGTGATCTTCATTTACCGCCGTGATATCCAACAGTTGTCTCCTGAGGTTAGGAATATACTTAAAGTCAATCAGTTATGTGAGGATAATTGATGTTTTATGTGCTGACACTCTTTATAAAATATGCTGACATGTCAGATTGTCCAACATATGCTGCTTGATCTACCGAGTCTTGTATTTTTCACAACCTATGCTCTCTTGGTTCTGTTTTGGGCAGAAATTTATTACCAGGTTTGATAAATCCTCTTCTGCTTATGTAAGGCGTGTTTGGATTTGCGGTTTGAAACTGATTATCTAAAAATTAAGATTCAATGTTTGGATAAATATATTTTGCTTCTGATGATTGTCCTATTATTGAAAGACTTTTACTTTCATCTCACAAGACGCATCAAATGTTTTTTTGGGTATTTTATGCTTCAGTTTTCAAACTATATAATTATTACAATTTAAAACGACAAGAGGCACCCCGTACAAAAAAAGAAGAAAAACGACAAGAGGCACACCCAAACACTATCTCCTATAACCCGTATTATTATAGTTGATTCTGGTTACTCAAAATTACATTTACACACTTTCAAAATGCACATCCAAACACTATCTACGATAAACTATATTGGTTATCTGATTCTGATTATTCAAAATCATATTTTTACAATTATTTAGTAAGAGTGCATATCCAAACACCCTTCTTTATATATATTTGATAGGCAAGGACGATGTCGACGGATGGTCTTCGACCAGGTTTCTTTGCTATCAATGCAAGTGTTTACGTAACTCAGGTAAAGTTTCTTGTTCATGTTTTTGAAGTTAGAGACGATTAATGGATACTTACATGAACCTTAGGTTGTATCATGTTTGTTTTAAATGGGATCAAGGAGGACAATTGAGTGGTTCACTTCTATGTACTATTTATATAATTGATTGATTTTGTAAACTTATGAAAGTTAAATATGATTATTTGATTCTGATTATCTGCGGGTTTGGAAGGAGGCAAGTTGAGGATAATTTTCTGATTATTTGAGGGTCAACTGATCAGTTTCAGAGTTGCTTATTCAAATTGTGCAATTGCTGTGTTTTGTTAAAGACATGTACAACTGATTACTGTTTTTGTAAAGCTGGTTTATGTGATTCTACTTATTTCAAAAACCATTAGCAGTAATTAAAAGCAATCCCATACACCTTGTATGTTCTTATGGTAGAAGATCTATGAATGCGATATTAAATCAATCATTATTTGAGAACTGTCATGTATGCTTATATAGTTATATTTATAAGTATCTATGCTAACTTCATAAGTTCTTTTATTTTGCAGATTGCTCTGTGGCTGATAATATGGTGGAGGCCTACCCATATGTTGGTGACCCTCTCCAAGGTTTTCTTTGCAGGGGTCTCTTTTTTTGCAGCATTGGGCTTTCTTCTTTATGGAGGAAGGTATGTAGAATTTTTCTAAATTCTAGACACTCTGGAGAAAATATATAAGAGAACAAAAAATTGCAACAATCACTAAAAGAAAAAAAAAAAAAAAAGTTTTTACCCTTAGGATTGTGAATTTCAGTGCGCCGCAATGAACACCGTCAATATAGATGATAATGCGTCTTTAATTCAAGTCTCATACATTACATATCTGTGCAGGCTATTTTTAATGTTGAAACGGTTTCCAGTGGAATCCAAAGGCCGTCGTAAGAAGTTACAGGAGGTATGTTTGGTTTGACTTCCTTTTTTTAAGTACTAGAGGTGACATGTTAGGCTGGACGGGTTGTGTGAAGGTCAAAACCGGTCATATTGACCAGACTTTTTTGTCCAGTCTAAAATTCACTATTCACTGATAAATAGGGTGTGTTTGTTTCATTAAGATGTTTTAGGTCTGAATCTGACTATCACATCTTACCGGTAAGAGGTGGCTAGAAAGTCTAAATCTGAACGAAATAATGTTGTTTGTTTTTGTATAATTGTCCGAATGATTTTAAGTGCTCGTTTTTGTAATTTATTTATTAAAATAACGCAATGCGATAATAAGTAACTTATTTAAATATGAAACAAGACTTTTTATCATAAATATAACATAGTTAATAAACCATCAAATATATTATATTAGCACAAGTCTTCAATCTCTTATCGAGTAAGAGGCAGTAAGACAAGTCTCCCACCTATGTCTAACTGGGTCTGACTCAAAAGAAAAAAACAAACACCACAAATGTCTGACCGCCTCTTACCACCTCTGACTCAGTAAGAGTAAGAGGCTAGTAAGACATTTTTTCAAAAAACAAACACACCCTCAATGTGTAATGTGATCTGAAATAAACGATTTGGAAGGTTAGTTTGCACTGACACTAGAACTTAACAACCCTTTTGGACCGTTGGACCCGTTCTCTTTTTAGCTAGTTTTTTTTTATTGATCTGTTATAGATGAAAACAAAATTCAATTCAACCCGTTTTTAAGTGAATCCCTCAGAATTGCAACACCTAAGGATGTGATATATTTTAATTTGTTACTATAATTTATTTTGTGCAGGTTGGCTACGTGACATCGATCTGCTTTGTATGTTTCCTTCTGAGATGTATAATGGTGAGGCCTTCTTTTCATTAACATTTTGTTAGGTGAGTAATAATCCAACACAACATTCTAAATCTTATATCTTTCTTTGATGACAATATTAGATGTTCTTTAATGCGTTCAACAAAGCTGCTGACCTAGACGTACTAGAACATCCTGTTCTAAACTTCATATACTACCTGGTATGTGTCTTTGCCTCCTTTTATCTTCACTTTTATGCTCTTTAATATTTGTTCGTTTTGTAATGTTTTATTTTTCTTATAACAGCTGGTGGAGATATTACCGTCGTCTCTGGTTCTCTTTGTTTTGAGGAAGTTGCCACCAAAACGAGGGATCATACAATATCAGGCTATTGGTTGATTAGAATACTGTTGATTAGAATACTTTTAAAGGCAGTCTGCCCAGAGTAGATCCTTCGACAATATAGCACACGGTTTGTGAAATATGTTCATTTTATTAATTTGTATCTGTGAAATATGTTCTACTTTTAGTTGAACTCTTTTATAGAAAGGAACTGAACCGACCTTAACAAGATGTGGGCTTTGTTGTGTTTTGCTATTAGTGGTGGTTATATGTTTACAGTTTACTGCTGTTGCAACTCGATTAAAGAAATTCGAAAGCATGCCAGTTATAGTAATGTGGGTTGTTATGTTGCATCATTTGATGTTTTTTCTTTGTTTGTTTGTGCTTTTATTGAACTCTATAATTTGGCCCTGTTTGTGATAATTTTGCATATGGTGTTCATTGAATGAATCAATGAACTGAAGTGCCAAATATGGGACCATATGTTTGGAGGATTTATTGGGCTTGTTGGGCCATAAGTAATCTTGGTTAAGGTTAATTGCTCATAATGAGCGACTAAAATTTGTCTTTTTAATTGCTAGTTCATGTTTCATCATCTAATTTCTTATAAAATTATGAATATTTAATGAAACACTAGATAAAAACAGCCAAAATAAGAATCAACACAAACTGCAAATAAACAGAACTATAAACCAAGGCCGTTAAGATCGAGATCTACTATGGATCGTTTTTATCTTTGCAAAATCGGAATCGTAAGATCGGATCGAGATCGGAAGATCCTACTTAAATTTCTAAAAATCTTATTTTTCAAGTAATTCGTATTCAATTATAATTGTATAACAAATTAGAGAAGAAAAAAAAGTTCAGAAAGTTATAGTAATATGAGAATGCGACGCTTAATGCTCTAAAATACAAAAATATCTAATCGGTAATTAAGGACGCTGAATCTTTTAATCAAAAAATCTATATATCTTGCTCTTATTAAACATTTACAGTAATCAACGCTTGCTATATTGTTTTAATTTAATAAAATTCATTCATTTATAGTTTATTAGTTAGTTAAATTAAGGGAAGTAGGATCGAATCGGATCGAGATCTTACAATCCTATGATAAGATCGAGATCACACTTAAGATCCTACGAAGGATCGACTCGTTTTTTCTTAACGGGATCGTAAGATCGGAAGATCTTAAGAGCTAGATCGAGATCTTAACAGTTATGCTATAAACAGCTTAATTGCAAATTGCACATGCTGTAAAGATTGTTCCTTCAACTAAAAGCCAAAAACATTCATATATAAATTGCAAATCTATTAGACTTGTGAGGATAATATAAACAAGTTTGTATTTAAGACTGTCTTTTTTTATGCATTTCTACTTGCAATACTTTGGACCCTATTTGACAATACGACGTTCAAACGGATGACCGCCACCAAAGTGGCCTAGTGGTTAGACATCTAATTTCCTCACAAGAGTTTATGGTTCAAACCTCACTATGTACACATTTAAAAGTAGTCAAAGAAAAGGTCGGAAAAGGTTACTACAGTTACGCCGCTTGCATCTGAGTTAAAGACTCGCCCTTCTTAAATAAACTGAACAGGAAAAACATCGTAGACAAGCCAACAAGTTACTATATTTATATCCAAAACCACATGTATCTATTCAAGAATTAACTTTCAAGATGGATCACAGAAAAAACTATGACTTTGACTGACGAACATTCTTGGGTTTTATTGCCTATGAAAGTATTTCAAATCTTGTTGGCTATACTTTATAGACCTTGACCTTGGTCCAATAAAGCTACACTATACATGCTTTTGTTCAATCACCATCCACATAGAATACTTGGCTATAAAACAGGCGACATGTCTTAAAGGCTTATTTGCCTTGGCCAAGATTTTGGACTTTATTAGCAATCCGTTTTGGACCTTGTTATCACCATACATATTTTGTGCATATATACCTCATTTCTAGTTGTCACCCGAATAGGACTTTAATCAAACCAAAACCAAATCTATATTCTTCTAAGTTTACCGACATACTCACGAAAAACACATTTATATCATGATCTTTTTTTCTTTCATGCTTTAATACTTGCCAATATCACGCATACGCGACCCCTACAATCTTTACCTCGATTTTTAAAGGCTGGTTAGGCATGAATGCAACTAATTTGATGTGATCATGCAATGAAAATGATCTTCGTCGAACCCACCTGCTGATAGCATAAATGTGCAATCTAGCAAGTAAGATTCGATATTTTTGGCCCGTCTTCAACATGTGAATTAGCAAGACACTTAATGACAATGACAAGTGATAGAATAACTTAAACAAGACATAGGTAGGTCTCATATCCTTATTTTATGTCATTAAATGGCACAAACATAATTAAGAAAAAATGTATATATATCTTAATCAAACGTCCAAGCAGATTCCACATCAATTAAACAACGTTTCACCTATTTTAACCTTAAAAGTATTAAGGACAGTAACTTGTAATCACAGTCTGACGAAATATGAAATGGATAACAATAAGTATCATTTTGGATATCGATTTTCTTCTATCCAAGCAGATCTCAAGTTTTTTGATGGTCCAACCCTTAACGTTATAAGGAAGAATTTTATCTATATCGCTGTAAAACTTAGAGATTAACATCATTTATAATGTAGAAAAAATTACTTATGAACTAAGTGCCCGTGTATTTCCTATAATATCACTAACCCTAACTTATCGATCTAGAATCGTCACTTAATCTTTAAATTCATATAAACCTCACTTCAAAACTATCCTGCCTTTACGGGTTTTTAGCATAAATTTTACCCAACTTAAATATTTTAATGTCTTATTTCTTCAAAATATATTTATTCAAACTTTAAAGAGGAATTACATGCGTCATTGCTATATAAACAATATCGTTTATTTATTTTCATCTCACAATAACTTGTAGGGCCGCGTCTTGATTTTGATATTTATACTCGTGTCAATAATAATTTTAGCCGTATATAATTTTTAAACTAATATATGTGCGGGTTATATTAGATATGACCCAAGCCTGATGTGGGGTTATGGTCTATTAGGGTTAAGTTATGTTATGTATTATGCATTACAACTAGTAATTTTGAGAGGGTAGAGATGTAGCAGCAGCAACTCGTTTGTGGAGAGAGATTTTGATTGACAAAGGGTTGCCGTTAGACACAACCTACATACATGAATGGAATCCTAACAAAAACAATAAGGATCGTTGCACCGGCAAATATATGAAGAGGAAGAATGTAACCGAATCGGAGATGATGTGTACAACCACTACAACAATCAGTAGGACGGGCGAGGACCCTTTTGGCGGGGACGCCCCTGTCCCCGCCGAAAGTCGCTAAACGACAAAACCCATGCTGAGCTGGCACACCATATCGCTGACCGTTTGCTAAATTTTCAACGCTTACTTTCGGCGGGGACATGTCCCCGCCGAAAGTAGTTTTGATATTTGGCAAACTTTGACCAAAATTGTAACTCTTAATTGTTCCTGGGTTTTTTTCCCGCCGTTACTTTTAGCGGGGACATGTTCCCGCCAATAGGTTAGATACACAGTGTTTAGTTTTTGGCGGGGACATGTCCCCGCCGAAAGTATTATATAGTTTTCCCTCCTAACAATTACTTTAACCCACCAATATTTTCTGTTACTGATATTAGCTTTTGGCGGGGACATGTCCCCGCCAAAAGCGTTGGCGCCAATTTATCCCGCCAAATTGCAACTTTATCCCGCCAAAGTTTTACTTATATATAACCTAACCGATCAACCTCAATTCGGAAAAACACAAATAACCCAACCGTCAATTCCCACAAAACACACATAACAATGGCTGGTTACACGCCGGAAGAGGAGTGGTCAAAGGTTTTATCGTCGATGTATCTTTTTAATGAAGTTCTTAATACATATGGCTACAAAATGTATGATGAATATGGTTCTTATAAGAACATTAGCCCGTGGATGAGAGACCATGTTGGGAATTAAATGTTCTGAAGATTATTACTCCTCAAGATATAACTAACAGTTCTAACTGCTAAGTTAGTACTGCTAGTACATAGATGGTACTACTGGTGCACAAAGGAAAATTCTCTAAGTGTCAATACTACTGCTAGTGTTGGAGATTCTTCTGCTACAAGAATACTACTGCTGGAGTAATAGTTTCTACTGCTAGTACATCTGAAGCTACTGCTGAATGGATAACTGTCGTGTATACTACTGCTGAAAGGATAAGTATGAAAAAGATATTTTGTGTATAAAAGTCAAATATATACGGTAGATAATATCTTAAATAAGTGATCAGTCAACAAGTTGAATCTTAGCTACTGACATACTCAACAAACAAGTAGTTGACAAGATTTAACAATATTGTAAAGATCTCATTTGTTCTATAAAAAGGAGATCTTAGCTTATATCTGTTGAACAAGTAGTAACACATACAACAATCAATCCTAAATCATAGAAAGATAGAGATTCAAGGTTTTGTAACCCTAGTGATAATCAAGATCACTCGTATTATTCTCAATAATATTGAATCGTTTGGTGTTATACATTCTGTGTTCATTATCCAATATACAAAGCATTACTGTTCCAATACACAAGCCAATATTCTTCTAAGTGTGGTTAAGTAGATTCCGCATACTTAATCATATTCACTCAAAGTATCATATACACATTACAAAGGAGTAACATCCTAAGAGTGTATTTACACAATCCTCACAAGTGGTATCAGAGCAAGGTTGATACTTTTGATTTAGAAGAAGAAATGGACATGGAGTCTACTCAAACGAATGTGGCTGCTAAGTTGCCAATGCTCAAGTAGAATGAGTTTGATATGTGGAGGTTAAGGATAGAACAGTATTTCCAGGTGCAAGACTATACACTCTGGGAAATTATTGAAGAAGGAAACTCTTTTAAGCCTTCAACTTCTACATCAACAGTTGAGGGTAAGGTAGTGACAACTGTGCAGACCAACCTAACAACTACAGAAGAGAGAATTCAAAAGAAGAATGACCTCAAGGCCAGAAGTATGCTGATGATGACCATTCCAAATGATCAACTTTTGAATTTCAGCAAGTTCAAGGATGCTAAGAAATTATTTGAGGCCATTGTTGCTAGGTATGGTGGGAATGAAGCCACCAAGAAGACCCAGAAGACTCTTCTCAAGTAGAACTTTGAAAACTTCTCTTCAACAAGCAATGAATCATTGGATCATATGTTTAACAGGCTTCAAAAGATTGTAAGCCAACTTGCTATTCTTGGTGTGGATATACCTCAAGAAGATCTAAACTCTAAATTTCTGAGAAGCTTACCTGAAGAGTGGGCTATGCATGTTGTTGTCTGGAAGAACAAACCAGACATTGACACTATGAACTTAATGGATCTGTATAGCAATTTCAAGATTGTGGAACAAGATGTGAAGAAGACTGGAGGATCTAGTTCAAGCACTGGGAACATGGCCTTTGTGTCATCTCTTAGTAACTCAAATCCAGTTGAAGATGTGAAGATTGATGTAGGAGTTAGTACTGCTAGTTCATCAAGCAGTACTATTGGTATTCTGGATGAGAAAGCATGTTGTGCCTTCCTAACAAGCCAGAATGATGGGTCTATGCTTACTCATGAAGATCTCCAGGAAATCAATGATGATGATTTGGAGGAGATGGACCTCAAATGACAAATTTCTCTTCTTAGCATGAGGGCTAAGAAATGCTATCAAAGAACAGGGAAGAAGATCACTATCAGCAGTAATGATACTGCTGGTTTTGACAAATCAAGGATAGAATGCTACGACTGCCACAAGATGGGGCACTTCTCAAGGGAATGCAAAAGACCTAGGCAGCAGGATGGAAAGAGCAAAAGTCATGGAAGCAAGACCAAGGCTGTGGAGGTTACTGAGCTAAATTCAAAAGCTATGGTAGCTATTGATGGCTTAGGATTTGATTGGAGTTTTATGGCAGATGAAGAGGAAGCTTCTACTCAGATGGCTCTCATGGCCTTCTCTGCTACTGAGGTACAATATGATAAAGTTTGTTCTAATACTTGCACTGCTCTTAAAGAACTAGAAACTTTAAGAAAACATTATGATGAACAAAAGATAGAACTAAACAAAACTCATAATAACTTGTTCAATCATAAGAGAGGTTTAGCTGTCCTAGAGGAGCAGATCATACACTATAAGACCGATGAATCTACTTTTACTGATGCCAAAATACTTCTTAACAGGGAAATAGTGTTTAGAAATGCTGAAATTAGTAATTTGAAAGCCGAGTTGGAAAGGATTAACAAGGCTAAAGAAAACATTCAATTAAGTGTAGAATCATTAGAATATGCCTATAAGGGTGTAACCAACTTAATTGAATGTCAAATAATCAACAAGGCCAAGTCTGGGTTAGGATATAATAATGTTCCACCTCCTTACAAAGGAATTCCTGCACCCCCAGGGATAGACCTAGAACATACAGGCTTGTCTGAATTTCAACTACCAAAGTTAGAATATGGTGTTAAGCAAAAAGAAAATGTAGTTGTTGATGAGCTTGAAAGTAGAAGTGATACTTCACTCCCTAAGGATAAGGTGTCCTCTGGTAGGAAATCAGATGGTCCAATCATTGAGGAATGGACATCTGATGATGATGAGGAAGATCAAGCTATTGTTAAACCTGATGTTGTTAAGGTAAAAGGAACAAGTGTTCCTAAAGTGGTCAAGAATCATACTGTAAGGCCTAAAACAAATGTTAAACATGTTAGACAACCAGTAAGATATTGTGAGCAGTATAGAACCACAAACAAGCCCAGAGGTAACCAAAGGAATTGGAATAGCCTCAAGTCTCACCAACTAGGTGATGACTTTGTCTTCTATAACAAAGCTTGTTACACTTGTGGAAGTTTTGACCATCTTGCAGCTTTCTACAACAAAAGGGTAACTGGGTATTCAAACCATAGGGTGAACTTAGAAAGGCCTAAATCTCACTTTAATTTTGCTAGAATGTCACCCAGAGCAGTTTTATTAAAGTCTGGCCCAAAACAAGTTCATACTGCTAGACCAGCAGTTAGTACTGCTAGACCATTTAAGACTTTTTACCCAAAACCAACAGTTCAAAGTGCAAAAACAACTTTCAACTATGCACCAACAACTGCTAAAAGGCCTTTTCAATAAAAGGCAGTGGTACAAAAACGAATTTGGAAACTAAAGGGTACAACTGCAAAACCAGCAGTTCATACTGCTAGCCAAGCAGTTAGTACTGGTAACTTTAAATACACTGCCAGGGAAAAAAGGGTTAATGCTGTTAAGGCCTCAGCATGTTGGATTTGGAGACCTCTTAAATCCAATGGTGCATCAACTGTTCTCAAAAGATTTAACTACATTGATGCACGAGGCAAACCCAAGTCAGTGATGGCTTGGGTACCCCAAGGAAACTAATTTCCTTATTTCATGTGCAGGGTCATTCACAAGCAGATGTTGAAGATCAAGGATATTCAGATAGTGGGTGTTCCAGGCATATGACAGGCAACATGTCCTATCTTTCAGACTTTCAACCATTGGATGGAGGATATGTTACCTTTGGGGGAGGAATAGGAGGAAGAATTACTGGTAAAGGTACTATCAAAACTGGTAAATTGGATTTTAAAGATGTGTACTATGTGCAAGAGCTTAAGTATAACCTGTTTAGTGTCTCACAAATGTGTGACAAAAAGAACAAGGTTCTTTTTATTGGCACTGAATGTCTTGTGCTTTCTCCTGATTTTAAGCTACCTGATGAAAGTCAAGTATTGCTCAAAATTCCTAGAAAGGGCAACATGTACAATGTTGATATGAAGAAGATTGTTCCTAAAGAGGCCTTTACTTGCCTTGTTGCAAAGGCCACATTGGATGAATCTATGTTATGGCATAGGAGACTTGGTCACATTAATTTTAAAACCATTAATAAAATTGTAAAAGATGGTTTGGTAAGAGGCTTGCCTCAGAAAAGATTTGAAAATGACCAAACTTGTGTTGCCTGTCTTAAGGGCAAACAACACAAGGCTTCTTGTAAGCCCAAGATTTTTAACTCTATTGATCAACCATTGTTTATGCTTCATATGGACTTATTTGGACCTACTTCTGTGAGTAGTATTAAGCATAAGAGATTTTGTCTTGTTGTTACTGATGACTATAGCAGGTTTACATGGGTTTTCTTTTTAGGTTCTAAGGATGAGACACCTAGCATTCTTAAGACATTCATTACAGAGATAGAAAACTTAGTAGATAAGAAGGTAAAAGTCATTAGATGTGATAATGGGACAGAGTTTAAGAATAAAGTTATGGATGATTTCTGCAAAGAAAAAGGTATTAGAAGAGAATTTAGTGTTGCTAGAACTCCTCAGCAGAATGGAGTTGCTGAGAAGAGAAATAGGACACTCATAGAAGCTGCTAGAACCATGTTAGCTGACTCCAAGTTGCCTATCACTTTTTGGGCTGAAGCAGTTAATACTACTTGCTATGTCCAGAACAGGGCTTTAGTGGTTAAGTCTCACAATAAGACACCTTATGAGCTTTTTAGAGGTAGAACTCATGCAATAGGATTTATTAGACCTTTTGGATGTCATGTGACAATTCTAAATACCTTAGACCATCTAGGAAAATTTGATGGTAAAGCAGATGAAGGATTCTTGGTTGGATATTCTCTCAATAGCCAAAGCATTTAGAGTATACAACTCAAGAACTAGGAGAGTTGAGGAAAACCTGCATGTTGAATTTCTAGAAAACAAATCTAATGTTGCAGGTGAAGGTCCCAAATGGCTATTTGATATTGAGTCTCTAACCCAATCCATGAACTATGTGCCCGTTGTTGCAGAAACTAATGATTTTGCAAGTTCAGAATCTGATGATGCAACAAATGAAGCAGGTTTGGGAAAGGAGAAAGATCAAGATCACGTGTTGATGCCAATATGGACAAGTGTGGATTCACCTTCAATGGATGGAAAACCTTCTTCTGATGATGCTAAAGAAGGGATTGAAGGTGAAAACAATGTAGATGGGACTAAGGATCAAGTGAATCAAGTTAACAGTACTAATGATGAAGGTACTGCTGAGCCCCAACTTGATACTGGTAAGCCAAATGATGCTACTGCTAGGCAAAATGATGATACTGCTAGGCCAAGTGTTCCTACTGCTGGCCCATCAGACTTAAATAAAGCAGATTTCTCAGAAGATGAGGTGGATTTCAACAATCTCCCTCCTAACTATCAAGTTCCTACTACACCACATACAAGGATTCACAAAGTCCACTCCCTGGACAATGTGATTGATGATGTGAAATCTGGTGTGAAGACAAGGAAGCAACTTATGTCTTCAGACCAACAAGGAATTCTTAATGCTCTTTATGCATCAAAGCAGCATGAAGATGCAAACTCTTGCTTATTTGTATGTTTCCTCTCACAAGCAGAAACCAAAAATGTTCTCAAAGCCTTAGAAGATTCAAGCTGGGTAGAAGCAATGCAAGAGGAGCTTCTCCAATTCAAGATTCAAAAGGTTTGGGTGCTAGTGGATTTACCCAAGGGTGTAAGGGTAATTGGCACTAAATGGGTTTTCAAGAACAAAAGAGATGAAAGGGGCATTGTGATTAGAAACAAGGATAGAATTGTAGCCCAAGGGTACACACAAGAGGAAGGTATAGACTATGAAGAGGTTTTTGCTCCAGTAGCAAGAATTGAATCAATTAGACTATTCTTGGCCTATGCTTCATTTATGGGCTTCACAGTTTATCAAATGGATGTCAAGAGTTCCTTCTTATATGACACTATTGAAGAGGAGGTTTATGTCTCACAACCTTCAGGTTTTTCTGATCCAGAACATCCAGATAAGGTATACAAGGTTGTTAAGGCTCTTTATGGCCTTCATCAGGCACCAAGGGCATAGTATGAACATTGGATTTCTATTTGCTAGAGAATGGATTCCAAAGAGGCAAGATTGATCATACATTATTCATCAAGAAGCAAAAGATTCTATTTGCTAGAGAATGGATTCCAAAGAGGCAAGATTGATCATACATTATTCATCAAGAAGCACAAGAAGGATCTTTTGCTAGTTCAGGTGTATGTGGATGATATCATCTTTGGATCTATAAGGAAGGAGATGTGTGTAGAGTTTAAGAAACTTATGCATGATAAGTTTCAGATGAGTTTCATGGGGGAACTTACTTTCTTCTTGGGTCTGCAAGTTAAGTAATCTAATGAAGGCATATTTATCTGCCAGGATAAATATGTTGTGGAGATTCTAAGGAAATTTCATTTTACTGATTCAAAAGTGGCAAGCACACCAATAGATCTTGAGAAGCCTCTTCTTAAAGATGTAGATGGAGAGAATGTGGATGTTCACACATACAGATCTATGATAGGATCCTTGATGTATCTTACATCATCAAGACCAGATATCATGTTTTCTATTTGTGCCTGTGCAAGATTCCAAGTGACTCCTAAAGTTTCTCACTTAACTGCAGTCAAAAGGATCTTTAGATATCTCAAGGGTCAACCTAGATTGGGTCTATGGTATTCTAAGGAATCACCTTTTGACCTGGTAGCATATTCAGACAGTGATTATGCTGGTGCAAGTTTGGATAGAAAGTCAACAACTAGAGGTTGTCAATTCCTTGGATGCAGACTCATATCATGGCAGTGTAAGAGGCAAACAATTGTAGCAACTTCAACAACTGAAGCTGAATATGTAGCTGCTGCAAGTTGCTGTGGTTAAGTGCTTTGGATTCAAAATCAACTTCTTGACTACGGGTACAATTTCATGAAAACTGTCATATATATTGATAATAGCAGTACAATTTGTATAATTAAAAATCCAGTGCAACACTCTAAAACAAAACACATAGAAATTAGGCATCATTTTATTAGAGATTGCAATGAGAAAAAGTTGATTCAAGTTGTTAAAATTGATTCTGATCAAAACTTTGCAGATCTTCTTGTTAGGAACACGTTTTGTAATATTACAAGTCTTGACCATTTCGAATACATGTTGCTTTAATAGGGCTTTATATTTGCGTTTAAGGAGCGGTTCGTTAGAAGCCCGTGGACCGCCCATTTAAGTGTTAATTCTTCTAGAAACAATGTTGTAAGAGTTGCCCTAATCCCTTGCCTATAAATAGAAGGGTAGGGAGCTCGTTTTAGTTGTTTGTTTTTCATGTATGTTGCGTAAGCCTTGTCCCTCTATCGTATGAATTGAATTACCTTCCAAATCTCTCTTCTTCATCTCTTATTCTCTTCTCTTATTAGCTTATTCTCTTTACTCCTTATCGTAGCTTATTAGATTAGTAGTAGTACGTGTTTTACTTTGTTATACGTGTGTGTGTTGTTGAGATATACACGACCTACAAGTGGTATCATTCGCCAAAGGGATAGTTAGGATAGTGTTTTGAGTAGATCTAATCGTATTTTAGGTTGGTTTTAAGGATTAAGTAAGGTTTCTGTTTTTAGTTACGTCGTTAATCACTTTTTGTTGGTACGTGTTCATCATCTTGTCAAAAAGCTCAACAAATCTCATCAAATATCCATTTACAAAGCTATTGATCGTAAATTTCATCATACTTTGTGGTTTCTAATCGTTAACAATCAAAACAATCGGTTTGTTATTGGTTTTCTAGACGATTTAGTGAAATCCGGGAAAGTCGCGTATTGGTAAAGTTGGTGAAAAGTGCATTTTGGCTTCTGGGTGAATTTCGACAAGTTAGGGTTTATCGCGATTCGAATAGCGACAAGTTAGGGTTTCATCGCAATTGGCAGATCTTCAGATTATCGGCATTGGGACTCAGTATTTTACTTCCTTGTATAAGAAAGTGAAAATACTTCGACTTGGTTGCTTCTCTTCTCTTGTATAAGAGTTGAGAATTATTGAAATTGGAATTTAGATAAAATTATCGAAATTGCCATAAAATATCGCAATTCTGATAAATTATCGCAAATTGCCTTTTCTATCGCAATTTAAGATAACTTATTCAAATTGTCATTTTTATCGCAATTTTAAGTTTTATCGCAATTTCTATTTTCCTTATCGCTATTTGGAGTTTATCGCAATTGGGTGAACAGTAATTATCGCAATTGGACAAAAATCTTCAGTTAACCAAAACCAACTTAACATAACTCATCACACAAATCTTAATTATCTTCAAGATCCAGACATGTCTCAACCACCTCACTTCAATTACTACTATCAGCTACAACAATATCCTCAACAACAACAATTTCATCCTCAGTATCAACAACAACAAGCATTCGTGCAACAGCATCAATTTCTATCTCCACCACAAATATCCCCACAACAAATCATGCAACAGAATCAAATGCTGAACAATCCATCCTACTCCAGAGAACCACATTGGTTTAACAAGATGTGTGAGGCAATCAGCAGTCAGCAATCCTGACATGAGGCTGGGAATCAGGACACTCCACCTATGCTGACACCTGGTAACTATGTGCAATGGGCTAGTAGATTCCTCAGATTCATTGAACTCAGAAAACCCCATGGGAAATATCTCAAGCAAGTCATTGAAGAAGGACCCTTTCCACTTCCAGTAACTATTGTTCAAGGAATGTTGGTCCATGAAAATGAGTAAAACAAGAACAACTTCCATTAATTGATAATGAATGTTACAAGATTACTCAAAACCTATTAGATTACATGATAACATCTTCAACTTCTTAAAGGGGATACTTTCGGTATGGTATCCCCTTAGGTGAGGGTTTATCCTCTTTTGGTGACAAATAAACTCTCACTGATCCAAGCTATGCTTGTGATTCAATGAGAGTGATGATCCTATCAACTAATACACTTATGTGTATATTTTGGTTTGTTTAGGAATCCATACTAAATCTATTACAACACAGACTATATATACACAGGTAAACTAGACAAAGATAAGATGGGTAGGTGTGAGTTGACATCCACTTGCTATGAGTTGACATCCACTTGCTATGAGTTGTCATCCACTTGGTGTGAGTTGTCATCCACCAAGTGGTCCCTCTTGTACTTTGTCTGACTTCTTTGTTGGAAGTTCCCGCCCATATTTTCAGTCTGCATTGTAGAGATAGCATCTTCAGGGTCACTGAGACATTTGTCAATTCTCAGTGATACTGGTGTTGTTTGTAGCTCGTATACTTTACTCACTGACACCGTATCAGTAAGTAAATGTTTCTTCAACAACGGGCTTTTTACAACACTCACTGATTTCTTTATCAGTGAGTAACCCACTATTTTATCAGTGAGTTAGGCTATTTTATGTTCAAATCTTGTCAGGGTACTTGGGTCAAATTCTTGACCCAACAATCTCCCCCTATTTGAATATACAATTAGCCTGGGTTCAAACCTGCTTGTTCAGGGACTTGGGTTTAGTTCCTAAGGTTCAAGGGTTCAGGGACTTGGGTTTAGTTCCTGAAGGTTTAAGGGTTCAGGAGACTTGGGTTTAGTTCCTGAATGTTCAGGGGTTCAGGAGACTTGGGTTTAGTTCCTGATGTTCATTGAGTTGAATGACCGGTTCAGTGACTGGGTTCAGGGTTCATGGGTCCTGAGGGTTCACTTTGACTGGTTCATTGTTTGTTTCACTGAGATGGTTCAGGTCCTGATGGTTCAGTCACCTGTTTATCAGGTGTTCAGGTTTATGTTATGGTATATGTGTGTTCACTGACCTGATGTGGGTTATGGGTCCACCATGCTTCCGCTGCTCCACTGATTCTTACAACCATTCTTGAATCATCTTGGAACTCATGACATACCCACTGATGACCACACTTCCTGAGAACTTTTCACTCCCTGATCCCTTCTCCCCCTCAAAATTTGCGACTCAACGCAATTTTTGATCAGGTTATCTCAGCCTGATAATCATCCCGAAAACCTCATCACCCCCTGACACAATTCGTGCCACCTGATACAACTACTCCCTGATAAGTTCATCAGCTTACTCCATTTTTGGAGATCGGTTTCAGGGACCTGGTTTGAGGTTTAGTGACTTGGGTTTTAGTCACTGATTCAGGGTCTTGGGTTGAGGTTCAGTGACTTGTGTTTTAGTCACTGAGGGTTCAAGGTTTCAGTCACCTGAGGGGGTTCAGTCACCAAAAGGGCTACAGGTATTTAGTGACTGAGGGGTTTTGTTTTCAGTGACCTGGTTCAGTTCAGGGAATTATTTTAACCACTGAAAAATCAGTGTCCACCTTCTTGAGTTAAACTCATCCCTGATCAACACAACTTTCTATCTGACTATTACAACTTCCTGATGTTCTCAGGAGTTACAACCCACTTCAGTCTTAACACCTCCCTGATTCTTATCAGGGACCCTATCAGTTTATCAGCATTCATGTTCTTCTTTAAACACTGGTATAACACCATCAGTAGACCCATATTACCACTCTTGAGTCACAAATAATACCCCCTGAAGATTGTTATTGGACCCTGAGGTTTTTGTTTAAGTACACTGTATATTTACATTCAGTTGTCCTAAACCACACAAGATACAACACTTCCTGAGTCCTTCACTCATGCACTTCTCTGATTTTTTCAGAGATGGGTTTAGGTTTTGAGTCCTGATTACTTTCTCATCAGTGACTCACATTGGGTCAGGGTCTTGGTTCAACAGACTCCAAGTCAGGTAGTCTCATAGTTTTGTTTCTCAGTCCCTATTATTCAGAGTATCTGACCCAATTCACACAACCCTTTTAACATCACAACACTGCTCCACGTTTCTTCATCACTCCCTGAAACACGACCCGTAGTACCTGATCATTTCAGCTACTTTCATAACTCCCTGAGTTGCAAAAGTCATGATTTCCTCTGATGGTGATATCACTCACTGATTCACAATGCCCACTCTTTTAACCCTTTGAAACCTAGGTTGTTGCGGGTCATTCAGGTACTCAGCCTGAATCATCATATCACTCTTGATAATCCCATCAGTCCATTCTACATTTCCACCTTTTCTTACTTATCAAAATATCACTACCCTCTGTATAATTCACACATCGAGACCCATATCAACATCACCTCCTGATATCACAAACACTTTTTTTTTCAATCACCTCGACAATGATAATTCCAAACCATCCAAGTTTCTAATAAAACTGAATAAACCCAACAACAAGTCTTCTTTTCAACCCTAATAACGAATATCCGCAACTACAAATCTTCAACTGCCCTTGAATTGGATCTGTTTTTTGTTGGATTTTTTTTTGGGGTACGATTGTGTTGTGTTTTGAAGATGGTCGATTTTTCTTTTGTGTTGGATCTATGTTGTTGATTTTGATTGTGAAGGATTTGTGATGATTTTTGTAGGTCGAGTTTTTTCATTTGTGTAGATCGAGAGTGGTATAGATCGGATTTTACAGATCTGATGTTTTTTTGTTTTGGAATGAAAGTGTGGATTTTTTGTGTGGTGGGGATAAGGTTTTGGTAGGTGTGGATAAGATTTGTGTGGTGGGTGGGCTTCAGGGAGGGGTTTTGGGTATGTTTGGTGTTTGTCAGTCACCAAAATGTGTTTCTCCTCCTCAAAAATTGCTATATCAGTAGCAGTTTTTGAAGAACACATTTAATTTTTTTTGAAGAATGTTATCATCAGTGATGAATGGATTTGGATCATAAGAATAATCCACCCGCTCTGATACCACTTGTTGGTCCATGAAAATGAGTAAAACAAGAACAACTTCCATTAATTGATAATGAATGTTACAAGATTACTCAAAACCTATTAGATTACATGATAACATCTTCAACTTCTTAAAGGGGATACTTTCGGTATGGTATCCCCTTAGGTGAGGGTTTATCCTCTTTTGGTGACAAATAAACTCTCACTGATCCAAGCTATGCTTGTGATTCAATGAGAGTGATGATCCTATCAACTAATACACTTATGTGTATATTTTGGTTTGTTTAGGAATCCATACTAAATCTATTACAACACAGACTATATATACACAGGTAAACTAGACAAAGATAAGATGGGTAGGTGTGAGTTGACATCCACTTGCTATGAGTTGACATCCACTTGCTATGAGTTGTCATCCACTTGGTGTGAGTTGTCATCCACCAAGTGGTCCCTCTTGTACTTTGTCTGACTTCTTTGTTGGAAGTTCCCGCCCATATTTTCAGTCTGCATTGTAGAGATAGCATCTTCAGGGTCACTGAGACATTTGTCAATTCTCAGTGATACTGGTGTTGTTTGTAGCTCGTATACTTTACTCACTGACAACGTATCTGTAAGTAAATGTTTCTTCAACAACGGGCTTTTTACAACACTCACTGATTTCTTTATCAGTGAGTAACCCACTATTTTATCAGTGAGTTAGGCTATTTTATGTTCAAATCTTGTCAGGGTACTTGGGTCAAATTCTTGACCCAACAAGGAACTTCAGAAAGAGAAGAGACATCAACTCCCATTGCTGTCACTAACTACACAACTGAACAAATATTGCAACAAGAGGCAAATCAATTGGCAATGTCTTACATACTTCAGGGAATTCCCAATCCTATTTACCGAAGTATTGATGCTCAAAAGACAGCCAAAGACATGTAGGAACATGTGCATCTTCTAATGGAAGGGACTGAGTTAAATCAAGAAGACCTTGAGTCAAAGCTTTACATGGAATACAATAATTTCATCATGGAACCAGGGGAGACAATTGAATCATACTACCACCATTTCACAAATGTTGTAAATGACCTCGATCGTCATGACATCAAGTTACCTAAGATTGCTATCAATTCAAAATTTCTGGGTTGCCTTGGACCAGAATGGCAGAAATATGCAACATTTGTCAGGCAAACTAAGAAGATTGGTGAAGTCAAGTATGGACTAATGTATGACTTTCTGAAACAACATCAATCTGAGGTAGATAAGGAAGTTGCAGCACGAGGCGGTTTCATATCAGCACCAACACCTAACTCGCTTGCTCTTGTTGCTCAATCCAGCTTTCCACTACCAAACCAGGAATTTGGTCAATCATCTTTCCAACCAAGTTTTCAGCCACAACCTTCTAACCAAATCATTCCATATGAAGCACCATCACAATACTCTGACAACCAAATGGTTCCATATAACAACTCAGATTCCATGTTGCACTCAAACGCTGATTATGATGAAGAAGAGGATGCATTCAACTCTCTTAATGAAGCATTTGGATTAATTGCTAAGGCATTTGGCAAGTTCACCAAATCCAACAATCGTCTTCGTTCATCATCCAATACCAGGAATCAAGCTGTTATTAACGATGGTAGAGTGGAAATTCAGAATCGGTCTTCGGGCAGATATGGTTCAGGAAACAATGGAAACTATGGGTCTCAGAGGTTTCAGTCAGGAGGGAACAGGTTCAATTCTGCAGGGGGTAACAAGAACAGTATGGGAACTACTCAGAGTAAAAATTAGATAGCTGGGAATGCACAGAAAGGCATTGCAAATACTTCAATCACGTGTTACAACTGTGGTGGGACTGGTCATATGGCAAATGCTTGCTCTAAGCCTAGGACTCAGGGTAGTGCATATCACAAGGAAGCTCTTCTGATGGCTCTCAAAGATGAAAAAGCTGCAGGAATGTTGACTCAGAATGAGCAAAGCTTTATGGCCAATGCTGCATCTGATGATGAGATGGAAGATCTTGAAGCAAATGCTGCAGTAATGCTCATGGAAAACATGCAGGAGATGAACATGTCCGAGACATGCCCGGTTTATGATACCGATGGTCTATCTCAGGTACCTGATCTACAATGTCTTATACATGAAATTGCTTCACCATCTGCATCTTCATCTACAAATGAAAATTCTGTTCAACATAATTCATCATTCTCATCTCCATCAAATGATCAAATAAACACTGTTGTATCATTTGATGATGATAAAACCGTCGTTTCATTTGATGATTCTATTGATGATGAAAATAATGATCATCTTGAACAAAATGATCCTTTGCCTGATCAAGATTCAGAGCTTCAGGCCTTGTTAATGACCACCCAATCACAAATTGAGAAATGCAATGAAATCAATCAAAATCTCAAAGCAAAAATTGCATTGTTAACGAAGGACAATGAGTGCTATAAACTACAACTTTCAGGATATCAGAAACAAGAAAAACATGAAAAAGGTTTTGAGATTGCTTTCCAAAAAGAGTACGTCAAAGTTCAAGATTTAGAAAGTCAAGTTCGTGAGCTAACCGTTTCCAAGGCTGAGCTCCTCTCTAAAAAAGAAAAGGATCAATTTGAATTCAAAACACAAATTGATACTTTAAATTCTGAGCTGTTAAAAACTCAATCTGAGCTTTCAACATCTCAAAATAATCTTCTTGAAGAAAAGCAAGCCTCAAGTAAACGCGTCAACTCATATCTTGAAGAAATTGTCACTTTAGAATCCAAACTTAAAGAGTTTCAAACTATTGTATACAAAAATGGTGAATCAATAACTCAAATTCAAAGGCTAACGGTAAAACCAGTTCCGAAAGGATTTGGATTTGCTATTGGCTGTGACCAACCACGTTTTCTCTCAAAAGCACTCAGCAAAAATCCCAAGTTATACAGTGCAGAATTATTACTTGATGATACCTTTCAAAGAGTTGTTGTGCTTACTAATGATGAAGAACTTGCACATCTTGAACGTCAACAAGAACTTGAGAGTCGACCAAAAACTGACAAAGATTTTTCCAGAGTTCATTATGATTATAACGCAAGACCTCATATCAGTAAATCATTTGTCCCTCCAAAGGACAAACCAGAACAAACGTTGTTAAACACCTACATACATGCTTCTTCTTCTGGAATTCCTGTGTCCAAAACTGTTACACATCTCAAGGATGCTTTGAAAGAGGATGAAGTTGATCCATAAATGCCTCAAGAATGTCGAATTCTTCGATATTTTAAGACATTTATGGAAGACATATTTCTTTTGGAGAATGAAATTGAGTTTAGTTCTCAAATCGAAGTCTCTACTTTTCTTTCCCCAGTCGCGAAAGAAAAGCGAGATATTCTTCAAAAGAAAATTCTACCTCATGTCAAACATCTAAAGAAATGTGCAACACAATGGGAACAAGAATTACAAACAGAAGTAGCATCTATGAAGAGCATTTTCAAAGCTAAAGACGACAAAGTTCAAAGACAAAAACTTCAAAAGAAAACTTTAGCAAAAGAAAATGATCGACTCTTAGAAAAAGTTCTGTGTTATGACGTTGTTTCTGTGATAATGAATTCGCTTTATGAGTCATGCAATGAGTTACTTGTGAATGATCATGCTGCTAATGTTGAGATGTTGCAAATGGAGATAGAAAATTTAGTAAAAGAGAATGAGGAGCTTCGTCAAATCAACCATGATGTGGAAAACAAAGTTTTCAACCTTCAAAAGAGGCTTGACTGGTGTCAACATCAAAGTGTCATATTTGAATTAAATTACCAACATCTAAAAACATCTTTGTCATTTCAAAACAGTCATATTTCTGAAAGTGAGAATCAAAATGAAAATGATGTCTTAAGACATAAACTGTTTGAATATGAAAAAGAATTGGATGAAATTATTCAAAACAGAAATGACACAGTCCGCCTCAACAGAATTTTAGATTCCAAAAATCAAGAATACCAACACATCATCGTTGATCTGAAAAAGAAAATCAGAGGTTTAGACAAAGGCAAAGCAAAAGTTTATAAGATTTCCCCAGGGATGTATGCAGTAGACAAGGCAATTACCCAAGCATCAGACTTAACCACTAATGAAACTACTTCAATTTCCACAGGATTAGATACCATCTCTAAGGCTAGCAACTCCAAGACCTACAAGAAACAACAGAAGCGTTGAGTCCGGAAACCTAGGAATGGATCATCTAAGTCTGCAGAAGTTAAAGAAAGTAGTTTGAATAAAACGCATGTAATATCAGGAATAAAATCAAACTTATCTAAGTCTAATTCTAGTAATGATGTAACAGACGTTAAATCTATGAATGTTAATGATGATGTTATGGTTGATGCTAGTTGTATTGTTTGTCGTGCTAGTATATTATCTGGTGATCATCAAAACTGCATTGCTAAAACTCTGTTGAAACGAAAAAAGAAACGAACTAGTGGCTCTTCCTCTAGGCTCAAAACTGTTGCCAGGTCCATTTTAGGGAAACCACCACTAGTAGTTTCTGAGCAAACCATAGCAACACCCATAGCCAAACCCAAGACAACCAAATCACCTAGTGCATTTATTAGGAAAAAGGCTGAGACTAGTTGGACATGACAACGTTTGTTACAAAACACAGCAAGTTTTACATGGGTTCCTAAGATAATTAAATCTTGTATTACTAACCCAACGGGTCCAACCGTTACCAATTCTCCACCTGTTTCCAATATTTGTGATGCAGGTGATACAAATTTTCCTCTGGATTGTTGATAGCGGGTGTTCCCGACACATGACCGGCAACCTCAAGCTTCTCACAAACTTTATCGCAAAGTTCATCAGAACGGTCAGGTTCGGAAATGATCACTTCGCAGCAATAATGGGCTATGGAGATTATGTTAATGGGAACATCGAGATCAGTCGTGTATACTATGTTGAAGGCCTTGGTCACAATTTATTCTCAGTGGGACAATTCTGTGACGGAGACTTAGAAGTAGCATTTAGGGAGAAAACTTGCTTCATTCGTGATCTTCAAGGAAATGATTTGATGAAAGGAAAACGGGGAACCAGTCTATACACCATTTCCTTTGATGGCATGACAGCTTCATCTCCTATCTGTTTACTCTCCAAGGCTAATCCCACAAAGGCTTGGTTATGGCATAAAAGATTGTCTCATCTCAATTTCAAAACCATGACTGACCTTGCAAGGAATAAATTGGTTGACGGATTACCCAAATTCAGATATGCCAAAGATCATTTGTGTTCTGCATGTGAACAAGGGAAAAGTCACCGTGCTCACTTTCCTCCCAAAACAGAACACAGCACAGATCATGTCCTCCAGCTGCTACATATGGATTTGTGTGGTCCAATGCGGGTTCAAACTATAAACGGGAAAAGGTACATTTTGGTAATAGTAGATGACTACTCACGATGGACATGGGTCTACTTTCTTCGGACAAAAGATCAAGTTCCTTCAATGGTCATCACGTTTCTCACAAAGATTCAAGTTCAAGTCCGTAACACCTTAGGATTATTCGAACAGACAACGACACTGAATTTAAGAATCAAACCCTTCGGGAATACACTGAGAAGCATGGGATTGTTCATCAATATTCAATTGCTCGTACTCCCGAACAGAATGGTGTAGTTGAAAGACGAAACCGTACGCTTGTGGAAGCAGCTAGAACAATGTTGATCAATGCTCAATTGCCAGACTACCTTTGGGCTGAAGCTGTTAATACTGCATGTTATACCCAGAACCGCGGCATGATCAACAGACGACACAACAAAACTCCATATGAGCTTATTCAAGGCAGAAAACCAAACATCAACTACTTTCATGTTTTTGGAGCACTGTGTTACCCGAAAAATGATAGAGATGATCTTGGTAAACTTAAGGCTAAAGCAGACATTGGGATATTCGTTGGCTACTGTGAGAATTCTAAGGGATATAGAATTTGGAATCGTCGGACCGGGGAAATTCAAGAGACTATACACACCAATTTTGATGAACTCACGGAGATGGCTTCTGAGCAAGACCGCTTAGAACCCGAACATAACCGTCTAAACTTCCCTGAATCTTCGGCTACACCCTTACCTTTTAACAGGAAAGATCTGGAAGATTTGTTTGCACCAATGTCTGATGAAGTTTGTGTTAGTAGTGCATCAGATGCTTCCACCAGTTCCGCTGCTCAACATGTCCCAAATCAAGCACCTGATCAATCTGCAACTACTACAACAGCAGTTGATAACGATGCACCTCAACCTGAACCCTCATCACCCATGGTTCAAACACCTCCACCTGCAGTTGAAGATTCTTCCCCCACTTCTAACCAAGTTCCCACACCTTCATGATATGACGGGAATGCATTTTTTAATCCATTTGCTCCACCACCAACCATTCCAGAAACAGGAGAATCATCCTCGAGCAATATGGACCCGTCATATCACCATAACAACATTCAACATTTTCCATCTACCCACAAATGGACAAGAGATCATCCCTTGGTAAATATAATTGGAAATCCTGACAATCCAGTCATGACAAGACAAAAACTTCACTCAGATAGTGAACACTGCATGTATGCACTCACCGTCTGTCAATCTGAACCTAAAAACATCAAAGAAGCCCTTACATATGACAACTGGATTGAATCCATGCAAGAAGAGCTGGAACAATTCAAACGTTTGGAAGTTTGGGAATTAGTGGAAAGACCAGATGGAGTTTATGTTGTTGGATTGAAATGGATTTGGAAGAACAAGCTAGATGCAGATGGTACCGTCATCCGTAACAAGTCCCGACTGGTAGCAAAAGGGTATAGCCAAGAAGAGGGTATTGACTTCGAGGAATCATTTGCTCTAGTGGCTCGGATTGAGGCAGTTCGAATGTTTCTGGCATATGCAGCCCACAAGAACATCACAGTCTATCAGATGGATGTGAAGACGGCATTTCTTAATGGACAACTCCGAGAAGAGGTGTACGTATCACAACCAGAAGGCTTCGTGGACCCAGATCATCCAAACCATGTATATCGGCTTAAGAAAGCACTATACGGCCTTAAACAAGCCCCGAGGGCGTGGTACGATAAACTGTCTGCATTTCTACTTGCTAATCATTTTACCATAGGAACTGTTGACCCAACTTTATTTATACAGACACACGGGGAAGACATTCTCATTGTTCAAATTTATGTGGATATATTATTTTTGGTTCAACCAATAAAAAATATTAAAACGCTTTTTCTAAACTGATGAAACAAAACTTTGAGATGTCTATGATGGGTGAACTTAAATTCTTTCTAGGATTGCAAGTTCATCAGTCATCCCGTGGTATATTTCTAAGTCAGTCAAAGTATGCTCAGGAAATCCTGAAAAAGCATGGTATGACCGGCTGTGACACCTATAATACCCCAATGTCCTCCTCATCCCCGAAGCTAGATGCTGACATACATGGGACACCCATTGATCCTACGAAGTATCGTAGTATGATTGGTTCGATCATGTATCTCACGGCTAGCAGACCGGATGTTGTATTTGCCACATATCTTTGCTCCCGATATCAGTCTAGACCGACTGAACGGCATTTGTCAGTCGTTAAAAGAATCCTTCGATACATAAAGGGAACCATTAATTTGGGGATCTGGTATCCAAAGGATTCTGGGTTTGAACTTGTTGCATTTTCAGACGCTGACCATGCAGGGTGCTTAGACACACGCAAAAGTACATCAGGGGGAGTACAATTCTTGGGTGACAAGCTCGTCTCTTGGTTTCACACATCGTAATTTCAGGTCATTTTCGTAATCTCGACAATTTACTATTCCTGAGTTACTATTCACCGAACACTATTCACTTTTCACTATTCATCATTTTCGAGGTCAATTTGATATTTTGAAAAACTTTCGAAAATTTTACTATTCACGTGACACTATTCATTTTCGGAGAAAATTCCCGTTCAACATCAGCATTCATTAATTCGTAAACCTAGTTTATGAGTGTTCAAAAATTCACGTAACCAGATCGGTTTAGCTGTGAATTCATGCATTTCAGTTAAGGACACATCACGTAGACTAGAGGAGTCTGCATATCATCAGTATCATCATCAGTACATTAGTTCATGCACGGTTATGCATTATTCCAATTTACGTAGGGTTATTTATTTAATTAACGTTACCACTCAGTCAGTATTATTAACAATTATACCCAGTACTCCAGACAATGATCCTAATAAATTTTCATAACTAATTTTAATAATATAAAGTTTATATTATTATTTTACCTGGTGTTATTAAACCAATTGCTATATTTTTCGTTAAGGGCTTATAACTCCGTCAGATTACGACAAATTAACCCGATAATTATTCCGACACCCGATTTTTATCAGTAACATCATTTTACAATTTTTACAACTTCGTCGTATTTTATTTCGCTTCGTTAACATTTATTTCAAGATAACTCGGCACCCGATAACATCCAAAGTGTACACTAAATCAACTAACTCATACTATATATCACAAAATATCTTCTTTTGCCCAATTTCTTACACAAACCCACGCCCCACCCATGTTATTCTCTTCCACTTTTCTTACCTAGCCATACTTCCCATTTATGATAGTTAGTAACATGTTTCTTGATTTAATTTCACAAACATAATATACAACACATTTCACTAGCTCATAAGATCAAAACATACTCTCTTTTGTCTCTCCATACCCACGGCTCCCACAAGATCAAGAAGCAAAAACCATAATTTTCCAAGTTCAAGTAATTTACAAGTTCCATACAAGATCCTTGTTAGGGTTTTGAAATAAAAACCCCAAGGTTTCATCCAAATCTCTACAAATCTCATCACACTTTGTAAGTAACTTCAAGAACACATCTTTTTCATATTTTCCTTCCATATGATCCTTATGTTTATGTATTTTCATGAGATCTTAGTTAAAAATGCAAAATACTTTAGTTATGGTACCACTTTTCTTTAAAAACTCTTGAAATCACTAGATCTATAATTTTCACTAACATCCTCATGAATCCCACTATATTTAGTGATGTTTAGGACCCCATGACCCTTTGAGAAGGTGTATGGTAGATCAAGAGTACTTGTGGAGTTGTGTGGAAGTAGTTTGATTAAGTTATGAACTAGAAAAATGTATTTTTAAACCATATATATACCTACTGTCACGAAATTGAATTTCTGGAAAACTCAGAAACTGATGAACTATTTTGGCCTAAATATTCAGAAAATACATTCAAAAACGAAACCGTGGGCGCTTGAATCACTAAAATCCGACTTATAACGAAGGAGATATGATTTTTCGAAGTTAGGCGACGAAAACTATTTGCAGAAAAACTGTTGCTGATTGCCGAACTTTAAGGGGCAAAATGAGTCGTTAGCCGTGATCTAGATGAGCCGAGCCATTGAAAATATGTTAGTTTATATTTATACGAACCCGTGGATATAAAGAACGTCGAAAACAAGCTTATAACGACCGAGATATACACGTTTAAAGCCCGACGATTTACATAAACTTTTGACAGCCCACTTTTTGGAAAATGTTCTAAGTACAAAACAGTCGATTTTCTATATGATCGAGATGCGTATGATCAAAAGTATAATAACACGACATCTAGATAATGTTACAAGGATTTTAAAAACGTCGAGTTTGATCACTAACACTTAACGTGCACCATTTCGCGACTAGTTTTACAAGGCCGTTCGGGCATATTTTCACAAGTTGTAAAAAGTATTATTTTGCGACGAAATTAATATATTTGACTATATAACACCGAATAAGGATCATGGAGTACCGTTTCAACCTATTTACACAAAAAGTAGTATACTACCTAACGAGATGTTAAAAACGTATTTTTCGACAATAAATGATATTTTCAAAAGAAACAAGTGGTATCGTTAACATACGTAATTGCATGAGTTGAGTTGTATCATTGCTCACGTTGAGTCATATCATTCATAATAGGTCGCGTTTAGAGGCCGAGTTTCATCTTCATCATATCTATTGTGATCTTATTGCTATCATACCAGGTGAGTTTTCATAGCCCCGCTTTAAATTTATTATTGATTTCTAAATTCTCGGGGGAGAATACATTGCACCAATTATTTTATGCGGACCAAAGTATCAACTCATTTACATTGCTTAAGTTACCATCATTGCTAATTTAAAGTCCCCATTTATTTATCATAGACCGTTAATTACGGGGTAAGCGAGAGTGAGTGAATAGATCTATTGAGGGTGACGCCTCCGTTCGTAGTTGGTAGCGCCAACTAGTCATACGAACGCATTTCATTTTTATCATATCCAAATTCAGAGTGTTCGGCAAAACACTCTGAGGGGGCCTTCATAATCAGTCTAGCTTCGGGGTCATGAGCTTAAGAGCTAATGTATTATTTTTATGTGGCATTCTTGTCATACACTTTTATACTTATGGTTTCCGTACAACATTTCATTTTCATAAACCTATGAACTCACCAACATTTTGTTGACCATTTTTAGCAACGTATTTTCAGGTATATAAGGCATCACATCATGGCCTGCATGTGGACATATCATGGAGTCGCGATGACGACGCGTCTCACTTCACATTTTTATGCACTTATCTATCGTTTGATTTGTATTAACTTGATTTCCGGAAACATGTTTCACCTTTTGGGACCTAAACTTGTAACTCTGAATGCTTTTATTTAATCAAACGATGTATTTTTAATACGACACTTTAGGTCGTTCAATATAACTGTAACTGTGGTGCTATGATCAGTCACTCCCTTGAATGCAATATTCCGCTGCAAGTCACGAATTTGGGGGTGTGACAGATTGGTACCAGAGCAAAGGTTGTAGCGAACTAGGTTGTATCTTGGACCCTAGACTATAACCACATCATCATAGCATCTCATCATTTCACCATAAGTGCATATTCATTACACATGCAGTTTCATACATACATCATTTCATCATAACCCGCATTATGTAAGTGGTTACTTACTTTCATCTTACGTCGATTGTCACAGAGATGTCTTCACCCAACCACCCTATTATCATTTCGGCAGACTCGGTTATCGAGAATGTTTTTTTTATCCACTCATACACCTACATCACCACACTCACCACTGTTGGATGATAATTTTCATCTATTGGAGGTATTAGCACTACCTGAGCCGGACTTAGAAGATACTATCAGTTATGACACCGAGATTTTCAAGATTCAGGAGACTGCCCCTACCTTCCCGCCATCACCATTGTCATCCCCCTTTTCCATTCCCACATATCAGGAATTAGATGACACCTTGTGGATAATACCAAGATCACAGACTCAACAGGAACATCAGCAGATTCCTCAAGAATGGTTTGGAATCTACACTATCTCAGAAATGATCGATGTACAACTTCAGACCCCACATCAGGACTCATCCCGACTAAAAGATGCCACAACCTTGGATTCACTTAGAGGAACACTAGGGAACCCCTAGACTAGACATATATCTTTACTAGCTTTTACTATTATCCTAGCCACGGGATGCGTGGCATAGTTCAAAGAAACTTGTAGTATTTTGATTGTTGTACAACGAAATCACCAAGTATTGACTCTACTATATGGATATGGTTGTGCTATCTATGATATCGGCCTACATCGATCGAAATTTTCACATATTACATCCACGTGTGTTACGACATCTCGTGGGCGCACCTTGTTGTGATCTCACTCCATTTATACATGTCATGGTTGCGCATATGTGAGCATAATGAACTTTACTACCTATAAGTCTCATTATCTCTTATGATTGTGATGAAGTTAGGTTTAATCAAGCCACTCCAGACATGACACAAGCCACTGTTGAGCAAATCATTGCCAAGGAACTTCTGCCATTATAATAAACCATAGATGAAGCCCACTAGGGTTATATTTCTTTAAGTAGTCTATCCTAAGTACTATCTTGTAACCTCGATGTATCATGTACTTCTTTATCTAATGTAACCCCTGTCTTTTATCATCTCTCAGTAATCACAACCTTCGTTTATTTCATTACCTATTCCGCTTGCCCAATTTTCAATCATTCTGCAACAACATACCGTTATCCTAGAAGGGATTAGGCAAATTTCGACTTGACCATAGACTAGTGCTATTTTATGAGATTATCCCATACGCCCTGTAACCCATTCAACAGGTTTTAATCCCAACTATTTCATTATCGCTTTGTAAAAATGTTCCACATAATTTAGCCCCAAACTATATGCTACCATCACAGGGAATTATTACACAAGAGTTTTAAAGCATGTTATATTACCATTACAGCGCAAATTGAGTTACTGGTATCCTACCAACTATTTACTTCCATGAGAACCGATTTTCTTGTTAAACAAAATTTCAGACTACCATCTTATCACACAACACGTTGAGCACCATCTAAAACTTTTGAGAAACATAACATTACTTCGACTAAACCGAGCATCGCATCATTAGTCCTTAATTATACATAGCCTGATCACCTATGTCTAATTTAGGAAGAATCATGCCATGAAGGGAACAATTATCTTTTCAAGATTTCTAATAACAATTTTCATTCCAAATATTCCAAGAAAGTAAAGCTTTGTAAACAAGTAAACTTTTCATAAACATCATTATCGACAAACTCTCCTTGAGTACCTACCCCACATGTCACCTACTTATCAGTTAAGTTGGATTCTACCGTTGACCTTCCTAGGAGAAACCTTCCAGCTACGAGGAGAAGTTCATGACATGAGAAAACAACAAAAGGGATTTTGGAACCATAGACAAGGACTAGAAACATACAGTAAGTTGATTCGTATCGCAACAGAAAATGTAAGATCTCACGAGGCAATCCAAAACATTATCATTGGCATAGTCACCAAATCTTATCATTTCAGAAGTATTAGTTAGACCGAGTAGGACAGCGAACCTAAGTCATGATCCAGTTTAGAAAGGACCAAGTAAGTTGGTTACACATATCTACAAGTCTTACCCAAGATTGACCTCTAGGCATTTTTCAACATTAGAAATGAAACATTGGACATTTAAGCTTTCATGCAGACATACATACCTGAGTGTTACTACATTGACGCTCTAATTTGAACGAACCTTCTCTATAGTGCTAATCATATACTTTGTAGGAAAGTATTGGGTAAAGACCATAAAATAACAACCTACTTTCTCCAATTTACCGAGATGAAACACGTACTTTTTTATCAACATTTAAGCCAACGAAACTATCAAGTATTGTTCCGATATCAACAAAAAGTTGTATAAAATAATTAAATAATACTTGAAATGACTATATTACCCTTGTCTTCTTAAACAACTTTTTGTTCATATCGGAACAATACTTGATAGTTGCGTTGGCTTAAATATTAATAAAAAAGTAGGTGTTTCATCTCGGAACAATACTTGATAGTTGCGTTGGCTTAAATGTTGATAAAAAAGTACGTGTTTCATCTCGGTAAATTGGAGAAAGTAAGTTGTTATTTTATGGTCTTTACCCGAAAGTATTTACCTGAAGAATCTATCTTGGCAAACAAATCACCTATGGTCAGCCTTTGGCAAAACTACTAAGCGTTAAGATGTGTATAATACCAAACCTTGCTAAAACATTCCTATCCACGTCAGGTCGAATACCTATCTATAAAACCTTGATTCGAATTTGAAAACAGTCCAATCTTGCAAAACCACTAAAGTTACCCAAACTTGAAAAGTTCATCTATTCAAATGTGCAAATTCATTATTCAGGAAAAAGATTTCAAACAAAACATTCTACATCGGGAGAGAAATTCCATTGGTTCAAATTTAGAAATTCATCCAAACTCATAAATTCATTTATTCAATTTGTATAATTCATTTATTCAAATTTGTAAGTTCAATTGTTCAAAGAAAGATTTCAACCAGAACACACTGTATCGAACGAAAGGTTTATTCATTCAAACATAAAAATTCATTTATTCAAATGTGCGAATTCATTTGATTTTAAAAAGGTTTCAAACAGAACACTCCATATTGAGAGGAGGACTTCATTTACTCAAACTTGTGGACTTATTTATTCATATTATAAGATTTATTACTCAAATTCGTAACTTTATTTATTCAGAGGAGGATTTCAATCAAAACCCTCTATATTGAGTCAAATTTTGAAAGCACCATACTACGACCCTTCATACACTTAGAACCTCGGGATTGGCAAACAATAGCATGGAAAATTTGATAAAGGAAAATCTAGGGTATTACTATTGAATAGTATGGATTGTGGTAAAGAAGACCAAGCGCATTAGGTAAAGAGAGACTCATATTATGACACTAGTTAGCGCTAGACACCAAGAATCAGAAACTGCTACCATAACTTCATCCTTTCGCTAACACCTTTCAGACGAACCTATCAACATGGAATTAGTCGAGACACATTGTACAAAATTCAAATACACTCGATAAGGGATAGACGATCCGACAATTTCTTTAAGATATTTTCTTTCTAATCAGATACACACACGCCCTACCATCCTCAGACCAACGAACATTGAATAGGACTATCCAAGTACTATAGGATGTACTCAGCGCCATACAATTAGCTTTGAATTATTTGGAGTAATCCTTGGACTTTGACAGATTTCACATTCAACAATAATCATCACACGAATACAAGTACAACACCCTTTGAGGCACCTTATGGTCGAAGTACCAATTACCCATTGATAGACCGAATTCAGAAAGTCCCATTTCATTAGTCTAGAACTCAATGGTGAAACAACAAAGGAAATGGTACAAGTCAAGAATCAGTTACAAGTGACAAGAGAACAATGGGAAAAGTTAAGTCAGTACATGATTGCAAATCATGGGAATTAGGTGCCCTTAAGCAGCAAACCATTAGGATTCGAGTTGGAAAACGAACTAACGCGGAAAACCTTGCCTTGGAAAGGCATGATACAATTTTCGAAACACGGGAAGTTGAATCCTAAAGTAAATCGGACCATTTAAGATTCAAACTAGAATCGGCCGGCTGGCATATATAATTGAGCTTCAGGTAGAGCTCAGCAACGTACACAACACCTTTCATGTCTCAAACCACAAGAATTGCCTAACTCGACTATAAGATCATTTCCATAGAGGAACCATGCAGAAACCATGGACCGCAAGGCCAAACAGTTAAAACAAAGTCGAATTCCTATCGTGAAAGTTCGCTGGAATTCTCGAAGAGGTCCTGAGTATACTTAGGAACGAGAAGACCAGATGCGGCTCAAATACCCACATCTTTTCATCGAACCCACTCCAGAGACCAACACCAGCTGAATTCAGGGACTGAATTCCTTAAGGGTGGGTGAATGTCACACATCGTAATTTCAGGTCATTTTCATAATCTCGACAATTTACTATTCCTGAGTTACTATTCACTATTTACTATTCACCGAACACTATTCACTTTTCACTATTCATCGTTTTCGAGGTCAATTTGATATTTTGAAAAACTTTTGAAAATTTTACTATTCACGTGACACTATTCATTCCCGGAGAAAATTCCCGTTCATCATCAGCATTCATTAATTCGTAAACCTAGTTTATGAGTGTTCAAAAATTCACGTAACCAGATCGGTTTAGCTGTGAATTCATGCATTTCAGTTAAGGACACATCACGTAGACTAGAGGAGTCTGCATATCATCAGTATCATCATCAGTACATTAGTTCATGCACGGTTATGCATTATTCCAATTTACGTAGGGTTATTTATTTAATTAACGTTACCACTCAGTCAGTATTATTAACAATTATACCCAGTACTCCAGACAATGATCCTAATAAATTTTCATAACTAATTTTAATAATATAAAGTTTATATTATTATTTTACCCGGTGTTATTAAACCAATTGCTATATTTTTCGTTAAGGGCTTATAACTCCGTCAGATTACGACAAATTAACCCGATAATTATTCCGACACCCGATTTTTATCAGTAACATCATTTTACAATTTTTACAACTTCGTCGTATTTTATTTCGCTTCGTTAACATTTATTTTAAGATAACTCGGCACCCGATAACACCCAAAGTGTACACTAAATCAACTAACTCATACTATATATCACAAAATATCTTCTTTTGCCCAATTTCTTACACAAACCCACGCCCCACCCATGTTATTCTCTTCCACTTTTCTTACCTAGCCATACTTCCCATTTATGATAGTTAGTAACATGTTTCTTGATTTAATTTCACAAACATAATATACAACACATTTCACTAGCTCATAAGATCAAAACATACTCTCTTTTGTCTCTCCATACCCACGGCTCCCACAAGATCAAGAAGCAAAAACCATAATTTTTCCAAGTTCAAGTAATTTACAAGTTTCATACAAGATCCTTGTTAGGGTTTTGAAATAAAAACCCCAAGGTTTCATCCAAATCTCTACAAATCTCATCACACTTTGTAAGTAACTTCAAGAACACATCTTTTTCATATTTTCCTTCCATATGATCCTTATGTTTATGTATTTTCATGAGATCTTAGTTAAAAATGCAAAATACTTTAGTTATGGTACCACTTTTCTTTAAAAACTCTTGAAATCACTAGATCTATAATTTTCACTAACATCCTCATGAATCCCACTATATTTAGTGATGTTTAGGACCCCATGACCCTTTGAGAAGGTGTATGGTAGATCAAGAGTACTTGTGGAGTTGTGTGGAAGTAGTTTGATTAAGTTATGAACTAGAAAAATGTATTTTTAAACCATATATATACTTACTGTCACGAAATTGAATTTCTGGAAAACTCAGAAACTGATGAACTATTTTGGCCTAAATATTCAGAAAATACATTCAAAAACGAAACCGTGGGCGCTTGAATCACTAAAATCCGACTTATAACGAAGGAGATATGATTTTTCGAAGTTAGGCGACGAAAACTATTTGCAGAAAAACTGTTGCTGATTGCCGAACTTTAAGGGGCAAAATGAGTCATTAGCCGTGATCTAGATGAGCCGAGCCATTGAAAATATGTTAGTTTATATTTATACGAACCCGTGGATATAAAGAACGTCGAAAACAAGCTTATAACGACCGAGATATACACGTTTAAAGCCCGACGATTTACATATACTTTTGACAGCCCACTTTTTAGAAAATGTTCTAAGTACAAAAACTAGTATTTTTGCAAGTCGCCGAGTTGACAGTCGATTTTCTATATGATCGAGACGCGTATGATCAAAAGTATAATAACACGACATCTAGATAATGTTACAAAGATTTTAAAAACGTCGAGTTTGATCACTAACACTTAACGTGCACCATTTCGCGACTAGTTTTACAAGGCCGTTCGGGCATATTTTCACAAGTTGTAAAAAGTATTATTTTGCGACGAAATTAATATATTTGACTATATAACACCGAATAAGGATCATGGAGTACCGTTTCAACCTATTTACACAAAAAGTAGTATACTACCTAACGAGATGTTAAAAACGTATTTTTCGACAATAAATGATATTTTCAAAAGAAACAAGTGGTATCGTTAACATACGTAATTGCATGAGTTGAGTTGTATCATTGCTCACGTTGAGTCATATCATTCATAATAGGTCGCGTTTAGAGGCCGAGTTTCATCTTCATCATATCTATTGTGATCTTATTGCTATCATACAAGGTGAGTTTTCATAGCCCCGCTTTAAATTTATTATTGATTTCTAAATTCTCGGGGGAGAATACATTGCACCAATTATTTTATGCGGACCAAAGTATCAACTCATTTACATTGCTTAAGTTACCATCATTGCCAATTTAAAGTCCCCATTTATTTATCATGGACCGTTAATTACGGGGTAAGCGAGAGTGAGTGAATAGATCTATTGAGGGTGACGCCTCCGTTCGTAGTTGGTAGCGCCAACTAGTCATACGAACGCATTTCATTTTTATCATATCCAAATTCAGAGTGTTCGGCAAAACACTCTGAGGGGGCCTTCATAATCAGTCTAGCTTCGGGGTCATGAGCTTAAGAGCTAATGTATTATTTTTATGTGGCATTCTTGTCATACACTTTTATACTTATGGTTTCCGTACAACATTTCATTTTCATAAACCTATGAACTCACCAACATTTTGTTGACCATTTTTAGCAATGTATTTTCAGGTATATAAGGCAGGGCTGGCAAATCGTGTCAGACACGACACGATAATACACGACACGATAAGACACGACACGATAAAGGGCAGACACGAACACGACACAATAAATTTTCGTGTTAAATTTTCAAAACACGAACACGACCTGTTTCTTAACAGGTCGACACGAAAAACCTGTTAAGACACGAAATTTAACTAATCTGTAGTCGAGCCCAGTTTAGGACCAGTTTGCGATCGCAATATATATCCCATAAACTACCAACTAGTAACCTGTTTAGTGAAACATAAATCACCAATGGTTCATAAAAGTTTACAAGAAAGTACCAAAATACATGATTCTTCACCATTTTAAACAAAAATCCATAAAGTTCAGATTAATAACATCCATAAACAAAATACATGATTCTTCGACGGGTCTATCTTTCTTCTCAAATCTTGATACGCTCAAACCTACACACAAAAGTTGTACAAACCAAATTTAAGTAAATGCAGACTTGCAATAATTAAACTTTTGCAATAAACCTACATGAAAACTTAGAGAACATGAGCAGCCGTCACAATAATTGTCGGTTTATCATTCTTCTGAAGAACCTTTAACCTATCAAAAACAAGAACACAAAATTATCACACTAAAAATGATGCATTCACTAATACATCTTTAAACATATTATTTCTCAAGCATATTACTTTCGTAAACAACTGATATTTCAAAATAATGTTTCAAGCATATTATTTTAGTATTTCTCAAGCATATTACTTTCGTCAAACAAAACATTAAATCCAAACTAAATCAACAAATTTCAACCATCAATATGTTTCAGTTGTACAAACTTCACCCACCAATTACCAATGCAGTACCAGTAGCAATACCAACTAATTTATGTTCATCAACAACCAATTACATTTAAACTAAATCAACACACTTTAACTACCAATCTCCTTCAATTATAATATTGATCTCAACAACTATAACACTACCAATACAACACCATTAACTAAACTATACTCCGTATTAACTATACGTTTATATAAGAACTTACATAACAATTAACAAACACGTTTATATAATACATAACAAACACGTTTATATAAGAACTTACATCCTGAATCTTAGGGCCTACTTCGAGCATCTTAGCGGCTGAAAATCGTTAGATCTACAAAAAAAAAAAACATATAGATCTATAAATAAAATCAATGGATCTACAAATAAAATGAATAGATCTATAAAAAAAATTATAGATCGACAAAAAAATCTATACATCTACAAATAAAGAACAAAAAAAAAAAAAAAACTATAGATAATGAAAAATATTATAGATCTACAAAAATAATCAAAAATCATAGATATATCAAAATACCTCAAAACTTTAAGGTGGAGAGTTTCGGTGGTATCGGTGGTGGTGCGTCGGATGGTGGTGGTGCAGCATAAACTTTAAAGTGAGAAACTGAGAATAGAGTTTGAGTGTGTGACTGTGTGAGTATTTAGTTTCTTTTTATATCAAAAGATTAGGTTAGGCTTAAGTGGAGATGGGCTTTGAGAACTAAAATTTGATCTTGGGCTTGATTTATTTGTATTAGTTTTATTTGTATTAGTTCGCTTGGAGCCAACTGAATACTGATTACACAATACACATTCATTTATCGTGTCTTTAACAGGTTAACGGGTTTGACCTGTTAAGACACGAAACCTGTTAAGGTCTTAACAGGTCGACCTGTTAATGACACGAAACACGTTAAGCCTAAACACGAAACCTGTTAACAAGTCGTGTTTTCGTGTTCGTGTCAAAATTTCCAGCCCTAATATAAGGCATCACATCATGGCCTGCATGTGGACATATCATGGAGTCGCGATGACGACGCGTCTCACTTCACATTTTTATGCACTTATCTATCGTTTGATTTGTATGAACTTGATTTCCGGAAACATGTTTCACATTTTGGGACCTAAACTTGTAACTCTGAATGCTTTTATTTAATCAAACGATGTATTTTCAAAATGACACTTTAGGTCGTTCAATATAACTGTAACTGTGGTGCTATGATCAGTCACTCCCTTGAATGCAATATTCCGCTGCAAGTCACGAATTTGGGGGTGTGACACTTGGCAATCAAAGAAACAAGACTGCACCTCACTGTCGTCAATAGAATATGAATATGTGGCCATGTCTGCCTGCTGTGCTCAAGTCATCTGGATGCGATCACAACTGATGGACTATGGATACATATTCAACAAGATTCCTATGTATTGTGATTCCAAGAGTGCCATCGCTATTTCATGCAACACCGTGCAGCATTCCAAGTCAAAGCATATTGATCTCCGGTACCATTTCATCAAGGAACACGTGGAAAAGGGTACTGTTGAATTGTATTTTGTGGGAACTGAACACCAATTGGCGGATCCATTCACAAAAGCCTTGCCTCATGCAAGATTTGTGGATCTAGTTCACCGAATTGGTATGAGATGTTTGACGCCAAATGATTTGGAAAAATTTCTTAAACATAATTAATCACGTCAAACATCTAAACTATCTTTGTAAATATATATTAAAAAAAAATGCAAGTACAACCCTTATCCAACAAGTTGTTTATTTTAAAATGTCACAAATTATTTTTGAACACGTGTTGAGGGGGAGACATAATCTTTTCCACAATTTTTTAAAACTTGTACTTGCATGCTTTCAGAAATTTGTTGCTTCACAAAGTTTTGGTGATAAGATCATAAGATGGATAAGTTATGTGCCAAAAATGAAAAAGTTGAGACTTAGTGTTAGTCACATGATGGTGGTTTAGGACTTAGAATTCAAAGATGTTAAGGTTAGGGGACTAAGGTTGTTAATATTGCAAAAAATGATTAAACGATATAAAAAGTAAAAAATTAATTCAACTGCAGTTATTACTCTAACTATTTTCACCTACCGTATTAAATAACCTCACCGACCATCATCTACGGCCATCCTTCAATCTGACAATCCATTCACGATCATCATATTTTGTGAGTATTTTTGTGCTTAACATAACTTTATAACATATGGTTTTAAATTTTATCATAATCCAACGGTTAAAACTATCGCAATTGAGGATTTTAGTTCTAGGGTTTGCGTAAAAATGGGGATCTTCGAATGAGAGTGTTTTAGTTGAGAAAAATTGTACGATCATGCTTAGATATAGATAATAAACCAAGATTGTTTGCTTAATCACTCCCAGAAACTTCAAATCGTTAGAATTATGTTTTAGGGTTTAAGCGACAAATTTGGGGAAATCTGTATATGAGTGTTATTGTGTAATTTGTATGTTGGGATGTTGTTGTTATGAGTTTAATTGAATGTATGCATGCTTAGATTGTGCCCAGAAACACATTAAGTGGATTAATTGAGTTTAAGGGTTTATGAAGAACAACGAACACTAGCAGTTTGATCATTGAGTTTTTATGGATGAAAGTTGTTATAACTTGGACAGATTGTTTAGTTTAGTCATAAAAACTGTTTTAGATAATCTGTGGTTGTAAAATCTAAATTATAATGAATTTCGATAAAAATCTACGTGGCTGTTAATCTTCAATGTTATCGGAAACTTTTGTACAAGAGTTTATCGAAATTGCCAAAATTATCGCGATTGGATAATTATCGCTATTGCCTAATTATCGCTATTGCATAATTATCGCTATTGCATAATTATCGCTATTGCCTAATTATCGCTATTGCATAATTATCGCTATTGCCTAATTATCGCTATTGCCTAATTATCGCTAATGGATAATTATCGCAATTGCATAATTATCGCAATTGCCATAATTATCGCAATTGTGATCTTTTATAGAATTTGATCTATTTCCTTAGATATATTTTTTATACTTATCGAAATGCATCAAATTTTATAGAATTTGGTAATATCTTGATAAATTCTTTGATCAAGCATGTAACAACCAATCATAAATGCAAATGGATGCCATGTGTTGTATCTAGTTTTAACATATGCTAACAATCATGTATATTGCATATTTGTACTTGATTGTTGCTTCAGATAACATCAAATGGCTGCACCAGAACAACAACCTCTTCCAACACTCACTAAAGAAGAAGTTTTTCCTCATGGGTATTCTTTGGAGATTGGGAAAAACAATGCACGAGTAGAGCTTGATAAGATAAAGTGTTCTGACCCAAGCTGCCAGATTGCTGTGGAAATTCTCAAAGCTCATAAGTGCAGAAACCTTCTTGACAGCTCTGACACCATTCCAGAATTGTACATACATCAATTCTGGGATACTTTCACACTAAGCAGTGATGACAAGTACTTCACATGCCAACTGGATCGTAAAAGGATCAGAGTCACACCTAATCACCTCCGCAAAGCCTTAGACCTTCCAGATGCACCTGAACCTTCCTACCAATTCTACCCGACACCATCAGAATCTGAAATCATGCAATTCCTTGTAGACATTGGTTATGATGTTCAACCCGATACACCATTAACCAAGATCTCTAAAGTCAATGTTAAATACATACCTCAGCCCTGGAGAACTATCTTCTACATTATAACCCGTTCAATATCCGGTAGAGATAGTGGCTTTGAGCACCCAAGACTACTTCATCTTCAAGTCTTCTGGGGGTTCGTGAACCAGGAAAAGATTGACTTTGCAGCTCTTATCTGGGAAGATATACTATTTCAGATGCGGAAAGCTTTCAAACAAATCCCTTTTGTCCGTTACACCAAAGTTCTCATAAGTTATCTGCTAGACTTACATAAGGACATTGATCGACGACCTACCGATCAAGAGATTCATCCATACAAGCTGGATAAAACTTTCCGCAAAGTCTACTTTCCCAAAGGGAGCACGCACAAACAAGGGACAAGACTGCCAGAGTTTCTAATGACCAATGAAATAAAAGAAACTCAAGCATATCTGGCATATGATAAAGCATTCCATGAACGTCGAGTGAGACTTTCTAACTTGGTTGAAGGGTTAGGATCTACAAAGACCCATTCTCGAAGCAGGTCTAAAACTAGCAGTGCATCAAGTACCTCACTACCAAAGAAACAGCATCCAAGATCTCTCAAGAGAACAGTACCTAGTAAACCCCAACCAAAATCTGAACCATCTGGGATTATTGATGAAGATTCTGACTCTGAAGCAACTGAATCAGAAGAGGAGACTCCCGTTGTTATGACTGTTGAAGAAGCTAAACTTCAAAATCAGATCAACTTTGAAAATGCACAAAAGTTGAGTCGAAAGTCAACTAAGGAGGATGAAGAAAGAAGGGTACAATTGGCTGTTGAGAAACAAAGGGAGTATGAAATGAAGCAAGGAGCAGGAGGTTCAGGCACCGTTCAAGAAGGAGATTCGATCCACACTAATCCAGTTAATCAACCCGGAGGATCTGGAGTTGCTACATCCACGATTCAACCTGATACGGTTATTCAACCAAATAAGGCTGAATCTATCATTCCTCAAGAACCAAGTTCGGTTAATCAACCCGACTTGGAAGCACAAGCTCAGAATGAGAAGGAGAATGATCAGGAGAGCAATATCGTCTTAAATGATAAAGAAATTTCAGACTTCATGTTTGATAATGATCAGGGGGGGGGAACAACTCCATCAGGACAATATGGACTGGAATCCTGAAGATGAAAAGGAAATTCTTGGCAATAAGACAACTGAAGCTGCTAAGGAACTTGAGGAAGCAATGGCAAGACAAGAGGAATTAGAAAGGAAACTTAAGGAGGATGCTCAACCTGACTTAGAAGCTGATAGCTACATCCATTCTCCATCAGTTCCTCCACCCGAATTTTCTATGGTTGTTCATAACCCTCAATAGGAGCAGAAATCACCAGCAGTTCAACCTTCACCTGTATCATCACCCAAACCGAATACTCCTCCTGAATCACCTCCTCACACTCCAACACCTCCTTCTTCCTCTCCTAAGGACTCAACACCTAAATCTGATGAACCAATTCCCTCACTTACTCCATCACCGAAGAAATCACCATCACCTAAAACAAAAGCAACAATTTCTGATCGTATCAAATTGGCCTTAAAAGGTAAGCATGTGAAAAGAATTGTCCGTGTTACCAAAGTGGAAGTTGTATCTCCTACTGCAAGAAAACTTAAGAAAGCAGTGAAACTCGCTCAAGTCAAGAAGGACAAACAAACAAGTATAAAATTGGCTGAGATGGAAACCTTAGTCAAGAACTTATCTCAACGAATGGAAGAGATGCAGCAAACTAAGCTAAAGATGGATGAGTTTCTAGAATCTGATATTGATGCTAAAATGAAAGCAAATACAAGGCATTACATCAAGAAGTACATTCCTGATCTTCAGAAAGTCATTGAAGCTTATGTTGATTCTACATTTGAAGAAAAGATCAAAACTTTGAAGATTCAGCAACAACATCTTTTGGAATATTCTGTTGAAGATCTTCAAGACGCTCTCCACACCAAGTTGCTTGCAAAATCTTCTCTCAATTACACTGAATTGTCCATCTTGAATGCTATTCGAGAAAATATGGAATCTTGTAAGGCTTCAGCAGATAAGGACAAAAGGAAACGTGATGATGATGAACAAGATCCAGACCCTACTACAAAGAAACTAAAGACTGGTAGCGGATCTGGAATTTACATTGCTGAGCCTACAGGAACCACAACTTCTTCTCCACTGTGGAAAACTAGAAGGGGGGGGGGGTTGAATAGTTTTACATCTTTTTAATTTATGAAAACTTTTGTTTACTTTTTAAAACTTCGATTCTATCTTATGTGAATTCAACTCTTGATCAATATGAACATATATAAACAAATATAGATAAGTAATGCAAGTAAGGTAAATATAATGAAATAAGAGAGAGATGGAAAGAGCAAACCACAACACGGAGATTTATAGTGGTTCGGCTACAAGGACACCTTCCTTGCCCTACTCCACTCCTCGAGTCACCTACTCGAGAGTTTTCTTCACTATGTCAACAAACTCCCTTATGGCGGAGAAACCTTACACAACTTTAGCTTACACCGGCTTAACGACACAAAGCTAGATGTCGAGTCCTAATCGTAGCTAGAACCAATCTCACAACTTATACACAACTTCTACACGACTTAATCATGACTTCTTCACGACAGCTTCATAACGGCTTCACGACTTCTTCACGACTTCCTTCTTCACGACTACTTCTTCACAACTACTTCACAACTACTTATTCACAACTACTTCACAACTAATTTACAACACCACTACGTAATTACACTTAGATCTACTTATCACAACTATACACCACTTTACACAACAACACAATTGAATGAGGTAAGTAATAACACTTCTTCACTAGTTGAAGTAGAGTTCTTCTTTTGCACTTTTGGTGGTGGAAGCTTGGATCACTTAGAAACCAATGCTTAAGAAAATATGATCAAAGGATTTACAATGTTTAGAAAGGATTTAGAACAGAGGTTTTAGTGTGCAAAAGGTGAGTAAAAATCCAGGAGAAGGCTGGTATTTATAGGAGAAAAACTAGACAGCTGGAGGCCTACTGGAGCGGGGGCGGTCCCCCCTTAATAATTAAGGGGGCCGCTAGCAAAATTAAGGGGGCCGCCCCTACTGAACGTTGGCCAATTTTGTCTTTTTGTGGGGAAGGTTTTTCTGGAACATTTTAACTGATTTTGGTTAAAAATTTGAATTCATATTTTTATAGAAGATTAAACATTTTTATTTAAAACCAAAAATGTTTTTCAAAAATATATAAAATGTTTTTGATGTTTTATAAAAAATCTAGTTATTAAGAAAATGTTCCTTTGATCATATAATGCATTAAGCATTAGTTCATTCATACCTTAAGTGATTTGAGTTGTAGAAATAGATATTTACAACTAAATACTTGTTTACGTCATAATTTTCCGATTAATGATTTTACATTTTGTGATTATCAAAACGTAGAGATATCGAAAAAAAATTAATAACGTGTTTAGGCATTATTTATATCAACAATCTCCCCCTTTTTGATGATTACAAAATCTAAACTCATTAAGTCTAAAAATTAGTTTTTAGATAAGTATTTAGTGAGTTTACATCTATTTCTCCCCCTTTTTGTAGAATCAAAAAGGTTTAGCCGACAAGTATTAGAATCAAAATTGTCGGGACGAGAACTCCCCCTTGATGTGTACTCCCCCTCGTTTGGGGGCACCAAGGAAACGAGCTATGGAACGCTTGCAAAAAAAAATGTTAGAAGCACAAATATATGTAACAACAATAAGCAAGCATATAGAATAAGATCATTCATTTAATAAAAGTGTTGTGTATAAATACACAACCAAAAGATTACAACACGAAGCATGCAAGCATACAAACAAAAACAACTAATGAAACTACATAATCGTCCTAGAAGTACATGGTCTTCCATGGAGCTTGCTTACAAGAAGGTTTTAAAAAATTATTTTTAAGCATTGCATATGCTTAATTGGGTGAAAATGGAGGTGGTGGTGGTGTAGTGGGTGAAGGAGGTGAGGAGGTGGTGGTGGTGGGTTGGCAATCATGTTTTCAAGAGATGAAAACATGTAGTGTATCTCATCTCTAAGATCAAAGATTAAGGTCCGGTTATGGATGCAACAAAGACAATTATCACCATGGGCTTCAAGCATTGCCTAAGGTATAGGAAAGAATGGTTGTGGGGTTGGTGATGGTGAAAAGTGAGCATCAAGGGGTGTGATGGGTGATAAGGAAATGGCAAGTTGGGTGTATGAAGGTTCTTGAGTGGATGGTGGTGATGATGCTCTTGGTGATGATGTTAGGTGAGTGTGGATGTAGTCATTGATGGATGAAGTGGATGGAATGGAGGAAGATGAAGCTCCATGGGTAGAGGGTGTTTTTGATGGTGCATTAGGTGCACTTGGGGATGAATTTTGAGGTGGTGGTGATGGAGTTTTGATGTCATCTTGGGTTAGGTCTATGAAAGGTTGTTTAGGTGGTATGATAACAAGTCTTTGCTTCCTTGGAGTCTTAGAGATGGAGGATTTTGGTGATAACATGGTGGTTTTGGATGATGAAGGATGATGGAATGAGAGGTGATTTTATGGAGGGAATTTATAGTATGAAAGTGTGGTTGGTTTAGGTTGATTTTTGAGGTTTTGTAGAAAGATTCCAATACCAGTTCGTCCATAAGGAGAAATGGTAGCTGGGGCTAGGTAAAAGTGGTCACAAGATGCAAAAGAAAACAGTAAATTTTACTGTCCAGATGGCCGGTCCCCTTAATTGTTGGGCGGCCCCCTTAAAATTAAGGGGACCGCCTAGGGAATTAAGGGGGCCGCCCATCTGGTGTTTTCCCAGGCGACCAAATTTCAAAAATTTCCAGAAAAAGGTCATTTTTAGGGTGTATTTGCAGCAAGTTCCATTTGGATCATGTACATCAAGAATGATTAACATATTTAAGACTAGAAGAAAAAAAAATCATAATAGAAGCATAGGCATATAATTTCAAATAAACTAGTAGCTTAGTTCTAATAAGTTTATCATCTAACATAATAAAAGTCATAGCAAGCAAATGTTAAGATAATAATACTACATATAAGTGTCTAATCACAACATCAATAAAAATCAACTAAACACTCATCAAACATGTCTATTTCTTCTTCTTTCCAAACATCCTTCCAAGTGTCTTTCCAATAGACTTGAAACCACCTCGTACTTCTTGGTGCATCTGCTGTGTGGTGTTGAGTAGTTCGGTTTGTCTTTCAAATAGTAGTTCGTCTGTTCGTTTGGAAGGAAAAGGAACTTGATACTCGGTGTAATCAAGATTCGAAAGATTTTGAACGAAGGTCCTAGGTGATGGGGTACTAGCACGTGTTATGCCCTCCTCCTCATCATCATCATGATCGTCTCCTCGATGTGACGTGGAACCACGAGGTGGAAGTGAGACAGATTTACGAGATTTTCCCTTGTCGCTTCGAGGGCGACGTTCACGGACACGAACAAGTGGATTAAGGACCGGTTGAACAGACTCATAAATTGGACTTTGAAGATGTGGATAATGCATCATGACATGATTATAGAGGCGAGTGAGAAACATGCCATACGGGAGATTTGCATTATGAGTGTTTTTGGCGGACATGATATGGAAGACAAAGAGATATGCCAAATTGTACGGCTGTTCAGCGACAATACAATACAACATATGAGCTATGCTCGCCGTGACATGATCACAGTGACCACCGGTACCGAACGCATTCTCACGAATGAGTTCTTCCCAACGCTTCATGTCGGGGCGTAACTCCTTGAGGAGGATTTGGTTAGCATGGATGTCAACATCTTTTGACTTGATCCTCCGGCTAGTCGTACCACGATCTAGCCCAAGATATTGACGAATTTCTTCAGAGGATGGAATCTCAGAGTAGTAAGGACCCTGTTGAGGTCGATATTGCTCAAGAGATGAGAGATCCCACTCATTAGAGAAGACAGCTTGACCGGAGTAGGGGATTCCTAGAATTTGACCGAATTGAGCGAGAGTAAGAGTAATGAATTCGTGTTGAATCATAAAGGATATGAGGATACAGCCATTGGGATCGGTTTACACCGTCACTTGGCTATAGAAGTCAAGAACAAAGCGGGGAATGATAAGCTCATTGATTTTGTAGAGACAATCAAGATGAACGTTGGAAAACATTCGTTCGATATAGTCGGATTCATAGAACGATGGATAGACAACTCTCCCTTCATGAATATTTCTATCTTCAATGGGACGATAGAAACAAGCAACAGCGGGAGAAATGCCTAGAGTGGCAGAGACTTTAGGAATGTATTCTTTTGTTTTTGAGACATCACCGACTGTAGTTTTGTGCATTTTCACCTATACAAGAAAGCAACAAAGAAAAATAAGAAAATGACATGCATATATTATATATGCTACTTATGTGGAACGTAAACATACTTCGACTCTAAAACTTAAATCCTAAGAAGTAGTTTACAATGTTCCTTAGTTTTAATTTTTAACTCGCTTAAAATGTATTTTATGATGTTAAAGAATAGTTATAGGTACATTATGATAAGAAATCAAAAATATCCGAACGTTCTTTTATACGTCATAAGCTACTTTGAAATGTGGCTAGACAAACATTGGATTGTATATCTAGCTATTTCTTACGAGTGTTTATGTTAAGTAACTTAGATTTTGACTCAAAAATTTCTTTCAAAATGTTGTGCCAAACGCTCCTTTAAATAAGAAAATAACTAGTAAAATTTCAATATACATATGAATTATGTATCTTGATGACTTAAAACAACTAATTGCGTGTTTATAAACTTGACAAGTAGTTATGAACTTAATTTGATCAAATTTCGATGATTCTAGCTCCTAATCCAAACACTCTCTTATATTTAACAAAAACATTTTTTATGATTCGAAAAATATATTTTTAGGATTTGTGAGTTGTAATAAACCAATGTGATTAGTTTTAACAAGTGTTTATGGCATAATTCAACAATGTGATTAGTTTTGAAAAAGAGTGATTAGTTTGACATAATGGTTTTTTTAATTACTTAGTTTCTAGGTTGATTAAGCATTCTAATCCTATGGGGAGCATTTGGTTATAAGATTTCTAGACTTAATTTTAACAAAATATGGATTAAAAGAAAATTGAGTAAAAGACCTAATTATGATTAGACTCAAAATTGAATGGAATTAGATGAAATGAGAATTAGAAAACTTACAAAATGTGTTGCTAATCTAAATATAGGTGTTTGCCCCTTGTGAAATTAGTCGGGAATGATGATTTGGTGAATGGTTTTGGGTTTTGGTTCGTTCACAGCAGCAGCAAGTATGGGTGTGTTTGAAAAGTGGGGTGTTTGGTAAAGATTTTTGGAAGAAAAACGTTTTTGGAAGCTACAGTAGGCCGGTCCCCTTAATTATTAAGGGGGCCGCCCTCGTTTACTAGCCGGTCCCCTTAAACATTAAGGGGGCCGCCTACCAAACTTGGAATTTGTTCGGGTTTAGTTTCTGACAGCAAAATATTTTTATGTATATATATATATAGATTTATTATATATCAAAAATACGTTGGGTTTTAATGGCACGAGGAAGGAATACTTGACATTTTATTAACATTTCGTTAAGAAAACATTTCTTGAAGATTTTAGATAAAATGATCAAGATGTCAAGTCGACAAAGGTTTTTAGGAAGTGAGAGTAAATGTGCATATTTATATATTTATATTGTGTGTAAACGTGGGATGTTGAATGGAGTCGAGAAATGATGAGGTAATGACGGAGATAGGTGCGATGGGAGTTTGTTTCATCCATAGTTTTCTTGACGCGACGGTCGAAGTGCTACTTCTACGTTAATCCACTTAACTCACTTCTCTTCATCACCATGAGTTATGTGATAGTGGACACGGAAGATTTTCGTGTTGAACGTTAAAGTTCAAAAGAGGCAAAGGGGGAAGAAAAGGTTCGAGGACGAACAATTTCTTTTAGTTCTAGATAGTCAACAAATGACGTATCTAGGTTATATGCGGATATATTTATATATGTATATAGTATATATATAATAATATGGATATATATATGTATATATTTATATTATGTATATGTATAAGAAATTATCTACTAACTACCATACAAGTACTGACTAAACTAGGCATTAAAAACTTATGGGGGCATGCAATTGGCTAGTTCATTAATCTACGCACATAATGATGAGCATGAAAGAGGAGCGTACCTTTTAGTCTTCAACATGTGGTCTTCAATTGCTTCAAAGCGTTTATGTTTGACTTGTAGAAGTCAATCAAGGAAGAGATGCCAATAATCCGATGAGATAGCAATTTAGCCACTTGGTCCCCATTGTCTCATTGATCCAAAGTTTGTTTGAACCAAAAATGGGTTGTAGTTGACTAGGATGCATGTATGGTGGAAGTATTCCCCAAGGATTGAAACTTGGTGGATTCGGGTAATTCCACATTGGGTAACTATTATTATGACGGTTTGGTCTATTTTGGTTTCTTTTAGGTTGAGGTGTTTTAGGCCGAGGGTGAGGACTAGGTGGTCTTCTAGGAGGAGGTGTTTTTGACCTAAGCTTTGGTTTAGAGTTTTCTACTTCGGTTTTTAAAGATGGTTTGTAGAAAGCTTTTATTTCCTCATTATTGGCTATGGGTATTTTTCTATCTTTTATAAGTATATATTTAGGCTTTGACTCTAATATTTTTTGATTACTAGTTTCACTTTCAAACTTTACATTTTTAGTTTCACTAGTTGTAGCCTTAGTTGAGTTAAAAAACTAATCCGGTTTTATCTCCTGACATTCTTTGAATGCTTATTATATCCCTAAGAGAATTACTACTATTTTCAAATTTGTTAAGTCTACAAATTTCTTCCTTAAGTATTTCGTTTTCATTTTTAGTTTCTTGACATGTTTTACATTCAAAGACTTTTTTTGCCTTTTTCTAAGTTATGTAGTTTAATTTTTAATTCTAGTATTTCTTTTTCTAATAGTTATTTATGTGTTTTAGTGTTTTATTTTTAGTCATTACTTTTTGACCTAATATACATAACCTATTATATTCGTTATCTAGGTCTTTTTATCTAATGATAAATTTTCATCACTAAAGTATTCGGTTTCGAAACGTACCTCACTTGATGTCTTAGCCATAAGACACTTCTCCTCTTTTGTGGTTTCTTTCTCGTCTTCTTCACTGTCACTCCATGCTCCTCCAATGAACGCCTTTTGGTTTTGCTCCTTTGACATCATAGGGCATCTTCCAATGAGATGATTTGGATCACCGCATTTGAAGCACTTCCTTTCGCTCTTGCTACCTTTGTCTTCTTTGTTTCTTTGGAGTGTTTTCCTTTCGTCATGTGGTTGTCTAACGAATTTTCCTCGTCTTTTGAAAAACTTCTTGAAGTCTCTTACGGCCATGGCATATTCTTCATCATCACTTTCGGAGGTTGAGCTATCCTCGTCACTTGATGCTTTCCTAGCTTTCAACGCGATTGACTTGCTTTGCTCTTTCTTTCCTTTGACCATCTAGAAGTCTTTCTTGATTATTGCTTCGTAGACTTTCAAGTTGCCAATCAACTCGTCAAGTTGAAGAGTTGACAAGTTCTTCGATTCTTCAATCGCCGTAACTTTAGCTCGCCATTTTGGATGAAGAGCCCTAAGAAATTTCCTGACAAAATTCTTACTAGAAAAACTCTCATTAAGTGCCTTTAAACTTGTGATGATTGTGTTAAACCTAGCAAACGCATTATCAATTGATTCCTCTTCCGGAATCGTGAATTGTTCATATTGTTGAACAAGAAGATATATTTTATTATCTTTGACTTGACTATTACCTTGGTGAGTTATTAGTAAAGAATTCCAAATTTCTTTTGCGGTTTCGCACATAAAGATTCTTTCGTATTCTTTACGTGGTAACGCATTATAAATAACCATTTTAGCCTCATTATTTTTAGAAAGTTTTCTTTTTAAATCATCACTTTGTTTTTCAAAAGGTACAATTTCATCATTTTTAGTTTCAAGATTATGTTGAATAGGTAAAAAATCACCATTAGTAATAACATGCCAAAGATCTAGATCTTTTGATTTCACATAAGTTTCGAATCGATTTTTCCAATATAAAAATCCATCACTTTCAAATAGTGGTGGTCTTTGCATAGATTGCCCTTCTAAATATTTTTCAGATTCCATAGATCGTTTCAAGTTTTAAAATACAGTTTATTTTAAAAATCTTGTTTGACGTGGCTCTTGATACCAATTGTGGAAAACTAGAAGGGGGGTTGAATAGTTTTACGTCTTTTTAATTTATGAAAACTTTTGTTTACTTTTTAAAACTTCGATTCTATCTTATGTGAATTCAACTCTTGATCAATATGAACATATATAAACAAATATAGATAAGTAATGCAAGTAAGGTAAATATAATGAAATAAGAGAGAGATGGAAAGATCAAACCACAACACGGAGATTTATAGTGGTTCAGCTACAAGGACACCTTCCTTGCCCTACTCCACTCCTCGAGTCACCTACTCGAGAGTTTTCTTCACTATGTCAACAAACTCCCTTATGGCGGAGAAACCTTACACAACTTTAGCTTACACCGGCTTAACGACACAAAGCTAGATGTCGAGTCCTAATCGTAGCTAGAACCAATCTCACAACTTATACACAACTTCTACACGACTTAATCACGACTTCTTCACGACAGCTTCACAACGGCTTCACGACTTCTTCACGACTTCTTCCTTCTTCAGACTACTTCTTCACAACTACTTCACAACTACTTATTCACAACTACTTCACAACTAATTTACAACACCACTACGTAATTACACTTAGATCTACTTATCACAACTATACAACACTTTACAAAACAACACAATTGAATGAGGTAAGTAATAACACTTCTTCACTAGTTGAAGTAGAGTTCTTCTTTTGCACTTTTGGTGGTGGAAGCTTGGATCACTTAGAAACCAATGCTTAAGAAAATATGATCAAAGGATTTACAATGTTTAGAAAGGATTTAGAACAGAAAGTTTTAGTGTGCAAAAGGTGAGTAAAAATCCAGGAGAAGGCTGGTATTTATAGGAGAAAAACTGGACAGCTGGAGGCCTACTGGAGCGGGGGCGGTCCCCTTATAAGCGTCCCTTAATAATTAAGGGGGCCGCCTAGCAAAATTAAGGGGGCCGCCCCTACTGAACGTTGGCCAATTTAGTCCTTTTGTGGGGAAGGTTTTTCTGGAACATTTTAACTGATTTTGGTTAAAAATTTGAATTCATATTTTTATAGAAGATTAAACATTTTTATTTAAAACCAAAAATGTTTTTCAAAAATATATAAAATGTTTTTGATGTTTTATAAAAAATCTAGTTATTAAGAAAATGTTCCTTTGATCATATAATGCATTAAGCATTAGTTCATTCATACCTTAAGTGATTTGAGTTGTAGAAATAGATATTTACAACTAAATACTTGTTTACGTCATAATTTTTCGATTAATGATTTTACATTTTGTGATTATCAAAACGTAGAGATATCAAAAAATATTAATAACGTGTTTAGGCATTATTTATATCAACATCCACCTCAACCAAATCCGGTATCTGGTCCTACAGCAACTGAACATCATTTTGAGCATATTCATGAAGAAAATGTGGAATTTCAAAAACAAGACGATCAACCACAATCACCACCACCATCTCCACCAAAGTCGAAACCTGTCAAATCAAAGCCATCTAGCAGCAAGAAATCTTCTCAAGAACCAGCTGTCATTACATGGCTTGATGAAGACAAAGATGAGCATGGAAACGATTGGTTCGATCAGTTTGCAAGTGCTCAAATCCAAAATGATGAAGCTTCCAAGGTTGAAGACAACACATTTGCTATTGCTCAGCAGATCAAAAGCGGTTTCAACATCAAAAAGATGACAAAACGGGAACTTCGTCGGATTAAGAATGATGCGTTCAATCTCCTTAAAGAGAAATCCAACAGTGCTGCTGAACTTGAGTATCACCTTGAGAACATTGCAAGAGCAATGTCAAGTGCCTTCGACTGGAGTAACCCAGACGTAGTCAGGGAAAGTGGCCAAGATAGCCAAAACCGTCCTTACATCACCGATTGGACCAAGCCACTTCCCGTGATACGCAAACATCACCACTCAGAAATTCATTTCAATTCTTCTTCAACAACGATCTGAAACTTCTCAAGCATGGAGCATCAGGGAAAACAAAGTATGCAACTTCTATCACCTTCACTCCTGCCGCTCACTACACACAATTAGCCATTGAGGAAGAAGCCTTTCACCGACATCTCTTTGTTAAGGAATTCATGGTATATGATCGTGATGCCGAGTTAGGAATCCACCACTGGTATGACAAACGAAAGACCTGGTACAAATACAAACTTTGCCAAAAGTCTCGGGATTCAGTCTACAGTGACCTTCGAATCTTGGCTGTAGTTAGTGTCCGTGGATCCAGGTAGTATGATTACACCTTTCTTGAAGAAATCACAGTCAGAAGACATGACAACAACATCTACTCGTTCTCTGAGGCTGACTTTCCAAATCTGAACCTGAATGATATTGAAGATATGTACTTGATGAAAGTACAAGGCAAATTACAACATCTGTCCAACGAACTTCGATATGCATTCAGTACCGCACTCTGTCACTTCATCAGGAGAACAATCATAAGAGAACGGGTAGAGGATCTTCAGCTGGGAGTGGAGAGTTATCAGACGAAGTTGAATCTTGTTGAACCGGTATTTCTTCTTGACAACAACCGTGACCCTCAATATACTATGAAATGACATCCGACCTTCGGGTTCGTCTACAGAAGCACAACGAATTTCAACCGCTTCATGTCTTTCAATGAGATCCATAAGTTCTGTGACGATACCTTGAAGAATATTCGTGATGGGTTGGTTAATCGAGTTCGAGATAAAGAGTTGGGAAAATCAAGAAGATGGAATTCTGATGAGGTCAGACAAGTAAAGGAGTTCATATGGAAGCTTGAGAGGAGATTGTATCATCGGGACCAGATAAGGAGATTAGAGAGTTACGTTGGGGGTCGTCCATCCTTTGCCATTAGACTATTTCAAAGGACAGACCCGGAATTCTCAACGTTTAGCAACAGGGCTTGATGTGAGCATTTGAATTCATATTTCATAATTCTTATATCATTATTCTTACCATTGGCCTGTGACATTACGGCTTGTGCACACATAACAGTGTACAACCCGGACCCCAAAGAAAGGACCCTGAGGTACGCTTCAGTACCTCAATCCTGAAAAAGGAGCGAAAGCTTCTTACTTATGAGCAGAATTAAACCAGAGTGTTTTCTAAAGTTTTTCAAACATTCTGCTCATAAGGACAAGTATTCCCTTGTTAAGGGGGAGTATTTAAAAATATAATCTTTTTTCTGAAAAATATAAATGTTCTTGAAATTCTTCCCTAAAAACTCAAAAACAGCATATTTTAATCATAACGTTTTTCAAAAACATCATGAGTATGCTATTTTTGAGGGGGAGAAGTAAAAGATGATTAAAATATGGTGTCTCATTGCTGGAATCTCACTAGTGCTCAAACTCAGAATTGACCCTCGAATTGACGGTAGGAAAAGTCAGTAGTCGAAAGGACATGTCCCGGACGGGTAATAATTTCAAGCCAGTTTATCTGGTGAAGTAAGCGTGTCTCGCAAAGGACGTGTCTGAGTAGAATGTACCGATTTCGAGCGATTTTCCTTGAATATGATCTGGACGGGTAATAATTTCAAGCTAGTTCTACTAGTGATGTAAGCGTGTCTCGCGACGATCATGTTCATTGAAAATCAATCAATTCAAAAGTGCCTACTCTTCCCGACATGTGCATATTTCAAATTAATTACTTATGAGCACATGTTAAGGGGGAGTCCTTCTGAAAAACACAAAACTCTCAGGGTGTCAATAAAATGTTTTTACAATCATCGACACTTTGAGAGATTTTCAAAGGTTTTGGTAAATGGCATCATTAGGATAGTCATGGAGTTATAAGGTGACTAAGGTTAGGGAAAACCGTCCTATGATCCGCCAGAGCCGGAGGGATCTACCCAAGGACAATACCAATAGTTTAGAAATAGAAAGTCCTAGGTATGATATAAAAAAGGAGAAAATGAATGAAAGGAGAAAGAAGGGGTTGAAGAATTAAAAAGAAAAAGCAAAGAAAAGGGTGAAAAGAAATAGCCCTCCATTTGTTCAACCTTAGGGCAGACACCGGGTTCAATTCATAATCTACTGGTTGATGAGCATCACCGGTATTGAAGACAAAAGACGTCATGGACCCAGTGACGCACTGCACTAAACCTTCTAAGCCACTCAAGTGTCTTTCAAAAGACATTTGTTTCATTCACACGGAGAACCCTTCATAATCTATCGACCTCTCATCACGAGAGTGTTGATATTGAAAAGGTGGCAATCTGCTCTACGCCTCCGACGACCAAACAAATGTGCACTAATTGAGTCTAGAGCCATGAGATTCATCAAAGATCTCTTAGGTACACTTAGAATTACTCTGGTGTTCTACATCATGGGCATCAGGTGTAAATTAGGAAAGTGTCCTTCGCAGATCTTAGCAATCTGCCAAGAACATTCATGAGAGAAGTCACAATTGTGATTATCAATGATTGAATGAAAATCCTGCCAGGGTCAACATCAAACAGCCCTGACAGCAGGTCACTTCGGTAACTCCTTGTGGGTTACGCTTAGTGTTTGCTCCAAACGGTCTGCAGTCGTGGGGTGATTGTTGAAGTGAAAAGTGTACCGCTTTTAGGGGGTCATTTAAGCCCTAAATCGTATTTATTTGATCAAATATTGCCCTAAATCGTTCCTTTTGTCATTTTAGGTACTTTGGAGAAGAAATCTGGAAAAGGAAGCATTTTGGACATTTTTGGAGCATAAAAGTGAAGAAAACGACAAAGTCTCCAAAGCTGCTGGAAAAGTACACATGACGGCATCAAGGATTGCTCCTGACGGCGTCACGGCTTGGCAAAAGAGGTGGATATGACAAAATACACGTGACGTGCCAGAGAGTTTTGCAATGGAAAGTCTGACGGCGTCACCCTTTAAGGTGATCAAGGTCGTCACGGTTTAAGTTAAAGAGAGACGGCGTCAAGCACTATTCTGACGGCGTCAACCCTTGATAGGCCAGAGCGGATTTTTGGAGGATTAAAGAGGGACGGCGTCAGGAAGACCATCCGGGAACCCTAGCCGCGGCGAGGTGACGGCGTCACCTCCTACAACGTGACGCCGTCAGCCCCTAAACTCTATATATAGTTTTGCAATTTTTAGTCATTGGTGTGCAACTTTGTGAGGAGAAACCCTAAGACGAATTTTCTGCCATTTTTAAGGGTTTTATACCCTTGGATCTCCCATGTTTAATTGAAGATAAGTAATCATTTAATCATTCAATATGTCTATGTGTTGTTTGATTATATCTTGTTCTTGTCTTTTAATTAACATGCTAGGCTAGATTTATTTTGTGTTTGCTTAGATCTAATGAAACCTAACTATTGATTATTGGTTGTTGGTGTGTTATTAATTGTATTGGATGATTGTTTATCGATGTTAGGCTTAAGAAAACTGGCTAACCTCCTATACAGTAACTTACTTGAACGTCTTAAGAAACATGAACCAATGCGTACTAAGGTTTTTATGGTTGTATTTATTGCATGAGCGAATTCTAGTGATCCCATGTTAGGAGCTTCTTAGCCGGCTCGACATAGGAGTGAAGTAGGAGCTTGTAGAGTTGGGGAAGTACGTACGCCACCCCACGATTGGTATTAAGGAATACACCCGTCATCCACGCAATTAATACACACTAATCAACCGGTAAAAGATAGTTAGGGAGTAAGGAAATCTAAGTAAACACATTTCTCCCCATATAAGTTCCACGACCTTTTCATTTTCAGTTATTTTATTTTATTTGCATTTGTAGTTATTTGGGTTAGTTGACTAGCAACTAATTCCGCCCACTCCTTCAAACCCGATATTTTACTTGCTTTCATAAAAATATAAAAATACAAAAAGAATCTTCCCTCACCCTTAGACCTATTAAGTAGTTTTTCAATCCTAACGACACTATTCCCCTAGAGAACGATCAATCCCCCGGTACTTGCCACTTCACTATATTACATCGGTCAGGTACAATGCCTGGTGGGGATTGTAAGCCTCTTGAGATCCCTCGAGAGGTAAAACCTGTTGTAAGGTCGCAAAACCACGCATCAAGTTTTTGGCGCCGCTGCCGGGGAATAGTTATTGTTTAGGTTGAATTTTTATTTTATTAGGTCTACTCACTAGATTCCTTTCTAGTGAGATTTTTTTTTTTTTTTTTTTTTTTTTTTTTTTTTTTTTTTTTTTTTTTTTTTTTTTTAAGGTTTTCTTTAGTCTATCTATTTTCTTCGTGTTTTTGTTCGTATAAGATTTTCATTGACTATTCAGTTTGCCATTATGGAAAACGCGAATCCACCCCTTACACCTGGCGAAGTGGCTTTGTTGCGTAGCCAAATTGAGGATGAGATTAGTGAGCTCAGAGAGCTCAATAGAATGATTGATATAGAGCTTGATTATGCCTTTAACAACCTAGAAACCGCCATATACTTAGATAATTACTTAGAACGTAATAATCTTACGGTTGAGGAGTTGATTGAGGAACTCGATGAAGAGAAGGTAGATCCTAGGTTGGATGATTATTTCAATGAATACCCCACTAAGGAGGAGATTGCTTACTATAATAACCTAGTTGATAACCCTCGACCACCTTTTGTTAGAATTGACCCAAAGATTAAGAGAGGTGATCCCGGGAATGTGAAGATACCATGTATGATTGGGTACCAATACGTTGAGCATGCTTACATTGACTGTGAATCCCCAACCAACGTGATGTCCTCAAGCCTTTATAGCCACATCATAAACACACCACTTGAGCCTAGGAAAGACCCCAAGTGCCCCGGTGGAGTTTGCAACTTCGTTGGAAGGATTAAGGACATGCATATCCTTGTTGGGAATTTTACCTTTGCCACCGACTTCATGATCTTAGAGGATTTGGCAAGTGTTGTTGACTGCCGCCTTTCTCACGTGGTGTTAGGTAAGCCGTTTATTGAAGCATCCAATTTAAAGTATGATCGTTTGAGAGGCACGGTTCAGTTTTCTAATCACATAGATAGGATCACATATAGGATGCCTTATCGGGTAAATGAATTTCGTTTTGTGCCTCGATTTGACAAGGACAACATTGGTGCGATTGAGGACATCAATGATGAGGATAAAATGAAAGGCATGGACTATGTTTGGAATAAGAGAAGCCTTTATTATAAGGATTGCTTGAACCTAGGACCTAAATACAAAGTTGATATGGAGGTTGTTAGGATGATTAGAGGGGCAATTGAGAGGCAAAACGGAAAAACGTAGAACCCGTGACTTTGAGTCTAGCTACAAGACTCGTTAATAAAGAAAAGCGCTTCTTGGGAGGCAACCCAAGCTTTATTTTCTTTGTGTGTTTATTTATTTGTTTGTTTGATTTTATTTGCTTCCGTATGTATGTTTAATTTTTATTATTATTGATTCATGTTCAAAACTAAATTGTGAAAATGCTTTATCTTGTTTTTAACTTCGTCCTAACTACATATAAAGGTATTTTGCAAAAGATAAGTGTAAGGGAAATCCAAATCGGTTTATTAGAACAAATGAACATGAATCATAACAATATTAAATTAACATACATATTAGTATTTGTTTGAGTCAAATGCTTGTATCGAGTCATAATGATGTTTTGCAGGGATTCCAGGAAGTAAGGTATAGGTTTTTCCAGAAATTTTCCGAAAACTTAACATGAGAATTCTGTCAGATTATTTCTGACGGTGTCAGGCCTTACAACCTGACGGCGTCAGGTTTTAATTTTCTGAAATTTTTGAAAGTTTTGTTTTTCTACCGGAATCATAAAAAGTTTTTATTAAATCTCTAACTTATAAACTCCAGGAATCTGCAAAATAATCATTCCACAAGCATTATATCCTTATATAGATTTATCCCGCCGATGTTATGCAGGTTTTCGTGTTTGTTTTCTCAGGTTTAACAGGTTATTTTGGACAAGGAGATGTATGTGGAATCAAGCTTTTGGCGATGCTTTAGTCTTGGAGCTTCTACATTCTCTTGGAAGAAGATCTAACCATGTTACCTCTTTATCCACAGAGCGAATCGGGGGAGTATTTGATTTCATTCTTTTACCTTATTTACTTTTACATCTTGTTATTTGAACATTGGGGACAATGTTCATCTTAAGTGTAAGGGGGGGGGGGGTAAAAGTACGATACTTTAGAGAATACAATTACGCTTGATTTTTCGTTTGTTTAATGGTAGATGTGTAATAAAACTGAGAGAAATACCTGTTAAGGCAATTTTAGTGCCAAATTTAAAATTTTTTTACAACATATAGGAGTGAAACTTTGATCTTAATGAGCGTCTCATGGATAGGAGTTATATGACTAGCACAAAACCGTACCACTAAAAAATTTTTCCACCCCAAATATGTGAGGTTCGCCCCTAGAATTGGTAGGAAAAGCATTTATGCTATGATGTGTGTACCGGTAGCACTTAGATTCTAGAACTTGCGTTAGGACCATTCCGAGGCCACAAGTGAGACTACATCCGTGTAGTTAGATTTACTACATGATAAGAGGCATTAGGACTAACCCATTGTTTTACACATGTGTTTTTGTTATAATTACGTTGGCTACATTGGTCAAGTAATTCTCCCACACCCTTTGCGTTGTACTCATTTTTAGTACACGATACCCCTAGTACACCCCTCAGAGCCTATCTTTTCGTTTCGACCTTTAAGCATTTTACTTAAAGGAAGAATTTGTTACACCCCACTTAAATGTACACCCAAATCGCCTTAGCCTACCTTGTATGCACTCATTTTTAGTGCATTATTGTGACAACATTTGTTTAAACCCCAAGTTAATTATCTAATTGATTACATGGTTGCTAAGTCGAGTCATATCCTTGTACATATTGTTTTGGGACGATTAGGACTCATGGGTAAAGTACTAGTGTAATGGAGTAATGGGGGAAGAACAACATTATTACCCCCATATGTGCTAAATATTTTAAAAGTACTCCAAGTGTGTCAATTATCTTAATTCGAGTCATTAGAATAGTTATTTGTAAAGTTATGTAAAAGTTTAAGTGTAAGGGGAGAACCGTGGCCCCTATGATGTATTATTTTGGATGGTAGGGCAAGAGTGTATGAAAAAAAAAAATCAAAAAAATAAAGAAAAATACAAAAAAATGAGAAAAAGAAAAGTAGAAAAAAACATACGGACTACCATCCCGTTTCATTTTATGTTTATTTTATGTTTTTGTTATTTTGTTTTTAGCTTAAGTTGAGTCTAGTCTTGGCTTAGCAACGCCATATTGTACATGTAATTAATCAAGATCCTTAACTCGCCACCAGTAAAATACCCCTTATCCAACAAATCCGTGTTTATCATATCCCTACACCTAACGTTATAACCCGTTTAAAAGCCCTCTTTGATAGTTTATCTTAGGTGCTTACGCCTAGTGGAGAAGGTTTTTGATCCTTTCCCAAGCCTATGGTAATCTATTTGCTATGACAGGTAGTGAGAGATATTATCCGTTTTCATTTATGAGATTTATTTTGATGACACCCTTGAGAGATGTGAGTATCTAAACACTACTTGTGAGGTGCTAGTTTGTAATCTCCGTGCTTATTATGATTAAAGTGGAACGACTATTCTTGTAATTACTTTTATATTAGCGTTAAATGACCCCTAACTTGTATTTTGATTAGAATAAAAGCGCATTTGCTTGAGGACAAGCAAATCTCAAGTGTAAGGGTATTTGATGAAGCGAAAAGTGTACCGCTTTTAGGGGGTCATTTAAGCCCTAAATCGTATTTATTTGATCAAATATTGCCCTAAATCGTTCCTTTTGTCATTTTAGGTACTTTGGAGAAGAAATCTGGAAAAGGAAGCATTTTGGACGTTTTTGGAGATAAAAGTGAAGAAAACGACAAAGTCTCCAAAGCTGCTGGAAAAGTACACATGACGGCGTCAAGGATTGCTCCTGACGGCGTCACGGCTTGGCAAAAGAGGTGGATATGACAAAATACACTGACGCGCCAGAGAGTTTTGCAATGGAAAGTCTGACGGCGTCCCCTTTAAGGTGATCAAGGTCGTCACGGTTTAAGTTAAAGAGAGACGGCGTCAAGCACTATTCTGACGGCGTCAACCCTTGATAGGCCAGAGCGATTTTTGGAGGATTAAAGAGGGACGGCGTCAGGAAGACCATCCGGGAACCCTAGCCGCGGCGAGGTGACGGCGTCACCTCCTACAACGTGACGCCGTCAGCCCCTAAACTCTATATATAGTTTTGCAATTTTTAGTCATTGGTGTGCAACTTTGTGAGGAGAAACCCTAAGACGAATTTTTCTGCCATTTTTAAGGGTTTTATACCCTTGGATCTCCCATGTTTAATTGAAGATAAGTAATCATTTAATCATTCAATATGTCTATGTGTTGTTTGATTATATCTTGTTCTTGTCTTTTAATTAACATGCTAGGCTAGATTTATCTTGTGTTTGCTTAGATCTAATGAAACCTAACTATTGATTATTGGTTGTTGGTGTGTTATTAATTGTATTGGATGATTGTTTATCGATGTTAGGCTTAAGAAAACTGGCTAACCTCCTATACGGTAACTTGCTTGAACGTCTTAAGAAACATGAACCAATGCGTACTAAGGTTTTTATGGTTGTATTTAATGCATGAGCGAATTCTAGTGATCCCATGTTAGGAGCTTCTTAGCCGGCTTGACATAGGAGTGAAGTAGGAGCTTGTAGAGTTGGGGAAGTACGTACGCCACCCCACGATTGGTATTAAGGAATACACCCGTCATCCACGCAATTAATACACACTAATCAACCGGTAAAAGATAGTTAGGGAGTAAGGAAATCTAAGTAAACACATTTCTCCCCATATAAGTTTCACGACCTTTTCATTTTCAGTTATTTTATTTTATTTGCATTTGTAGTTATTTGGGTTAGTTGACTAGCAACTAATTCCGCCCACTCCTTCAAACCCGAGATTTTACTTGCTTTCATAAAAATATAAAAATACAAAAAGAATCTTCCCGCACCCTTAGACCTATTAGAGTAGTTTTTCAATCCTAACGACACTATTCCCCTAGAGAACGATCAATCCCCCGGTACTTGCCACTTCACTATATGATTGAACAAATATTTGCCAACCAAGCCTTTGATGGTGATCAAAGGAATAATGGGGTGTTGAGATTGCGCCAAGCTTGTTCTTAACCTGAAAATAAGAAATACGAAGACACTACGTTAAGTGATTGCGCAGGGGTTGGACCCTGCGAACCACCTCCGGCGTGCGAGTAAGTATGTGTGATGGTAATGTAGGTCGTAAATTTAGAGAGTGAAGTTAACTTGTGGATTAACTCGAAATTACTTACATTGTTCTTGGCCCGACTATGCTATTTATAGGGGAGAAATAGGACATAGTGGGCGGTTGCACATAGTTCGGAGATCATGGGGGCGTCCCATGGAAAGTGGTAACCGCTAGGGCTTTGTAGCCCACGATCTCTGTTTTGGCGGGAAGCCAAAGGATAGAGGAGACGTGGGTTTGACCAGGTCTGGATGATCCTTCGTGTTAGTCCCTTCGTCAGGAATACCCCGAAGGGCTTAGGGCTTCGATTGGCGGATTCCCACATGGTAACCATTCGCAGGCGAATGGTTTTACGCCAATGAAACGTATTAGAAGGTTAACCTGGGCCTCCGAAGGGAGGGCTTTCTACAGGCTCGAAGGGGAGTCCTTCGACCCGTTAGGAGGGTACATCATCAAGCCCCCCAGTCAAAAGTGATATATACGTACGAGTATAAATTGCATTCGACTCAAAAAACCAAATATGCCTTTAATCCTTGTGTACCATTAACCATGCAAAAAAGAAAATAAATGCTAAACTAACCGCGCATTAAATGCGGGTTAATTGTTATCCTTCCACTTGCTTCTCAAACATCGATTAAATCGGTATTAGCGAAACATCTTTTCACAATTTAATTGCTCGTTTGAGATCCGCAAGATCTTCAAAGTTAGGTGACCACGTGTGTGATTGGGATTAAAAATCCGTCTGTGTACATAAACCCATAACAATTAAACCCTAGCTCATTTTACCTCCGCCCAAAATACACATTGCTCTGCAATCTTGTGCTTCCGTTGGAATCAAAAGGTAAAATTCTGCCATTTTTCATTGCTCTCCTTATTTATGAGTATGGCTGCAAAACGAATAATTAAGAACAAACTTGCACCTTGTCGAAACAAGCATTGTCTGATTTTCTGAATGATTACCCCATACCCTCGGAACATAAAATCATGCTTCCCAGTAAAAAGCAAAGTATTTTTGATGCTCCAAAAGGGTTTGTAGGTTTGTATGTGCATGCGTTTACGCAATCAAACTTTAGGATTCCCATCCACCCTCTTATTTTGGAATTTTTGCAATATTACAAGGTGCACATTTCAAGGTTTAATCCATTCGGTTTAGCCAAGTTGAAAACCTATATTGTAATGTGCAAAGCGTATGGTTTTGAGCCTTCATTGACTGTGCTTAGAGGCTTTGTCAATCTCTACCCTGGTGGAGATTGGGTAACTATTGCAAAAAGGAGTGAGCATGATGTCCCACATCTATTGACTAAACCTTTTTCAAATATTCGAAATTGGAAAGGTCAATTTTTTTATATTGAGAGTACCATCATACCCTCCGAGTATCCTGAGTTGTTGGCCGAAGGGAATAGGTTTGATGAGAAACGATACAATGACCCGTTACCTTATGAGGTGAGAAGTGACCTTATGTACCAACGTCTTGCACGTCATCCAGTGGACGTACAAACGTTTCCTGAGCCCATCTTATTCATGGCTGGCATTGCTAAAAGTTGGGAAGAGTCTCCATTGCTTCCTGAAATAATTTGTGAAGGAAAATGTATGTATAATTTCTTATTTCATAAATAAATAACTTATCTGCTGATATTCATCTCTTTTCCTTTGTCTGTGCAGAAATGGCTTTTCGTAATTTTGTTGTGGCCGGAGGTGCCAAGGAAGTTAGCTTTATGCCAAGGGATCCTCAAGATGTGAGTTATGGAGTGGGATCTCCATCCATCTCTGTGAATAATAATGATGTTGATGTCTCTCCACCCAAGCCTCTTGCTGTGCTCCTGATGAAGCGAAAAGTGTACCGCTTTTAAGGGGTCATTTAAGCCCTAAATCGTATTTATTTGATCAAATATTGCCCTAAATCGTTCCTTTTGTCATTTTAGGTACTTTTGAGAAGAAATCTGGAAAAGGAAGCATTTTGGACGTTTTTGGAGCATAAAGTGAAGAAAACGACAAAGTCTCAAAAATCGGCTAAAAGTTACTCTTGACGGCGTCACAATTTACTCTGGACGGCGTCATGCTTTGGCAAGAAAAGTTGGACGTGAAATTTACTCATGATAAGCCAGTGAAAATAGCATGTGAATTCTGACGGCGTCACGCTTTAACTTGATCAAGGGCGTCACGGCTTAAATCATAAGGGGACGGCGTCACGTTCACGAGCTGACGGCGTCAAGCCTTGATAAGCCAGAATGGATTTTTGAAGAGCTAAAGAGGGACGGCGTCAAGAAGGTCATCCGGGAACCCTAGAAGCGGCGAGGTGACGGCGTCACACTCCATAAGGTGACGCCGTCAGATCCAAAAATCTATATATAGTTTTCTAATCTTTTGTCATTAAGGAGAGCTTAGTGTGTGGAATTTTGGGAGAAAACCCTAAGACGATTTTAGCTACTTTTTCAGGGCTTTTTGCCTTGAGATCTTCCATGTTTCATTGAAAGATAAGTTATCAATTAATCATTCAATATGTCTATGTGTTGTTTGATTCTATCTTATTCTTGTCTTTTGTTTAACATGTTAGGCTAAATTTATCTTGTGTTTGCTTAGATCTAATGAAACCTAGCTATTGATTATTGGTTGTTAGTGTGTTGTTAGTTGTATTGGATGATTGTTTATCTATGTTAGGCTTAAGAAAACTGGCTAACTTCCTATTCGGTAACTTGCTTGAACGTCTTAAGAAACATGAACCAAACGCGTACTAAAGGTTTTTATGGTTGTATTTAATGCACAAGCGAATTCTAGTGATCCCATGTTAGGAGCTTCCTAGCCGGCTCGACATAGGAGTGAAGTAGGAGCTTGTAGAGTTGGGGAAGTAAGTACGCCACCCCACGAATGGTATTAAGGAATACACCCGTCATCCACGCAACTAATACACACTAATTAACCGGTAAAAGATAGTTAGGGAGTAAGGAAATCTAAGTAAACACATTTCTCTACACATAAGTTTCTCACCACATTTCATTTTTGTTATTTTATTTTATTTGCATCCGTAGTAATTTTGGGTTAGTTGACTAGCAACTAATTTCGCCCACTCCTTCAAACCCGAGATTTTACTTGCTTTCATAAAAACTATAAAAACATAAAAAAGAATCTTCCTCAACCCTTAGACCTAATTAGAGTAGCCTTTCATACCTAACGAACACTATTCCCTGTGGAGAACGATCAATCCCCCGTACTTACCACTACACTATACTACATCGGTCAGGTACACTGCCTGGTGGGGTTGTAAGCCTCTTGAGATCCCTCGAGAGGTAAAACCTGTTGTAAGGTTACAAAACCACGCAATCAAGTTTTTGGCGCCGCTGCCGGGGAATAGTTATTGTTTAGGTTGAATTTTTATTTCTATTAGGTCTACTCACTAGATTCCTTTCTAGTGAGATTTTTATTTTATTTTTCTAGGTTTTCTTTAGTCTATCTATTTTCTTCGTGTCTTTGTTCGTAACCATACCATCCGACATCATGGAAGATGGTAATATCCTTAACCCACACAACCCACCACCACAACAACCACAACCACCTCCTAGAGTCCGTACTTTAGGAGAGTATTCCCGTCCTAGCCACCATGGCTATCGAAACACCATTGAGCTCACTCAAGGAGCCAATATCACACCCTTGCGATCCGACACCATCCGGTTGGTGCAAAGTGGATGCGCATTCCATGGACTTCGTTCTGAAGATCCTAATCAACATCTCAAGGACTTTCTTAAAATCGTTGATTCTATAGACCTTGATGTTGCCACTCGAGAGACGACCCGATTGCGTCTCTTCCAATTCTCTTTGCGGGACCAAGCTAGTCAGTGGCTAGAACGTCAACCCGCAGGATCCATTACCTCTTGGGATGATCTCACCACTCGTTTCCTTGCTCAGTTTTTCCCACCGGGAAGAACTACCAAGCTAAGGAATGATATCTTGATGTTCCAACAACGTCAAGGCGAAACTCTCTACGAGGCATGGACTCGATTCAAGGACTTACTCCAAAAAGTCCCTCACCATGGCATAGAACTTTGGCTCCAAGTCCAAATCTTCTATGATCATATCAATCTCTCCACGAGGCAAACCATTGACCAATCGGCCGGTGGCAAGCTACGTGATCTAAGTGCGGAACAATCATGGGCTCTCCTAGAGGATCTTGCTCTTTATGACAACGAAAGTTGGAGTGATCCCCGTGATTTGAATAAAACGGTCAAGGCAATATCTTTGCCTTCGAACAATTCAAGCACTTCCGACCGTAGGATCATAGAACTTGAAGACCAAGTCAAGTTTCTCATGAAATCCTACGAGGCTCCTAAACCTTCAAACCAAGTGAACAAAATCACTTCTTCATGTGAATTATGTAGTGGTCCCCACGACACTCGTGATTGCATGGAACTCCACGAACAAGCTTTTGTGGACTACGCATCCTCGCGTACCGACGGAGCGGGAGACAAGTGGTACACTTTCAAACCCGAGCCAAACCATTACGGTGATACATACAACCCCTCATGGAAAAATCACCCGAACCTTAGGTGGAAACAAAACCAAAACTCGCAACAAACCAATTCCTCCAACCCACCTAATCGTTTCCAATCAAGCGGTTCCAACTCGAACCGTACTTTCAACAACAATCCTTCCGGCAATGGTAGTACCAATAACTTTGAAGGATTGATTTCCCAATTTATGGCATCTCAAGAAGCTCGGATAGCTAGATTCGAGACCGAATTCAATCAACAACAAACTGAGATGACCAATAAAATTGACAACTTGTTGAAAGCCCTCAATAACCAAGTGTTATCACCTCCACATAAGGACGCTAGGAACACAAATAGCGGACCCCAAGTAAAAGACCCCTCTTCATCCAAACACGTCCACTTTGTCAACATTGTCACTATTAAACCAATTGATAGGAATGAGGATAATAGTGAACCTAAGGATGAGGATAGGAAAGTCGAGGTTGATAAGGAAGTTAGGACAAGTGAGATTGAAGAAGTAGATGATGATGAGGACTACTTCAATAGGCTACCCACTAAGGAAGAGCGTGCATATCATACAAACTTATTCGATGACCCCGAGACACCATACTTCCTAGGTAGACCAATCATAGAAATAGGCGACCCTTCTAATCTCAACATACCATGCAACATCGGACATCTACATGTGTGGAAAGCTTACATCGACCTTAGATCGCCCATAAACATCATGACTAGAGCCCACTACAACTTGATAATGAAAAATCAACTTGGGTATAGGATGCTCCCTGACAAGGGTTGGATGAGTAACTTCACGGGAAGAGTTAAGGGATTACCGGTTTATGTAGGAAACTTCACCTATGTCACCGACTTTGTAATTGTAGAAGATATCCGCCCAATAGTCGATGCATCCTTGACTCAAGTGGTTTTTGGAAAACCATTTGTTGAGGTCTCTAGAATGACTTATGAACCTTCCTTAGGGATAGTTAGATTTAAGGATGAGACCGATGAAGTAAGCTACCAAATGCCATATAAGATAGAACAATTCCAACACTTGTCAAATGTTGAGAAGGAGCTTAAACAAGCGGTCTACTATAGGAATGATAAGGATAGAAGTAAAGGAGTAGACTATGTTATGGAAAGGATATTCGGTTTCTACAAGGATTGTTTGAAATTAGGACCGGAATATAAAACCGGGAAGGAGAATGGCCTAGGAACCGTGACCGATGATGGAGTCACGTAATGTACGTGACTTTGAGTCTAGCTACAAGACTCGTTAATAAAGAAAAGCGCTTCTTGGGAGGCAACCCAAGCTTTATTTGTTTTATTTGCTTTGTGTGTTCATTTATTTATTTGTTTGATTTTATTTTCCGTATGTGTGTTTAATTTTTATCATTATTGATTCATGTTCAAAAGTAAATTGTGAAAATGCTTTATGTTGTTTTTAACTTCGTCTTAACTACATATAAAGGTATTTTGCAAAAGATAAGTGTAAGGGAAATCTAAATCGGTTTATTAGAACACAAATGAACATGAATCGTAATAATAATAAATTAGCATACATATTCGTATTTGTTTGAGTCAAATGCTTGTATCGAGTCATAATGAGGTTTTGCAGGATTTCCAGGAAGTAAGGTAAAGGTTTTTCCAGAAATTTTCCGGAAACTTAAAATGAAAATTTTTGTCAGGTCATTTCTGACGGCGTCAGGGGTTATAACCTGACGGCGTCAGATTTAATTTCCAGAAATTTTTGAAAGTTTTGTTTTCATAAAAAGTTTTTATTAAAATCTCCAACTTATAATCTCCAGGAATCTGCAAAATTTTCATTCCACAAGCATTATATCCTTATATATAGATTTTATCCCGCCGATTTTATGCAGGTTTTCGTGTTTGTTTTCTCAGGTTTAACAGGTTATTTTGGACAAGGAAATGTTTTTGGATCAAGCTTGTGGCAATGCATTAGTCATGGAGCTTCAACATTCTCTTTGGAGGAAGATTTAACCGTGTAATTTCATTATCCACCGAGCGAATCAGGGGAGTATTTGATTTCATTCTTTTACTTTTTGCTTTTACATCTTATTATTTGAACATTGGGGACAATGTTCATCTTAAGTGTAAGGGGGGTAAAAGTACGATTTTAGAGAATGCCATTGCGCTTGATTTTTGTTTGTTTAATAGTAGATGTGTAATAAAACTGAGAGAAATACTTGTTAAGGTAATTTTAGTGCCAAATTTAAAATTTTTTACAACACATAGGAGTGAAACTTTGATCTTAATGAGCGTCTCACGGATAGGAGTTGTATGACTAGCACAAAAACCGTACCACTAAAAAATTTTCCACCCCCAAATATGTGAGGTTCGCCCCTAGAATTGGTAGGAAAAGCATTTATGCTATGATGTGTGTACCGGTAGCACTTAGATTCTAGAACTTGCGTTAGGACCATTCCGAGGCCACAAGTGAGACTACATTCGTGTAGTTAGATTTACTACATGATAAGAGGCATTAGGATTAACCCATTGTTTTACACCTGTGTTTTTGTTATAATTACGTTGGCTACATTGGTCAAGTAATTCTCCCACACCCTTTGCGTTGTACTCATTTTTAGTACACGATACCCCTAGTACACCCCTCAGAGCCTATCTTTTCGTTTCGACCTTTAAGCATTTTACTTAAAGGAAGAATTTGTTACACCCCACTTAAATGTACACCCAAATCGCCTTAGCCTACCTTGTATGCACTCATTTTTAGTGCATTATTGTGACAACATTTGTTTAAACCCTTAGTTAATTATCTAGTTGATTACATGGTTGCTAAGTCGAGTCATATCCTTGTACATATTGTTTTGGGACGATTGGGACTCATGGGTAAAGTACTAGTGTAATGGAGTAATGGGGAAGAACATCATTTATTACCCCCATATGTGCTAAATATTTTAAAAGTACTCCAAGTTTTTCAATTATCTTAATTCGAGTCATTAGATTAGTATTTGTAAAGTTATGTAAAAATTCAAGTGTAAGGGGGATGCAATGCCCCTATGATGTATTATTTTGGATGGTAGGGTAAAAGTGTATGCAAAAAAAAAAAAAAAAAAAAAAAAAAAAAAAAAAAAAAAATCAAGAAAAACACAAAAAAATGAGAAAAAGAAAAATAGAAAAAACATACGGACTACCATCCCGTTTTATTTTATGTTTATTTTATGTTTTTGTTATTTTATCATTAGCTTAAGATCGAGTCTAGTCTTGGCTTAGCAACATTGTATAGTACATGTAATTGATCAAGATTTTTAACTCGCCACCAGTAAAATATCCCGTATCCAACAAAACCGTGTTTTCCTTTTCCCTACACCTAACGTTATAACCCATTTAAAAGCCCTCTTTGATAGTTTATCTTTGGTGCTTACGCCTAGTGGAGGAGGTTTTCGATCCTTTCCCAAGCCTATGGTAATCTATTTGCTATGACAGGTAGTGAGAGATATTATCCGTTTTCATTTATGAGATTTATTTTGATGACACTTGAGAGATGTGAGTATCTAAACACTACTTGTGAGGTGCTAGTATGTAATCTCCGTGCTTATTATGATTGAAGTGGAACGATTATTTGTTGTAATTACTTTTATGTTAGCATTAAATGACCCCTAGCTTGTATTTTGATTAGAATAAAAGCGCATTTGCTTGAGGACAAGCAAATCTCAAGTGTAAGGGTATTTGATGAAGCGAAAAGTGTACCGCTTTTAAGGGGTCATTTAAGCCCTAAATCGTATTTATTTGATCAAATATTGCCCTAAATCGTTCCTTTTGTCATTTTAGGTACTTTTGAGAAGAAATCTGGAAAAGGAAGCATTTTGGACGTTTTTGGAGCATAAAGTGAAGAAAACGACAAAGTCTCAAAAATCGGCTAAAAGTTACTCTTGACGGCGTCACAATTTACTCTGGACGGCGTCATGCTTTGGCAAGAAAAGTTGGACGTGAAATTTACTCATGATAAGCCAGTGAAAATAGCATGTGAATTCTGACGGCGTCACGCTTTAACTTGATCAAGGGCGTCACGGCTTAAATCATAAGGGGACGGCGTCACGTTCACGAGCTGACGGCGTCAAGCCTTGATAAGCCAGAATGGATTTTTGAAGAGCTAAAGAGGGACGGCGTCAAGAAGGTCATCCGGGAACCCTAGAAGCGGCGAGGTGACGGCGTCACACTCCATAAGGTGACGCCGTCAGATCCAAAAATCTATATATAGTTTTCTAATCTTTTGTCATTAAGGAGAGCTTAGTGTGTGGAATTTTGGGATAAAACCCTAAGACGATTTTAGCTACTTTTCAGGGCTTTTTGCCTTGAGATCTTCCATGTTTCATTGAAAGATAAGTTATCAATTAATCATTCAATATGTCTATGTGTTGTTTGATTCTATCTTATTCTTGTCTTTTGTTTAACATGTTAGGCTAAATTTATCTTGTGTTTGCTTAGATCTAATGAAACCTAGCTATTGATTATTGGTTGTTAGTGTGTTGTTAGTTGTATTGGATGATTGTTTATCTATGTTAGGCTTAAGAAAACTGGCTAACTTCCTATTCGGTAACTTGCTTGAACGTCTTAATAAACATGAACCAAACGCGTACTAAAGGTTTTTATGGTTGTATTTAATGCACAAGCGAATTCTAGTGATCCCATGTTAGGAGCTTCCTAGCCGGCTCGACATAGGAGTGAAGTAGGAGCTTGTAGAGTTGGGGAAGTAAGTACGCCACCCCACGAATGGTATTAAGGAATACACCCGTCATCCACGCAACTAATACACACTAATTAACCGGTAAAAGATAGTTAGGGAGTAAGGAAATCTAAGTAAACACATTTCTCTACACATAAGTTTCTCACCACATTTCATTTTTGTTATTTTATTTTATTTGCATCCATAGTAATTTTGGGTTAGTTGACTAGCAACTAATTCCGCCCACTCCTTCAAACCCGAGATTTTACTTGCTTTCATAAAAACTATAAAAACATAAAAAAGAATCTTCCTCAACCCTTAGACCTAATTAGAGTAGCCTTTCATACCTAACGAACACTATTCCCTGTGGAGAACGATCAATCCCCCGTACTTACCACTACACTATACTACATCGGTCAGGTACACTGCCTGGTGGGGTTGTAAGCCTCTTGAGATCCCTCGAGAGGTAAAACCTGTTGTAAGGTTACAAAACCACGCAATCAGCTCCCCCCAATCAAAACAGTTGGTACTGAGGAAGCCCCCCAGGTAGTGGAGGATGTCGGTGACTCTGATGATACCCCTTCCGGAAGTGATCAGCTCAGGATTGTAGGGTCCTCCGGCATCGCTGATAGAGTTCGGACTAGAAAAGGTACCAGTGCAAAGGCTGCCCCCAAAAGGAAATTGAACATTCCTACTCCTACTTCCAGAACCACCAAGCAGAAAACAGAGAAGTCTCGTGGGAAAACCATTATGTATGCACCGGAGGGAATGGCTGATGAAGATGACATCTCGGGTAAGTGAAAATTCTTCCAGTCTTCCTTCCTTTCCGAAATATTGCGTATTTGGCTTATATTGTTTTCTTCTTTTTTTTTTTTTTAGGTTTGCCAGATACGAAAGAACTGCCCAACGCTCTCTCCTGCCGCTTGCTTGTTGAGAATGTCACTCCTGCCTCATGGAGGAGTAAAATGAATGAAATGTCCATTGAGGAACTTTGCGATCTCAACGACAAAAGTTATATCCGGCAAGCAATGCTGGACAGTCATCTTAGCTTTTGCACCAGGGGATTGCTTAACAGAGTCCAGGAGGCGAAGGAGGAGGTTGCTGCTGTTGTTGCCAGAGAAAAGGAAAGGGAGAAAAATTATGATGAGTTGGAGAAGAGATGTGGTGAAGCCATGGAGAACTTTGAGAAACATCCACGGTATGAGGCTCTTCGAAACAAGATTGATGGTCTTGAAAAACAGCTTAAGGAATCGCAGGCTGAATATGGTAGGCTAATTCTGGAGGAGGCTAAGGTTGTTGGCTATGAAAACCAGGTGAGTGCCCTGGAGTCTAAGTGTACTGGGTTGGAGACTGAGAGAGCCAGACTAGTGGAGCAGGATGCTAAACGTTGTCAAGAGGTTGATAGGTTGAAGCTTGAATGCCAAAGGTTGAGAAAAGATAGGGCTGAGGTTGTATCGAAGGTTGTTCCCTACATCGCTATGGAATTATATCATAGCGATGAGGTGGGAGTGGTTGTGGGTAAACTGGTGAATGCAACCATATTTCATGGCAAATGCACAACTTTGGAGGAGATTGCCGAAACTAAGAAACCCGTTGTGCTTTCGGAGGTGCAATACTATCGTCCAAATTCCGTTCAGGAGTATGATGAAGCTGGTAATGCATTCACCATTACTGTTTACCCCTTTCTTGCCGAAGCAACCAAAGATCCTTCAGCCTCCATCGAAGATCTCCTTTCTAAAAAACCCAAGAGTATACAGCCTCCGTCTCCAACTAAAAGAACCTTGTCTGAGAAACCCAAGTCTGCGACTCATCAGGAAGACCCAAACTCTTCTATCAACAAATGAAGGCTGCCATGTTGGCAATAATTTAGTCTGTAAGGGTGGCGTGTACCCTTTAAAACAATTTGGTTATGTTTAAAGGCTGGTGCCTTTGTTTAAGACAATTTATCATGCTTTTATCAGGCGTGTGCCTGTTGGAATAGTTTTTCTGGGCTTCGTCCCATAACTTTAAACAATTATCTCTTTTGGTGATAGCTACGCCTGTGCGTAGTCTTTATGAATCTGAATTTGGAGAAATATTCTCCTTTTTTAACGCCATGCTTATCTTCTCTTACGCTCATTACTAGAACGTAAACATACAACCTAAGGTTATAACCTTATTGTGTGTATTTTGGACCAAGATTTTATGCAATCGTATAATTTGACTGCGACAGAGGGTCGCGACCCACTCCGTCTTTATCCTTAAGTTACAGAGGGCTTTTAATACCCTAAGACTTCATAGGAAAGTTAATGTGAATTGTAATGGATGTTAATGTTATACAAGACATGTGTCTTGCTTCATCCTTCGACATTGAAACTTGTAAAGTACTTGGCTGGACAAATCTATGTTGTATAAAACGAAACAAGAGATTTTGAGGGAAACATGTTATATCATTAAGTGGGTAGGGAGGATTACATCATTTGAAGAAATGAACACTAGACACCTACCATTAATGCTTTTTTCCCATGTAAGAAGACTACGTTACATGAAATTGAAAACAACTAAGTGCTTTTGAAGAAAGGTAAGTTCTTATATATAAGACTTACGAGAGTTTGTATCATGTCCAAACTTGTTCACGACATTTTTTGTTTCCGCCCTTCGAGCTTCCTCGTCTTTTTGCCACATTAATTCTTCTTTGACGCTGGGCTCTTTCACTTGGCTTCGTTTGCTTTTATTCGAAGGACAACTTCCTATATGCCCTCAAGGCTTTGGGAAGTTTGTCTGCCCACTTATGCTGATATTGCCCTAGCTTCGTCTCAATTTCGGTGACAATATCCTTGTCAACACAAACAAATCTTTGCTTTACATTCAGGCTTTTACAGAAAGAAGGGAACACTCCTTCGGCAAAGTGTGGCCCTTCGTAAGAGGTGATAACTTATGGAATTCCAAATCTGAAAATTATGTGTTCCCACATGAACTCTTCCACATCTTTTCCTTTTGTTGATGCCAACGGCTTGGCCTCGACCCACTTGGTGAAATGATCGATGGCTATGACCAAGAATTGTACCCCTCCGGGAGCTAATGGTAGGGGTCCGATTATGCTGACTCCCCATTGACCGAAAGGTCTTACTGTCATGCTAGATGTCGCATCATACTCTGATGGTCTCCGGGCTTTGGAGTGTGTCTGACATACCATGCATGTTCTGATTGCTTCCCTTGCGTCTTCTAGTACGGTTGGCCAGTAATAACCCCATTTTGTTACCTTCGAGGCGATGGCTCTAGGGCTTGTGTGTCTTCCACAAAATTCTTCATGAGCATTGTAGAGAATGTTCGAAGCCTGTTTTAATTCGACACAACGAAGCCAAGGAGATGAAAGACGTCTTTTGTAGAGATTATTGCATATGAGCCTGTACCGGGGACTTTTGACTTTGATTCTTCGTGCCGACTTTGAATCATCGGGCAAAACACCGCTTATCAAGTATATTTTCATTGGTTCTATCCAGCTGGAGCCTTCATCAAATGTTTCACTTCGTGCAATTGACCTGGTGGCCAATACTTCCACTAAAACCTCACTGGGTAGGTGAGCAAAAGCAGTCGATGCTAATTTGATTAGGGCCTCCGCCTTTTTGTTTTGGCTCATGTGGACATTTGTCACTTTGCATCGTTCGAAACCCTGAAGGAGCTTTTTAACCTCGTTCAAGTACTCCTTGATTATTGGCTGCCTTGCTCTGTAAGAACCCTTGATTTGACCATTGACTGAAAGTGAGCCTACGAAGATGGAGAGGTCATGAACTTCCATGCCCTTTGCGAGTCGAAGGCCAGCCAGCAAGGCTTCGTACTCTGCTTCATTTTTTGTGGCCTTGAATTCAAAACGTAGTGCATAACTGTACTCCTTTCCCTCCGGATTCATTAGGATTAAACCTATTCCGAAACCATCGGAGCTTGAGGCTCCGTCAGCGAATAATTTCCATTCCTCCGTTGCCGTTGGGGGAGTTTCTCCATTTCGGCTGTGTCCGGAAGGTGTTTCGTTGAGGACTTCTGCGAAAGTCTGACTCTTGATGGAGCTTGGACTATCACGTTTCTTCAATGATCCTGGAGCCGGTAGGCCAATAGCTGCTTTGAACTTCAAGGGTTGGCTTTGACTCCTTGCTTTGTTGACTTAATGGGTTTGAACCCCTTGAGTCGATATTCCTTGTCGTAGAGCTTGCCATCAGTCCTCGGTGTCGGAGGAGTTCTGGTGCTCCTAGAACATATCCCTTCGAAGACCTTCCCTTCGGCTTTGTATGGCTTCTTCAAGTCTGCTGTGGAACTATTTGGGGATCGCTTTTCGCCTATCATTCTTCGTTTTGCATGACGCTTTTTTGTGACGATATCTTCTTCCTCATCCGCACTTCTAATAACATCATTCGGAGGCTTTTTAGAACCTTCCTTTTTTTCTTGCGATCCTTCGGACTGTGCTCAGAAAATACCGTCCCTATTCCATTGGGTGTGTGAAACTTCACCGCTGCATGTATAGTGGAGACTACTATACCCATCTTTTGCATGGCGGTCCTCCCTATCAACAAGTTGTAAGGAGAGTTGGACCTTACGATAGTAAACATGAGGGTTTCTGTCCTTGCGATCCTGCCTTCTCCGATTGTTATTTCCAGCGGAACTTCTCCTAGAGGCCACGAGCGTTCGCCAGAAAACCCTACTAAAGGCATCTTTGAGTCGACCCTTTGAGACCTGACCGCGGGCGAGAGCTTTCGAAAGCAATGTTCATATATGACTTCGCAAGGGCTTCCGCAGTCCATGTAAGCTCCCCTTATTTCTTGGCTAAAGATTAGGACTTTGATAACCACCGGATCGTTCGAAGGGATCCTGCCTGAGATAGGGGAAAACATTATCTCCCTTATCTCGTTTGCTTCCGGCTCCGGTACCTTCCTTTTCGAAGTGGTTTCGTCTCGATGTATCATTAGTATGGGGGCTTCGGTAGGGTTAGTATCCTTGGCCATTTGAGTGTCAGTCATCTTTTCTTTGCCTTTCTAGATTCCTTTTACCAGGTGTGCCAATTGCCCAGATCTTACGGCCTCTTCAATTTGTTTTTTTAGTTCCCTGCAACTGTTCGTATCATGGCCATTGTCTTCGTGGAAGTGACACTACTTGATGGTATCCCTGTTTTTACCCTTACTTGTCATACGTGGAGGCGCTTCGAAGGCTTTGGCTGCCCTCTCCGTAGCAAGTATTTCCTTTGGAGACTTCGTTAGATGCTTAACAAACCATGGTTGGGGCCTTTGTTGTACGGAGAAAACCTATCTCTGTTCTTGTTCTTGTTCTTGGACCCCTCCCACGTAGAATGCTTCGAAAACTTGCTGTTGCTATCTTTATCTATCGGAGCCCCATTAGTGGATACCTCTTTGGCTTTGATCCAAGTATACGTCTTTTCGGTCAGCCCCTTGTAAGTTGTCGGAAGGTCGGTGGACAAGAATTCCACCAAACTCCGATTCCGAAGGCCATGTACGAAACCAGAAATACGCTGATCTTCATGAAGACCCAAAATTTGCAAAGTCTCATCGGTGTACCTAGTAACGAAGGCCCTGGTGCTTTCGTTATCTTTTTGCTTGATGTTGTGCACCGTTAAATGGGTCCTTGTGAATTTCTTTTGCTGACTGAAGTGGGACCGGAACTTAGCTTTGAGATCATCAAGGTTGACGATGCTACCGGGCTTTTGCCCATTCCACCAAATACGAGCAGAATCCCGAAGGGTGTATGTAAACATGTGACAGGCCACTGGCATAACCCACTTTTGCATTTTGATGGCCCCTTCGAACAAGTGTAAAAAATTGTCCGGATCCCCCTTCCCATCATAAGTCCCGACATGTGAAGGCATTTTCAACCCATCAGGCAATGGGTAATCTTCTATCCACCTAACGAAGGGTGTAGCTGAACCCATAGGGTCTGAATATAGACAATTATAAGGTGGTGCGTACATGGGGACAGTATTGTATGGATTGCTGTTTGGGGGCATTCCCATAGGAGTCTGGCCTGGGTAGGACTGATAAGGTGTATTCATGGCAAACGGGTAACTGTTTCCTATGGCATACGGAGGGTACGCCATAGGGTGGCCGAAGGGCATGTTCCCATAATTTTGAGGGAAGCTTGGGTTATTAGGCTGTCCATTTATTGGAGGATATAAATTTTGAGGATAAGACTGAGTTTGGAACGAGGGGTACATACCATTGGGAGGAAGGTTTCCTCCCATATTGATTGTAGACGGATTGCCTTCTACGCCTGATGCGTGAGAAGGCTGCAACGGAACCCCAGCTTCAGTCCTTCCAAGATGAGCAGCTAGCAATGGAGGCAAAGTCACCCCCTTTCTTCCCTAAGCTGGCTCCTACCGTTAGAGCCTTCGGTAACCGCCCCTTCTCTTCTTGTCGGAGCCCTCTCGGGGACTCCTTCGAAACCAACGGACCTTTTGCTTAGCCTTCGACCAATTGGAGACCCAATTCTTAAGGCCGATAGGGTTGGCCCTTGGGTCGGAGGCCTAGGTTCCATCTCCATTTCTTCATCATACTCATCACTCGAGTATTCCAACTCCCTTCGCACCTCAGCATTCCTGACTTGTTTGTTACGAGCCCTTAAAAGGGTTTCCAACACTTCGTGGTTGGCTTCGACAAAGGCTGGGCTAATGACAGGTTCTGGGTTGGCTGATGTCGAAGCATGGTTGTTGGTTGTGATTTCTGGGTGAGAACGTGTTGTGAAGGTGGAGGCGGTTATTGGGGGAAGGTTGTTAGGGTCGTCGGTTGGTATTGGTGTTAAGGTAGAGAAACCCGGTGGAGGAGTATCTTCTCTCCCTTGATCTATGCCGGAATAATAGTGAAATTGGTTAGTAGGTTAAAAGCTCGGAATTAACGAGACCAATTGTAGCGGTCCCACAGATGGCGCCACTGATTGAACAAATATTTGCCAACCAAGCCTTCGATGGTGATCAAAGGAATAATGGGGTGTTGAGATTGCGCCAAGCTTGTTCTTAACCTGAAAATAAGAAATACGAAGACACTACGTTAAGTGATTGCGCAGGGGTTGGACCCTGCGAACCACCTCCGGCGTGCGAGTAAGTATGTGTGATGGTAATGTAGGTCGTAAATTTAGAGAGTGAAGTTAACTTGTGGATTAACTCGAAATTACTTACATTGTTCTTGGCCCGAATATGCTATTTATAGGGGAGAAATAGGACATACTGGGCGGTTGCACATAGTTCGGAGATCATGGGGGCGTCCCATGGAAAGTGGTAACCACTAGGGCTTTGTAGCCCACGATCTCTGTTTTGGCGAGAAGCCAAAGGATAGAGGAGACGTGGGTTTGACCAGGTCTGGATGATCCTTCGTGTTAGTCCCTTCGTCAGGAATACCCCGAAGGGCTTAGGGCTTCGATTGGCGGATTCCCACATGGTAACCATTCGCAGGCGAATGGTTTTACGCCAATGAAACGTATTAGAAGGTTAACCTGGGCCTCCGAAGGGAGGGCTTTCTACAGGCTCGAAAGGGAGTCCTTCGACCCGTTAGGAGGGTACATCATCACTATACTACATCGGTCAGGTACACTGCCTGGTGGGGATTGCAAGCCTCTTGAGATCCTTTGAGAGGTAAAACCTGTTGTATGGTTGCAAAACCACGCATCAGTGATCTCCAGCGACTCACTGAATCATGGGTGCACTTCGGTGTGTCCGTGTTATCCCTTTTGGGGGAATCCGGTTCAGAACGGCTTGGGTTAGGACTTGAGAAAGTCTTCACACTATGCTGTTGACGATCTCAAGTCTGAGCCTTTAAGTACCGGTTGGTTCGTACTGATGCTGCTGCTGCTGAGGATATGGAGTTCGACCATCAAGACTCCATCATGCTCATATCTTGAAGAAATGTTCCCTCAAAGACTCAGTAACAACAAAAGTTCAACATATGATATAGTAAAGTCAAAAGTTCAAGCACCTCAACCTTTCTCAAGTTTAAGATTGAAAAGTGAGAACATGTTGCAGAAAACAAGTTAAAGACATATGAGCATGATGGAGAAGACAAGAAGACATTGGAGATTGGCAGATCGAGACAACATCATATCATCCTAGAACAAGAACAAAGAAACAAAGATTATAAAGACGTCGTCGGAAACCAAAGAAGCAAAGAAGACGTCGAGCAACATTGATGATCAAGACTTAGGGGGAGATTGTTAGGAACATGTTTTGTAATATTACAAGTCTTGACCATTTCGAATACATGTTGCTTAAATAGGGCTTTATATTTACGTTTAAGGAGCGGTCCATTAGAAGCCCATGGACCACCCATTTAAGTGTTAATTCTTCTAGAAACAATGTTGTAAGAGTTGCCCTAATCCCTTGCCTATAAATAGAAGGGTAGGGAGCTCATTTTAGTTGTTGGTTTTTCATGTATGTTGCATAAGCCTTGTCCCTCTATCGTATGAATTGAATTACCTTCCAAATCTCTCTTCTTCATCTCTTATTCTCTTCTCTTATTAGCTTATTCTCTTTACTCCTTATCGTAGCTTATTAGATTAGTAGTAGTACGTGTTTTACTTTGTTATACGTGTGTGTGTTGTTGAGATATACACGACCTACACTTCTCACAAAAGCTTTTGATGTAGGAAGATTTCAATACTTGGTAGCAAGTATTGGAATGCTTAATCCTTAATGTTTTAAAACTGTGTGATTTTGTATATAAATTGGATTTGTACTGGTAGCATTGTCAATTGGTTCTGGTATTGTAAAGTTTATACTGTTAGTACAAATTTTGATTGTTTTGTTCATACAGTTAGTCATATGATAATACTGCTATGAGACAAGTGCTTTGCACTTTGTTTTTCTTGGTTTTGGACTAACAATTTCAGGTATGGTAAATTGACCACAAAGGAAGTTACAAATGCAATGTGTGAGCAAGAAAAAGTTGGTGGTTCAAGTTGCACAAAGGAAGTTCAGATATAATAGGTTAATGATGGACAAAGTTTGGGAATTCATTGACAGAGGTCTATACCTAAGTTAATCAATTCTTTAAAACTTCTCTCTTAAAACTTATTATGATATTTCATATTGCATTGATGGCTTAGTTGATCAGATAGTAACTGATTCAACTCACTTTCTATCATGTTATACTTTAATTAGTATAATGAGCCAGTCTAAGGATATCTGATAGAAAGAACAGCGAGCAAAAGTGAATCTAACACTTGTTTTAGAGGCAACAATTGCCACGAGCTGGAAACCCTGTCAAGAAAGCCCTTTGAATGGGTTTATCTGTACACAGGCAGTTATTTATAACTGAAAATATTGGTTCTCATACAACTAGAGGTTGATTTAAACTGAAATCTTGATTAAGTGTCTGTTATTCCACTTAATCCCTTCAAAATGGTTGTTAGTAGTATGATTTTTCATTAAAATCAAGTTCATACTGCTAAGTCAAAAGTTTCTTAAAACCTTTTAGACTCAGGGTGGCTCAGAAATCCATCTTAGGACGGATTAAAATGTCAATGCCTCATGATTCACCTCTCACAGGAGTTAACACACCTGGAAGTGATGAGGGCAGCAAGAAACTCAAAGAATTGATGGCTACATGTACAAGATTGTCTAATAAGGTGAACAAATTAGAAGATGATCTCAGAAGCCACAAGAAGAATTTTGCAGTTGTATACACAAAGATGGTGAATCCAACTACTTCTTCTAGTTCTTCAAAGGAGTCAAATATCAGATGATGGTGAGAGATCTTCCAAACAGGGGAGGAGAATTTGCCCAAATTGATCAAACAGGGGAGGAAGTTTAAATTGATCAAACAGGGGAGGAAGATTGCCCAAATTGATCAAGACCCAGAAGTTTCTTTGGTTCAAGGAGTGCATGAGTCTAGTAAAAGCATCATCATCTGCTGCCGTCAGCTTTTTGAGAAGCCAACATGTCTTATTATTCAGAAATAAAAAGAATAAGCTCCAGTTTTAGTTGATGGATGCTGGGAATAAGCACTTTCATCTCTCTTCTTCGATTGTTGATATTCAAATGGAGAAAATTCTATCTAGGGTGCACATTTCAGTTGCATGTTGCATCTGCTACCTCAGGGGAGGCAAGAAGATCAGTTTCATGATGATACTGCTACTTTTGGTGACGGTACTGCTGACACAGAGCAAGGTACTGCTAGTACATTCTTCTTAAGGAAACCTAGGATATCAAAAGTAGACAAGGGAAAGAACAATATGATGCTATTACTAAAAGTGATTCACATATGGCAGATGAGTTGGTAAGAAAATTTAATCTTACAAAACAAAGGAAAGCTCAGATCAAGAGTCTAACTATGTAGTGTTTGGAAGATCCTTAGAATCCTCATTTAATTCAGAAGAAACTTGATGATTTGGGATAAATCACAAGTTTAGGGGAGGATTGTTAGGAATTAAATGTTCTGAAGATTAGTACTCATCAAGATATAACTAACAGTTCTAACTGCTAAGTTAGTACTGCTAGTACAAAGAAGGTACTGCTGGTGCACAAAGAAAAATTCTCTAAATGTCAATACTACTGCTAGTGTTGGAGATTCTTCTGCTACAAGAATACTACTGCCGGAGTAATAGTTTCTACTGCTAGTACATCTGAAGCTAAGATTCAATTTGTTGACTGATCACTTATTTAAGATATTATCTACCGTGTATATTTGACTTTTATACACAAAATATCTTTTTCAAACTTATCCTTTCAACAGTAGTATACACGACAGTTATCCATTCAGCAGTAGCTTCAGATGTACTAGCAGTAGAAACTATTACTCCAGCAGTAGTATTCTTGTAGCAGAAGAATCTCCAACACTAGCAGTAGTATTGACACTTAGTGAATTTTCCTTTGTGCACCAGCAGTACCTTCTTTGTACTAGCAGTACTAACTTAGCAGTTAGAACTGTTAGTTATATCTTGAGGAGTACTAATCTTCAGAACATTTAATTCCCAACAATCCTCCCCTAAACTTGTGATTCATCCCAAATCATCAAGTTTCTTCTGAATTAAATGAGGATTGTGAAGATCTTCCAAACACTACATAGTTAGACTCTTGATCTGAGCTTTCCTTTGTTCCGTAAGATTAAATATCTTTCTTACCAACTCATCTCCCATATGTGAATCACTTTCAGTAATAGCATCATATTGTTTTTTCCCTTGTCTGCTTTTGATATCCTAGGTTTCCTTAAGAAGAATGTACTAGCAGTAACTTGCTTTGTCTCAGCAGTACCTTCACCAAAAGTAGCAGTATCATCATGAGTTGGTAAGAAAGATATTTAATCTTACAGAACAAAGGAAAGCTCAGATCAAGAGTCTAACTATGTAGTGTTTGGAAGATCCTCACAATCCTCATTTAATTCAGAAGAAACTTGATGATTTGGGATAAATCACAAGTTTAGGGGAGGATTGTTGGGAATTAAATGTTCTAAAAATTAGTACTCCTCAAGATATAACTAACAGTTCTAACTACTAAGTTAGTACTGCTAGTACAAAGAAGGTACTGCTGGTGCACAAAGGAAAATTCTCTAAGTGTCAATACTACTGCTAGTGTTGGAGATTCTACTGCTACAAGAATACTACTGCTGGACTAATAGTTTCTACTGCTAGTACATCTGAAGCTACTGCTGAATGGATAACTGTCGTGTATACTACTACTGAAAGGATAGGTATGAAAAAGATATTTTGTGTATAAAAGTCAAATATATACGGTAGATAATATCTTAAATAAGTGATCAGTCAACAAGTTGAACCTTAGCTACTGACACACTTAACAAGCAAGTAGTTGACAAGACTTAACAATATTGTAAAGATCTCCTTTGTTCTATAAAAGGGAGATCTTAGCTTAGATATCGCAAGAGCTTAGAAAATATATATCTGTTGAACAAGTAGTAACACATACAGCAATCAGTCCTAAATCATAGAAAGATAGAGATTCAAGGTTTTGTAACCCTAGTGATAATCAAGATCACTTGTATTATTCTCAATAATATTGAATCGTTTGGTGTTATACATTCTGTGTTCATTATCCAATATACAAAGCATTACTGTTCTAATACACAAGCCAATATTCTTCTAAGTGTGGTTAAGTAGATTCCGCATACTTAATCATATTCACTCAAAGTATCATATACACATTACAAAGGAGTAACATCCTAAGAGTGTATTTACACAATCCTCACAGACCAGATTCTGGAATGGTTGAGGAAAAAGCCATACTACAGAGAGATGTTGGACGCTCAAGCTGATGGTGTTGGAGGAGAAAGCACGTTGGAAACCAAACTTGATGATCTGGGAAATAGGATAACAAATCTTGAAGCTATGTTTGAACATTTCATCAAGCAAAGGAAAGCAAGGAAGGGAAAAGATGGTGCAGGTTCTAGCAAAGTGGGAAGTAGCAGCAAAAAAAATGAATGGGCGATGTTTATTATGGTCTATGTCATGTGTTTCGTTTGATCTGTTTTGTTTGCTTGTCAAGTTGTTTCGATTAATCTGTTTCGTTTTCTTGTCGAGTTGTTTCGTTTGATATGTTTCATTTGCTTTTCAAGTTGTTTCGTTTGAGTTATTTCGTTTGCTTGTCGAGTTGTTTCATTTGAGTTTGTATGAAATGTATGTGGTTGAGAACTCTTGCGTGTTTTAAATAAATGGTTTGCCTTTGTATCTGTTAATTGTGATATTGTTCCTTCAGTTCCATTCTTTATGCATATATAATTTAGTGTTGGAAAATTTTATATTTTGGTTGTGGTTCGGCCCACCAAGAGACGGGTGTATGTCATGTTCGATAACTTCAATAACATCATTTTATTAGACAACAACAATAACACAACAACAATAACAATAACACAACAACAACAAAAAACAACAACAACAACAACAACAACAACAACAACAACAACACAACATACAAAGATTTTCCATGTCACCTAACAGCGGAGTATTGCACCCGACTGACATGCGTGGTCGTGGTCGTCGGGATTCCTTGCCATTTCAAGTCTTGCCTCCAGCATCCTTACTCTTGTCTCTAGCACCTGTTTTTGTGATTCCAGCATGTTTATCCTAAGATCTTTAGCATTACAGTTTGAGCACTCTGTTGGTGCAGATCTAGAACCTTGAGATGTTGAAGCAGAAGAGATTACTTTTAACTGGTCATCAAATTGACTCTTCCACATAAAATATCCACATCCATGATCTTTTTGTCTTGGTTGTTACATAATAAGGAAATTATAAGAGATTACCCCAATTATTTGTATATTTACATAAATAAGAAATGTATGATTGTTCACCTTCGAACGAGGACATGCTTAATATTCCCATCCAAATGTATCTTTTTGATGTGATGTTCTTAGTTTTATATTTCCTGTTCCACAAGAACACATAAAAGGATTATATCGCTGCATCTCATGTTTTGAAATTGGTGTGAAGATAAGAGGTTGTGAGGTTGAGTGGTTTTGAGGATAAGAGTGTATATAATGTGTTTGTGAGGATAGAGAAGATCTGCTAGCTTTCGGTGGGAAGTTTTGGCGCCAATATTTTGGTGGGAAGTGTTGGCGCCAATATTTTGGTGGGAATGTCACAGTAAATAGATAGATAATACTGATGGGGGTAGGGACTGTTTGATGTTGATGTCACAGTAAATAGATAGATAATACTGATGGGGTAAGTTTGTTGAGGGCCCTACACCGTATATGATGGCGTGTATAACCATATCATCTTGGCTCATTCGTTTAACATCTCGTGTATAACCATATCATCTCGACTCATTTGTTTAACATCTCGTGTATAACCATATCATCTCGGCTCATTCGTTTAACATCTCATGTATAATCATATAATCTCGACTCATTCGTTTAACATCTCGTGTATAACCATATCATCTCGGCTCATTCGTTTAACATCTCATGTATAAGCATATCATCTCGACTCATTCGTTTAACATCTCATGTATAACCATATCATCTCGGCTCATTCGTTTAACATCTCATGTATAACCATATCAACTCGGCTCATTCGTTTAACATCTCATGTATAACCATATCATCTCGGCTCATTCGTTTAACATCTCATGTATAACCACTAAAAAAAACAGGCTTTCAGAGACTGAATTTCTAGGGGCTGATGTATCAGTCGCTGATACATAGCATCGGTAACTGAACCATCAGTTACTGATACTTTTAAGGACTGACCTTTTATTGACTGATTGCGGCGACTAAAAATCAGTCCTCGATTCAGTGACCCTATATCTGAGACTAAAGTTCAATTACTAATATGCCTGTACGGGAAAAAAAATTGGAGGAAAATTTGTTAGTGACTAAATAAAGGTGACAATTCAGTCCCTAGTACATGTACATCATATCTAAGACTAAATTTCAGTTACAAATATATTTGCGCAATAAAAAAATTTGGCGGAAAATTTGTTAGTGACTGAATTATAGTCACAGTTCGGTCCCAAATACATGGAGATCATAGCTAAGACTAAGTTTCAGTTACAAATATGTCTACACAATAAAAAGGTTTGGAGGGAAATTTTTTAGTGACTGAATTTCAGTCACAGCTGCGTCCCTATTACATGGACATCATACCTAAGACTAAAATTCAGTTACAAATATGTTTGCGCAAAAAAAAAGTTTGGAGGGAAATTTGTTAGTGACTGAATTTGAATCACAACTCAGTCCCTAATACATGGACATCATAGCTAAGACTAAAATGTATAAAAATAGAATAAAACGGACTAAAACGTTTAAAAACGGACGAAAACGTATAAAAACGGATGAAAACGTTTAAAATCAGGCGAAAACGTATCAAAACGAACGAAAACATAAAAAACGGACAAAAACGTAAAAACGGACAAAAAAGTATAAAAATGGATGTAAACGTAAAAAAAAGGGACTAAAACGGATGAAAACGTATAAAAACGTTAAAATATAACAGACAAAAACTGATGAAAACATAAAAATACGGATGAAATCGTATACAAACGGGCGAAAATGGATGAAAACATATAAAAACGTAAAATAAAGGGACTAAAATGGATGAAAACATATAAAACGTAAAAAAACGGACGAAAACGTAAAAAACTGGACGAAAACGTAAAAAACGGACAAAAACATATAAAAGGGACGAAAATGTATAAAAGCGGACGAAAACTTATAAAAACGGACAAAAACAAATAAAAACTCACAAAAACGGACGAAAATGGATTACCGACATAATATACGGTTCTATATATTGTAATGTACTACACTTGTTTTTATGACCTACATATATTTGTATCGTCGTTAGTAATTGTAAGTTTGTATATAAACCTATTTACGGATTGCTATTTATGTGTAACACTTAGGGGTTCACGAACGAAACCTCGGTTTATACCCCCGTGACGTGGGAACTCGAGCAGAATTCAAGTTTCAGACGTTCATAACATCTTTAGTATTCACCGATGGATTTCATTTTGAGTGTTGACAATTTAAGACGTGTAATCGGGATAATGACATCAATCAGTTGCTTCATCGAGCGCGACATCCCTTTTAAAGAAATGACTATTACGTTCTTACCATATATAATAAGTCGTGGTGCCTATAGCAATCGTCAATCCACTATACTATACACACCACTTCCATTCAAGATAATAACAAGAAAGTTGCATATAGGCATATAGCCAATCAACGCACTCTACTTTACACACCACGTAGACCATCAGATTGCCTTTACGGGTTCTCACAACCCTAAATGTCTCCTTATAAATACTAGACCATTTTCTCGAAATAGTCCGAGCCAATCCCAAGTAACATATCCTGCTTTGGGAACTCCACATTCAAGTCTATTATCCTCTAGGGTAATTAACACAAACCAACTGAGCCGACTCGTGAGCATTACCCCAACTCGTGACTCTTGTTACATTTTGGGGTCTTTAATGAACGTGGGAAACCGAACGGTCGACCAACCCAAAGCCTCAATACATACCATACGTAATTGTTGAGTTTATCCATATTTACTTCCATCTATGTGTATGACTTGATTTTATCCATAGGATAAGCTTTGGATGTTAAGTAATTTTACATTGATATTCATATGTTTAGACGCCTCACGTATGAGTGATTAGGGATACACAAATGTCACTAATCGCATAAACGCTTGTTAGACTATTAGGTTAAAGTATCGAGTTTTTCGAGCTGAATTCAAATATTATCTTATAATTCAATCATAATGGTTTAAAAGACAAGTAATTCCAAATAAATATAGTTTTCCGAACACTTTTTTATAAATGTAGGAATACACTTTGGTACAAATTTATTTGACATAATCTATATCCATATAAATATTAATTTTAACTAGTTCTTATAAACAAAATTATATAAAAAATGTGAGGCTAAATTTTATACCAAAAACATTTATCTCTTCCTTCTCCCTCTCTTATCCTCCCTCTTACAATTTTTCCCCAAAATCAAAATCCCACAACTTTCCCTCTTATTTCTCCATTTTTTGGCTAACTACCCGCCCATCTTCCATTCAACACCAATACCAACTATCGACTCGGCTATTTCCCACCATCTGATCCTGCCCCATCTCAGGCGCACGCCGCCATACCCTGCTGCCATCTTTCATCATCCATCATCTCAGGCACACCATTTTGGATCTAAGGTTTGGATTTTAGTTTTTGAAATCGTATTGGCTTTCAAATCTAGGGTTTTATCTTTATACTTTTTAATTAGTTGTTATGTGTATTTTGATTATTTGCTTTTGGATCTATGGTAAACAGGTTTGATATAATTCATAATTATTAAATTCAATTAATGGCTATTAATAAGCTTCCTTATGATAAAAAGGTATATTTTACGTAGTTCATCTAGTTTATCAACTTGTTTGACCTATGAATATTATCCATACCTGTTAGTGATAATGATAAAGTAAGATACTTGTGTGACCAAGCCTGGTATCCTCAGTTATGAGTAATGATGCTAATTTTGTTCAGTAATTCGTCATTGCCAAAATAGTGAGACATCCCATAGGATAAAGGTGGCAATTAATGGGTCGATTTTATACTAATTAGAAAAATATAGCTAAAAAGGAATGGGTCAAGTGGGTTGAAAGTTCCGTGCAGCGTGTTTATAATGCAAACCTCTTTAATCGTTTTATCCAAAGATCTAGATTATTAGTGTAAGAACATTGTATTCGTAATAATAGTGAAGGTGTCGTTTATTTATTCAAAATTAAAATAAAAAAAAAAAAAAAATTGTCATAGGAGCAAGGAAAAAAGTTTTTGTGGTTAAACATGACCTGACCCGTTTTAACCTGAATCCGTAAAGAACATCTTGCAACCTCTACCATAGTGAATCTGTTAGACACCACAGACTAATTTTATTTTTAATTGATTGCACCCTCAGGCTGATGCTCAGGAACTGATAGTATCTTCATCTGAACATTGGGGGAAGTAGTCTCTACAATATGGTTCAGACAATTCCGTGTCTCTACAATATCCAGGTTGGCCTCTTTTTCTGTGTTGCTAGTAATCATGTATACAACAGTCTTATTATTTCATCGCCGTCTTTACTGGATGTCAACCATAATAGTGCTAGATATAGCTCAAGATCAATTAAACACGTCGCAAAATGGTTCAACTGACTTTGAGAGACTACATCAGTATCAGCAAACGCTCAAGGATGATTCTACAGTTTCAAGTCAACAAAATTTAATTTGGAAAGATGTGCTATCGTATGACGGGGATGCAGCATATGATAGTTCACTAGAAAATTATATGTACCCGTCAGATACAAATGTTAGTCACTCTATCCTGTAATTGACAAATTAATGCTTTAATATTTATGCTTGTTATTTTTACTGTTATCTATTTCCCCTTGATTGATTCTGTTTCATGTTGCGCTTTGAACAGGAAGTGCTTCTATCTCAACAACAAAGCGATCCAGTGGAAGAACTGCAGAAGCACCATTCTGGAGATACTGGTACAAGTTACGACTGTAAGTCTAATGCTCTTTTTGCAATCCAAGGGGTTTCGAATGTTAATCTGACTTTGCAAACCGTGGAAATAAAGGTGGCTAAGTGGGCGGATCGGGTTGGTCTGACCCACAGACACCTTTTTATTCTTTAGGTAGAATAGCAACCATCATGTGTAACTCAGATGGATCTTTGATCCTTTTCATTATAGTAATTTTTTGCCAAAGAAAAGTAGGTAGAATATCAGTCTAATCCGCGAGAAGGTATAATGCTTCTGAATTCTTTGTCATTGACTTTTTTTGCATTTGACCAGCAAGATACATTTGGCCCATTTCCGTTTTAGTTAAATATTTTAGCTAAACCGATTCAGTCCGTTAGAGATAAAGATAACGAAAATGGACCCATTTGTATATAAAAGGGTCCAAATAGCCACCTGAAACAATGCATTCTCTGACAGCTATATTGTATATCCAGCATCCGTATTGCCATCTCAAGAACTTGAAGATTCAACATTTCCTACGTATATCCCTACAAGAAATATGTATCAAAGTGATGCGGACATATAGTCATATACTCAACTCTGTTTGACCAAGGACAGATTGGAACTCCACTCGCTTCAGATTCAAGTTTAACCATTGCACAGGAGCAGAAGTTTAAAATTCATGAGATATCCCCTGAGTGGGTTTATGCGACTGAGCCATCAAAGGTGAGTTCATTAAAGTTAAATAAGAAAATCTTCTGTGAGTTACTTTTTTTATCAGTTATCGTGGCTTGTTGGGTATTCACACATTCGTTGCTGCAGGTGCTCATAGTTGGGACTTTTACATGCGATCCACAAAATACTGAATGGATATGTATGTTTGGTGACACTGAAGTTCCTGTTGAGATTATTCAGGAGGGAGTCATCAGTTGCCATGCTCCACCTCATACGCCTGGAAAAGTTACTATTTGTATTACCTCTGGCAATCGCGAGGCTTGTAGTGAGGTCAGGGAGTTCGAGTATCGTGATAAACCACACATGCATGTGCATAATACTTCAACAGAGAATGAAATAAGTAGGAGCTCCGAGGAATTGCGGTTACTTGTCAAGTTTGTGCAAACGCTATTATCTGATAAAATTAGCCAAAAGGGTAAAAGTAATAAAAATGGTTTTGTGGAAAGCTCAATGGCTAGTGAAGATTCATGGGCTCAAGTCATCGAGGCTCTTACAGACGACAGTCCGGCATCATCTAGAACAACTGATTGGCTTCTGGAAGAACTTTTAAAAGATAAGTTGGAAACGTGGCTTTTATCGAAATTGCAGGATAATAACACCCTTCCTGCCTTGTCCAAAGGAGAGAAAGGGATCATACACATGGTTTCTTAGTACATGTTTGCTCTTGGCTTTAATTTTCTACAAAGTGAATGGATGATGAATGTATAATAACGAGAAGTGCTGTGAACCGCCGCGTTGCGGCGGGGCAACATTAGATAGCAATATACATACACAAAACAGTGCATTAAAAATTAACAGTAGTTTAGTTTTGTATTACAGTCGATAGTAATATACACACCACAGAACTTTATACAATCTTCTCTACATCTATTACAACACAGGTGCTGGCCATTGCTGCAATGCTTGCAGGTGCCTGCAAAACATATATCATCGATTAATAAATTCATTGTACATATGGGTGTAAAACAGATATCATCAATTGTTTTTTGTTGGAGTGTTGATATGTTAAATAACCCCTATATAGTAAATAAACAGTAACTTCTAAATGGTAACATATAATCATTCTCGAATCCACTACAGAACTTTATACATGTTCTTTGACTTTTAATGGGGTAAGAAAAACGCATTTTTAAGAAACGTTGGTTATGCCTTATGAAGCAGCTAGGCAGAGAACCAACTCTTGACAGTCATTATTGTGTAAAGTTTTCTTTATCAGTAATTTAAAGTCTTTGCAATCCCGACATACAGCCACGGGCACGACTTACTCCGGTCATCGTTTTAATTCTACTAAAAAAACTTGAAGTAAGACTAAAAAAGTTTTTTGTATGATAACTTACCTGCACCCTGTGAAGTTCAAGAGTTGACAATACTGTTAACATCTTTGCAGTTGTCGACATCCACCCACGAAAACCTGCAAAGTCATATTTTAACAGAAAAAGCATGTAAATTTGAGGTGGCAAATTGATCGGGCTGACAGGTCGAGTAACCAACCAAACAGGTGACTTTTGTATGGATCGAGCCAAGTTTGAATCACTATCAATTCCAAACCAAAACAACAGATGTAAAAGAGGATTTGACACTTTCAAAATCAATATAAAGTGAAAGAACAAAAGGAAATTTGCATACACGAATAGGTGGCCATCAATTTCAAAACAATTTTAAAGTCCTTCATGACCATAAAGAGGCAACTTTCTTTCCTCTATATTGTAGTCAATTTCTATATTTCAGTTAGTTAAACTTTAAGGCTCATACGACACGTTTGAGAAATAAATTTGCATACACGAATAACTGGCACTGTTTAGATCTTCTACATTGTGACTCCACACTTTGTCATCAGAAGCAGACATTAAATACATTCCAACCACAATTGAAACAAAACTTTAGGGAAACAAAGTAGAAGGGAATATTAGACAAACCTTCACTGCTCATGTACTGTCAACTTCAATGCCTACAACATGCAAATTCAGCCTCTTTGAATTAGGGATCCGTCCTGCGACCAAGAAAGGAATAATGTAAGAAATGACAACGTATAGCTTCCAATTCATCCCACATTTATATATAATTAGTAGTTTAATTCCATTACAAATTAGAGTTTGAAGTAAAAGAAATCTCTTTGACCATTACCTCATTGAATTCCAAAAATATTCCTAACTTTTATTACTGCAAGTAAATGTTGATTATGTAAACAGAAAATAAAAATACCAATACAAAATAGTATAGAGGCAAACTGGGCAGGTCGAAAATGTCGTGTAACAGGTCAAAATGGACTTTTGTACGGCCGGAAAGGCCAACACCCTATCTCAATATTTATATTAACCTTTTTTTTTATTTATTTCTTTGTTAAAAATTATTATAGAACATATTTTCTAATAAATCAAGAATCTAGTTTTTTGGCAAAACAATTCAGCAGGTCGTATGTAAAAAACACATTTGAGCGAATTTCAACATGTACACAAACCACCAGACCCGTTTCATTATTAGCTAACTATTTGAATTTTACACAGACCTACAAAAGACAAAGCTTGACCATAGTTTTACCTTAACTGCTTCATCAGCAGCCTTGCAGGCCACCACAGTAGCCTCAACATCACCGGTGGGAGGCAATTATTGCTCACCTGTTCAAACTTTCCGCTGAGGATATCATCACGGGTCTTCTCACCAATCTCATAATAGGTAAGACAAAAAGAAAAGAAATTGTACGCTGGTAACCGTTAGCTTCCATAGGGGCGCAACCCGCAAAGACAAATCTTCCACCTGAACGTATCAGATGTAAACACATGAGCATAACATCGAATAAAGAAAAAAGTAATATATTCAACAAAAAGTTTTATGTGGGCGTGTACGTGTTTGATTTTTATTGTAATGAATCTTAATTAGACAAAACTCATATAACTTACCGGCTGAAGAGTGTGTGATGTTAGAATCTGGACCTCAACGTCCTTGAGAATGGGCTCACCCTTCTTGTTTCTCTTTACCATGTCCTCGGCATTACCGTCATCGGCAGTCACAACTTATATCCCACCCACTTGCTCTACTGCATCAAGGATCATCTATCACCATACCAAAACTAACAGTCAGACAATCATTTTCTCCAACAGAAAATAAAAATACCAATACAAAATAATATAGAGGCAAACTGGGCGGGTCGAAAATGTCGTGTAACAGGTCAAAATGGACTTTTGTACGGGCCGAAAGGCCAACACCCTATCTCAATATTTATATAACTTTTTTTTTTAAATGTCTTTGTTAAAAATTATTATAGAACATATTTTCTATTAAATCAAGAATCTAGTTTTTTGGCAAAACAATTCAGCAGGTCGTATGTAAAAAACACATTGACCGAATTTCAACATGTACACAAACCACCAGACCCATTTCATTATTAGCTAACTATATGAATTTTACACATAGACCTACAAAAGACAAAGGTTGACCAAATCAAAAAAACTTTGAATACCATATAGTTTTACCTTAACAGCTTCATCAGCAGCCTTGCAGGCCACGACAGTAGCCTGAACATCACCGGCGTGCCCAACCATGTCACCGTTTGGTATGTTCACACGTACCTATAAGTACATATAAAATATTAGTTTTTAATAAAAAAAATTAAATAGACACCTTCATACATTTAGGAGGCAATTATTGCTCACCTGTTCAAACTTTCCGCTGAGGATAGCATCACGGGTCTTGTCACCAATCTCCAAAGCTTTCATCTTTGGTTGGACGTTCAAGGTAATACCACTATCACTTGGAATTTCCACATATTTATGAGTATATATACAGTTCATGCCATTTGGTCTTCTCTGTACCTGTCAGCATTATTTCTTTAGTCTTCTTTCCTTTGTTTTGTTAACCAAGACGATAAATTCCTGGAAATTATCAACAAAAAAAATAAAATAAGCAAGCGTACATAACTGACACACCCATAAATAATGCAAAAGCATGTGGCGTACTTTGCCTGTATAAGCTCTGCACCAGTTGCCTTCCAAAAATGAAGTTGAAGAAATTCATATTGAATCGGAGACATGTAAAAGACTGTAGGAGAGTGAACATATGTGTTTATATATTACCTTTTGAATAGCTTCAAAAATAGGTAGAAAGACATCAGTATCGTAGTTGCACAACTTGTTCTGAAAAATTGATGCCAATCTTTCGAAACCCATTCCGGTATCCACGTGTTTGGCAAGGAGAGGTTTCAAAGAGCCATTGGCTTCCCTGTTAAACTGCGGAATAGAAACAAATAAATGCACAATCACCCATCAGAGTTGCCCTAAAGAAAAGATAAAAACTTGAGGTTCGTCTTTAATGAAGCTCAGCATAACCTTTTCATATGAAAGCGCACGACATATCTGATGGCCCTACAAAAGAGGCAATAACAACAGTCAACGGTAACAGAAACCAACAACCAACTGCAACATGAAAGAAAAATGGAATCTTTACAGAAAGTATAAACGAAAACCCTGTTCGAGTAAGCTTTACCTTGACAACAATGACATGTGTCGCAGAAAAAAATGTTCTCGTGTTGATCGTTGAAACATAAACAATTAGGCTCAGATTAGTAATGCGGACCGGGTCATAGAAACATCTGAATTTCAACGTGGCTGCATATAGACACGGTTCCAATCCGGTAACTTTATTTGTGTCACAAACAAAAAGAAATATGGACATGAGATATGCCACTTACAATGGGATCACGTGCATTATCTTGTATGTAATTGTTCCAATTTACAACTAATATTGTGAGGAGTCACCATCTGAAAATGAGGAAAATAAAAATATATATTCAGTAATTTAATTACTTGAGAAATTAATAACTCTTTTATACCTCGAATATTATTAGTAAATAAAATATTAAAGATTGCGAAAACTGTCCGTTCAATATACACATTTACCTGGCATGTAATTCAGCTCTGCCATTATACCTTTTTTAAATCAACAACACAATCAGTGAATATCCTTGAGCAAGGATGTATTCATGTGAACCCAATGGATTTACCCATAGTTAGAAATGACACATTCAGTTACATGACAGTTTAGTCAAATCATTATTTACCTTAGGTGAGTACTGCACCACCAATGTTTTGTCTTATAACCTAAATGATAAAAAGACTGCACAATCTGCACAATCTGCAACATTAAAGAAAGCTAACCTGAAAGAATCAAACTTCTATTTTATAAGCAATATCGCAAAGTACCCTTTAATTGGGCGAAAATATCAGAATATGAACATCTTCAGCTTCCTTTGCTGCGATCTCCTTTAGAAATGAGATGTACTCGAGTTATTTATGCATTTCTTCTGGAGTTCCTGTACGGATACAAAAAAACCGAGAACAAATGAATTAATATAAAAGGGAAAAGGACACAATAATCAATAAATGTAATTGCAAGACATTATCCAAAATGTAAGAAATAAGTAATCGAATGACCTTGTGGTATTGGGCGCGTGTCTATTATCCTCGTGTGAACCCAAAAAATTTGCTTCCACCTGTCCGCTCACGCCTAAAATGTTAACAACTATCAATCAATTAGTAGCAAGTATTTCAAAACCTAGATACTGTTTAAAAGGAAAAAAAAATCAATATCGATGTTGCATTAATTCTAGGAAGGACTGAAATTACTGGTTCGCTTGCCTGTAACTCTGTAAGTGATGGTTGTGTGCGATTGCTATAACCTCGCAAAGCACCGCATACATTTTGCGATGGCCTTTTCACACCTTCCAAATTACGAAAACGTGAAATAGTGAAAATAGGTGACATACGGTCTAGTAGAAGCAAAGCGTACCTGATTATCCTTTGTTGGCAGTTTCTCAATTCTGTCACCACGTTCTGTCTGCAAGCTGCTGTTGATAGCCTGCAAAAACTACACGCACCACGTAATTCAAAATGGAGAAGTTAAACAATCTGAGTATAGAATTAAAAAAAGGAAAAAAAATGTTACTTTCCTGTACATAAAACCTCATGACTGACATGTATTTTTATTTGATTACTGATCCCATGACATCGTTGCTGCCAAAATATGAATCCCGAGTTTTACGTTCCTGAAAAATTACCATAGTTCATTAAAGCAACACCAAAAAGGAAAAAGATAAAAGATACTAAACTCTAAACTTTTTAAACGCACGAACCTTTAATCCGCGAAGCAACAGTATGAAATCAGATACGACACTATGGATCAAAGGCAGAAAGAAAACCTATTCCATAAGTCACAACACAAATCAAACAGAAAAATTATAAAAAGCTATCAAAAAATAAACAATTGGTCCCTCAATACTTTTATCAAACACCTTGGCAGTACTAATTCCACTTAATTCGTTCAACAAAATATTATAGCTCATTTTGTTGACTAACTGATCTTATACAGTAAACATAAGCCTAAATTTCATATCCGATAAACATAAGACTAATTCGAAACCTTCAAAGATCTTCAAAAAAAACCACAGTTCTTTTAAACATGGCTAGGTAGTATTAACCATGGGCCAAATACCCTTGAGGTATAGCACTAACCACGCATCCAGTAAAATCAAACACCTTCGGTCCACCCTTCCAACCTGCAACGATATCCAAAAATATTTGTATGAATACACGACCGTTAATTAACCCCCTACCGCTGCAAATCAAAAACCCAAAGCATTACCTTTTATTTGATTATTCTCACTGCTTCTGGAAGAGTGGAAAGTGGAAGTAGGGATGAAGTCGGATCATCCTCTTTTGGTTTTCCTTTCACATCCCTCGATCATCATCAGCAGCAGAGATGCGTGTAGCGGTGGTTAGGTATGTGTGGGTGTGGGTGTGGGTGTGGGTGTGTGTGGAAAACTCTGGAAGAATAAGATAACCGGAAAATGTTAATGAGGTAGGTACGCTTTATCATTTGTTAGCCATCGTAAAAAGGCTAAAAGAAGCGAGCGAAGAAACGAAAGTGGAAAACCTGGAGCCCACAGCCCAAAAGAGAGCCCAACACTGCTACAACAACTGTAGCAAAACTTGACGCTCCATTATATATAGAGTAATTTCACTAGTTTCTTGTTCTAAATCTTTATTGTATGGTTTTACTGCAGGTCGGTTTTATGCATTTGAGAAAGCTCATAGGTTGGATCCCACTTCTAGTGGACATGGTGTTCGTTAATTCAAAACTGCCCTCCTTCAACGTCTAGAAAGGGCAAGTACTCTTTAAATATTCAAAACTACATTTCTATTTTATACTGATAACATTTATTGCTATCTTGTTTGATAAACCGTTGATTAACTATTTCCGTAGATTATGGAAACACATGAAAAAGTTGCACAAAAGACGGAGATATACCTTCCGTACAACATACTTCCTCTTGATCCTGACAGTGCCAATCAGGCCATTATGAGATACCCTGAGGTGCGTTTGGCACTTCTTTCTGATCTTATTCTATGTACATTTTCTATTATTTACAAGCTACTGTTGTTGCTCTTTGTAACACGAGGGGTCTTCCATGGCCCAGGGAAAGGGAATCTAAGGAAAAGAACGACGAAGACATTCTCGATTTGCTTCAAGCTATGTTTGGGTTTCAGGTAAAATATGTGTAACATAATTGTTACCATAGTGTAGCAGCTTATTTAGTTCCATGAAGCTGACACAAAAAGTGTGGAATGATAAGTATTTCTTGAATATGAAGTGGAGTTTTGTTTTGAGCACCACGATCTTTAATTGAACCTTTCATTTGCAGAAAGATAATGTGGCAAATCAATGGGAACACTTGATTTTGTTGCTCGCAAATGTTCATATTCGTCAGATTCCAAAACCTGATCAGCAGCCCAAGGTTAGTCACTTAGTCAGAATAATTCTCCTCTGAGTTAAATCTCTATGACATAATGTTTTACTGATTCTTCAATTCGCGCCTTTCAACTTTCCTGATCTTGAACTAGTCAGTGTATACACAACTTTTAGTTCACAAGAAAAAACTGTGTTACCACATGACATAGAGGCAATACTAAAATGTGCACTTAGTTAGCGGTTGCAACACGATACTCTGTTTTTGGAATTCCTATGTAGGCAATGCTCAAAGGAATTCACTACCCGTATGTTAATTAGCTTTGTTTCTTTCTTGATTGCATGGTGGGCAGTATTGTTACTAAGTCATTTTAGGAGTCTGAAAATTAGTATTGTTACTAAGTTGATATATTTGCTTGGTTTTTATTTATTTAGTAGAACCACTAGCTTGGTCTTAATACATGTTTGCTCTTGGCTTTAATTTTCTGCTGGTTTTATTAATAAGATATTGTTACAGACATATACGGAGACCTAAACGTCGCCTAGCCCGGTAGAAGTTTATTATAAGTTGCATTATAAAGAGAAGTGCTTGTGGCCGAAAGAAGACAATACAATCAGCATGGGAGGTGGGTGTTGGGCTAGTGATGAGGAAAAATATTATTGGATGAAAGAAGCAGCTGAATCATCTCAACAAGCTGACTCAACACCTAAACAAAACTCGACTGAGATTAATGAATTGAGAGCAAAGGTTAGTGAACTTGAACCGTATAAACGTACTTATGAGAAATTGGCAAAATCTTGAACAAAAAATTTCCAGACTTCGAGAGCACAATAGACTCACCAAATACTACTGAAGGTGATGGTAACGGTTATGGTAACGATGATCCATTCACCGATAGTGATATATAGGACGTTCAAATTTATTTCTATTGAATTTGGTTTTATTTTTAAACATATTGAATTGTAAACTCTTGTTATTTGGATTGGTGATTATTATGCTTTAAAGAAATATTGTTATTATTATTGTTTATGGTTTGGAGTTTTATATACCATTGTAAGGGGTCATGTATCTATTGTGAATGAGGAATGAATTAAATTGTATTTGCCACTAACTTTCAGTTTATAATAGAAATATAATGGAACGACGCCATCATATTGGAGACTGATTTGAATGTTATTTTGTATCGATTAACATATATTTTGAAACTAATTTTCAGTCACTAGAAAAACAAATTAAGGACTAATTCATCTGTTTTTTGTGACTAACAATTAGTCTTTAAAGCCTTTCATCGGAGACTAATCAGTTTTTAAATCCTATTATTAGAGACTGATTTGGTACGAAAATCTACAAAACAACGAAACGTATTAGGGACTATAAACAATGTTTATGGACTAATTTTCAGTCCCTAAATCCATGTGTTAGTAACTGATCTAACATAGTATTGGCGACTGACTTTTCAGTCGCCGATAATATGCATTGGGGACTGAAATAACGTGATACCAACCCATAGAAATAAGGACTGACTTTTTTATTTTGGAGACTGATCTCTGGTCCTTATTGGTTCGATACAACAAGGACTGAATTTCAGTTGATAACGTCACTTTTCGTAACTAAGCTTCTATCACTGATTAGTGACTAGCAAAATCAGTCCTTGATAGACCATCCGTAACTGATCATGGTGTATCGGAGACTGATTTTTCAGTCTCTGAAAGCCTTTTTTTTGTAGTGAACCATATCATCTCGGCTCATTCGTTTAGCATCTCGTGTATAACCATATCATCTCGGCTCATTCGTTTAGCATCTCGTGTATAACCATATCATCTCGACTCATTCGTTTAACATCTCTTGTATAACCATATCATCTCGACTCATTCGTTTAACATCTCGTGTATAATCATATCATCTCGACTCATTCGTTTAACATCTCATGTATAACCATATAATCTCGACACATTCATTTAACATCTCGTGTATAACCATATCATCTCGACTCATTCATTTAACATCTCGTGTATAACCATATCATCTCGACTCATTCGTTTAACATCTCGTGTATAACCATATCATCTCGACTCATTCGTTTAACATCTCGTGTATAACCATATCATCTCGACTCATTCGTTTAAAATAATTTAAAAATAATTTTAAATGATTTAAATTAAGTATAAATGATTTAACTTAGTTAAAAATTATGTAGATAATTTTAAAAAGTTTTAAATTAATTAAAGATGATTTAAAAAATATTTTAATTAAATTTAACGGATTTAAAAGTGATTTAACTTAAATAAAATGAATTAAAAGGTATTTTTTTTTTTTTAAATACCTTTTGGCGCGGACATGTCCCTGCTAAAAGATTTCACGAATTTTTTATAATTCCCTCATCACATTTACTTTATCCCGCCAAACTTTTTTGGCTATCGATAAAAACTTTTAGCGGGGACATGTCCCCGCCAAAAAACTGGCTAAAAGACAAATTATCTTTTAGCGGGGACATGTCCCCGCCAAATGTAATCGCTAAAAAGAGACCTCAATTATTAACAGATCTGAACACTTAGAAAAAAAGAAAAAAAAAAAAAAACTCACACTCGCTTTCTTCTTCCTCTCGTTTAACAGATCTAGCACCTCCACTACACCACAGCACCACCACTACACCACCAATATTCACCACCACTACACCACCACTACTTCACCGCACCACTATCTCCATCACCGCAACCCACACTCGCACCACTATGCACGTTTAGCATCTCTTTCTCCCCTCTCATTTTTTAATTCTTTCCTCAAACCCTCTCTTTGTTTGATTCTTTCTCTTCTCTTCTAATTTCTTACTCTCGAAAGTGGTACCATGCCGAGGTTAATTTTTTATTTTTGTTAATTGTTTCCAATTTTTGTTAATTTGTGTTAATTTTATTGTTTGTTAATTGTTTTGTGTTTATTGTTTTTAGTTTTTGATTTTTTATTAATTTTTTTGATAATTTTTTTTGGTACAGTTGCTGCTGAGAATTGAAGCCGAGACCCGAAGCCGAGACCACAACGTACCTGCTCTCAGGACCCTACAACTGAGGTATTTTTTTTGTGTTTATTTTTGTAGCGGGGACATGTCGCCGCCAAAAGTTTATAGTCATTAATTTGTGTTTATATTTTTTTTAGCTCCTTGTTGAGATCGAGACCGCCTGTTGACACCGAGACCACAACCTTGACAGCCTTAACCACCGCCTTGACAGCCTTGACCACAGCCGGCCTTGACAAAAGTATGTTTTTTTTTTATCCAATTTGAACCACAGCCGTTAAGTAGCTTTTGTAGTAATTTAGGAAAGTGTAGTTTGCGGTATTGAGTTTAGTGCGAGCACATATGACATGATAAAGAGTTTACTGCGAGCATATATGGTTTTGAGATAAACACATTAGGTCTAGCTTTTGTAGTAATTTAGCCGTTAATAGTCCTTGTATTCCCTTTTTCCTTATAAAGATAAACACACTTTAGTTAGTACTAAATAAATAAGTGATAAACGTATAAGGCTATAATAAGTGATAAACGTATTCCCTTTTTCCTTTTAACTGATGACACGTAGTTTTGCTTATATCAAATGGTTTTCAAAAATCAAATAAGCCCTGAAAAACAAGCTAATTAGCAGCCTTAGCTTTCTCAAGCATTTCATCAAGATCAACTTGAAGCTTATTATCCCATTTGACTGATTGATTAGAAAAAACAGCACCTAATCCCATCCCCAATAAATAGGTTTCGGCAGTGGCCGAAAGGGTGTGTTTGGTTAACAGCAGCCCATAAGGGCCGCTTGGTTTATGCTGTCTAAACAGCAACCCACAAAGGGATGTTTGGGTTTGCTTATTTTCTGCACCAAAGGGTTGTTTGGATTGTTTATTTTTCAGCCCCGAAAGGGTGCGTTTGGTTAACAACAGCCTCCAAGGGGCGTTTGGTTTATGCTGTCCAAACAGCAGCCCACAAAGGGGTGTTTGGGTTTGCTTATTTTCTGCACCAATGGGGTGATTGGGTTTGCTTATTGTGTTTTCATTTGGTATACGTTTGATAATGTATTTGGTATTCATTTGTGAATATATGAAAATAATTGTGCGAATATGTTAATGTGCTTATAATTTTTTTTTTCTAATTGTGTTAGACTATTGTAAATGATTTTAGGACTTTAGTGATTAATTTTGTAAAGTCCCCGTCCGAAGTTAATCATCCCATAGAAAACCCATCCGAAATTAATTTATTAGAAATTAATTTCGGAAAGTCCCCTGTGTTGGGACTGTTTTTTGAATGTTTTGTCTCATTTAGGATATGAATGCGTATAATTGATTTACTATTTGCGAAAATTTCTATAGTGTTTCCCTTTTACTCCTACGAATATGTCTTTAATGCACACATTTAGGGAGTTGAGGGGAAATGCTGCCGAAATTTTCCCAAATAGTAAATTCAGTTATACGCATTCATATATGAGACGAAACATTCAAAGAGTCGGTTAGTATTGCCTTCCATAGTTGGATTAGGTGAATAAAACGCACAACTCGTAATTCCACCTTTATGTGTTTACATGTAGATTTTTGTGAACATGTTTAATTCTATATAATTATTTGTTGCATCATTAAAACGCAGTTATGCCAATTGATAAGAGTTGGGTCTCATTATCTCGTGCTAGCATCGAATTTTTAAAAGGTCTTAAAGCTTTTTGCGAGTATTGCAAGTCTTTTGTGAATATTGATGGGAATGTAAAATGTCCATGTGCTTGTTGTTATAACGTGTTGGATAAAGCACGAAGATTTGTAGGATCGAGTACTTCGAGCTTGATTGAGCTTGGTATAAACAAGAACCTCTGCAATACAAGTGTTTATGCGGAAACTAAACAGCAAGTATTATAAAGAAGAAAACTCTAAAAGAACAATGATCCTCTATGGATCAAACTATTGAACTAAGAATCGTTTATTGAATATTAAAAGATGTTCAAGGCGTACATAAACTCATAGATGGGTTTATCTTTTATACTAACAAGATCACCTAACCCTAACCCGTTCTACAAGAAAACGTGTAAAGAGATTAACATCAATCTCTTCTAAAAATAAATCATAACAAACATTCTAAATATACGGATAACAAATAATACTATCCGCAGCAACAATACTATCGGCAGGAACAAGATAACACTGTCGGCAGCAATGAGCTTTCAGCAGGAACCAAAGCTATCGGCAGGAACCAACTTTACACTATCGGCAGCAACAATGAACTCTTATTTCCCAGAGATCCTAACAATCCTCCCCTAATCTTGAGGTTGACTAGGTTAACCTGCAAGATTCCCTTGTGATAAAGCTTTCATAAACTCAGGCTTGAGGACTGCGACTTAGCAGCAACAATAAGAAGTAACCAGCAACAACTTCAATAACTTCAAGATTCCAACTTCTATAGCATCCAGCAGCAACTTCAATAGAGCAGCAGGAACATGAAATCTTCTTCAAAATAGATGTACTGGTCACCATAACATTACTTGAACTTGGCTGCTACTAATGACAAAATGTACATCAAATCTCTTTAAGTTTCATACTATTCTCATCACATCCAGGTGTGTTAACTCCTGTGAGAGGTGAATCATTGAAAATTAATGGATTTGATGTCTCTTTACCAATAGCCATCACTACTGGAGTAGCCAATGTTTAGGTGTGTTAGACCATGGTACATTGATAACCATCTGATTTATTAGCAAATCAGCGACGATAAAACGGATTTGACTTGTCTTTACCTGTAGCCGTTTGCTCAGGACTAGTCAATTCTTTGGTTTCAACTGAACCTTGGTGAATTGAATACCAAATATGGATACCAAATGTCTTTACCACAAACCATACTTTTGTGGACTAGCCAATCCTTTGGATCCCATAAGGGTTACATCCATGGTGAATTGAGAACCATTTTCAACTCTCAGAAATGAATCATGGGTGAGTTGAAGTACCCTATAGCTTTGAGCAAGCTATTACAGCTATCAACGGATTTGATAATCACACCAGAGCCGTACCCTCATGGTGAGTCAACTCTTTCTTGTCTGCAAGACATGGTGAGTTGAGCACCATTTATTGTGCAGGTGTAAACACCAACACTGTACCTGCAAGGTGTTGCTCAAAACCACTTATTAGCACACAAAATATACAAAGATTTTTTTTTTTTTTTTTTTTTTTTTTTTTTTTTTTTTTTTTTTAAACTAAGAAACACAAACAAAAACACACCAAAAGAAAAATAAGAAAAGAAAATAAGAAAGAAAGATAGAAACTTTACAACAACAACAAGAATAATCCTCCCCTTAAGCTGCAATCCTCCCCTTAAGCTCTGTAGCTAGGGATTGACCATCCCAATATGAACCACCAAATACTTAAACCTTGGTCCATCAAAAGCCTTAGTAAGCAAATCAGCCACATTATCATCTGTGTGAATCTTTTCCACCTGAATAAGATGCTTCTCATAAGCATCTCTTATGAAATGGTGTCGAATTTCAATATGCTTTGTCCTTTGATGATAAACAGGATTCTTAACAATACACATAGTACTTTGATTATCAATAAAGATCTTAGTGTTCATGAAGTTGAATCCATAATCCAACAGCTGATTTTGCATCCAAAGAACCTGTCCACAGCAACTAGCAGCAGCAACATATTCTGCCTCAGTAGAAGATGTAGCCACTATAGTCTGCTTCTTGCACTGCCAAGAAACTAACCTTCTACCCAGAAACTGACAACCTCCAGTTGTAGACTTCCTATCAAAGTTAGCCCCAGCATAATCATTGTCACTATAGGCTTCTAACACAAAAGGAGAGTCTTTGGGATACCAAAGTCCCAATTTTGGCTGTCCTTTCAAATACTTAAAGATTCTCTTGACTGCATTAAGGTTAGAAGTCAATGGTGTAACCTGATGTCTAGCACATGCACCAACAGCAAACATGATATCAGGTCGTGAAGCTGTTAAATACATGAGGGAGCCAATCATGGATCGATATAAATGAACATTAACAGCAGCATCAGGTTCATTATTGGACTTAGGCTTTGGAGGTTCAAACGGAGTTACAGCAATCTTCCCATTCTCCATATCAAACTTTTTAAGCATGTCATAAACATACTTCTCCTGAGAAATAAAGATCCCATCTGATGTCTGCTTAACCTGAAGACCCAAGAAGAAAGTCATTTCACCCATAGCACTCATTTCAAATTCACTCTTCATCAATTCTTCAAATTCCCTGCACCAAGCTTCATTAGTGGAGCCAAAGATGATATCATCTACATATACTTGTACCAGAATGATATCTTTGAAGTCCTTTCTGATAAAAAGAGTTTTATCAATAGCCCCTCTTCTGTACCCATGTTTTAGCAAGAAGGCTGATAATCGTGCATACCAAGCCCTTGGTGCTTGATGAAGACCATAAAGTGCTTTAACCACTTTGTAAACCAAATTAGGATTCTGAGGATCTACAAATCCCTGTGGTTGAGTAACATAAACCTCTTCCTCAATCCTTCCATACAAAAATGCACTCTTCACATCCATTTGATAGACAACAAATCCCATAAATGAAGCAAAAGCCAAAAACAACCGAATGGCTTCAACTCTTGCCACAGGTGCAAACACCTCATCATAATCAATCCCCTCCTCTTGTCTATGACCTTGAGCAACCAGTCTAGCTTTATTTCGAACCACAATTCCCCTAGCATCTCTTTTATTCTTTAGAATCCATTTAGTTCCAATAGCATGTTTGCCAGCAGGCAAAGGTACCAACATCCATACTTTCTGATTCTGGAACTGCTGCATCTCTTCTTGCATAGCCTCAACCCAATCATCATTAGCAAGTGCCTGAGCTATGCTAGTTGGTTCAACTTGAGATAAGAAACAAGCATACAGACAATGTAAGTAATCAGTATGATTGCTCCTTAATTGATCCTGTATATAACTGAGAAAAGCAGATTCTCCAAATTTAGATGGATGCATTTTACTCCTTGTTTGAACAGGGGAATTAAGATCTCCAAGAATCAAAGACTGAGGATGAACTGTATTGATCCTCTTGGTAGCAATGGGATTAACATCAATGGAGGATGCCTGATTAGTAATTGAAGGGTTGAAGTCATCATCATATGAGGAAGAAGTGAAAATGCCAGATCTGGACTGATGATGAGGATCATTAAGCTTATCTCTTGAAGAGACCGAATTTCCAAGATCAGAAGGGATTGGAAATCTTTCAGGGGAGTTATCAATTCCCAACTTGTCAACAGATGGAGAAGACACAGGAACATCAGCAGAAACATTAGAAGGATCGGCAGGAACCGATCCACTATCAGCTGGAACAGCATCAGCAGGAACAGGAATACTACTAGATGTATTGAGTTCCCTTCGAACTTCAGCTTCAGCCTTTCTCAGGATCTCCTCTGTCTCTTTAGAAAATCCAGAACCAAACATCTCAGCAGCTCTTTTGGCATTAAACTCTTGTCTTTGAAGCCTAGCAAGATCTTCTGCAAAACTAGAATCACTTCCAGCCATATCAGAAGAATCTTTGACCTTTGAACCTGAAATGTTGTTAGAGGGAAAAGAAGGAACAACTATAGGTCGTTCATCACTCTCTGCATCAGAATCATCATCTGAGGTACCTGCATTGTTAGTTTGAGAAACATTTGTACCACCAGACAGATTTGATTTGAATCTAGTATACCCTAAGGTGTCAGATAGATAATCCAGATCAAAGTACCACTCTGGACCAGCACCCTGCAAATTAGGTTTATCTTCAAGATATCTTAAGTTGAGAGTCTCTTCTATTCTCTTAGAGGACAGATTATAAACCCTATAGGCTTTACCATGAGCAGAATATCCAACAATAAACCCTTCATCAGCCTTTCCATCAAACTTGCCTAGATAATCACTAGTGTTCAAAATAGTGACCTGACATCCAAAAGGCTTAAGGTAACTAATGTTTGGAACCTTCCCAGACAAAAGTTCATAAGGTGTTTTATTATGAGGACTAGTAATAGATACCCTATTCAACACATAACAAGCAGTGCAAACTGCTTCAGTCCAAAACATAGTGGGCATCTTAGATTCAGCTAACATAGTCCTAGCTGCTTCTATCAAGGTCCTATTTTTTCTTTCTGCAACCCCATTTTGTTGTGGAGTTCTAGCATTACTATAGTCCCTTTTTATCCCCTTAGACCTACAGAGTTCAATAAGATTAAAATTCTTAAACTCTGTGCCATTATCACACCTTATAGACTTAACCTTTTTATTTAGCTGATTTTCTATTAAAGCAATAAAATCCCTAAGTACTGGATAAGTTTCATCTTTAGTACTCAAAAAGAAAGTCCAAGAAAACCTGCTAAAATCATCTGTAATCACCAGGCAATAATTCTTATGGTCAATACTTCTGATAGAAGTAGGACCAAAAAGATCCATATGAAGAAGCTGCAAAGGCTCAGAGATGGTGCTCACAGCAGTTATGGCCTTGTATGAAGCTTTGTGCTGCTTTCCTTTGTTGCAGGCAACACAATTGTGCTCATTAGAGAAGATCTTCAAAGGAAGCCCTTTCACCAGACCATTCTTAGCCAGCTTGTTAATGGTCTTGAAATTTACATGTGCCATTCTTCTGTGCCATTTATTGGATTCATCCACAGAAGCTTTTGCAACCAGACAAGCAAGTGACCCCTCAGGCTGAACATCACTAAGATTGAAGCTATAAAGATTGTAAGTCCTAGGAACTTTAAGTTCAACCTGACTTTCATCAGGCAACTTGAAGTCTTTGGACAACACAAAGCACTCATTCTCAGTGAATAGAACACTGTTCTTCTTGTCACAGATTTGAGAGACAGAGAACAAATTGAAGTCTTGGAGTTCCTTCACATACAGCACATCTTCAAAGTCTAGCTTGGCAGTCTTGATAGTTCCTTTCCCTGAGATCATTCCATCTCCTCCTCCAAATGTCACAGTACCTCCATTCAAAGGAATAAAATCATGTAACCTTTCCAAATTCCCTGTCATACTCCTGGAACATCCACTGTCAACAATTCCAACATCTTTGCTTCTAAAAGGAAAATCCTGAGATAAAGAATACATATACAACATTAGATACAAGAGAGACTCAAGCCATTGCTGACTTGAGCCTGCCTAGTGGATCAATAAGAATTAAACCCTGGAGATTGATAAGATCCACCATTGATCTTGGATCCCATTTTCATATGTTGGTTATTGATTTTCCAAGACCAACCTGCTGAGGACTTAACAGCAGTGTTCCATCTTGCCCCTCCCTTGTGCATTGTGTCAAAATAAACAGGTCTCAAAGCATTTTGATAGTAAGTACTAGAAGGTCTGAAAGATCTAACATTATTGTTTTTCCAACCAGCAGGATTGCTCCTGTCGGCAGGAACAGGATAAGCAGCAGGAATAGGCTTATCGGCAGGAATGAACTTTTCAGCAGCAACAGGCTTACCAGCAGAAACTGGTTTGCCATAAGCAACTGAAGTTTTCCTAGGTGCTTGAGGAATATAAGGGGGAATATCATTTACATTTTTCCATACAGACCTATTTTTACAAGCATGTAATCCCATCTGTTTTTCATAGTAGTCACAGTCTTTAATAAGATGATCATAACTACGACACACAAAGCAAGATTTCTTTCTAGGGGACTTTTTCTTAACAATAACATTCTCATTGCAAACAAAATTATTCAAACCAACACATGAAACAGAATTATCCTTAACAGAAACAAAACCACAACCAAAATTGTTTGAAACAAAACCACAACTAGAAACTTTATTGTTCTTAAAATTATCAAAAGAAACATCTTCAAATGCAGCTTTCTTTGATTGAGAGTCATCAGTAGCTGCTTCTGAGGAGAGGTCTTCTGACTTTATTGATGCTGACTTGTCACTTGATCCACATGTGGCATAGTCATCAGTCTTGATTTCTGAAGATTTGTCACTGTAAGAACAAGAGACAAATTCATTAGAGTCACAATCAAGATTAGGCAATTCATTTGCCTTTTTGCCATAGCACATTTGTGAATCATCAAAGTCAACAAAAGGATCAGCAGGTTTAAATGTTCCAGTTATGGGTGGAGGAACATCATTCATTCCTCCCTCCTTTACATACTTAACAGGTTTTCTATAATCTACAGGTTCCGGATTAAAAACACTATACTCATTAGGGTCATAATACTGATTTGTCCCTATTAGGTTACCGAATCCTAAACCTCTTTTAGTTTTAGTAGACATAGAACTATCAATAAGCATGTTAAGATTTTTGGATGAGTCTTTCCACTTAGCAAATCTAGCCAATGAGTTATCTAGCTTAGACTGAAGTTCCTGATTTTGCAATTCTACCTTAGCTTTTTCTCTTTCAGAATGTTTTAAACTCATTAGTGGCATTTTTTAAATCTCTTTCCAAAACCTTTACTTTTACTTCATATGCAGACAGTTGTTGTTGATACCAGACCTTTTGTTGTTCTAATGTCTTAACAGCCTTTTTATGAGCCTTAAGTTGAATAAGGTTATCCTTATTTTCACTTTCAATATCATCAAATTCCTGTTTTAATTTAGCATATATAGATTTACAACCAAACGGACAGTTTTGTACCTGAGATGGATGACCCATCATTCCAAACTGACCAGCCACTTGTTTCTTTTCACCATATCCAGCTACCATCCCAAAGACTTTATCTGATCCACTCCCAGCAGCCTTCTCATGATGCTCCCAGTCCACCATCGAATCCAAAGATACCAAAGCCTTGGGGTCGTCTGACTCCAACTCTTGAATTCTGAAAGCAGAATACCGTGCTTTATCATCCACCTTCTTGTCTGGGCATTCCCTGGCAAAATGTCCTGTTAGAGAACATTTATAGCACCTCACCTTCCTTCTGTCAAACCTAGCAGGCTCTTGTCCATCAAAATTGACCCTTCTTCCTGCCTTCTTTTCAAACCTATCCAACTTCAACGATATCATAGCCACCTGCCATCTTAAGTCCATCTCTTCCAGATCCAATTCATCAACCTGCTTAAAATCATCATACACAATCTTCTGCTGTGGTGTACTTTCAGCAACAAAAGAGTGAAGCACATCCACTACAAGATTATCAGATCTGGGCTGAGTTTTTGGTGTAGGAGATGAGTAGGAGATTGATGATGTTGATGGTGTTGGACTGTTTCCATATAATGCTTTGCTAGGACCAGAGTTACTAACAAAAGCAGTGTGGGTTGGAGTATGAGGTGAATAGGTAGAATACCCTTTGATATCAAGTTCAAGGGTTTTCAATTTGTTGTACAGATCATCAAAGCTCATAAAATCCAGTCCTCCTTTGGCCTTGAGGGTTATGGAAACCTGCGACCAGGATGGTGGCAAGGCCCTCAGGAACTTCGTATTACAATCTTCATCGTCCGGCCTAGCTTTCAACTGGTTAAGTTGGCTCAAGATCTTGTGGAATCTGTCATAGCCTTTGTGAATTCCCTCAGCCTCAGAAATCTTAAATTCTTGAAACTCTTGCTTGAGCATAGACTTTCGCATCTTCCTGGATTCATCATTCCCTCCAAATCTGGTCTTTACAGCATGCCAGATCTTTCTAGCATCATCCAAGTGATGAAAATCACTCATATGATCCTCTGGAATAGCTTGAAGTAGAAGAGTTCTTGCCTTTGTTTCCCTTTGAACAGCAAGGTGTTCCTCTGCTGTAACAGGTGGCTCTATATAAATATTGCCATCATCATCCCTTCCAATATTCTTCTTGCTATTTCCCTTAAGAATCACATTCCACAGATTGTAATCAGTGTTTGTGATCCAATACTCCATTCTCATAGCCCAGACTTCATACTCATCTTTCTTCAGATACGGGAATTTAGCATTGTTGGTGGACATGGTGGTGACGATTTGTGTTTGGACTTGAGTGGTTTCTGGTTTGGGTTGTTGATCTTCCGGGTTAATGACATTGGTTTCAGGGTTATCGTCTGCCATTGAGAGAGGGTTAAGAGATATGAGATCGACCTTTTTCTTCTTTATCAGAGATCCTTACCAGGCTCTGATACCACTTGTAGGATCGAGTACTTCGAGCTTGATTGAGCTTGGTATAAACAAGAACCTCTGCAATACAAGTGTTTATGCGGAAACTAAACAGCAAGTATTATAAAGAAGAAAACTCTAAAAGAACAATGATCCTCTATGGATCAAACTATTGAACTAAGAATCGTTTATTGAATATTAAAAGATGTTCAAGGCGTACATAAACTCATAGATGGGTTTTATCTTTTATACTAACAAGATCACCTAACCCTAACCCGTTCTACAAGAAAACGTGTAAAGAGATTAACATCAATCTCTTCTAAAAATAAATCATAACAAACATTCTAAATATACGGATAACAAATAATACTATCCGCAGCAACAATACTATCGGCAGGAACAAGATAACACTGTCGGCAGCAATGAGCTTTCAGCAGGAACCAAAGCTATCAGCAGGAACCAACTTTACACTATCGGCAGCAACAATGAACTCTTATTTCCCAGAGATCCTAACGTGTTGGATAAAGCACAAAGATTTGTTTGATCACATACACACAAATGGTTGGGACCAAAGTTATACGAAATGGTATAATCATGGTGAACCGGATGCCCAGACAGTAGTACCCAACACAAATCATCCTGGGATGAGTGACATGGCTGAGTTCCTTTATGATATTTGTCCGAATAACGAACAAAATGAGCCAACTCAAGGAAATATTGGCGAGAAAAGTAACGAGCCAACTCAAGCAACGACACTTCCTCAACGTAACGAGTTTGAAGAGTTACTTGCCACTGCCAACGACCCACTATACCTGGGCTGTAATTGGATGTCTTCACTGGACTTTATGGCAAAGTTTACGAACATCAAGGCCAAAGGTAAAATGAGTGACACCACATTTAACGAAACCCTAAAATTTCTCCAGGAATGTTTCCCGCCCGTTGTAGGATACAAAATCCCATCGTCATACTATGAAATAAAGAAGACATATAAAACAATCGGGTTAGGATACGAATCCATACATGCTTGTGTAAATGATTGTTTTTTATATCAGGGGGTGGGTAACGAAGATTTGCAGAATTGTCCCGTCTGCGATGCTAGTAGATGGAAAGACAAGAACACACTGGGGAAGAAAGTTCCTAACAAGGTGTTGCGTTACTTTCCTATCATTCCTAGACTACAACGTTTGAACAAGTCTAAACACACTGCAAAACATATGACTTGGCATGCTTCTGGGCAGTCTACGGAGAACGGTAAGATGCAACACCTGGTTGATGGTCAAGCATGGAAGAAATTTGACCTCAAGTATAAGAAAGAATTTGCTTATGAAAAAAGAAACGTCCGATTAGGGTTGGATGCTGATGGTTTCAATCCATACGGCAACCTTAGTCAGTCTTACAACATGTGGCCGATCATATTAACAACATACAATACGCCTCCCTGGTTATGTATGAGAGAGACTTCTCTTATGTTGACGTTGTTAATTCCGGGCCCTAAATCACCCGGGAAGGACATAGATATTTACTTGAGGCCTTTGATTGAAGACCTAAAGACTTTATGGAAAGATGGAGTCATGACTACGGATGCTGTTACAGGCACTGAATTCTGTATGAAAGCAGCGCTTTTATGGACTATCAATGACTTTCCCGCTCGAAGTAGTTTGTCTGAGTGGAGTGGGCAAGGTTACAAGGCATGTCCGACCTGTAATGTAGACACTCTAGCTATTCGCATGGTAAGCAAAAACGCTTATGTTGGTCATAGAAGATTCTTAAAAGCAACCAATAAATGGCGGAAGAACAAAAGGGCATTCTATACTCCGGTCGATGATAGACCACCTCCTAGAAAATTTACCAGTGATGATGTAACACCCCCAAAAATGTGGCATTGCGGAAGCATTCGGGTCCTGGGGTGCTACGAAATCAATATACAGCGCAGAGTGATATAGTACAATACCATACTTTAAATTTAAAGAAACAGTACAATAATACAACATTGTTTTAGCCAACAACGGCATTTGAAACATAATAGTTTGTTTCCAAAAGATAACATTTTTATTTCATCACACCAGACATGATAGATGAAGACTCCTTAATGCAAATGTCTTCATAAAATACACTTACTGACGATCACCTGAAATGCATGAGAAAACGGGTCAACTATGAAAATAGTTGGTGAGTATACAGGTTTTATTAAGAAGAAGTCCACGGTTTTTGAGAAAAAGTCCATCTGGTAGAGACCGTGTCAAACCACTCAGTTACAAGTCCTGCCCATACAAGACTTGTAACCTATGGTTTCACAACCATCATAGTCAAACACACATGTTCATTTAGTTCACATTAAAGGACAAGGTATATAATAATGTATGCGGCAAAGCCCCTAAAATAAGTAATATGCATTCCGTAGACAGGGGAAAGAGAGGCTGGCCGACCTCTAATAGCGCTATCCATACTACCTACTGCTCCGCACAAGGGAGCCGTACGAACGGTACGTCTAAATTGGAGTGCGAACGGCAAACCAATCGGGGACTAACAATGCGAATGTACGAACGGTACATCATACCAACTATTATATACTAATTAAGTCAAGCCTGCTCCGTAGACATGGGAGACTAAAATTTAAAGTGCGTACGGCACGTCAACAGTTCAAAACAAGTCATGAGCTCAAACAATATTTTAAGATTCAAAGTCAATGTTTCAAGGAGTTCAGATAAAAATATATGTCATAAGTTCAAATAAAATTTAAGTCATGCATTCCACCCCAAACAATAAGACGGTAAAAAGGGGTTCTGAATACTCACCTCGGCATAAAGCAGTCAGGTATAATAGTTCAGATAAAGTTCAGCACCAACACGCGACCTAGATTAGTAAGGTTGTTTTAGTTCACAGACTAAGTTTAAGACTTAAATTCAAAGGTTTTAGTGAGTTTATGTTATTGTTGCTGGTGTGGCAGCATTTAAGTTTAAAATTATTTTCTAAATCATTTGAAGGTATTGGCTCTTGGAAGTGCTTAAGTGTATGACAACAAAATATCACGGACGAATAAGACTATGGGTTGACACTAACCGAAGAATGATTACAAATGACACTAGACGTTGTCGAGATATGGAACGTTATTGTTAAAAATAGTCGTTACAAAAATATATAAATAGTTATATATGTTTTGAAATGTGCGAAAATCATGCGTAAGTGATGACCTCCGTTCGAATAATTCGTGATTCGAAGACTAGCGCAACACGGTTGTTTACAAAATACTTTGTTTGTCCCGTTTTAATTAAAATATAATAAGTAGTGTTACAAAATATACGTTAAAGAAAAATCCGTTTTATAATCTCATAAAGCTTTAGTAGGTTTTCATACAATCATTTCGTGTGTGACAAGTTAATTGTCGATATAGATCATGTTTAATATTTACGAGTTTAGTAAATTGAAGTGTGTCGTGAAGTCGTGTTGAGAGAGAGTAAGACGAGTGAGTCGGGAGCGAACTATTTGTTACTCACTATGTATTATTATTATTATACACACATTTTTTTTTTTGTTAATAGAAGTGATGTGTGACACAGAATCCAAAAGCATCCCTAAATTGCTAAATGGGCTTCGGCCCACAACAAAAACTTCAGTCCATGGTAAAAAAAAAACGCTTAACATATCTATGTGAACAAAACTCGGCCCATTCTCAAAATTCCAACTTTCAGTAACCATTTTCAACCAAAATTTGTAAACAACTTTGACCAGATTTCAAATTATTAGTTGGGTTGTATTATAACCGTTTGTGTGAGAAATGAGGAGGAAAACTCGACACTTAAATTTGACCGAAACGTGTCCTCGTTACGAGGGCTTTCGAGACTCTCTTGGCCGAGCAACACAACACAATTCGAGCACCCTAACACACAAAACACAAACGACATACACAACCACGACTTGAGTACAACACTGTCAAGACTTAAACATTAGTGCAAAAACAAACATGACCCGCATACGCACACTAACTAAATCCGAGCATAAGCCAAAACCAAACTCAAACCATAGCGTAGTCGACACTTAGTTTACAAAAAGTTTGCCCAAGAAGGAGTCTCTACTGGATGGCATCCAGTGACTAACCAACCTATCACAATCCGAACAACAAAAATCCGAACACAAAACCACGCTTAACACAAACGAGTCCGAATACAAGTCTCACTCGAAAACTTAGCACATTGGTTTTTACTCACTTAGCCTCACACTAGTTTTTATTATCTCATTAACTGCTTATGTAATTGACAAAGGTAATAAAATAAAAATACACATCCCAATCGAGCCAATACTAATTTGATTTTTAGTTTCTCGGTTCTTGGTTTTTAATCTTTGCCACACCATAACAGTAATAACACAACAAAAAAAAAATCAATTTATTCCACAATAATAGCTTCGACAGAACATGAGATCAATCAACAAGAATAACAACAATCAAGAACATAACAAAGTGCAAAGAAATCAAGATCCTTACAACTGTAGGAGATCGATTTGACGGAAAAACAATGGAAGACTCGACTCTGATTTCCCAGCAAACCCACACACCAAGCGAATCGATTCTCGAGAGCTCCAATACTTGTGAAAACTATTATAGTTGTTAGATTTGGGAGTGTGTGGATCATACTGGGTACCGAGCATCAATAAAAAAGAAAAGATAAGGAAAGCCTTTGACATGCTTTAGGGCATGGGGGAATGGGACTAGCCACATCAAGCCAACATCACCATCATTCTTTTGTCCGTTTCGTTGACTTCTGGGAAGGTGCAGTACGAGAGTGATTTGAAATCTTGGGGTGAAGAGAAAGTATTATAGACTTTCAGCCTAGAGATGGTGATGGGAGATGGCGTAGTCTGAATTTTTGCCTTAAAGGAGATGGGTTGGTTTTTGAGGTGGGAAAGAAGATGTCGACATAAGCAGGAAGATGGAAAGAAAAAATAAATGGGCGGCATAGGTGTAAGTAGGGAAGGGTTTATTACTATTATTAGTATTTTTAGTGTATTAACTGTACCCCGTGTCCCGTTGTGTCATAATATAAACACGACATTTGGTCTCGATAAGATGCCCGAAATATATTTTCAGTAACGCTTTTATAAATGTTAGATAAAAATAAAATCATTAACTCAGATTAATAATCATTCGTTTTAAGTGTGTTAATATTGTCATGTCGGTACACGTGTGGTGTCGTTTCTCAGGAAAAATGAGATAACCTCTCATCAGTAAATGTCAGAAAATATTAAATTTGTATTATTTGTCAAAAACAAATAGATGAACGATTAAAATAATAGCCTGAAAAATTACGGGTGATGACATCCTGACTCAACTTGGGAGATTGCCTATACGTATCCCGGGGAAACATCCAAGTTTTGGGGGTGCGAAGAAAAAATGTGATCCTGATCGCGAATTGAATTGGACCAAAGTATCTTATTAGGAATTAAATGTTTCTGACTTAGTACTGCTGGAAGAATACACTAACAGTACAAACTGCTAGTGTATAACTAAAGACTGCTGGAGAATAACTAACAGTACAAACTATCAAGTTAGTACTGCTAGTATATAAGTGAAGGTACTGCTGCATGAAAAGATTCTAGAAGGATGTGTCAAGGATAAGTATGGTACAGATTGTATGTATATCAGAATTAGTTAGAATTATACGGGCAGATACTTATCTTGTAAAGGACTCTTTATGTCTATAAAAGGAGGTCCTAGGTTAGATGTTTATGTACGTGTCATATAAGTTTTTGTTAAGATTCAAGGTCTTTGTAACCCTAGTGATATTGAGATCACTCGTATTATTTGCTAATAATATTGAATCGTTTGAAGTTAATCACTGTGTTCATTATTCATACTGTGTTACTATTACATCAAACAAAACCTTCTAAGTATTGTTAAGTAGATTCCGTATACTTAACAATATAACCTCAAAGTATCCTAAACACATTATAAAGGAGTTACATCCTTAGTGTTTGATCCTCTCAAGTGGTATCAGATACAGGCTGATACTTTGATTTAGAAGAACTCTTTTTGAAGATAATGGACATGGAAACTACACAGACTAACATGGCTGCTAAGTTGCCTATGCTGAAGCAAAACGACTTTGAGATGTGGAGGCTTCGAATTGAACAATACTTACAAGTGCAGGACTATGCACTTTGGGAGATCATTGAAGAAGGAAACTTTTTTAAGCCCTCAACATCTGTAACAACAGTCAATGGTGAAGAAAAGACTGTTGTGAATACCTCTCCAGTGACTGCAAAAGAGAAGCTGCAAAAGAAAAATGATGTCAAGGCTAGGAGCTTGCTAATGATGACAATTCCCAATGATCAGCTCCTAAACTTCAGCAAGTACAAGGATGCAAAATCCTTGTTTGAGGCAATCACTACTAGATATGGTGGTAATGAAGCTACTAAGAAGACCCAAAAGACTCTGTTGAAGCAGAACTTTGAAAACTTTAGTGCAACCAGTAATGAGTATTTAGATCACATGTTTAACAGGTTGCAAAAGATTGTCAGCCAACTGGCTGTGCTTGGAGTTGACATACCTCAGGAAGATCTGAACTCCAATTTCTTGAGGAGTCTACCTGCAGAATGGGCTATGCATGTGGTGGTTTGGAAGAATAAACCATATATTGATACCATGAGCCTCAATGATCTATACAACAATGTCAAGATTGTTGAACAAGATGTGAAGAAAGCTGGAGGTGCTAGTTCAAGCACTGGGAACATGGCTTTTGTATCATCTCCTAGTAATTCAAGTCCAGATGAAGTGAAAGTAGCTGTAGGAGTTAGTACTGCTAACCCTAGTGTTAGTACTGCTAGCTCATCAAGTAGTACTATTGGTATCCTGAATGATACTACCTATTGTGCATTCCTGACCAGCCAGAATGATGGGTCAATGCTAACACATGAAGATCTCTAGGATATTAATGATGATGACTTGGAAGAGATGGATCTCAAGTGGCAGATTTCACTTTGTAGCATGAGGGCTAAGAAATTCTATCAAAGAACTGGCAAGAAGATCAACATCAGTAGTAATGATACTGCTGGTTTTGACAAATCTAAAGTGGAATGCTATAACTGTCACAAGTTAGGGTATTTTTCAAGAGAGTGTAGAAGACCCAAGTAATAGGATAGAAAGAACAGGGGGTATGGAAGCAAGCCCAAGGCAGTGGAAGAGCCTGAGACATCTTCAAAGGCTATGGTGGCTATTGATGGTCTAGACTGTGACTGGAGTTTCATGGCAGATGAAGAGGAAGCACCTGCTGAGATGGCACTTATGGCCTTATCTGACTCAGAGGTACTATCAGCTAAAAGTTATTCTAAAACATGTACTACTCTTAAAGAATATGAAACTTTAAAGAAACACTATGATGAGCAGAGGATTGAATTAAACCAAACAAATTATAATTTGTCTAATCACAAAAGAGGTTTAGCAGTCCTAGAAGAACAAATTGTGCATTATAAGAACAATGAGTCTGTTTTTACTGAGGATATAGCTGTTCTTAAGAGAGACTTGACTCTTAAAAATGCTGAGATTAGTTTGCTTAAAGCCGAGTTAGATAAAATCATAAAGGCAAAAGAAAACATTCAATTAACTGTAGACACTTTGGAGTATTTATCAAAAGGTGTTAATAAAATTATAGAGTGTCAAATGGTTAATAAGGCTAAGTCTGGGTTGGGGTATAAAACATGTCCACCTCCTCACAGAGGAGTGCCTACACCACCAGGAATTGACTTAGAGCATACAGGTTTGACTGAGTTTCAACAACCTAAGTTAGAATATGGTTGTAAACCTAAAGAAAATTCAACTGCTAATAACCCTGTAGAAGCTAATGAACCTTTTGAAAGTGCAAGTAACACCTCTCTTACTGAGAACAAGGTGTCAATTGATAGGAACACAGATGCTCCCATCATTGAGGATTGTGACTCTGATGATGAAGATCAAGTTGTTGCTAAACCTGATGTGGTGAAGTTAGAAGGAACCAATGTTCCTAAGGTGGTTAGTCATGAAACTGTTAAGCCTAAAACAAATGTAAAACCAGTTAGGTACTGTGAGATGTATAGGTCCACAAGCAAGCCAAGAGGTAACCAGAGGAACTGGAATAACCTCAAGTCTCAACAACTAGGTGATGACTTTGTCATGTATAAAAAGGCTTGTTTTACTTGTGGTAGCTTTGACCACCTAGAGGCTTTTTGTCATAACCATCATGGGAGAAAGATGGTTACTGGGAACAATAGGGTTCTTAGGAACACAAGTCATAGGGTGAACTCAAACAGGTCTCAAACTCACCCTAATTCTAACAGAATGACTCCCAGGGCACTTTTATTGAAGTCTGGCCTCAAACCAATTAGTACTGCTCGACCAGCAGTTAGTACTGCCAGACCATTTAAAATTGTTTACCCTAGACCAGCAGTTTCAAGTGCAAAACCAAATTTCAAACATGCACAACAAACTGTTAAAAGGCCTTTTCACAAGAAAGCAGTGGTTCAAAACAAATTTTGGAAACCAAAGGTTCAAACTGCCAGGCCAGCAGTTCATACTGCTAGACCAGCAATTAGTACTGGTGAGCCTAAAAACACTGCTAGGGATAAAAGGGCAAATGCTGTTAAGGCCTCAGTATGTTGGGTATGGAGACCAATCAAACCCAATGGTGCATCAATTGTATTAATGAGATTTGACTATATTGATGCACGAGGCAAACCCAAGTCAGTGATGGCTTGGGTACCCCAAGGAAACTAATTTCCTTATTTTATGTGCAGGGACATTCACAGGATGATGAGGAAGATCAAGGTTATGTAGACAGTGGATGTTCCAGGAGCATGACAGGCAACATGTCCTATCTTTCAGACTTTCAACCAATGGATGGAGGGTATGTTACCTTTGGGGGAGGAATAGGAGGAAGAATTACTAGTAAAGGCACATTGAAAACTGGTAAATTAGACTTTGAAGATGTGTACTTTGTGCAAGAGCTTAAGTATAACCTGTTCAGTATCTCACAAATGTGTGACAAAAAGAACAAGGTTCTTTTTACTGACACTGAATGTCTTGTGCTTTCTCCAGACTTTAAGCTGCCTGATGAAAGTCAGGTGTTACTTAAAGTTTCAAGAAAGGGCAACATGTGCAGTGTAGATATGAAGAAGATTGTTCCTAAAGAGGCTCTTACTTGTCTTGTTGCAAAAGCCACATTGGATGAGTCCATGTTATGGCATAGAAGACTTGGTCATATAAATTTTAAAACCATAAATAAAATTGTTAAAGATGATTTGGTGAGAGGCTTAACTCAAAAACGTTTTGAAAATGACCAGACTTGTGTTTCCTGTGTAATACCTGAAATTTTGAGAGTGTGTAAAAAGACCAAAATGCCCCTGAAATCTTAAAAATGAATTAAATCACTTATAAAGCTTCAAATTAATTCCTAACTTCTGGAAATGAACTACATATGACATGAAATATTTTTAAGACAAAATTTTAATATTTTTTCATGTCCCAAAATTATAATAAAACTGAAAATATTAATTTTGGTATTTATTTTATATTTATAAAATTAATTAAGAGGATAAATATCAAATTTAAATAGGAAATAATTACCAAATCAAATTCCTAATATTTTTGCCTAATCTAAACCGAATTATTTTGATTCCATACCCTCTCCAAGGTCGGTTAACAAGTATTATATAATTAAAATCCATTTGTTTTATTTTTTATAAACCGATTATCCTAAATAAACCCTAAAGTCGACAACCATAATTCCACCCTTCCTTCCTGCGACTTCCTGGGCAAGGTTTAGTAATTTTTTGGTGCTCATCAAAGATTAAAGAAGCTAAGAAAAATAGGAATTGGATTGTAGAAGCTTGGTTTGTTCGCTAGTCTTTTTCTTCTTGTTCGAAAAATCCATCCGAGAGGTAAATTTTTACCACAGCTCATTCGAATTTTCTAAAAACATTCTGGTATTTTTTGGACTTATTTACATCATATATAATCTTTATAAAATAGTAGAAATGAACCATGCATGCTTATGAGGTCGTAATAATTTATAAGAGCTAAAACGTACATAAATTCCAAAATATTATTATACGATTTTTTTGGAGTGTGACCATAATTTTTACATGTTCAATGATGATTATGTAAGCCTAGAAAAGTAGCTACTTGATTTTTGGAAGCTTAAATTTTGTGTTCTTGAATTTAGTTTATTATCGGATTTATGAGAAAAATAGAGAAAATTAAGAAAAACCCTAAAAATGAATTAGGGTTAGGGTTTTAGTGTGGGATCTGATTAATAAATGCAGTATAATGATTACCTAATGATTGTTTGATGATTGGGAAAGCTAGGGTTTAGTTTTGGTAATTTTTAAGTAAATCCGATTAGGTATTAAATTAGAAGGGTGTGTTTTGCCAACTTTGAAACTTGTGGGGTATTTTTATAATGTTAATTAGATCAGTGGAAATGTATAAAAAAAAATATAACATGAGGGTCTTAAGTGTAAAATATGCAAGAAAGATTTTATTGGATAAATATAGGGTACGAATTATAAGTTTTATAAAATTCAAGGGACTAAATCTGTAAATTATGGAATCTGAGGGTATGATTCGTACAACATGCAAAAGTTAGGGTATATTCTATAATTTTGTATAATAAGGTGCTTGAGGTGTAAATATAAACATGATAAGGGTTAAATTGTGAATTATGTAATTATAGGGTTTATTTTGTAAGTTAGATAACTAAAGGATATAAATTGTAAATTTGTGAAACTTAAGTGTTAAAAGTGTAATTCTGAATAACTTATGTATTTAAATGAGTAATTTGTAATAATTGCATTTTAAACCTTTAACTTTGGTATAATTACAATTAGAACCTTAAAATATGGAAGGTTGTTATATTTAACCTTAAATTATTATAACTTGATAAAATGTACTCTATGTCCACAATATGCTTAATTATGACTTAACCTAAGTTAAAATACTTAAATCTTTCTAATTATGAAAACTTACTAAATAAGAAAACTTTCTAAAAATGGAAACTTGCTAAATATGGAAACCTGTTAAAAAGAGAAAGTTACTTAAAATGGAAAGGCAAGCTAAAATGAGTAATCAAGAACCTATTGTAATTCTCTTCTACTCCTTTAGGTGCGAAGAAGGAGAGGTCTTGATCCGTTTCTGTGCTTTCTATTTTCTTGTTTGTGTTTGCATTCGTAATAAGGTACAAATATTCTGCCCTTCTTGTTAAGGTGCCTTCGTTTCTTTTGATTTGATTCGTATTAGGGTTTCATATGCCATTGCTATGTTCCCTTTGTTGTGAACCTTTGATATGAACCCTTTGCCATGAACCTTTGATATTTGGACCTTGACTTTGATTTGATTACTTAGACTATTTGAACCTTTGCTATAATTTGGACCTTTGACCCTTCAGTTTGATATCCGAGCCAAATTTGTTTCCTAGCCATGAAGGTAACATGGTCTTGTCATTGATGCACCTCTGACATGACTCTAGTGTGTTTGAGTGATGTTACACACCGTCCCCATTTGCTACTACATGCGCGCTTTATTATTTATATTGGCCAGGATTATTTGTTTGGGGGGCGTATGGATGCATCCTAGATTTGTTTTGTTTCGAAGGATATATCATGATTATTATTTTATTTGATTTGGTGATTGATGTTGTGTGCATACACGTGTTTCACATATTTGAGAGGTCGCACCTCTATGGTTACTATGATATTTGATTTGATTTGTTTTGGGCTCGTGGTGGATTACTGTCCTACAGTTTACCTTTACCTTTCTTTACATTTCATTTACCTTATTCTTATACCTTTACTCTTAACAACATTTGCAACATGCACATTTCATTATCCTTTATTACTGCTTTGTTTCCATTATATCTGTTCACTGAGCTTTTTAAGCTCAGCCGCATTTCTTTTCTTGCGGCTGGTTTTAGTTGGAAGCTGGGTTGTGAGTGGAGAGTATTTTGGACTTAGAAGACTACACTTTGATAGCTAATTTGGACTAGAGCTGATTAGAAGAGACTTACATTTTAGACTTAGAATTTGTTGTAGTTTCCATTTGTATCCCTTGTAATGCGGATTTTCCATTATAAACTTTTGAAATTTTATTGTATTATTTATGTCATATGCTTGTGTTTGTTCTGATATGCCACCATTGTTGTGACACCTTTGCCCTTGTCGGGTTGGGGTGTTACAATTTATGGTATCAGATCCAGGTTGCGACTTATAATACATTTACCCTTGACCTGTGAAGTTTGGACCATTAAGTTTCCACTGTAGGCGCTTATAAGACAACCTTTGAGAAGTTGCTTTAGGATCTCCCGATAGTTATGACCGGTGAGGAATGGGTAGACTAGGACATCTATGTGGGTATTATTGCTTCCGTATCACTCTGGTTTGTGCCTCTGCCTTTAGCTATGCCTTATAAGAACATTTTTTATGAGGTTAGAAAATTTTGCAACTTAAGGTTAGTAACCAAGTAAGATTAGAACACCTCGGGAACTGCATGGATACCTTACACCATTTAAGTTCCACTTTCTAATTATGATCTCCAATACTACTTACTCTACATAGTCAATTACTACTCCTATGAGGACTCTGGTAGTTAACCACGGATATAGGAAATTTTTTATTCCCTCCCCTTTGAATAATTAACCTTGTCTGCCAACCATTTCCTTTGGAAGGATATGATGTAAATACAACTCACTTTTGACAGTTATACTATGTTCGTATTACCATTGATTCACACCCTACCTGCCACCTATGCTAAAAAGCTAAACAAAAATTCCAACACCTTGAACTGTTCGCTTATCTATCTCAACACTATAATGAAACCATGTACTCATAACCCGAAGCTATCATTGGATTGTAAAGATTGAGGCATGAGAAACAAGATTATTCCGTTCGTGAAAATTCCTTGGAGGAATCTCCCAAAGCGTAAAGCTACCTGGGAGACCGAGGAATCGATGCGAACAAGTTATCCACATTTCGTATTTTGATCTGGTATGTCCTTGTTTTGTTTTCCATGCTTTTTCCTTCCTGCTTCTTTGCAAATTTCGGGGAAAAAAATTTTCATTTAGAGGGGAAGAAGTTGTAATACCTGAAATTTAGAGAGTGTGTAAAAAGACCAAAATGCCCCTGAAATCTTAAAAATGAATTAAATCACTTATAAAGCTCCAAATTAATTCCTAACTTCTGGAAACGAACTACATATGACATGAAATATTTTTAAGACAAAATTTTAATATTTTTGCATGTCCCAAAATTATAATAAAACTGAAAATATTAATTTTGGTATTTATTTTATATTTATAAAATTAATTAAAAGGATAAATATTAAATTTAAATAGGAAATAATTACCAAATCAAATTCCTAATATTTTTGCCTAATCTAAACCGAATTATTTTGAGTCCATACCCTCTCCAAGGTCAGTTAACAAGTATTATATAATTAAAATCCAATTGTTTTATTTTTTATAAACCGATTATCCTAAATAAACCCTAAAGTCGACAACCATAATTCCACCCTTCCTTCCTGCGACTTCCTGGGCAAGGTTTAGTAATTTTATGGTGTTCATCAAAGATTAAAGAAGCTAAGAAAAATAGGAATTGGATTGTAGAAGCTTGGTTTGTTCAATAGTCTTTTTCTTCTTGTTCGAAAAATCCATCCGAGAGGTAAATTTTTACCATAGCCATTCGAATTTTCTAAAAACATTTGGTATTTTTTTAGACTTATTTACATCATATATAATCTTTCTAAAATAGTATAAACAAAACCATGCATGCTTATGAGGTCGTAATAATTTGTAAGAACTAAAACGTACATAAATTCCAAAATATTATTATATGATTTTTTTGGAGTGTGACCATAATTTTTACATGTTCAATGATGATTATATAAGCCTAGAAAAATAGCTACTTGATTTGTGGAAGCTTAAATTTTGTGTTCTTGAATTTAGTTTATTATCGGATTTATGAGAAAAATAGAGAAAATTAAGAAAAATCCTAAAAATGAATTAGGGTTAGGGTTTTAGTGTGGAATCTGATTAATAAATGTAGTATAATGATTACCTAATGATTTCTTGATGATTGGGAAAGCTAGGGTTTAGTTTTGGTAATTTTTAAGTTAATCCGATTAGGTATTAAATTAGAAGGGTGTGTTTTGCCAACTTTGAAACTTGTGGGGTATTTTTATAATGTTAATTAGATCAGTGGCAATGTATAAAAAAATATAACATGAGGGTCTTAAGTGTAAAATATGCAAGAAAGGATTTATTGGATAAATATAGGGTACGAATTATAAGTTTTATAAAATTCAAGGGACTAAATCTGTAAATTATGGAATCTGAGGGTATGATTCGTACAACATGCAAAAGTTAGGGTATATTCTGTAATTTTGTATAATAAGGTGCTTGAGGTGTAAATATAAACATGATAAGGGTTAAATTGTGAATTATGTAATTATAGGGTTTATTTTGTAAGTTAGATAACTAAAGGGTATAAATTGTAAATTTGTGAAACTTAAGTGTTAAAAGTGTAATTCTGAATAACTTATGTATTTAAATGAGTAATTTGTAATAATTGCATTTTAAACCTTTAACTTTGGTATAATTACAATTAGAACCCTAAAATATGGAAGGTTGTTATATTTAACCTTAATCTATTATAACTTGATAAAATGTACTCTATGTCCATAATATGCTTAATTATGACTTAACCTAAGTTAAAATACTTAAATCTTTCTAATTATGAAAACTTACTAAATAAGGAAACTTTCTAAAAATGGAAACTTGCTAAATATGGAAACCTGTTAAAAAGAGAAAGTTACTTAAAATGGAAAGGCAAGCTAAAATGAGTAATCAAGAACCAATTGTAATTCTCTTCTACTCTTTAGGTGCGAAGAAGGAGAGGTCTTGATCCGTTTCTGTGCTTTCTATTTTCTTGTTCGTGTTTGCATTCGTAATAAGGTACAGATATTCTGCCCTTCTTGTTACGGTGCCTTCGTTTCTTTTGATTTGATTCGTATTAGGGTTTCCTATGCCATTGCTATGTTCCCTTTGTTGTGAACCTTTGATATGAACCCTTTGCCATGAACCTTTGATATTTGGACCTTGACTTTGATTTGATGACTTAGACTATTTGAACCTTTGCTATAATTTGGACCTTTGACCCTTCAGTTTGATACCCGAGCCAAATTTGTTTCCTAGCCATGAAGGTAACATGGCCTTGTCATTGATGCACCTCTGACATGACTCTAGTGTGTTTGAGTGATGTAACACACCGTCCCCATTTGCTACTACATGCGCGCTTTATTATTTTTATTGGCCAGGATTATTTGTTTGGGGGGCGTATGGATGCATCCTAGATTTGTTTTGTTTCGAAGGATATATCATGATTATTATTTGATTTGATTTGGTGATTGATGTTGTGTGCATACACGTCCTTCACATATTTGAGAGGTCACACCTCTATGGTTACTATGATATTTGATTTGATTTGTTTTGGGCTCGTGGTGGATTACTGTCCTACAGTTTACCTTTACCTTTCTTTATATTTCATTTACCTTATTCTTATACCTTTACTCTTAACAACATTTGCTACATTCACATTTCATTATCCTTTATTACTGCTTTGTTTCTGTTATATCTGTTCACTGAGCTTTTTAAGCTCAGCCGCATTTCTTTTCCTGCGGTAGGTTTTAGTTGGAAGCTGGGTTGTGAGTGGAGAGTATTTTGACTTAGAAGACTACACTTTGATAGCTAATTTGGACTAGAGCTGATTAGAAGAGACTTACATTTTAGACTTAGAATTTGTTGTAGTTTCCATTTGTATCCCTTGTAATGCGGATTTTCCATTATAACCTTTTGAAATTTTATTGTATTATTTATGTCATATGCTTGTGTTTGTTCTGATATGCCACCATTGTTGTGACACCTTTGCCCTTTTCGGGTTGGGGTGTTACAGCCTGTCTCAAAAGCAAACAACACAAAGGCTTCTTGTAAGCCCAAGTCCCACAACTCTATCAATCAACCTTTGTTTATGCTACTTATGGATTTGTATGGCCCTACATCTGTAAGTAGTATTATGCATAAAAGGTACTATCTTGTAGTTACTGATGACTATAGTAGATTCACATGGGTTTTCTTTTTAGGTTCTAAGGATGAGACACCTAGCATTCTTAAGACATTTATAACGGAGATAGAAAACTTAGTGGATAAGAAAGTAAAAGTGATTAGGTGTGACGATGGACAGAGTTCAAAAATAGAGTTATGGATGAGTTCTGTAAGGAAAAAGGTATTAGAAGAGAGTTTAGTGTAGCTAGAACTCCTCAGCAGAATGGGGTTGCTGAAAGGAGAAATAGAACACTAATAGAAGCTGCTAGAACCATGTTAGCTGACTCTAAGCTGCCCATCACTTTTTGGGCTGAAGCAGTTAATACTGCTTTTTATGTGCAGAACATGGTTTTGGTAATTAAACCTCACAACAAGACACCATATGAGCTGTTTCGGGGTAGAACTCCTGCATTAGGTTTTCTAAGACCTTTTGGGTTTCATTTAACTATTCTAAATACCTTAGACCATCTATGCAAATTTGATGGCAAATCAGATGAAGGATTCTTGGTTGGGTACTCACTAAATAGCAAAGCCTTTAGAGTATACAACACAAGAACAAGGAAAGTAGAGGAAAACCTGCATGTTCAGTTTCTAGAAAATAAATCCAATGTTGCAGGTGAAGGTCCAAAATGGCTATTTGACCTTGATACTCTAACCCAATCAATGAACTATGTGCCAGTTGTTGCAGGAACCTTTTCTAATGATTTTGCAGGTTTAGAAGATGATATTGCAACAAATGAAGCAGGCTTGGGAAAGGAGAAAAATCAAGATCATATACTGATGCCAATATGGAACAGTGTGGATTCATCTTCAAAGAATGGTGAGCTTTCTACTGATGAAGCAAAAGAAGGTATTGAAGATGAAAACAGTGAAGATGGAGCTGAAGATCAAGAGAATCAAGAAAACAGTACAAATGGAGATTGTACTGTTGAGCCCCAAGTTAGTACTGCTGGGCAAAATATTCATACTGCTGGCCCATCAGATACTTATACTGCTGATTTCTCAGAAGATGAGGTGGATATCAACAATCTACCACCCACCCATCCAGTTCTCACAACTCTACACACAAGGATACACAAAGATCACTCCCTAGACAATGTGATTGGAGACATACAGTCTGATGTGAAGAAAAGAAGACAGACCATGACTTCAAATCAACAAGGCTTTCTTAGTGCTATTTATGAAGAAAAGAAGCATGAAGATGCCAATACATGTTTGTTTGTATGTTTCCTTTCCCAATCCGAACCCAAAAATGTCCTCAAAGCCTTAGAAGACTCAAGCTGGGTAGAAGCCATGTAAGAGGAACTTCTCCAATTCAAGATTCTGGAGGTTTGGGTATTAGTTGATTTACCCAATGGTATGAGAGTAATTGGAACCAAATGGGTTTTCAGGAACAAGAGGGATAAAAGGGGAATTGTGATCAGAAACAAGGCTAGGCTTGTAGCCCAGGGGTATACACAAGAAGAGGGAATAGACTATGAAGAAGTTGTGGCATCAGTAGCCAGAATTAAAGTAATCAGACTGTTCTTAGCTTATTCTTCTTTCATGGGCTTTACAGTTTATCAGATGGATGTCAAGAGTGCCTTTCTATATGGTACCATTGAAGAGGAGGTATATGTCTCTCAACCTCTAAGTTTTGTAGATCCAGAACATCCTGATAAGGTGTACAAGGTTGTGAAAGCTCTTTATAGACTGCACCAAGCTCCAAGGGCCTGGTATGAAACATTGGCTTCCTATTTGTTAGAGAATGGATTCCAAAGGGGCAAGATTGATCAGACTCTATTCATCAAGAAAAACAGGAAGGATATCTTGCTAGTACAGGTTTATGTGGATGATATTATATTTGGATCCACAAGGAAGGAGATGTGTGTAGAATTTGAGAAACTTATGTATGATAATTTTTAGATGAGCTCCATGGGGGAGCTTACCTTCTTTTTGGGGTTGCAAGTGAAGCAATCAACTGAAGGCATATTTATCAGTAAGGATAAATATGTAACAGAGATACTAAGGAAGTCTCAATTTGCTAATGCTAAGGTTGCAAGCACACCAGTTGATCCAGAGAAACCTTTGATTAAAGATGCTGATGGAGAAAATGTTGATGTACACACCTATTGATCAATGATAGGGTCCTTGATGTATCTTACATCATCAAGACCAGATATCATGTTTGCTGTGTGTGCCTGTGCATGGTTTCAAGTCAATCCCAATGCTTCTCATTTAACTGCTGTTAATAGGATCTTTAGGTACCTTAAGGGTCAACCTAGGTTGGGTCTGTGGTATCCTAGGGAATCACCTTTTGATTTGGTGGCATATTTAGATAGTGATTATGCTGGTGCAAGCCTGGATAGGAAATCCACAACTGGTGGTTGTCAGTTCCTTGGTTGTAGACTCATATCATGGCAATGTAAGAAGCAGACAATTGTGGCAACTTCTACAACTGAAGCTGAGTATGTAGCTGCTGCAAGTTGCTGTGGTCAAGTGCTTTGGATTCAAAATCAACTGCTTAACTATGGGTATAATTTTATGAATACCATGATATATATTGACAATAGTAGTACAATATGAATTATTAAAAATCCAGTGCAACATTCTAAAACAAAACACATAGAAACTAGGCATCATTTTATAAGAGACTGCAATGAGAAAAAGTTAGTTCAAGTGGTTAAAATTGATATTGATCAAAACTTAGCAGATCTTCTCACTAAAGCCTTTGATGTTGGAAGATTTCAATACTTGGTAGCAAGTATTGGAATGCTTAACCCTTAAAGTTTTTAATCTGTGTGTTTTTGTACATTAAAATGGTTTTGTACTACTAGGCTTGTCAATTAGTACTGTTATGTATAGTTTGTACTGCCAGTACAAATTTGGACTGTTTGTTAGAACTGTTAGTCATATGTTTATACTGTTATGAAGCAAATTCTTTGCAATTTGTTTTCTTGGTTTTTGGACTAACATTTGCAGGTATGGATCGTTTAAGCACAAAGAAATTACTAGTGCATTGTGTGAGCAGCAAATGGTGGAATAGTTGCTGACATAATAGATGGATGATGGACTGAGTTTGGGCATCTCTTAACTAAGGTCTTATATCTGAATTAAGAGGTTCTTTAAAACTTCTTTCTTGAAATCTTATTATGATGTTTTGCATTGGAATTGATGGCATAGTTAGTCAGATAGTAACTGACCTAAATGATCTCTACCATTTTATACTTTTTGTATAATGTGTTAGTCCAAGGACATCTGGCAGAGAGAACAGCGAGCAAACATGAATCTAGCACATTTGTGTTAGAGGCAACACCTGCCACGAGCTGGAAACCCTGTCAAGAAAGCTCTTTGAATGAGTTTATCTGATCACAGGCAGTTATCTATAACTGAAATCATTGGTTCTTACACAACCAGAGGTTGCAGTAAACCGAAATTCTGATTAAGTGTCTGTTTTTACACTCAATCCCTTCAAAATGGTTGTAAGCAGTATTGTTTTTAATCAAAATTGAGTTCATACTGCTGAGTCAAATTTTTCCAAAAAGTTGGTACTGCCAGACAAAAAGTTAGTACTGGTCAGCTTAAGTTTGTACTGCTGGATAACCATTAGTACTGGTGCGAAATAACAGCTTTTTGAAAATAGCCGTTGAGAGTTAGTTGAGATTTTTACTGATCAATTCCTTATTTTAAGGGTTTCTTTTTTGGATATTTTTACTTTTAATCTATTATATTCACCTTTCTTCAATCAAAAGTTATCTTTTAATTGAAGTCGGTCCAATAGAAACCCTTATAAGTCTTTCATAATATCTCAATTAACTTTCTTCATCTACTTTCTAACCTAAAATTACACTATTCCCAGCAGTCAAATCTCACTTTTACTGAAAAATAATGGCTTCTCTATCTTTTGTTGACAAGCACAACAAGGTCGCGTTTTTGGAAAAAGCAGAGGAGGATATACAATTCCATCAGATAGTGTACTTTTTAAATGCTTCCCACATAAGGTATTCTTTAACATTAAATCCCACTATCTATGTCTCCCACATCAAAGAGTTTTGGCAGACTGCTACTGTCAGAACATTTGACAATGGAGACAAAGAGTTAAATGCCACAGTGGATGGAAAATCCATCAATCTTACTGAATCATCACTCAGAAGGCATCTCCATCTGAATGATGAAAATGGTATTAGTGTTATGCTAAACACTGAAATCTTTGAAACTTTAACCAGGATGGGGTACAACATCCAATCACAATCTTTAACTTTTCAAAAAGGTTGTTTTGCCCCACAATGGAGGTTTTTGATACACACCATCCTTCACTGTCTCAGTCCTTAGAAAACCTCATGGGAACAGTTCAGTAGCAATATTGCAACTGCTCTCATTTGCTTAGCTACTGACAGAACTTTCAATTTTTCAAAACTTATCTTTGAAGGAATGGTTAAAAATGTTGATAGCAAATCAAATTTTTTTATGTATCCCAGGTTCATTCAAACTATTTTGAACATGAGGAAACATCAACTTCTTCCTCATAAAAATGTTTATCCAACACCCAAACTTACCCAAAAACTTTTCAGTAATATGAGGATGGCTTCAAAAGGGTATAGTGGGGAAGAAGTTCCATTATTTGATTCAATGCTACAAGTACAGGGTGAAGGGTCAACAAGCCCAGTTGACTCCCAACACACACCCACAACATCAGAACAATCAGCCTCACAACCAACCTCATCACCAGATAGGTCATTATCCAGAGAGGGCTCTGTTGTTCCTCCGCACAAAGACCTTCCCCCTCCCCATGTAGCAGATGAGGCTGACTTTGTCAGTGTAGGAAGGGCTGCTTCTACTGTCTCAGGCTTAGAAGCTGGGCAGGACAGAAGTAACATAAATAAGACCCAACCTAATAACCTACGGCAACACCAACAGTACCAAGTTACTTTGAACCCAGTACTATTAGTGGAATCCCAAGCCAACCGGAAATATTGGGTGGCTCAGAGGCTCACCATGTGGTGGAATCTGAGTCTATGCCCCATGATGCACCTCTCCCTAAAGGTAACACATCAGGAAGTGCTGAAGGGCAGTAAGACACTAAAAGAATTGACGGATTTATGTACCCATTTGTCTGAGAAAGTAAACCATTTGGAGGCTGAGCTCACCACACATAAAAATGTATTTGGGAAAGTTTATACTAAATTGGTGCTTAAAGTCAAGAACTTAGAGCAAAAGGTCAAGACACTTACAAGAAAGAGATCAACTCAATTGGCAGCATCAACTGAATCATCTTCTTCATCAAGTTCATCAGATGGTCAGAGTGATGGTCAAGGTGAGGAATCTTCCAAACAGGGGAGGAAGATTGCTCAACTAGATGAAGATCCTTATGTTACTTTGGTCCAAGAGGAGTTTGATACTAAGGGGACGCAAGACTATCAAACAGAAGAAGGTACTGGTGGAATGGAAGAAGATACTGGTAGTGTATACATGTACTGCTAGTATTTCAGAAGGAAGTACTGTGGTTCTCAAGTATCAGTGGTGCAGATACATAGAAGGCAAAGAGATCAAGATCAACAAGTAAAGGTATAATGATAGAAGAAGAATCTTCTCAGAAAACAACCAAGATGAAGATCCTTATGTTACTTTGGTCCAAGAGGAGTTTGATACTAAGGGGACGCAAGACTATCAAACAGAAGAAGGTACTAGTGGAATGGCAGAAGGTACTAGTAGTGCTATACATCGTACTGCTAGTATTTCAGAAGAAGGTACTGCTGGTTCTCAAGGTACTGCTGGTGTAGTATACACTAGAAGGCCAAAGAGATCAAGATCAGACAAGGGTAAAGGTATAATGATAGAAGAAGAATCTTCTCAAAAAACAACCAAAAAGAGCAAAGATCAGATTGCTCTTGATGAAGAGTTAGCTCAGAGATTTCATGAGGAAGAGTTAGCAAGGGTGTTGGGAATTAAACTAACAGTTAATACTGTCAGGTTCAAAGTTTCAACTAGTGCAAGTTAGAACTAGCAATACTAACTGACTTAGTACTGTCAGTACAAATGGTTTGTACTACTTATGAGCTGAAGACAAAGATAAAGATGTGTGTGGATAAATATAGAATAGATTTGACTTATATCTTATATTTATAGATTGATACGAATATTGTAGTTTACTTGTACAGGACTCCTTGTGTTATAAAAGGAGGTCCTATGTTAGGTTTTCATATATATATATATATATATATATATATATATATATATCGTTCATAGAAGATTCAAGGTTTTGTAACCCTAGTGATAAGCTAAGATCACTCGTATTATTATCAATAATATTGAATCATTGTGGTAAAACATTCTGTGTTCATTACAAAGCATTGCATTACTCATACAAATATTCTTCTAAGTGTGATCAAGTAAATTCCATAATACTTGATCATATTCACTAAAAGTATCTCATACACGTTATAAGGACTAACATCCTAAGTGTATCATAATCCTCTCAAGTGGTATCAGAGCCAGGTTTGATACTATTGATTTAGAAGAAGTAATGGACATGGAAAATACTCAATCCGACATGGCTGCCAAACTACCAATGCTCAAGCAGAATGAATTCGACATGTGGAAGCTAAGGATTGAAAAATACTTCCAGGTGCAAGACTATGTACTCTGGGAAATCATTGAACAAGGATATTCGTTCAAGACTTCTACCACTAACACAACAGTTGAGGGTAACGTTGAAACAATTGTGTAGAAAGTTCCAGTCACTGCTGAAGAGGGGCTTCAGAAGAAGAATGACCTCAAGGCCAGAAGTTTGCTAATGATGACTATTCCGAATGATCAACTTTTGTCTTTCAGCAAGTACAAAGATGATAATACTTTGTGGGAAGCAATCATAGCCAGATATGGAGGGAATGAAGCTACTAAGAAAACTCAGAAGACTCTCCTAAAGCAAACTTTGAGAACTTCTCTGCAACTAGCAATGAATCCTTGGATCACATGTTTAACAGGCTTCAGAAAATAGTAAGCCAACTTGTTGTTCTTGGTGTGGATATACCTCAAGAAGATTTAAACTCCAAGTTATTGAGGTGTTTACCTGCTGAGTGGGCAATGCATGTTGTTGTCTGGAAGAACAAGCCTGATATAGAGACATTAAGCCTGAATGACTTGTATAACAATTTTAAAATTATTGAGCAAGATGTGAAGAAAGTTGGAGGATCTAGTTCAAGCTCAGGGAACATGGCCTTTGTGTCATCTCCCAACACCTCAAGTCCAGTTGAAGAAGCTAAGGTTGCTGGTGAAGTTAGTACCGCTAGCTCAAATATTAGTACTGCTAGCACATCAAGCAGTACTAATGGTATTCTGGATGATAAGACTTACTGTGCCTTTCTGATAACTCAACACAATGAAACCATGTTGACCCATGAAGATCTTCAAGAGATCAATGGTGATGATCTGGAGGAGATGGATATCAAATGGCAAATTTCTCTTCTTAGCATGAGGGCTAAGAAATTCTATAAGAGGACAGGGAAGAAGATTACCATAAACAACAATGATACTGCTGGTTATTATAAGTTAAAGATAGAATACTACAATTGCCATAAGATGGGGCATTTTTCAAGGGAGTGCAGGAGGCCTAGACAGCAAGACAACAGGAACAAGAACTATGAAAGCAAGACCAAGGCTGTAGAGATTACTGAGACAAATTCAAAAGCCATGGTTGCTATTGATGGCTTAGGGTTTGATTGGAGCTTTATGGCAGCAGAGGAGGAAGAAACAACTGAGATGACACTCATGGCCTTCTCTGATTCTGAGGTACAATCTGCAAAAGTTTGTTCAAAATCTTGTACTTCTCTTAAAGAACTAGAAACTTTAAGAAAACATTATGATGAACAAAGGATAGAGATGAACAAAACCAATTATAACTTGTTAAATTATAAGAGGGGTTTGGCTGTCCTAGAGGAACAGATAGTACACTATAAGAGTAATGAGTCTAGTTTTGCTGATGATATAGCAGTTCTAAAAAGAGATTTATCTTTTAAAAATGTTGAAATTAGTCTTTTGAAAGCTGAGTTGGATAGGATTAAAAAGGCAAATGAGAACATTCAATTAAGTGTAGAGACACTAGAATATGCATCTAAAGGTGTAAATAAAATAATTGAGTGTCAATTAATCAATAAGGCTAAACCTGGACTAGGATATAGGTCTGTTCCACCTCCTTACAGAGGAATCCCTGCACCTCCAGGGATAGACCTAGAACATACAGGCTTGCCTGAATTTCAACAACCAATGCTAGAATATGGTCCTAAGCAAAAAGATAATGTAGTTGTTGATAAGCCTGTAGATGTAAGTGAACCCTTTGAGAGTGCAAGTGATACTTCACTCACAGAGGACAAGGTGTCCTCTGGTTGGAATTCAGATGCTCCAACCATAGAGGATTGGACATCTGATGATGAGGATGATCAAGTTATGGATAAACCTGATGTTGTTAAGATATAAGGAACAAGTGTACCTAAGGTGGTCAAGAATGATATTGTTAGGCCTAAAGTCAATGTTAAACAAGTTAGGCAACCAGTAAGGTATAGTGAAATGTATAGAACCACAAACAAGCCCAGAGGTAACCAAAGGAATTGGAACAACCTCAAGTCTCACCAACTAAATGATGACTTTGTCCTATATAAGAAAGCTTGTTTCACTTGTGGAGAGTTTGACCATCTTGCAGCTTTTTGCAACAAAAGGGTAACTGGGTATTCAAACCATAGGGTGAACTTAGAAAGGCCTCAAAATCACTCTAACATTGCAAGAATGACACCCAAAGCAGTTCTATTGATGTCTGGACCAAAATCACTCAGTACTGCTAGACCAACAGTTCATACTGCCAGACCCAATAAGACTTTCTACCCAAAACAAGCAGTCAAAAGTGCAAAAACAACTTTCAAATCTGCACCAACCACAGCTAAAAGGCCCTTTCATAACAAAGCAGTGATAAAGAAACAAATTTGGAAACCTAAGGTTACAACTGCAAAGTCAGTAGTTCATACTGCTAGCCAATCAGTTAGTAATGGAAATTTTAAACTCACTGCTAGGGAAAAGATGGGCAATGCTGTTAAGGCCTCAGCATGTTGGGCTTGGAGATCACTACAATCCAACGGTGCATCAACTTTTTTGAAAAGGTTTAATTATATTGATGCACGAGGGAAACCCAAGTCAGTAATGGCTTGGGTTCCCCAAGGAAACTAATTTCCTTATTTATGTGCAGGGACATTCACAAGCAGATGGTGAAGATCAATGATATGTAGATAGTGGGTGTTCTAGGCACATGACAGGCAACATGTCCTATCTCTCTGACATTCAATCATTTAATGGGGGATATGTTACCTTTGGGGGAGGTATTGGAGGCAAGATTACTGGTAAAGGTACACTTAAAACTGGTAAATTAGATTTTGAAGATGTGTACTATGTGCAAGAACTTAAGTACAACCTTTTTAGTGTCTCACAAATGTGACAAAAAAAAACAAAGTTCTTTTTATTGACACTGAATGTCTTGTGCTTTCTCCGGATTTTAAGTTACCTGATGAAAGTCAGGTATTACTCAAAGTTCCTAGAAAGGGCAACATGTACAGTGTTGATATGAAGAACATTGTTCCTAAAGAGGCACTTACTTGTCTTGTTGCAAAGTCCACATTGGATGAATCTATGTTATGGCATAGGAGACTTGGTCACATTAATTTTAAAACCATTAACAAGATTGTAAAAGATGGTTTGGTAAGAGGCTTGCCTCAGAAAAGATTTGAAAATGACCAAACTTGTGTTGCCTATCTTAAAGGCAAACGACACAAGGCTTCTTGTAAGCCCAAGCTTTTTAACTCTATTGATACACCTTTGTTTATGCTACATATGGACTTATTTGGCCCAACTTCTGTTAGTAGTATAATGCATAAGAGGTAATGTCTAGTGATTACTGATGACTATAACAGGTTCACTTGGGTTTTCTTTTTAGGCTCTAAGGATGAAACACCTAGCATTCTTAAGACTTTTATTACTGAGATAGAAAATCTAGTGGATAGGAAGGTTAAAGTCATTAGATGTGATAATGGGACAAAATTCAAGAATAGAGTTATGGATGAGTTTTCCAAAGAAAAAGGTATCAGAAAAGAATTTAGTGTTGCTAGAACTCCTCAGCAGAATGGGGTTGCTGAGAGAAAGAATAGGACATTAATAGAAGCTGCTAGAACCATGTTGGCTGATTCTAAGTTGCCAATCACTTTTTGGGCTGAAGCAGTTAATACTGCTTGCTATGTACAGAACAGGGTTTTGGTAGTGAAACCTCACAATAAGATACCCTATGAGCTTTTTAGAGGTAGAACTCCTGCATTAGGATTTCCAAGACCTTTTGGAGGTCATGTGACAATTCTTAATACCTTAGACCATCTAGGAAAGTTTGATGGTAAAGCTGATGAAGGTTTCTTGGTTGGATACTATCTCAATTGTAAAGCCTTTAGAGTATACAACACTAGAAATAGGAAAGTTGAGGAGAACTTGCATGTTGAGTTTTTAGAAAACAAAGCTAATATTGCAGGTGAAGGTCCCAAATGGTTGTTTGACGTTGAGTCTCTAACCCAATCCATGAATTATATACCAGTTGTTGAAGGAACTAATGATTTTGCAGGTTCAGAAGCTGATGATGCAACAAGTGAAGTAGGTATGGGGGAGAAGAATGCTCAAGATCATATTTTGATGCCAATATGGAATACTGTGGATTCATCTTCCAAGGGTGTTCAAACTCCTTCTGATGAAGCAAAGAAGGGTATTGAAGATGAAAATGATGTAGTAGGAGCTGAGGAACAAGAGGAACAAGCTAACAGTACAAATGATGTTTGTACTGTTGTGCCCCAAGTTTGTACTGCTGAGCCAATTGATCATACTGCTGGCTCATCAAGCTCTAATGCAGCGGATTTCTCAGATGATGAGGTGGAATTAGGAAATCTACCACCTACCTATCAAGTTCCTACAACACCACACACAAGGATAAACAAAGATCACTCCCTGGATAATGTGCTTGGTGACATGCAATCTGGAGTAAAAACAAGGAGACAACTTTTGACTTCAGACCAACAAGGGTTTCTCAGTGAAGTATATGATGCAAAGCAACATGAAGATGCAAATACTTGTTTATTTGTATGTTTCCTCTCACAGTCGGAGCCCAAGAATGTTCTTAAAGCCTTAGAAGATTCCAGTTGGGTAGAAGCAATGCAGGAAGAGCTTCACCAATTCAAGATTCAGAAGGTTTGGGTTCTTGTAGATTTACCCATGGGTATGAGGGTAATTGGCACAAAATGGGTTTTCAGAAACAAGAAGGATGAAAGGGGTATAGTGATCAGGAACAAGGCTAGACTTGTAGCCCAAGGGTACACACAGGAAGAGGGTATAGATTATGAAGAAGTCTTTGCCCCAGTAGCAAGAATTGAAGCCATTAGACTATTCTTGGCCTACGCTTCATTCATGGGATTAACAGTTTATCAAATGGATGTCAAGAGTGCCTTCTTATATGGTACTATTGAAGAGGAGGTTTATGTCTCACAACCTCCAGGTTTTGTTGATCCTGAGCATCCAGATAAAGTGTACAAAGTTGTGAAGGCTCTTTATGGTCTACATCAAGCACCAAGGGCTTGGTATGAAACTCTGGCTTCCTACTTGATTGAGAATGGTTTCCAAAGAGGCAAGATTGATCAGACATTATTCATCAAGAAGCACAAGAAGGATATCTTGCTAGTTCAGGTGTATGTGGATGATATCATCTTTGGATCCACAAGGAAGGAGATGTGTGTTGAGTTTGAGAAACTTCTGCATGATAAGTTTCAGATGAGTTCCATGGGGGAACTTACTTTCTTTTTAGGTCTGCAAGTCAAGCAATCAAGTACAGGCATATTTATTAGCCAGGATAAATATGTGGCAGAAATTCTAAGGAAGTTTCAGTTTTTTGATGCTAAGGTAGTCAGCACTCCAATTGATCCAGACAAACCATTGCTCAAGGATGTTGATGGAGAAAATGTGGATGTTCACACATACAGATCAATGATAGGATCTTTGATGTATCTCACATCATCAAGACCTGACATCATCTTTGCTGTATGTGCCTGTGCAAGATTTCAAGTCACTCCCAAGGTTTCTCACTTAACTGCAGTCAAGAGGATATTCAGATATCTTAAAGGTCAACCTAGGTTGGGTTTGTGGTATCCTAGGGAATCTCCCTTTGACTTAGTGACATATTCAGATAGTGACTATGCTGGTGCAAGCTTGGACAGAAAATCAAAAATTGGAAGATGTCAATTCCTTGGATGCAGACTCATATCATGGCAGTGTAAGAAGCAAACAATTGTGGCAACTTCAACTACTGAAGCTGAATATGTAGCTGCTGCAAGTTGCTGTGGTCAAGTTCTTTGGATTCAGAATCAACTTCTTGATTATGGGTACAATTTCATGAACACTGTCATATATATAGATAACACTACAAAAAAAAGGCTTTCAGAGACTGAATTTCTAGGGACTGATATATCAGTCGCTGATACATAACATCGGTAACTGAAACATCAGTTACTGATACTTTTAAGGACTGACCTTTTATTGACTGATTGCGGCGACTAAAAATCAGTCCTCGATTCAGTGACCCCATATCTGAGACTAAATTTTAGTTACTAATATGCCTGTACGGGAAAAAAATTTGGAAGCAAATTTGTTAATGAATGAATAAGGGTGACAATTCAGTCCCTAGTACATGTACATCATATCTAAGACTAAATTTCAGTTACAAATATATTTGCGCAATAAAAAATTTTGGCGGAAAATTTGTTTGTGACAGAATTATAGTCACAGTTCGGTCCCTAATACATGGAGATCATAGCTAAGACTAAGTTTCAGTTACAAATATGTCTACGCAATAAAAAGGTTTGGAGGGAAATTTTTTAGTGACTGAATTTCAGTCACAGCTGCGTCCCTATTACATGGACATCATACCTAAGACTAAAATTCAGTTACAAATATGTTTGCGCAATAAAAAAAGTTTGGAGGGAAATTTGTTAGTGACTGAATTTGAATCACAACTCAGTCCCTAATACATGGACATCATAGCTAAGACTAAAATGTATAAAAATATATTAAAACGGACTAAAACGTTTAAAAACGGATGAAAACTTATAAAAACGGACGAAAACATTTAAAATCAGACGAAAACGTATCAAAACGGACGAAAACGTAAAAAACGGACGAAAACGTATAAAAATGGACATAAATGTAAAAAAAGGGACTAAAACGGATGAAAACGTATAAAAACGTTAAAATATAACAGACAAAAACTGATGAAAACATAAAAATATGGATGAAATCGTATACAAACGGATGAAAACATATAAAAATGGATGAAAACGTATAAAAACATACGAAAACGTAAAAAAACGGACGAAAACTTAAAAAATGGAAAAAATGTGTAAAAACGTAAAAAATGGACGAAAATGTATAAAAATGGACGAAAACATAAAAAACGGACAAAAACGTATAAAAACGGACAAAAACAGATAAAAACAGATAAAAACGGACGAAAATGGATAACCGACAGAATATACGGTTCTATATATTGTAATGTACTACACTTGTTTTTAAGACCAACATATATTTGTATCGTTTTTAGTAATTGTAAGTTTGTATATAAACCTATTTACGGATTGCTATTTATGTGTAACACTTAGGGGTTCACGCACGAAACCTCGGTTTATACCCCCGTGACGTGGGAACTCGAGCAGAATTCAAGTTTCAGACGTTCATAACATCTTTAGTATTCACCGATGGCTTTCATTTTGAGTGTTGACAATTTAAGACGTGTAATCGGGATAATGACATCAATCAGTTGCTTCATCGAGCGCGACATCCCTTTTAAAGAAACGACTATTACGTTCTTACCATATATAATAAGTCGTGATGCCTATAGCAATCGTCAATCCACTATACTATACTCACCACTTCCATTCAAGATAATAACAAGAAAGTTGCATATAGGCATATAGCCAATCATATTGCCTTTACGGGTTCTCACACCCCTAAAGGTCTCCTTATAAATACTATACCATTTTCTCAAACTGGATCAAGCTAATCCCAAGCAACATATCCTGCCTTGGGAACTCCACATTCAAGTCTATTATCCTCTAGGGTAATTGACACAAACCAACTGAGTCGACTCGTGAGCGTTACCCCAACTCGTGACTCTTGTCACATTTTGGGGTCTTTACTGAACGTGGGAAACCGAACGGTCAACCAACCCAAACCATTCGTAATTGTTGAGTTTATCCATATTTACTTTCATCTATGTGTATGACTTGATTTTATCCATAGGATGAGCTTTGGATGTTAAGTAATTTTACATTGATATTCATATTTTTAGACGCCTCACGTATGAGTAATTAGGGATACACAAATGTCACTAATTGGATAAACGCTTGTTAGACTATTAGGTTAAAGTAGCTAGTTGTAAACACTAAATTAATAAATAGCTAGATGACAACTAGGATTAGTTTGTATCGCAAATGAATCTCAATGATTAGCTGAGAACTTAATGAGTGTAGATTAGTAAACCATTAACACCCTGTTCAAATCGGCTACTAATAGACGTACGAGTTATAATTGTATTATATTTAATTTTAAAATAAGTTACTTATGAATTGTCACAATATTTAACTTCAAAATAAAATTATTAAAAAATTATTACCTGTTATAATATCTGGCTAAACCCCGTGCGTTTATGAGTTCTAAAACTAGTTGGTTTATAAAATATATAAATTAGATTCTATAATACCTCCAAAGAAAATAGAATTTCCCTCTCTCATTTTCAGTTGTCCCGCTCTAAGTTTTCCCAAAAGTCAAATTATCCCTCCATCCTAATATCCAACTATTAGCAACCTCACATCTCACATCTTTTTCCTCTCACGTTCTATCGATCATTGCTAGTCACCACCCAAAGTCGTCAGCCTCACCAGTCAGCCACCAGACCATGGTGATTCATAATCATCACTCCCGATTTTATGTCATATATCCACAAATAAGGTATTGTAACGTGTTATATATTTAATTTAATCATCAATTTGAGGTCTTTATGTGTCAATTTCGTGTTTGGGTGATTTTTAGGAATTAGGGTTCATGTAAACCCGAATCTATATGAGTTTGAAACATGCTTTTTGATACAATTGATGCTCACCACAAGGTATTCTCATGTATATATTCTTGTTAAATGCTTAATTTCCAAGAACATGTATCAATTTATAGAATTTTTTAGATCTTCTAATGTCATCTCGAGATTCTTCACCTGTTAGAGAAAGAACTGGTTTGAATTTCTCTTCAGTGAAGTCATTAGTACTGAGGGATAAGGAAGATAAGATTGGTGCTGAACAAAAAGTTGTGTCTTTATTCAATTCACTTCTTGGTGCAGGTAGATTCTTTGTTTTGGTGAATGTTTGTAGCAAAAAAGAAATTTTTTGGCTCTTGATGATCGTCCAATTTCTTGCAAGATACTTGTAGAAGGACATCTTTCTGGAATGGCTAGTTGTAAGATGGAGACAAATACAATTACATCGTTGCTTAAAGACCTTCATGGTGCTCCTCCTGACAGCTTTGTTGTAGAACTCGCTGAAGCCATTGGATGTTATACAACTATAAGGAAAATGGCATCTTTTTGGTGCAGGGTTGTTGCAGAAGTAAGTGAGTTGCTCTAATTTATAATCTTAGAACTAAAAATATATCGAAGGGTCATAGTTATCACATGCCTTGATGAAAAAAAACACACTTCATTATTATTTTGTTTGTTTTCCTCTAAGTGCATAACCTGACAGAGTTCTAGCAAAATCAATATGACCCATTTGTATGTAAGTGGGTCAAAATGCCATCTCTAGTTATAAATGTTGTAGATCATCTTCTTGCTGCTGGCGTATTACTTAATTAGTTCCTTTTTTCACTTAATGATTCTAGTTATTTTGTTGGAACTGCAATGTTAGGTCATATAAAATTACTTCAGTCTTGATGTTTTATGAACTTTTTGTGTGCATTTGAGAAGACTATGGTTTGAAGGATAACATATTCCTGGCATCCCTGCTGATAAAGTTCCAGATCTAAATTGTTGCCTATTGTATCAGAAGTTGCAGGTCATCAATTGTTGTATCTCTAGAAAACACCGGCGTGCTATTGCCACGGAATCACTGGATAACATCTTAACACAAGCTAATCTTAATGGTGACGTGTCAACATTAAATGGAGAAACCGACCTCATGTATGCCAGAGTTAGCTCTGGAGAGCTAGTGCTTCGATTGGGAGCTGATAAACAATGTGAAAATCTAACACTTTTGGAAACTGGCGAACCTGTGTATGCCCCGGTTATGCAGGTATGATCAGTATAAATGCTCTGTAATTTGATGCTGTGTTAGACTGGTGTATATTGTGTATCTAAATTATGGACAAGTTTTCTAGGATTTTATTAGATGAGTACTAGTATTGTTTTATGGATTACTATTAAGAGTACTTGGCATCGTGTTTTGGAACTGATTATACGATTATTGCGTCAAGTCAAATGAGTTTCTTGTGTTTAGGTATAGAGAAACTGATTCGAATATCTAATTATTTAAGGGTTGAAAGACCATCGCCTAGCCATATGTGAGTGACCCATCAACCAAAGAGGTTGTGGGTTCAATACTTCAAGTCTCAAGAGAGACCTATGTGTGATCTTAGGTGTGTCCATATATGCCTTTAGGAAACAGGGATTACCAATTTTGGATAAAATCACATCCAAAGAGTATCTACCGACTCTACACCACGTTTTGTGAACATCTATCATCAGATTCAGGTTATTCCGTATCGGCATCGCTGATATACTTTCAAAACTGATTGCCAGATATCCCCTCAGTTTTGATATTAGTATATTTGATAGGTTAAGATTCTTGGTCAGGGACTTCTGGACTTGTATAAACAGGGATTAGGAGAACTACCTGATAATGTTTGATTTGAGATATTGATTCCGATATTTTTGATCGAGTTCAAAGGGACAAACGGTCAAAACGTGCTGATTTTGTGTTTTTGGTTTTATTTTGTTTTTAATTTTAAGTTAAATATTTGAGAGTCTTAATAAATTGTCGAAATGCTACCTTTTTCTTATGGGAGTATCTTCATTTGTTGGTTTACAGGAAGAGCCTCTGCTCACAGAAGATCTTGTCAAGGAAACCGAGGAATTTATATTACGTACAGGAAGGTCAGTGGATAAAACATTCTGATTGTATTTTATAGGATCACATGCAGTTATCTTTTGGTTTTGTCTTTCTCGAAGAAGTCCCTTTCAAATGCACCTATATTTCAGATAGATGCATCTAGTTAGACACAACATGGGCCAAATAAGTCATTAAGTGGCATCACCGCATCACTTTTCAGGAAGTGGGGCGTTGGAAGGGGAATAAGTACCAAAAGCCTGGGGCCCAAAGATGAGACACAAGAAACTTAGGCCAAACTGGGTTATTAAAAGTCAATTAAAGATTTTAGAAGGTTTGCCTAAGGAACAACTCAGATTATTACTGTTATGGAGCACGAGGTTGAGAGACAAGCCATAAAAAGTGTTTGTGACCGAAAGAAGACAATACAGTCAGCATGGGAGGTGGATGTTGGGCTAGTGATGAGGAAAAAAGATTATTGGATGAAAGAAGCGACTGAAGCATCTCAACAAGCTGACTCAACACCTAAACAAAACTCGACTGAGAATAATGAATTGAGAGCAAAGGTTAGTGAACTTGAACCGTATAAATGTAATTATGAGAAATTGGTAAAATTCTTGAGCCAAAATTTCCATACTTCGAGCGCACAATAGACTCACCAAATACTACTGAAGGTGATAGTAATGATGATCCATTCACAGATAGTGATATATAGGACGTTCAAATTTATTTCTATTGAATTTGGTTTTATTTTTAAACATATTGAATTGTAAACTCTTGTTATTTGGATTGGTGATTATTATGCTTTAAAGAAATATTGTTATTATTATTGTTTATGGTTTGGAGTTTTATATACTATTGTAAGGGGTCATGTATGCATTGTGAATGGGGACTGATTTGAATGTTGTTTTGTATTGATTAACATATATTTTGAAACTAATTTTCAGTCACTAGAAAAATAAATTAAGGACTAATTCATCTGTTTTTTGTGACTAACAATCAGTCAGTTATGGAGATAATTCTAACGGTAATCTACAAAACAATGAAATGTATTAGGGACTATAAACAATGTTTATGGACTAATTTTCAGTCCCTAAATCCATGTGTTAGTAACTGATCTAACATAGTATTGGCGACTGACTTTTCAGTCGCTGATAATATGCATTGGGGACTGAAATAACATGATACCAACCCATAGAAATAAGGACTGACTTTTTTATTTTGGAGACTGATCTCTGGTCCTCGTTAGTTCGATACAACAAGGACTGAATTTTAGTTGATAACGTCACTTTCCGTAACTAAGCTGTTGTAACTGATTAGTGACTAGCAAAATCAGTCCTTGATAGACCATTCGTAACTGATCATGGTGTATCGGAGACTGATTTTTCAGTCTCTAAAAGCCTGTTTTTTTGTAGTGTAATAGCAGTACAATTTGTATAATTAAAAATCCAGTGCAACATAGTAAAACAAAACACATAGAAATTAGGCATCACTTTATTAGAGATTGCAATGATAAAATATTGATTCAAGTGGTTAAAATTGATTCTGATCACAACTTTTCAGATCTCCTTACAAAAGCCTTTGATGTAGGAAGGTTTCAATACTTGGTAGCATGTATTGGGATGTTAAACCCTTAAAGTTTTCGAAACTATGTGTTTTTGTACATTAAATTGGATTTGTACTGCTAGGTTGTCAATTGGTACTGGTTGTATATAGTTAATACTGTTAGTACAATTTTGCTCTGTTTTATTCATACTGTTAGTCAAATGATTATATTGCTATAAGACAAGTGCTTTGCACTTTGTTCTTTTGGTTTTGGACTAACAAATTGCAGGTTGATTGAGCAAATTGTGTGGGGTTGTGACTTGAGTGCTTTGTGCTTTGGAGCTTGAAATGTGTCATCTTTGCACACAACAAATGGTAATTGGTTCACCGTGTCTAACCCACATCAAGAACCAACTAGTCCAGAGAAAACGGTTTCTGGTAAAGACTTCTCAAATCCGTTTATGGTTGATAGTTTACCAAAAACTATATGGTTATCAACTCACCATACTTCACATCAAATAGTTGGCTAGTCCATAGCAAACGGCTATTGGTAACGACACATCAAATCCATTGATAGCTGATAGTTTGCTAAAAACTATGAGTGGGCAGTATTATTTTTAAAATCAAAATTGAGTTTATACTGCTCCTTAGAAATTTGTTTTAAAAAGTTTGTAATGGTAGTTCAAAGTTTGTACTGGTAGTAAAAACTTTGTACTGCTGAACTAGCCGTTACAACTGTTGTGTCAGTAACTAATTTTTAATATAGCCGTTGGGTAAATTCATTTGTTACCATACTTATAGGGTTTTTCTTAGGATAATTATCTTCTTTCTAAATATTACACTTATTCTCTTTAAAGATAATTCTTATCCTTTGCGCCAAATTCTCAAACCCTAACCTAAACTGTTAATCTATAAAATCCCAATTGGCTTTTCATATCTTTGATTAAACCACAAACGATCACTTTTCTGTCATAAATTGTATACATCATCATGGCTAATTTGGAATTCGTTAAGACTCACAATCAGGTGGCCTACTTGGAGAAAACAGAGCAGGGTGATGGACTAATCTTTCATGAGATTGTGGACTTCTTGAACATAATTCATATAAGGTATGCTCTTTCTTGCAACCCTACTCTATATGTCTCTCAAATCACAAAGTTTTGGCAGACTGCAACTGTCACAACTAGTGAAAATGGAAACATGGAATTGCATGCCAATGTGGATGGTAAACAAATCATTGTTACTGAGAAATCTGTTATGAGACATCTCGAATTAGCAGATTCCAATGGTATCCATGATTTGCCTAACACTGAAATTTGGCAAGAAATTGCTAAAATGGGGTATGACACATCTGATCATAAACTTACTTTTCAAAAAAGATGTTTCTCACCCCAATGGAGGTTTTTCATACATACTCTCTTACATTGCTTAAGTCCTAAGAAAACCTCTTGGGAGCAATTCAGTAGCAATATTGCTATTGCTCTCATTTGCTTATCCACAAATAAGACTTACAATTTTTCAAAATTTATTTTTAAGAGTATGGTGAATAATGTAAAAAGCAAAACCAAGTTTTTGATGTATCCAAGATTTGTGCCACTCTTTTTGAACAAAAGAAAGAATGAATTAAATACACATAAGAAAACCTTTCCAACCCCTTGCCTGCAACAAAAGCTTTTTCAAAATATGGCAATGACTAATAGACTTTTCAATGGGGTTGTAATACCTCTTTTTCCTGAAATGTTGGAAAGGATACAATCTTTTCAGGGTGAAGGGTCAGTAATCCCAACTGAGCCCCAACACACACCCATTGTGGTTCCAGATATTGTTCATACACCCTCTGTCACAAACACCTATAGGAGAAGAACCAGACAGGAAACTATGGTCCCTCAGCCTAGTTCTCCTCCTCAACCCATTGTAGCAGATGAGGCTATCAATTTTGATAGTATGGATGGGGCTACCACTACTGCTTCAGGCTTAGTAGCTGAGCAGGAAAGTGTTAACATCATTAAGACCCCTACAATGGCAACATCTAATGTGCCAAGTCCTCCAAGACTTGCCACCGGTGATGTAATCCCAAGCCACATGGAACATATGGGTGGCTCAGGAGTACTTCCTAGTCCAACTAGGGAATAAACTGAGTATATGCCCCAAGATTCACCTCTCCTAGCAGGTAACACAGCTAGAAGTGATGAGGGCAGTGATAGACTAAAAGAATTGATGGATTTGTGTACTACTTTGTCTAACAAGGTTTCTATTCTGGAGCATGATCTGAAGAACACCAAGGTGTTGTATGCGAACATTTATTCAAAGTTAGTGTCTAAGGTGAAAAGGCTTCAAGGTCAGGTCAAAAAGTTGAAGACCAAGAGAAAAGTCAACATTATTGATTCTTCCAGCTCCTCAGATGAAGATGATGATGATTTGGGTGATTCTTCCAAACAGGGGAGGAAAACAGATACAGATACTCAGGGGAGGAAGTTAGATTTTGAAGAACAAGATGCTGGTGGTGATGGTGATGATTATGATATGGATGATGATCAAGCTACAGAGCCTGTGGATATTGAAGAGGGTACTGAATTGGTTAATCTTGAAGAGTTGGAGGACGTTCATGATACTGCTACAAGTTCAGAAAAAGGTATTGCTGGCTTAGTATCTCAAATATTTGAAGTATCAAGACATATAGAGGTAGCAGTACAAACTGCTGAGGATCCAAACAAATAAACTGCTCAAGATAAGGGAAAGGCTATAATGACTGAAGAAGAAATTGAGCAACCAAAGAAAGTAAAGCTAAGGATACAAGCTCAGATGGACTTTGATGCTCAAATGGCAAGAAAAGTGCATGAAGATGAAGTTGCAAGTTTCATGGAAGCTCAAAGATTGGAGAATGAAAGAATTGCTTCAGATGCACTTGTGGCTCAACAAGCTTATGCAAAACAGATACAGATGCTGATTGATGCAGATAAGGTTTTAAAGGAAAAAGTTCAACAACTTCAAGCTGATGAAAGTTTATCTGTTGATGAAAGAACAAGGCAGCTTGCAGAATTGATCAACTCAAAGCAAGAAGATGAAGCATTAAAGGAGTTGATTGAAAATATTAAGAGTAAGAAGAAAATTTATAAGAAGAAGATGCCTTCTAGAAGAGAGCAGATAAGTTACATGAAAAGCTACTTGAAGAATCAAGCTTACTGGAAGCAAAGCTACTTCAAAGGTAGGTCAGATGCAGAAATAGAGAAGGCTTATTTTGAAGCTTATGCAAGGATTCATAAGCCTATTCCAAAAGAATTTATCATTGAGACTGAGGATGGTAAAGGATAGAAAAGAGGAGCTGAGTTGTTAGAATCAGAAACATCTAAGAAGCAAAAGACTGCAGAGGAGAATTTAACTCATGAACAGCTCAAGAAAATGATTGTAATAGTTCCTGAATCTACAAACATTCATCCATTCCAAGCAAAACATTATATCATAGATTGGGAAGTCTACTCAGATGGAAGAATGAAGGGATCGAAGATTATAAGGGTAGGAGGAAAGACTGATGTGTACAAGTTATTTGAAGACATGCTTAGAGGGTTTGACAGAGAAGACCTGAATATGTTATGAAGTTTAGTTTAAGAAAGGTTTAAAACCTCAGATCCCTCTGATGATAAAGATAAGGAATTGTGGGTTCAGCTAAAAAGGTTATATGAACCAGATGGAGGTGAAGCAATCTGGAGGTTTCAAGCTCAAGTTAAGGAGGTTACATGGAAATTATTTGATACTTGTGGTGTTCACAGGATTTCTACCAAAGAAGGTTTGGAGATTTATATGTTGGTAGAAAAAGAGTATCCTCTCAGAGCAGCAGTTTTATTGACCTTAGTATGTTCAAAGCTTGAGGTTGAAGGTGATTCAGAGATGGCAGATGAGCTAGTCAGGAAGATATTTGAGCTTGCAGAACAAAGAAAAGCCGAGATTAAAAGATTGACTATGTAGTGTTTGGAAGAATTCCCCCAATCATCAAAGTTGGAGTTTAATTTAAGAAACTTAGTGATTTGCAGAGAAATCATAAGTTTAGGGGAGGATTGTTGGGAATTAAACTAACAGTTAATACTGCCAGGTTCAAAGTTTCAACTGGTGCAAGTTAGAACTAGCAGTACTAACTGAGTTAGTACTGTCAGTACAAATGGTTTGTACTGCTTATGAGCTGAAGATAGAGATAAAGACGCGTGTGGATAAATATAGAATAGATTTTATGTATATCTTATATTTATAGATTGATACGAATATTGTAGTTTACTTGTACAAGACTCCTTGTGTTATAAAAGGAGGTCCTATATTAGGTTTTCATATATATATCGTTCATTGAAGATTCAAGGTTTTGTAACCCTAGTGATAAGCTAAGATCACTCGTATTATTATCAATAATATTGAATCGTTGTGGTAAAACATTCTGTGTTCATTACAAAGCATTGTATTACTCATACAAATATTCTTCTAAGTGTGATCAAGTAAATTCCGCATACTTGATCATATTCACTCAAAGTATCTCATACACGTTTGATGCGCGTGCGTGTCGTTGCGGTTTAGCAGTTTTAATGCCTAATCAAGTTTTAAATTTATATTTAGCCGACTTATCAATAACACACACACTTAACGAGCAGTGTACCCGGTCAGTATGAATATAATGGTAAGTAGAGTGTCGATCACTAAGAGTGGAACGTATTATCTAGTTATTCTAATCAGTATTTTAATATATTAAGTTAGCTATACAATCTAATCTAACGCAAGGGGGTTCAGCCTGAGAGACTGGCACGATTTGGTTGCAATTAAATAATAAACTAGACCAATAGGCACGAATCAGCAAGTAGCACACACGTACACAGATAAATACTCAAGACAATAAGAGGGTTGTCCTTATGATAAGTAGTTTGTCACTTGTTTTATTGCTAGTGTTATATGAAGTGTATAGTTCGATGCAACGCACCGAGATTAAGTCCTTTCTCGTTGGTTCTAATCTTATCGGCGAGTAAACCCTTAATGATTACTTATGACTATCCCGTTTATCTTTCTCCTACTTTTCTACAAACCATTAGAATACATAGGCATCTAATAAACAGGCGAGGGCAGAGGCATGGCGACCCGATCAACGCTCAGCTAGCCACAGAGGTTATCAATGCACTAATAAAAGTCACCAAAGACACTAACATATAAACTTTAATTGATGAGAAAGCAGTTTTAAGGGAGTGCAACCTTTCCGTTGTCACGTTACACAAGCCACCAATCTTGATGAATTAAAGTTTACTAACACAATAAAACAAAACTACTTAATGAATTAAACACATGCAGCACCTTCTTACAGCTCTTGTATCTTTGATTTGGGTGTGTCTTGTGCTGCTACCTTGACTGAATTCGTCCTTGGTTTCTGGTCTTCGGTCTCGTATATATTATATGTCACCTCACTAAAGCTACGAAATTCGTCTGGTCTTGGGGTATTTATAGTTTTTGTCTGAGGGTGAGATGCGGCGCATCTATTAAGTAGATGCGGCGCAAGTACTTAACTTCGCGTGGGGTCCAAGATTATAATATTCAGGAATATTCGTACACCGCCAGAAGATGCGGCGTATCTTCATCTTTTGATGCGGCGCATGTCCTCTTGTATCTTGGATCGTATCTGGTGAAATATTGATAGTGATGCGGCGCATGTAACGAGTGAGATGCGGCGCATCTGGAGCAGAACAAGTTGGTTATTCTTCGTTGACCAAAGTTTCATATGCGGCGCATGGGATAAATCCATGCGGCGCATTCTTCAAAGTCAGGCAATGGTCTTCATTCTCTTCATTCCAACAACCAATTCCAATCTTGATCATTTTACTCCGTTTTTAGTCCATAATCTTTAAGTTTCACCAAATGCTTGTTTTTACCTGAGAATTACAAAAGTAAACGATTAAGTATCAATCCTCATACATAATATAGTAAAACAAGTCAAATTAATAGGATAAATGATAGTAATAAAATGTACTTATTTGAGTTCATCAAATATCCCCCCACTTGAACTTTACTTGTCCCCAAGTAAACCTTAGAATTAATCTTATGAAAATGTATCCTAAAAATGTTAGGATTTATTTTTATATTTAAGCATGTATTCGTCTTTTGTCATAATCACACAACTAAACACTTAACGAATTAGAAGTAGAATAAAATATTTCGATAAAAGCAAATCTAATCGTTTAACTGTCCAGTCGCGACGAATATTCTATCATAAGCTTGGCAAGTATACACATCTCCCCCACTAAAGCTAAGGAATAACAAGTCTAAAGCGGTAAAAAGGGTTTTTTTTTTTAGGCTTAAGGGTTAATTATTCTTATTCACTATCGATCTCAAATTCCAGAAAAGGCGACAAAATCACAAATACATGATCGAATCCACGAGCACGATACTTGCAATTGCTCAAATCCTTAACTCGAACATGCTAAAGATAGGTCCAAACTTCACCAATAATAATATATCAAAAAGGGCGACAAAATCATAAATACATAGCCGAATCCACGACTACGATACTTAAGATTGCTCAAATCCCTAATCTCAATAAATCAAAGGTTTGGTTGGATAAAGAATAATACAGGGTATGGATAATATTTGGGATATAAACTGGTGTAAAATGAAAAATAAACAAAACAAATAAATTAAAATCCTAAGTGTGGTTAATCACTATCCCAACCATCCCATGAATAAGACTCATATCATCGAATAACTCACGCTTTAACACTTGAAATACACGCTTTAGGTAGACACGAATTATACTCAACAAGATCTTAATCAAAGAATAAACCTTAGTTGACGTTCCCATAACTGCCAACTCCCATTCAATCCATAGATATAATATACAACAACTAGTGGTGATATCGACCACTTACATAACTTTACATCGTTGGTTTATCAATCTTCCAACTTTTTTCTTTTCCTTTTCTTTTTTTTTTTGATTTTTTTTTTTTTTTTTTTTGACTAAGCATAAACATAGATGTGTAAAATTTCACCACATCACTATAACAATAAATCTGGATAATTTTTCCATACTTTTCATGACTTCAGAAATAACGGTAATAGTGAAAGTAGTAAACACACAAAAAATAAACTCAAAGATATACAATATTTACTTTCACTCCAATTGCATTGTGCAATTTCCCGACCTAACCATAGATAATGAATTACGCACACGAACACAGGTAATGTAAGGAAACACACTTTGCCTATAGCAATTAACCAACCACGGATTCTAATCTACAGGGTAGGCTAAGGTGTAAGGGTGTAACGAAACATTTTAAACATAGGTGTAAGAAACGAAAGGAATGGCTCTGAGTGTTTTTCTAGGGGTATCTTACTCTAAAAGTGAGAGTAACAAAAGGGTTTATACGGGGGTTAACTAACCAGTGTAGTTAGCTAATAACACATAACATATAAGGCTTTTTGGGTGTAATCCTAGAAATTTACCAATTTAGACAAGTCATTCCAATTATATAAAATAATACTTATTATGGTGGTCTCGAATAGTATACAAGCCAAGTTCTAAAGTTTACAAGTCACCGGCACACTCATAGATTTGTGAATTTTGAAAAATCACAATTTTTGAAAATAACGTCATGTGTGCAGCTATGCAACTTAGACTCTAAACAAAAACATGCTAAAAAATTTTAAATTTTGATATATTAAGCACATTTTAAGCATATTTTGAAAAGTTTAGGACAAGTAAATGTTAAGTGTTCTAATTCTCCAATCCCCCCACTTAAGTTAAACAACGTCCTCGTTGTTTGTATAAAAGGTTAAAAACTGGAAAATAAAAGAATTAGAACAGAAAAACTCCCCTGAGATTTGCTCGGTATGATCCTCCATTAGTAGTAGAGCAAAAATCATTTTTCTTGTAGATTAGAACGTTTAAGCTTCGTATTCATGCATCCACAGGAAATGCAGGAATCTATAAAACCACCAACACTTTAAAACACACCTAAGATAAGAAAGGTTCAAACTTGCATAATACATTAGTAGTTAGGTAAAAATAAAACATAAAAAATTAAAATCATCAGGTCAGTCGATGCGCCGTATCTTATGGAAGAAGATACGCCGTATCGAGCCTGGAATAAATACGGATCAGAATAAAAGATGCGCCGCATCCTTAACCAGGGATGCGCCGCATTAAAATAAACTGATAAAAAGTTTTAAATTCGAAAATAAAAAATGCAGAAAAATAAAATAAGATATGACCATCTGCAGGAGATGCGTCGCATCTCAGGATTGAGATGCGCCGTATCCTCGGCGGCCTGACTATAAAATAAAACTAAATAAAGGATAGGATGCGTCGCATCTGTTTACCAGATGCGGCGCATGTGGTTACCAAACAGACTGATAACAGTCTGCTGTAAAATGACTCGTTCCACGGTTTGATCTCTCACGTCCTCTCGTACCCTCATGCTGAACTTAATGCCAGTCTTCATCAAATATAACAAGAAACATAAACTGAAACATTAAATATATACACGAGAATAGTGATCAGTACAATCCAAAAAGTAATAATAATATGTGGAACAATGTCAGTAAAATCAAGAGAGTAAGATCATGGGTGAGCGAGGTCGTCTGGATGGGTCCCGGAAGTGCTGGCTCCATCAGTCCTAGGGCGGACTCTGCGCTCGTATGCACGTGTCACTCCCGCAACATGAGTACCATCTGAACGGGTGTGGGTAATACCCTATTGCTCCAATAGTCTGCTCACACTCATGACCAACCACTCTGAGTCCCTCCTAAGGGCTCTCAACTCTCCCTCGACTGCGTCAAGTCTCTGACCCATGGTGCGTACAGGGACTGGTGGGGGTACTGGTGCCTGCGGCTCCTCCTGATGGGCTGGAGCAGCAGCCGGAGGTCCCTGAGGGCCTCCCTGCTCCGCCTCTAGTCCTGCAGCTCTGGCGGGCCCTAATGCTACCCAAACGTACTCTCCCATAGCCTGCTGGCATATCCCAAGCCTAACCAAGTAATCCCTGTCAATAACCGGGAGATGGGTCACCACAACCTCCAGCCCCGCTGGAATCTCCGCTCCAATGACTCCAAAATGGCGGGCCAGCCGAGAAACAAAATGCCCGCCAGTCATCTGGCTCCTCCGATCTCTCCCCGCAGCTGATCGGTGGAGGTAGTGTGCCAAAAAGTGGGGGATGTTCACCGACAACCCCTCATCCATGCTCCTAAGGAGGAAGAGGTCCAGAGTGGTCACCTTCTCAGGTGACTGACCCCTCCAGCAATAGTAAGTGCAATCAGCCTGTGGCACAGCCTCCTCATCGGCTCCCTGATCAAAGTGTATGAGGGGGTGGAAGTAGTGATATCACCCCCCGAAGAAATCCTATCCCAGTAATCACTGAACAACCCTCTGTCAGGGACCGCTCGTAAACTATCATCCCAATATCTATCAAACCCATCTGACTCAAGCTCCTCAGCTGTATGCAGACCCATGGCCAAAATAAACTGCCTCATCGACATCTGCCTATGCACCCCTCCTAACCTGAACACCAGAGTGTCAGCTGTATCAATCTCTAAATCCGTCTCCCTGTAATGAATCGTGCTAAAGAACTCCAACATAAGCTCCCTGATAAGAGGCTCATCGATCCTGAACAGTCGTCTCTCCCAAGCACTAGACCTGAACACCACCTCCTCATCATCTCCAGTGACTACCATCTCCATCCTATGCTGTAAACTCTCAGCAGCATGCCCAGCTCCAATCAATCCCACATCATCGAAATCCAAAGCCTGTACCCTGAATATCCTCCTAAAGTAAATCGACTCAAGTCTCCGTAAGTAGTCCTCCACAGTGCCAGGGGTTAGCCCCATATCCTCGAATCGTAACCACTGGTGTCTCTGTGCTGCTTCTGGTAGTGCCATCTGAAATAAATTTTCAAAGTTAGTAAGCAGTCTGCTAGATAGGTAGATACGGCGCATCTGATTTAATCAGTGCGGCGTATCTGCATGAAATATAAGAGATGCGGAGCAAGAGTTGAGATACGGCGTATGTAGATGCGTCGTATCTAGATTAATCAATACGGCGTATCTAGAATTTTATTAATTTGGAAATAGGTCGTTACGCCGCATCAGTCAACCTAGATGCGCCGCATCTAAAAGCATATCAGTATAAATAAAGGGGATCAGGTAGGCCTTTTCAAGAATCCGTATCCGTGACGTAAACTAACACTAAGTATCACAGTATCATATACTCCTTATATCAGTTCTAATAGCTCAATATACCATGACTAATCCATTTCCCACCAAATATTCAAAATCGAATTATAAACCCCAAATCTTCGTTAAAAGCAAACTAGGCTAGAAATTCGATTATTTACGCAAGTTAAATACGGGGAAGATCATCTATTACAAGTCCTAATCATATCTCTACATCAATTAAGCACAAATCGAATTAATCACATAAACCCTAATTTTCGTATCAACCAAGATTAAATCGAAATAGAATGATTACCTTAATTTGATGATTAGGAGATGAATTATATATCGGATTAGAGGCGGATTTAAGAAAAATGATCGGATTAAGAGTATAGTTTCAGTGTGTGAAAGTTCTTAACTGTGTGTGTGTATGCGGTAAAGATTTTAGATCCGGCGCATTCCCGTCGTATTTATAGGGCAAAACGATGCGCCGTATTGGAAATTGGGATGCGCCGTATCTATTTATTTTCGTTGACTAGTCAATGAATCCTAGTTGGTCAGAGATACGGCGCTTTGGATAATTAGATCCGCCGTATCGCTAAGTTAGTAAACGAAATTTAAATAAGGAACGTACCTTGGCCTCCGCAACACGATTCTATATACACCAAATTGGGGTAAAACGGTTACACCATACGATATAAATGAATTCAAAATAAGAGCAAAACGTTTTATTAACAATTGTAATCTTATAGTTTAGAGGATAAGAATTTATTCCGAGGTTAGGAACAAATATCGTTTTTAAGCATACAAAATTAAGATTACAATTTGAATCAGATGTATTATACGGATAGGTAAAATTGAGATTATGATGTAGAGAACTTCCCTTTGGGTTGGTTGGATAATCGAAGAGGTTTCGTTTGATCACTCCAGCTAGCTTCTCTTGGTTTGGTTCAGAATGTAATCCTTCATGGTGATGCTCGAGTCATCATTTATCCTGAAAATAAACAACTTGCACACGAGAGTAGCGGACCGATCAAAGTAAATATCAAAAATCAACTACATTTATCAAATTATAATCGTCGTATTAACAAAAGTTAATGCGCCGTATTTTCGTTACGTTTCAAAATATAAGATTTTTGATTCAGAAGATGCGCCGTATCGATAAAAATCGATACGCCGTATCTGTTTAATTAATCGAAAACTGTTTTTAATTAAAATAATAGATACACCGTATCTGCTAAAGCAGATGCGTCGTATGGCGTTAAAGTTTAGAAAAAAAAATTTTCAAAAATAGATACGCCGTATCTTGGGGAAAAGATGCGTCGTATCGCTTTATCGCATAGAAAAAAAATTTCTTATTAAAAACAGATACGCCGTATCTTGCGGAAAAGATGCGTCGTATCGAATTAATTAAACGCGTTGTATTTTATAAAAGTTTGAACGCAATACGCCGTATCTGATAAATCAGATGCGCCGTATCGTTCGATTTAGCTCAGTACAACGATAGCAGAAAACAAAAATTACGAAAAATAAAAACAAATAAAAACACACAAACGAAAATAAACACAAATAAAAGCAAACAAATAACACACAAAAACAGAAAATATGCAAAATAGTACAATGAATGCAATTTAATCTAATACACAACAAAATTAGCGGTTAGATAAAAAATTAAAACCTAATTAAAATACTAATCAAATTAACAGATAATAACAATTCACTCCCCGGCAGCGGCGCCAAAAAACTTGATGCGCGTGCGTGTCGTTGCGGTTTAGCAGTTTTAATGCCTAATCAAGTTTTAAATTTATATTTAGCCGACTTATCAATAACACACACACTTAACGAGCAGTGTACCCGGTCAGTATGAATATAATGGTAAGTAGAGTGTCGATCACTAAGAGTGGAACGTATTATCTAGTTATTCTGATCAGTATTTTAATATATTAAGTTAGCTATACAATCTAATCTAACGCAAGGGGGTTCAGCCTGAGAGACTGGCACGATTTGGTTGCAATTAAATAATAAACTAGACCAATAGGCACGAATCAGCAAGTAGCACACACGTACACAGATAAATACTCGAGACAATAAGAGGGCTGTCCTTATGATAAGTAGTTTGTCACTTGTTTTATTGCTAGTGTTATATGAAGTGTATAGTTCGATGCAACGCACCGAGATTAAGTCCTTTCTCGTTGGTTCTAATCTTATCGGCGAGTAAACCCTTAATGATTACTTATGACTATCCCGTTTATCTTTCTCCTACTTTTCTACAGACCATAGAATACATAGGCATCTAATAAACAGGCGAGGGCAGAGGCATGGCGACCCGATCAACGCTCAGCTAGCCACAGAGGTTATCAATGCACTAATAAAAGTCACCAAAGACACTAACATATAAACTTTAATTGATGAGAAAGCAGTTTTAAGGGAGTGCAACCTTTCCGTTGTCACGTTACACAAGCCACCAATCTTGATGAATTAAAGTTTACTAACACAATAAAACAAAACTACTTAATGAATTAAACACATGCAACACCTTCTTACAGCTCTTGTATCTTTGATTTGGGTGTGTCTTGTGCTGCTACCTTGACTGAATTTGTCCTTGGTTTCTGGTCTTCGGTCTCGTATATATTATATGTCACCTCACTAAAGCTACGGAATTCGTCTGGTCTTGGGGTATTTATAGTTTCTGTCTGAGGGTGAGATGCGGCGCATCTATTAAGTAGATGCGGCGCATGTACTTAACTTCGCGTGGGGTCCAAGATTATAATATTCAGGAATATTCGTACACCGCCAGAAGATCGCGTATCTTCATCTTTTGATGCGGCGCATGTCCTCTGTATCTTGGATCGTATCTGGTGAAATATTGATTGTGATGCGGCGCATGTAACGAGTGAGATGCGGCGCATCTAGAGCAGAACAAGTTGGTTATTCTTCGTTGACCAAAGTTTCATATGCGGCGCATGGGATAAATCCATGCGGCGCATTCTTCAAAGTCAGGCAATGGTCTTCATTCTCTTCATTCCAACAACCAATTCCAATCTTGATCATTTTACTCCGTTTTTAGTCCATAATCGCTAAGTTTCACCAAATGCTTGTTTTTACCTGAGAATTACAAAAGTAAACGATTAAGTATCAATCCTCATACATAATATAGTAAAACAAGTCAAATTAATAGGATAAATGATAGTAATAAAATGTACTTATTTGAGTTCATCAACGTTATAAGGACTAACATCCTAAGTGTATCATAATCCTCTCAAAGGGCAGCTGAAGAAGAAAGATTGGCAAGATTTATGGTTGAACACAATTTTCAGACTGAAGAAGAAGAACGAGCTGCTCAGGTTCTTGCTGATAGTGAGTTAGCTGCTAAGCTACAAGAAGAAGAAAGGCCACAATTCACAAGAGAAGAACAAGAACAAGCCATTGATGACCTATTGGAGCAGATCAGAAGAGCCAAAGCAAGAAGAAAACTAATCAGAAGAAACCCCTACAAGGAAAGAACAACTGTCTTACAGGAAGACTTATCTAAAGCACCAAGATACCTGGAAAGAACATCACTTCAAGGGAATATCTTTTGAAGAAATTGAAAGGATTTACATTGATACTCATAGGAGAATGCAGGTGTTCTTAAGAGGTGATCATGAAACAAGTGAAGGCAGAGGAGAGAAGAGAGCAACAGAACAATTGGAATCAGAAGAGTCTAAGAAACAAAAAACTAAAGAAGAATCAGTTCAGAAGGAACCAGTTGAAGAAGAATCAACTGAAGAAGAGGAAGAGATATTAACTGATGAACAGATCCATGAAATGATGGTGGTAATTCCAGAAGCTCTAAATGTTGATCCTATTCAAGCCAAACATCCCATCATTGATTGGGAGGTGTACTTAGATGGAATGATCAAGGGATGAAAAATCATCAGAGTAGGAGGAAAATTTGAAGTCTACAAGTTCTTTGAAGACATGATCAAAGCTTTTGACAGAGATGACTTGGATAAGCTTTGGAGCTTAGTGTAAGAGAGATTCAAGACCACAGATCCTATAGATGATAAAGATAAAGAGCTATGGGTTGAGCTGAAAAGGATGTATGAGCCTAATGCAAATGATTCACTTTGGAGATTTCAAGCTCATAACTTGGATACCACATGGAGATTATTTGACACCTGTAGAGTTCACAGAATTTCTACTACAGCAGGAGTGGAAATCTACATGTTAGTTGAGAAGGACTACCCACTCAGGGCAGCAGTACTACTTGTTATGTTATCATCAAAGCTTCAAGTTGATGAAGAATCTGAAATGGCAAGAGCATTGGTGAGAAAGATATTCCAGCAAGCAGAAGATATGAAGCTCAGAAGATAGTGTTTGGAAGAGTCCTCACAATCCTCATTTAATTCAGAAAAGTTGATGATTTAGGGTAAATCACAACTTTAGGGGAGGATTGTTGGGAATTAAATGTTTCTGACTTAGTACTGCTGGAAGAATACACTAACAGTACAAACTGCTAGTGTATAACTGAAGACTACTAGAGAATAAATAACAGTACAAACTATCATGTTAGTACTTCTAGTATATAAGTGAAGGTACTGCTGCATGAAAAGATTCTAGAAGGACGTGTCAAGGATAAGTATGGTATAGATTGTATGTATATCACAATTAGTTAGACTTATATAGGTAGATACTTATCTTGTAAAGGACTCCTTATATCTATAAAAGGAGGTCCTAGGTTAGATGTTTATGTACGTGTCATATAAGTTTTTGTTAAGATTCAAGGTTTTGTAACCGTAGTGATATTGAGATAACTCGTATTATTTGCTAATAATATTGAATCGTTTGAAGTTAATCACTGTGTTCATTATTCATACTGTGTTACTATTACATCAAACAAAACCTTCTAAGTATTGTTAAGTAAATTCCGCATACTTAACAATATAACCTCAAAGTATCCTAAAAACATTATAAAGGAGTTACATCCTTAGTGTTTGATCCTCTCATATCTATTTTCTACGAGCTAGAGTATTGGTCTTTTCTTACACTAAAACACAATTTAGATGTCATGCATATCGAAAAAAATGTGTGTGAGAGTGTGTTGGGTACTTTGTTAATGAATGACAAATCAAAAGACACCAACAAGGCAAGATAAGACTTACAAAATTTGAAAATTTGTGATGAGTTGTGGCTCAACAATAAAGGAAACGGGAAGTGCTCTAAGCCTCTTCCTACGTACTTTTTCACAATTGAAGAAAGAAAACTTTTTTGTCGATTCATCAAAGGTACACGTTTTATTTCAAAATTTATTTGTTCCAATTCAATTCACGTATTTATTTCAACGACTTATTCTAATATCATGATTTTTTTTGTCAATTCATCAAAGGTGTTAAACTACCTGATGGGTTCAGATCTAACTTCAAGCATAAACTGACAAATAATGATAGCAACATAACAGGCTTGAAGGCTCATGACTGTCATATAATGATGCAGCGGTTACTTCTTGTTGGACTTCAAAATTACTTGAAGGACCAAACCACCACAACACCAATAATCGAGCTTTGTTCATTCTTCAAACAAATATACGCTCGAACTTTGATGGTGAATGACATGTTGAAAGCTAAAGAACAACTCATCAATATTTTGTGCAGTTTCGAGCAAATATATCCTCTTGCTTTTTTTGACATTATGATTCACTTGGTTATTCATCTACCCGAAGAGGCTATTGAAGGCGGGCCTGTTTACATGAGGTGGATGTATCCATTTGAAAGATACATGAAAAAGCTCAAAAATTATGTCAGAAATAAAGCTAAGCCTGAAGGTTCAATAACGGAGGTTTATATTGCTGACGAAGCATTAACTTTCTGTTCGCATTATTTTTGGGGTGTTGAGACGAGATTTAATCGTCCTGACTGGAATGAGGACGGTCGAAGCCCAACAAGTCGATTTCAAGTATTTCGATCACTCTGTAAAAAGAATGGTTAACAATCATTAATTCAGCTTGAACCAGCCACAATGCAGAAAGTAGTATGGTATGTACTACACAACAGTCATGAAATCAACCCGTACATGAACGAGTACAAGAGGTACGCATTTTATTTCAAATTTTATTTTACGTAAGTTATTATTCGACGACTTATTCTAATATCATGAACATTTACAGGGCATTTCCTGGCAATGACATACAAGAAGGATTTCCTCGCTGGTTTGGGAAGAAGGGAGACTTATTGTATGTATTACCCTGTAAAAATAACGACTATTACTCATCTATATCTATTCTTAACTTTTTTCATTGATTCGTGAATTAAAAGTAATGAAGGACCCAAGTTGTACTTCCGAGTTATTCACTTTGGCTTGTGGACCATCATGTACTGCAGTCTTAGTCGAATCTTGCGTAGTCAACAGTGTGAAGTTTATCGTACACGATCGTGATTTATGTCATTCAACTCAAAACAGCAGAATTTCAACTCTTAATCCTAGTGGAGGAATGTATTATGGCCAGCTTGAAGAAATTCTTGAGTTTTTGTATATTCCGTTCAAGGTTGTGTTGTTCAAAGTCAAATGGTTCGACACTAATAACGATGGTAGCATAAAACGTCGTACCTATAGAAACAACATTACACAAATTATGACAGATCGTGTATCGTTTCAAAATGAACCATACATTCTTGCAACACAAGCAACACAAGTCTTTTACCTTGATTTCCCGGGTAAACATGGTAATTGCAAGGCCGTCCAAGATTCATATCATGGAAAGATTTGGAACTCGGATATCATCGTGGTAGAAGACAATCAGGATGTTGTACATGACAACACCTCATCACATGTCACACTCTCTGCTGAGTTGGATAAGTTGAATTATAACCCCATAAATATAGATGTTCAGCCAGCGAAAGTTGAGGCACCACCCATCACTGATGTCGATGATGACAACGATATTGATTATGATGACCACGTTCCTCATGATTTAGCATCTGATGGTGAAGACCACGTCGATCGTGAAGATGAAGCTGACACTAGTAATGAGGGTTTTTGTCTTAGTGATGAGGGAGATTGATCTCAAATTATAATTTGTTAAACGACACTTATTTGAATGAAATTGTTATCAAGTGGTTAAATGTGTTTATTAATTTATTTAATTATTTATTATTATTATTATTATTATTTTGTATATATTGTTATTTATTTGAATGTGTGTGTGTATGTATATATATATATATATATATATACACACACACACAAGATGTCAAAGCCCGCCCGATGGGCGGCCATGACTTGTGATTTTCCTTTGAATGCACTTCTTTTTTAATATAAGTGTGATCATGAACGAATAATCCAAGAAACGAACCACAATGGCAACTTCCTTCAGGTATTATATTGTAGGGTTCAAGGTATTTATGTAAATGTATATTCATAAACTGAATGCATTTTTACCACGCATATATCTAGCTCGGCGTTCATCCTTGGGCAGAAATACAAACAGCAGGTCAAGATTATCTTGGCAAATGATTATCGTTGAAAAAAATAAGATATAAACATACCGATTTTTATATTGAATGCATTAACAATGAAATTAAATGACCGTTAACATTTATAGAACAATTAAAATATACAAAGTTCTTTGTAACATCATAGTATACGAAATAAAGCTATTACCATCCTTATCAAAACAGAAAAATTTCAATCCCTTCCTGCTCTTCACTCTGGAGACATAATACCCATTTGCAAAAGACGGTTTTGCTTATCATCCAGCATTATGTTGATCTAGTCTTCTATGTCATCTACATACTCCCTCAACTGCACACAAACAAACATAATCCATAACGTCAGCTGGTGTAATAACTGGCGGTGTTTGGCATTGCATTTTAAAATTGATTATCTAATTAGTGTTTTCCAATCTTAGATAATATCGTGAAACTGAATCTTACTTTACATATCGTGAAACTGAATCTTAATTTACATATCTAATTATTTTCCAATCAACTAATTAGGTTTGCATAAGCAGTCTATGAGTTGTTAGGAGTTGTTACTAAGTTGGTGTGGCAATTGTTTTAGGAGTTGTGGTAATTGTTACCTGGTGTGGCAATTGTTTTAGGAGTTGTTACTAAGTTTCTTTACTCAAAATGTGATAAAATTAATTACACTCCCAGTTAACTCAATAACGTAATCTGTTATTGATCCAATGATGCAACTACTATGAGACTCGTTATTTGACCCATATCTAGGAACCATTTACCCAAGCAGTTAAAAAATTTAAACATATAATATCTTTAACCGTATAATAATATCCTTAGATAGAACTGATTATGGTTTCATGTGTTTTATAGTTCGTAATGTGCAGTTGGTTGAAAGTATTAGCAGTTGTGATGCGATGTATAGTTAGTAAGATGTTTGACATAAGAATGAAGTTACTCACTTGTATGTAGGATTTATTACGGGTTTGTGATCTGGATTTGGTAGCTTTATTCTCTCACCTACGGAGTATCCCCTGACATTTGCCATAGGCTGCGTAGACCCGTTCCCTTTAGCTAAACTTAGATAAAACACAACCCAAATCAGCCCATTAATATATAAGAGGCGATATTGATACCCATGTAAAACTATTGTACCTTAAGCAAATCGGATTAGATTCTCAAGCATTTGGACGGTGGTTGTTGCTGCATTCGGAAAAGAGATCAGTTATAATATTACCTTTTTGATAAAGGATAGGGTATACAAAGAAATAAAGGTAATGGTGACACCTGCACTTTTAATTGCAGACCTTCGTTGGAGTTGATAATAACTTGAAGTAACTTCTTCAATAACAAATAAAAAGACACTTTAAGAAAACTACGTATAGTTGATACGATATATATATATATATTATATATATATATATATATATATATATATATATATATATATATATATATATATATATATATATATTGATTGCCAGAATAACGTAAGTACCATCCCACAATGGTCTGATAGCAAAGTGGGCTTCACTTCTGTATTGTTCTTCGCTTCTGCACCGTCAGCTTGATCACTTGAACTGTTATCAGCTGTGTCCAAGGTGTGTACTAAAAAAAGACTGGTCCATTGCCGCATGCAAAGATTTTTTTCCTTCGAGAGCATCATCACATAAAGATGAAAAATAGACAACAAACCTGAAACGTAAAGTAAATTAAGTTATGTTACCTGTGCCAACCAAACATATTATTCAATACAAAATGTTATAGGTGGCTAATGGGTGGGTCAGATCAACACTGTATTGATTTTATGATTCGGATCAGGTTGAATTTTTTTATGCCTTAAAAAATACACTTTTGATTGATGTGTTTGACCCATTCCTTTATAAGATTCTTTTAACGTACACATGTGACCCAATAGAGATGAAACATAACCCGAATAGACCCATTCATAAGCAAATTTGTCAAAGTATCCAGCAGTATGGCACTATGTCAGATGAATAGTCTTACGCAGTTATTTATAGAATACTAATCCAGTAACATATCAAAAGAAAAAACATACAAATATGGAACTTACATGCCGAAAGGACAAACAGCTATATTGCTCCCAAGTTGTAGAACCAGAATTGATGTAGCTTGATCAGGGTACAGAGCTAAAGAGAGACCAGAGTCAGAAAGCAACTATAAAGTTTCAATAAGTTTAACAATAGCTCTTCAGCAGTGATCTTACATCTAGGAGAATATATGACCAAACAACTGGATATTTTGGGCTTCAAAGAGCTCTTTGTGATGCATATTCCCTGTGCCACCTTGCCACTGAAACCTCCAACTTTAAAGACATTCAAAATGTCTTCTGAAGGAGTATTAACTGGTAAGGATGTGATGGTAATTGAAGGATCCATAACCAGCTTATCACTGGTTGTTTCCTGCCCCGAAACCAATTTGACACCTTTATAAGTCCCACCATCCTGCAAAATAACAAACAAATAATGATGAACCAATTATGAATAAAAACAGCATAGTGGTAATAGAAAAAGAATTTATTTCAACAAACCTCGTCCAGAAGTATAGATATCACTGGCATTCTCAAGACCTGTAAAATAAGTGATAGCAATTTTTTTTTTAATACATTGTAACTAAAGCAAGTTCAAATAATACCAATAGTAAGAAAATATGACAAGACTTACATAAAGACACCCTTTGATAGTAGCACAACGGAAAAAGGCTTGTAGCAGTTCTCCTTGGATTCTGATAACATTCGATTTTCTAATTTGGCGACACAAAGCAGCAACTTCTCTTAGACTATCCTCTCTCCATGCAGATAGAGCCAGACACGCTCCTCTGTTTGGATATTCATATGCTAGATTCTGATCATATCATAAAATTTTAACATATATCAGTCACTTCATAACACAAACGCGGATTATAAATATCATGATTATCTCAATTGGATATAGAAGTCTAAATAGAATTACACATATAGATTTGCACGAAATACTCATACTAAAAGTGTTATGTTCTTTTGTGGGTCATTTACAATCATACTCATATCACATACTAAATTTCCTTTTTTATGTTGTAGCAACCACCAAAAGTTAAAAATGCTCGACATTTTACTTTAAAGAATTAGCAGACATGAGACTCGTGACAGAAGCTGACGATCTCATGGGAATATTATGATACACATAAACAGAAATGCAAAAAAATTTATCAGTAAAAAAACTATTGGAATAGTACTCTATGTGCCTAGAGAACGTATATCATATTTTTTAGTCGAGACACTCCCCGCAATGAGAAAAAAAGGTGTAGTTTGTATAGCCGCACCAGGTTGAATTCAAACACACAAATGGTGACCCACTATGCAGAGAACCAAAAGTGAGAAAGTAGTAGTTACCTTGCATCTGAACCAAGACTTTTAAACTCAAACCACCACCCTTTTCCATTGCCCTCCCTGCTGCACCAAACAATTTCCTTGATGAAAATGGATTTATTCAACTGAATTCACGTTAATTAGAACACAATCACATCTACTCAAGTGAGTTATGGTTACCTAAAAAAACTCAAGACCACATTTACCTCGAAAGGCAGAACGATTGAGGCTGTTATTGATATACTGGGTGTAGTGATGACAGCTATGAGTGGTCATGATTGTAGTCGAAGGCTGCATTATTTAGGAAGGTTTTCAGCCTTCTCCCTCAACACTCGGATCTTCTGCCTACTAAGCAGTCCACCTTATTATCCCTGAATCTGTTGGTCTTTTGCACATTGGCACTACTGATCAACACTGCCAAGCTCGTAGCGGCGGCTACAACTGCTGTGAATGCGAGTGCAAGAACTATTAGCTTTTCCATTGTGAGAAGATGATGTGTTTTGGGAATTGATTTGTGATTAATTAATATTTAAAAGAAAATCTAGTGAAATATTTTATTAAAGTAAAAGGAAGAACTGAAGGGATAACAAACTTACCATCAGACGGTGGGGACATTGTGACTAAATCGGTTGTCGAAAGACCTTGCATTGGTGAGCCTACAGAATTTACTTCACCAACACCGTCACACCCACCAACTGCGGGCAGCGTTGGCCTCAGTTACCACAGGGTACATACCTACAACACCATTCAAAACACAAACACACACACATTATAGCATTCAGTGTTTACATTTTCCGACTCAAGTATAACACTAAAGCTGGCCAACATTTGACTACCATGTTTATGTGTTTCACGACACGACATCGATCATGTCATGTGTTACTTCGGTTCCAAAGCTTATTGTATTTCTTCCCTGATTTTGGTAGGCAGCTTCGGCTACATAACATTGCGTACACTAAAGTCTGTTACAAAAAGGCTAACACCCAAACCGATAAAAAAAGTAATTCTAGAAAGAAAAAATGATGAATAAAATCATTTGCACAAAATACGTATTCAATCTTGCTCACCCGTGGGTAGCGTATGTCTCACGTGCACACTTTTGTTGGAGGTCACCCCATGTTCGTCGTCGGTTACATTTTGTGTCTCAAGTACAAACGCGAGCCTCATAGATGTAAGACAATTAAAGAGAGCTCTTTTTACGTCACTGTGCCAATCATACGGTATCTCATTTTACGGGCTTCTTGACTAACACACCGTCAACATGTCAACAATTTCCAGACAATTGTAGCATTACTATGGAGACCTCGTTCAATGGGTTAAGGCTGCTGTTCTGTTAACTCACTTTCAGAAAATGGTTTGTTTCTTTTAGGATTCAGACACAAAGATGGACCTGCATAAGATTGTATGTTCTAAAGTCAAGTTTAAAAAAAAGTCTATAAACCATATGAAAAAAATAATATGTCGACACAACAAAACATGAAGAAAAGCAGCCGCACCCTGTTGTTTTTCAGCACTCATCAGCACATGGTGAAGTATGTGTTGGGAAAAAAATGCCATTTTTAACATGATCAGGCATGTTACCTGTTGATTACCGGTTCTGCAAAGAATCATCAACACCACGACGCACCAATACATCCTGGTAAACCATTCTAGCCTTAAATTGCAGAAAGAAGAAACCCTTCGGTTAGGCATAATTGGTTATGCAAAATCCTGGTAAGCCAATACATCCTACATAAGCATTATGTATATATACCAGGTTATGGAGTTGTATCTTATACTAAAGAAGTTATTAACATACACATGGAAGAAGGGACATGCAGTTCTTATTCAATTCTTTTATAATGTATTTGGTTACTACTTAGTGATACCTACCTAATTATATATGATGATCTCATTCCAGGATGGGGAAACCTGGCCTAAATACATCTTCTCAGCATTTTCTTCTGGGATCTGCAAATAAAAAGAATATATACATAAACAGATATTCTAAGAGCATACAAATATGTTTACCTGATGTAATATGTGAAGGCAACTCAAATTTTATTCATCGAAGAAACATGAACCCATAAACTTGAATATCCTTTTCTTTTAGACAATTCATCAAACACCTGTGATTAAAAACACGATTACTCATACTAAACATTATTAATGTAAATATATAATTTAGTATCATGCTTGGGGTAATTAATTTTATCATACCTGCGAGTGGTTTGAAGGATTGGGCGAGAGATCTTGATTTCTTTTAATGTTTAATGAAACGATATTAGTTTAATTAGGGTTATATGGCAGATTTTAAGGGGAGGCGTTATTTGTTTAAATTCCTCTCCCATAGCTTTCAGATATTTATCAACTTTGACTTGGAAACTAAATAACAAAAGTTGGATTGCTCCACTGGTTGAGATAATTGTTTATGCTTGGAGAGGATCCTATGTTCGAACCTTGCTACCTTCATTTTTACACTAATTTTAATCCGAATTTTAGCAAGGGTTAATAGTTGCTTAGATGGACAAAATGTGATGACATGGCTTTTAATAACAATTACATGGCAATGACGTGGACTTATGTGGCATTATCTACGTGTAACGCCTCCTGTTATAATTATTTATGTTATATATATATAATTTATATATATATATATATATATATATATATATATATATATATATAAATATTAATATATGCGTATATGTGTTTCTTCACTAATTTATATGTTCTTGTACTAGTACGTTTACAAATGGCAGATGTTGTTGCTAGGAGCCAAGGTGGCGATGGAGGCAATGAGCCACCCCGTGGTCACTCGAGGAGGCTAGGCACTAATTGTCAGCATAAGAATTTCTAGATTATTTTAATTAAACTTGATCATTATTTGAAATTGATAACTTGCTATTTTATGTCATCATCACTTGAATTTGATTACTTGTAGTCTCTAAATCCAAACCTCCCAAGCCCAATGCCAAAATTGGCAAAGGTGGGAAGGTGGTGCGTGATCCCACAAAGAACATGAAGCTCTGCTAAGCGGTGTCTGATACAGGTCGTCTGGTAACAATCAGATTCCGAAAGAACGCCAAAGGGATGTTTAATCATGTGGGCGATCATGCTTCGTGGTTCTCCAACATGGTCGGGGAGTTGTTACGGGAATCAATTCCCATGCATTACGATTCTTGGGGACAGGTTCCCCAGACCATCAAGGCCCACATCGATGACCAGCTACACGTAAGTTTTTCGTATCTTTTATTTTTTTTAATTATTGTGTTTATTTATTTTAAATGTGTTATTTATTTAAATTTGTCTGTTTATTTAAATTTGTATATTTATTTTAATTATATTTTATTGCAGCATTTCGTTGATCTCGGCGAACACCTTGTCGGTTCGGATGGAGATGAGATTGTCAAAAGTATCGAAGCTTATCTCAGAAAGCGATACGATGACAACAAATACAAATTCAAATTGAACAATTTTACACGGCAAGTTGGGGTTGAGAAAGTAGATGAGATAAAAAATAAGCGTCCGGCGAACAAGACGCCTGAGGATAGGGAAGTACAGGTAAATTTTGGATCGACACTTTATTATTTGTTGATCCTAGTTGAGCACTTGATCGAATACTTTAGCTTGTAAAGGTTAATTAATATTGAATAAATCCAATACAACTTATGTAGAAACTGTCTTTGATTGTATTAAAGTTTATGCGGAATCTAAACTTTAATATTAAGAAGAATTTAACAATCAATATCAAACAAATCACTTCAATATTATTAATAATACGAATACTCTTAAAGTATTAGGGTTTACAACCTTGAAGTTTTCTAAAGAATCACGTATCTATCTCTATGCCCTAGGACCTCCTTTTATAGACTAAGGAGTCCTAGTCGGCTTACAATTACTTGCTATACAAGATAAATCTTAAAAGAATCTTTTCTATATTTATCTAACCGAATATACATGTTTATCTCACAAGCATTACTAACTATACACTCTAGCAGTTGTATCTCTAACTCTAGCAACATAAACTCTTCAGCAGTAGTAAGTTTGTACTAGCAGTACTAACTTTTCTTCTAGCAGCACCAAACACTTAGAGTATTTTCTTTCAAATTTAGCAGCAGTTGTAACTCTGATAGCAGTTGTAACTCTGAACTAGCAGTTGTAATTTTAAGTCTAGCAGTAGTAACCACTTGGTGTATTTTCTTGAACATCTTCAGCAATAATAGCAGTAGTAAAATACACAAGCAGTTGTAACCTTTAATACTAGCAACATCAATGACTTAGAGCATTTCCCATCAGCAGTCTTAACCAAACAAGCAGCAGCAACTCTAAAACCCAAAAATCCTCCCCTAAACTTGATATTTTCTCCCAAAATCATCAAGTTTCTATATGAGCTTGAACAAACACTAAGAGGATGCTTCCAAACAATTAAGTCTATTTCTTGTCCTTGGGTCCTAGATACTTTTCCATCTTCTTGAGCAGTTGATATGCCATCTCATCATAAGGATACTGGAGTTGGATTCTTCTCTTCCCATATAGCATCTGATGTACAATATCCTTTTGATATTGTAAAGGATAGTCCTTTTCTACAAGCATTTAGATTATTACCGCATGTGCATCCAAAGCATGAACTCCATAACTCTGATAAATTTTCCATTGTAGAATTGTGTTGTGCCTTAGACTTCTCCACGCCTCATCCTCATGATGTGGTTCAAATATCACTTTCAAATATTCCCAGATGACTCTATCATAAATTTGTTCCGGTCTATAATAACCAAACTTGTCTTTGTACAACCTCCATAAAGTCACTATATCTTCTCTATCAAAGTGATGAACCATTTGTAGAAAACTAACAAACCTCAAAGATGAACCATCATACCTCTTGATATCCCAATATGCTGTCTTCCCATGTAATTCTGAAGTAAAAGCAACAATTGGTTGTTTGACACTTAGAGGCTCTGCATCCATGGCTTCTTCTTTAGTTACTAATGCATGTTCTATGTGAGCTTGCATCTTTTCTAGATCATCATCAACTTCAGTTTGCTCACTTTGCTCTTGCTCTGCCTTATGCTCAGATTTATTCCTTTTACTACTCTTCTTTTCTAACTTGTCCCCTGCTCTTTTAGAACTAGAGCTTTCTTCTTTTCTTTCATCAGTTCCCTTCACCACTTCAGTATTCACAAAGCTCTCAATCTTTCTCTTGGCAATGTTGTATAATTCTTCAATTTTGCTATCATCAAACTGTGATAACTTCTTTTGTTGCCAATTATCCATATTCTTGAGATATGCACACATGAAAGATCTTCTTTGTGCTTTGGTGGGTGGCTTGTTCTTCTTTGCTGCTAGTCTTTGTGCTGCATAGAACTTTTTCCTTTCATCTATAAGTTCTTTCAACATTTTAGCTCTTTCATCAATTGAATACTGATCTTGCTCTTCTTGTTGAAGTTTCTGTGCAAGTTCCTAATCAGCATCACACTGAGCTCTTTCTTCATCCCATGGAGCAATCAATTCTAAAGATTTAGCTTCCTTCTCAACAGCAATTATTCTCTTTTCCAAAATTTTCCTATTCTCCTCTTCAAAATCAACAGCTAATTGCTTTCCCTTTGCCTTTGACTTGTTGAGTTGATTGTGTAGCTTGTGGTTTAGAAGATAGTTCTTTTATAACAACACCTTTGGTTTTTGGCTTGGATGTCTTCAGTTCAGTTAGTGCATGAGCCAGAATACTCTCATCATCCATAACCTCAGCAGTAGAAACTCCATCTTTATCAGCAGTAGTAACTTCTGGTGTAACAGTAGTATCTGTTAATATAAATAATGCCTAAAAACATTATCAATACTTATTCATATCTCTATGTTTTGGTGATCACAGAATGTAAACTCATCAAACATAAACTTATTAAGTAAACAAGTATTTAGTTGGAAATATTCATTTCTACACTAACTTAATCACTTAAGGTATGAATGAACAAATGCTTAATGCATTATATGATCAAAGAAACATTTTCTTAATCACTAGATTTTTTATAAAATGACCCAAAACATTTTATATCTTTTAGAAAATCATTTTTGGTATTAAATAAAAATGTTTAATCTTTTATAAAATTATGAATTCAAATTTTCAACCAAAAATGGTAAAAATGTTCCAGAAAAACCTTCCCCACAAAAAGACAAAACTGGGCAACGGTCTAGAGGGGCGGCCCCCTTAAATATACAAGGCGTCCCCCTTAATTTTAAGGGGACCGCCCCCCTATTTAAGGGGACCGACATGCTCCTCCAGCCTGTCCATTTTTGCCTATAAATACTGGACATCCCCTGGACTTTTTCTCACCTTTTGCACCTCAAACCTTCTGTTCTAAATCTCCTCTTTTCTTTCTAAATCCTTTCCAAAATCCTTTGATCATAGATTCTTAAGCATTGGTTTCCAAGTGATCCAAGCTTCCACCATCCTTGTGCAAAAGAAGAATACTTCTATCAATCAAGACTAGAAGTATTACAACTTAGTGTCATCTTGTTACTTAAGTTGTTAGTTTAGTAAAGTTTGTAAATCATTCATTCATTTGTGTATAAGGTGTGGATAGTAGGTGTGAACATGAGTGATTAGATTAGTGTAGTGTGTAAGTAGTGAAGAAGGTGTATAAGTAGTTGTGGTGTAAAGAAGTCATGTAGAAGTTGTAAAGCCATGGTGTAGAAGTTGTAAAGCCGTGGTGTAGAAGTTGTTAAGCCGTGGTGTAGAAGTCATGAAGCCATAACTTAGAAGTTGTGAAGTCGTCATGTAGAAGTCGTGAAGCCATAACTTAGAAGTTGTGAAGTCATCATGTAGAAGTCATGAAGCCGTAGCTTAGAAGTTGTGAAGTCGTCATGTAGAATTCGTGAAGCCATAGCTTAGAAGTTGTGAAGTCGTCTTGTAGAAGTCGTGAAGCCGTAGCTTAGAAGTCGTGAAGTCCTCATGTAGAAGTTGTGAAGTTGTTGTGTAGAAGGCGTGAAGCCGTAGCTTAGAAGGTGTGAAGTTGTTGTGTAGAAGTCGTGAAGCCGTAGCTTAGAAGTTGTGAAGTCGTCTTGTAGAAGTCGTGAAGCCGTTGTGTTGAAGTCGTGAAGCCGTCGTGAAGAAGTCGTGAATAAGTCGTGAACAAGTTGTGATTGAAGTTGTGGGATTGGTTCTAGCTACAATTAGAACTCGACATTTAGCTTTTTGTCGTTAAACCGGTGTAAGCGAAAGTGTGTAAGGTTTTCTCCGCCATAAGGGAGCTTGTTGAAGTAGTGAAGAAAACTCTCAAGCAAGGTGTGCTTGGGGAGTGGAGTAGGGCAAGGAAGGTGTCCTTGTAGCCGAACCACTATAAATCCCTCGTGTCTCAGTTTGATCTTTCCGTCTCTTACTTATTTCTTTATATCGTCATTACTTTCATACATATAGGCATATACAACTGTTAGTATTAATTAGAAGTTGATTTCACATAAAGATCAATTTAAAACTCCATTCATAAAAAGAAACATTTATAACAAATCTAAAAGGATACACATATAATTAATATTTTTCAAGTATCATTTTTCATATAAACTCAAATCTAAGTTTTTAAAAGGAAACAAAGTTTTCATAATAAAATTAAAAAGACGTAAAACTATTCAACCCCCCCTTCTAGTTTTCCATAATTGGTATCAAGAGCCACGTCAAACAAGATTTTTAAAATATACTGTATTTTAAAACTTGAATCGATCTATGGAATCGGAAAAATATTTAGAAGGGCAATCTATGCAAAAACCACCGCTATTTAAAACCTTTACTTTTCTTGAATGGAAAAATAAATTTGAAAATTATGTGAAATCAATTGATCTAGATCCTTGGTGATTTAGATGGGCATGTCATTTCGATTAGTGATTTTCAACCAACAAAAATAGTTTTTGAAAGTCAAAATGATTATTTCAAAACAAAGAATGACATAAATAATAAAGCTAAAATAATTATTTATAAAACCTTGCCGAAAGTTGAATATGAAAGAATATCCTTCTGTCAAACGGCAAATGATATTTGAAAAAATCTCTTAAACTTTCATCAAGAAAAATGTCAAGCCAAAGATGAGGAATTTAATCTTGTACATGAATTAGTTGTCCTAGAAAATTTAATAGATAAACATTTAGATAAAATAGATACATGTGCTACTAGTTCAAATGTTTTTAATGAAGGTATTAATGACGAAGACTACATGAATCAACTCCGAAGTGAACTCAATCCAAAATCATGGAGTGACACAGACGAAGAAGAATATTACTATTCGTACTTGTTGATAAAGCATGATGCGGTTGCAATGAAGATGTGAAAATCTCAACAAAAGACGTTATATGCATCAAGGCTAAGACACCAAATGAGTCTAGTACAAGACATGTTCGGGTCAAGCCGCTATGATCTAATAAGGCATTAGAAGTCCGCTATGATATACCGTTATAACTTGGTTATCTTGAAGACTCACCTATCATTCACTACTTCGTCTACCATCCTGGATGTTATGAAGAAAAGCTGGATATAAGGTAAGTTCTCCTTTTAAATTTCATGAGTAATTACTTCATGCATATAGTATTGCCTTAGGATATGCTTGGTTTGATAGGTTGCACTGCCTTTACACTTTTAGCTATATTACTTTTAAGATTTAATAAATTAGAAACCCTTTAGTTAGCCTTCTAAGTATTAAATGAAGTATTCACTGTCGAACTCATTTAGCCTTCTCAAATTTAAAATGGAAATCTTCTATGTCCACTATTAGAAAACTCTTGGTGATGAAGTGAATTAAGCTAAGTGGATAAATCATTAACATAGAAGTAAGATTAGATTTCTCGCGTTAGAAAACTATGGATGATACAACCTCTTGTAGACTATGGCATCAAGATAGATAAGTATGCGACATCAAACGTGCTAGAGATGTCAGGTTATATTGACTAGAAATTTAGGAACTTAATTCGTGAACCAAGCAAACTTCATATTTGGTATTCTTCGATAGGTAAATTTAGGAAATTAATTTCTTCTAGTAAGAGAATGACTACTGGAGAATCTATTGACTAGAAATTCAATTTGACCTAACGGTTGAATTACTTCTATGTGAGAAGTTGGGCGTGTGTAACCCGTAAAAAAAAATTGGTCGTGTTTAGCCTGAATTGAGCACCACTAGTAATAGTCTCATACTCATTCTCCAACTTGATTACATTATTCTTCCTAAATATACCTAACGTTAGTTTACTTTTATGAACTTTGTTTTTCATTAGAGCTTTTCATTCCTAGATTTATGTCATCTTGCATATATTAAATTTCTAGATGTTTACTTGCTCCTATGTGATTTGATTGCATGCCTTCGTAATTATTTGCTTAGTTGTTGAATGCATAGTTATTATGATAATTTTTGTTTTTCTCTAACTATTCTGGTATGATGTATTTTTGTATTTAGTCATAATACATGCTTAAATGCCATAGGATATACAGAAAAGGGTAGCATGTGACAATAGACTTAACCAATACCCTTGATCATGAGATCTTTTATAACCACTATTTTTAAACCCATAACTATTGGGATTTGTTTTTAAATATGCAAAAACTTCACATTTTGGAAAAATGATTTTTCAAAAGATTCTGACACCTTTCTATTTAACATGTTTCACCATCCTACCTTTCTTCCAAACTTGGGTCCATATTTACGTGTTTATCAAAACCAAAGAGTGGAAAAATACGTTTTCTTTTAAAAACATTTTGAAATAAAACCAAAACTATTTCATTAAAATATTTTTCACATCCACATAAAAACCTACTCTCAAACATTGTTGAATAATGCCAAAAACACTTATTTAAATCATGCATGGTGATATCATATTTGTCATCTATATTTATGTATATGACATTTATAAGTAAACTAAATCAAATCTGAAAAAAACCATAGTTTTCTCATTAAGATCTTGCTTGGTACAAGTCTAGAAGTCCATGCTATCACAATTCCCCATTGCTTTGCACATAGACACTCATTAGGATTCATTAACTTAAACCTATCTCCCTAAAAAATCATATTAGGAATTACTTGGTATCATGTTTCTTGTCCATAAATTTATATATATTACTTGCTTAATAAGTAGGTTGCATGCTAGATAGAAGTGCTTAATGTCCTTATGAAACATGCTTTGCATACATAAGTTATTTAATGATAAATTGCCTCAAAGAGATTGGACTTGCTTGAAACTAAACCCAAAAACACAACCTTATCTACAAATTTCTGCCAAAAACCCATTTCCGGCAACCTGGGAATCATCAGATGGGTGGCCCCCTTAATTCATAAGGCGGCCCCCTTAATTATTAAGGGGACCGGCCCCTATTTAAGGGGACTGGCCATCTGATTGGTCCGGGTTATTGTTTTCTCTTTCACTTTTTAGCCCATTTTATCCTACACTTCCCAAAACTCACAAACATGTTTTGTCCTAAACCTCACACCAAAATTTACCTTCCTCAACCACATCATTTCTACACTATAAATACCCCTCTCCATCATTAATGCTCATCCATCCAAACATGTCATCTCCCAACAACCCAAGATCCAAGCCTTCAAGAGTAGCTAAAATCTCCGTAAGGCCCGTTTGGAGACGGAAGCTTAACACTTGTCATAACTCCAACTCAACAAATGATGTTGTTCAATATCAACCAATACCTAAACCTCATACTCACCCAAATCAACCACTACCTAAACCTCATACTCACCCAAATCAACCAACACCTAAGTCTTATGATCATCCAAATGAACCCTTTCACAAACATAACCAATCATCCATTCTTACTTCCATAAATACACCTTCATCACAACCACATGAGTCATATGAAGAGCAAGATCAATCCCAAAACAACAATCCCAATCTCATTCACAACACCTCACATCTCATTCAACCTACCAATGTACCATCCAAAACACTCATCACTCTTGGAATACCCTCTTCTTCCATATTTCCATCCTCATCCGCTTATGATTACCCAAGCTCACAAATGTCTTCACCACCAAGAGTGTCACCACCACCTCCTACCATCTCACATGTTGCTCCTATGTTACATGTCCAAACATTCATCCTAACCATCAACCACACTCCACCATCATCACCTTCCACCAAACACTTGAAGTTCATTGAAGAACTCAAGGAAGCCCATGAGCTTAGTGCTCTTCTTGCTCTACACCTTGCTCAAATCAACTTAGATAAACCTCCATCTAGCTCTCCATCATCACCCCACAACTTGAGTCAAATTGAGAAACATGTCAACAATTATCCTTGTTGCATCTTTCTCCAAAAATAAACCATTGCTTTGAATGAGCACCTCACTTGGATTGAGTATCTTCTCACTAAATCTCATCCAACACCCTCACTTGAACAACATCAAAACCCTCAATCAACATCTTCCTCTCCAAACTCTTCACCTCCAATATCTCCACCACCAAACTCTCCAGCATCCATGCACCCAAAAACATACCTCCATTAATCCATCATTTTTACCCTCACTTAACCACCTTAATTTCAAACACTCTACCATCAACCATCCAAGCATACTATATGCTTATATTTTCTCAAACAAAATAGTCCAAGTTTTTATGTTGCAAGCAAGTCCGATGGCTCTCTTTGGCAAATTAGAATTTTCTACCTATTGTATGCTCTAAGCATAATAAATGTTGTATTAATGATTATGTTTTCCACATAATCATTTTGAATTAATGTATGTTTTGGTCCATGTCATTAATAGTTGTTTGCTAAGATAATATAATATGTTACATATATGCTTGTGTTTCTAATATTTTGATTGCTATGCTATTATATATGCTTGTTCTTCTAATATTTTGATTGCCATGCTATTATACTATGCTACATATATGCTTGTGCTTCTAATATTTTTCTTGCAAGTATTCCATATCTCGATTCCTTGGTACCCTCAAACGAGGGGGAGTACACATCAAGGGGGAGTTCTCGTCCCGTCAAATTTTATTTATAAAACTTGTTGGCATAACCTTTTTGATTCTACAAAAAGGGGGAGAAGTGAATATAAACTCACTATATACTTGTCCAAAAATAATGTTTTGGATTTAATGAGTTTAAGTTTTGTAATCATCAAAAAGGGGGAGATTGTTGATATAAATAATGCCTAAAAACATTATCAATACTTATTCATATCTCTATGTTTTGATGATCACAAAATGTAAACTCATCAAACATAAACTTATTAAGTAAACAAGTATTTAGTTGGAAATATTCATTTCTACAACTTAATCACTTAAGGTATGAATGAACAAATGCATAATGCATTATATGATCAAAGGAACATTTTCTTAATCACTAGATTTTTTATAAAATGACCCAAAACATTTTATATCTTTTAGAAAATCATTTTTGGTATTAAATAAAAATGTTTAATCTTTTATAAGATTATGAATTCAAATTTTCAACCAAAAATGGTAAAAATGTTCCAGAAAAACCTTCCCCACAAAAAGACAAAACTGGGCAACGGTCTAGAGGGGCGGCCCCCTTAAATATACAAGGCGGCCCCTTTAATTTTAAGGGGACCGGCACACTCCTCCAGCCTGTCTATTTTTGCCTATAAATACTGGACTTCCCCTGGACTTTTTCTCACCTTTTGCACCTCAAACCTTCTGTTCTAAATCTCCTCTTTTCTTTCTACATCCTTTCCAAAATCCTTTGATCATAGATTCTTAAATATTGGTTTCCAAGTGATCCAAGCTTCCACCATCCTTGTGCAAAAGAAGAATACTTCTATCAATCAAGACTAGAAGTATTACAACTTAGTGTCATCTTGTTACTTAAGTTGTTAGTTTAGTAAAGTTTGTAAATCATTCATTCATTTGTGTATAAGGTGTGTATAGTAGGTGTGAACATGAATGATTAGATTAGTGTAGTGTGTAAGTAGTGAAAAAGGTGTATAAGTAGTTGTGGTGTAAAGAAGTCATGTAGAAGTTGTAAAGCCATGGTGTAGAAGTTGTAAAGCCGTGGTGTAGAAGTTGTGAAGCCGTGGTGTAGAAGTAGTGAAGCCATAACTCAGAAGTTGTGAAGTCGTCATGTAGAAGTCGTGAAGCCATAACTTAGAAGTTGTGAAGTCATCATGTAGAAGTCGTGAAGCCGTAGCTTAGAAGTTGTGAAGTCGTCATGTAGAAGTCGTGAAGCCGTAGCTTAGAAGTTGTGAAGTCGTCATGTAGAAGTCGTGAAGCCGTACCTTAGAAGTCGTGAAGTCCTCATGTGGAAGTTGTGAAGTCGTTGTGTAGAAGTCGTGAAGCCGTAGATTAGAAGGTGTGAAGTTGTTGTGTAGAAGTCGTGAAGCCGTAGCTTAGAAGTTGTGAAGTCGTCTTGTAGAAGTCGTGAAGCCGCTGTGTTGAAGTCGTGAAGCCGTCGTGAAGAAGTCGTAAATAAGTCGTGAACAAGTTGTGATTGAAGTTGTGGGATTGGTTCTAGCTACGATTAGAACTCGACATTTAGCTTTTTGTCGTTAAACCGGTGTAAGCGAAAGTGTGTAAGGTTTTCTCCGCCATAAGGGAGCTTGTTGAAGTAGTGAAGAAAACTCTCGAGCAAGGTGTGCTCGGGGAGTGGCGTAGGGCAAGGAAGGTGTCCTTGTAGCCGAACCACTATAAATCCCTCGTGTCTCGGTTTGATCTTTCCATCTCTTACTTGTTTCTTTATATCGTCATTACTTTCATACATATAGGCATATACAACTATTAGTATTAATTAGAAGTTTATTTCACATAAAGATCAATTTAAAACTCCATTCATAAAAAGAAAACTTTTATAACAAATCTAAAAGGATACACATATAATTAATAATATTGTTCAAGTATCATTTTTCATATAAACTCAAATCTAAGGTTTTAAAAGTAAACAAAGTTTTCATAATAAAATTAAAAAGACGTAAAACTATTCAACCCCCCCTTCTAGTTTTCCACAGTATCTTTTGCACTAGTAGCAGTAAGTTGCTCACTAGCAGCAGTATCATCTTTACCAGCAGCACTATCCACCTTAGCCACATAACTATCAATCACCACTTCTTTCCCCTGATTATCAGCAATCACAAATTCCGTTTCTTCACTCTCTGCACCAGCACCCTCAACATCCTTAGCCTCCCCTGAAGCTTGGCTTTCATTCCTCCCCTGTTTAGGAGCATCCTCCCTCAAACTGATAGCTTCAGAAGATCTAACCTTTTGAGTTGTACCCATTTTATGTTCACTTTTAAGTTTTGGAGTTCTTGACCTTTTAATGCCTTCTAAGTATCTAACCCTTCTCTTCAAAGCTTTGATTTCACCACCTTGAGAAGCAGTTAGGTTTTGTAGATCAAGAACCTGTGCAGACAGTTTGTGACATGTTTCCTTCAATTCAGTAATGAGTTCAATTCTATCCTCACCACTTCGGCTTGTATTACCTAGCCCGAGAGGTGGATCATTGGAAATATTAAGCTTAGCCTCAACCCTAGGTAGAGCATCTGAACCCCCCATGTTTTCTATGTGACTGGGTCCTTCACCTGAATCAGATCCATGGGGACCTGACTCATTAGAAATTATCTTGGTTTGGGTCTTATTTATATTACCACTGGCCTGTGCTGCTTCTAATCTAGTCACAGTAGTGGCAGTCCTTACCAACATGTCACTCTCCACACCAGTGACAGCCTCATCTGCAACATTGTGAGTAGAACCACTAGCCTGAGGGAGCTCAGTGTTCTTTGAGTGAGTCCTACGTTTATATGTCTTTTTGGGTTGTTGTGAGGATGTTGCCAAAAGTGTGGGTGTGTGATGGGTAACAGCTGTGATTGCTGAACCTTCACCCTGAGTTTGTTGAGCAAGTTCCAACATTGTAGGAAACAATGGTGTAACTGTCCCAGAAAAATCTTTTCCATCCCTCCTCATATTAGTAAAAACCTTTTTAGTAAGAGAGGGAGTGGGATAAATTCTTTTATGACTTTTCTTATTTACAAATCGGTTGTCCAAAAAGAGTTGTAAAAACCTTGGATAGATAAAATATTTACTTAAAGAACTATCCAAGTTCTTAACCATACTATCAAAAATTAATTTAGAAAAAATAAATCTTTGATTACTTTCAGCCAAACAAATTATAGCAGATGCTAAATTACTACTAAATTCATTCCAACCAGTGGTCTTTGGACTTAGACACAATAAGACAGTATGGATTAAGAATTTCCACTGATGAGAAAAGTTTCCTTTGTAAAATTTTAAAGCATCAGTTTTTCTCTCATATCCCATCAGTGAAGGTTTTTTAAAAATTGTAGCATTTCGAAGATTCTCAATTCCATTAGCATCTCCTAGAGGAAGATCTCTTCTAATAGATGCCTCTGTAATGAGTATCTTCTGCCCATCTACAAGGGCATGAATTTGTACTTCCCCATTATGAGTTTCGACCTTAGCAAACGACCAAAACTGTATAATGTTGGAAATAGATATAGTAGGTTTTACTGTTAAAGCAAACTTGATATAGCTTGCATTAAGGAATCAATCACTTCAGTAAAATCTACAGACTCATTAGACTTTTCTAAAAATGCAACATTATTGTGTGGTTCGGTAAAAGTTAGGTGCAACATGATGATTTGATTTGGGGGTTTTTTGATTTGACGATAAAAACTTAATTAGGGCTTGAATAAGAGTGATTTATGTGCGTGTGAAACTGATTGTGTGAATCAATTGGGGATTTTATATCCTTAAGTAAAAAGTTACACAACCATACCCTGCACTCTCAACCCTAGCAGCAGAAACCTAGCAGTACTAAGTTAGACTTAGCAACACTAAGTTTATGCTTAGCAACACTAACTTTTAACCAATTTTTTTCCCAACAGTACTTTCCCGATATCATTAAAAACAATACTGCACTCAAATATTTTGAAGGGATTAAGTGTAAAGGAAGACACTTAATCAGTTTCGGTTGCATTTAACCTCTGGTTGTGTGAGAACCATTAATGACAGTGTAAATACTGCCTGTGATCAGATAAACTCATTAAAAGAGCCTTCTTGACAGGGTTTCGAGCTCGTGGCAGGTGTTGCCTCTAACACAAATGCATTAGATTCACTTTTGTTCGCTGTTCTCAATACCAGATGTCCTTAGATTAACTCATTATACTAATTAAAGCATAAAATAGTAAAGAGTAAGTTAGTGCAGTTACTATCTGACTAACTATGCCATCAATTCATGTTCAAAATAGATTGATTTCAAGAAAAGACTTTAAAGAACTTCCTAACTCAGGTGTAAACCTTTGTCAAGAGATTCCCAAATCTATTATATCATTAATCAAATGCACCACAGCAAACAAATTACCACATTGCTTCTCACACACCATTAACACCAATCATATTGCTTGCTTATCCTGCAAATGTTTGTCCAAAACCAAGAAAAATACAAGCAATAACACTTTAAACCATCTAATTATACTCAGCAGTTGTTCTGAAAAACTAGCAGCATTAACTAGCAGTTTTAAGTATAATTACTAGCATTAACACAATAGTTTTAAGTACACTAGCAACACTAAGTATACTGAGCAGCAGAAACAATTTATTGACCTAATAACAGCACTAATCCTTTCAAAACTTTACAAAAACACAAAGAGATAAGAATTTTCAAAGATTAATCATGCCAATACTGACAACCAAAAATTGAAATCTACCCACATCAAAAGCTTTTGTGAGTAAATTTGCAACATTATGATCAGTATGAATTTTAACAATTTGAATTAACTTCTTTTCATAACAATCTCCTATAAAATGATGTCTTATCTCAATATGTTTTGTTTTTGAGTGATAAGCAGGATTTTTAATAATGCACATACTACTGCTATTATCAATATATATTTTAGTATGCATAAAATTGTACCCATAATCTAGCAATTGATTCTGAATCCAGAGCACTTATCCACAGCAACTTGAAGCAGCCACATACTCAGCTTCAGTTGTGGAATTTGCAACCACAGTTTGTTTCTTGCACTGCCATGAAATCAATCTACACCCCAAAAACTAACAACCTTCTGTTGTTGATTTTCTATCCAAGCTAGCTCCAGCATAGTCACTATCAGTGTATGCAACCAAGTCAAAAGGTGAATCTTTTGGATACCAAAGGCCTAATTTGGGTTGACCTTTCAAGTATCTAAAAATTCTCTTCACAGCATTAAGATGTGAAACTTTTGGTGTGACTTGATATCTTGCACAGGCACACACTGCAAACATAATTTTAGGTCTTGAAGCTGTAAGATACATCAATGAGCCAATCATTGATCTATATAAATGAACATCAACTTCTTCACCATCTTCATCTTTGAGCAGGGGCTTGGATGTTTCCATAGTTGTCTTTGCAGGCTTCACATCAGTAAACCCAAACTTCTTCAAAATTTCAGCCACATACTTATCTTGACTGATAAATATGCCATCCTCATTTTGCTTAACTTTTAACCCTAAGAAGAATGTAAGTTTACCCATTGAACTCATCTGAAATCTTTCATGCATTAGCTTTTCAAATTCAACATATAAAGCCTTGTTTGTTGATCCAAAGATGATATCATCAATATAAACTTGAACTAACAAGATATCATCTTCGTGCCTTTTGATAAACAAAGTTTTATCAATCTTCCCTCTACTAAAACCATTATTCAACAACTATGTTGACAATGTGTCATACCAATCTCTGGGAGCTTGATGTAAACCATATAGTGCTTTCTCCATCTTGTAAACCTTGTCAGGAAAATTAGGATCTTCAAAACTAGGTGGTTGTGAGACACAAACTTCTTTTTCAATAGTCCCATACAGAAAAGCACTTTTCATATCCATTTGATACACTACAAAGTCTTTGTATGAAGCATAAGCCAGAAATAATCTTATAGCTTCTATTCTTGCAACTGGATCAAATACTTTATCATAATCAATACCTACTTCTTGAGTGTATCCTTGAGCTACTAACCTTGCCTTGTTTCTAATCACAATGCCTCTTTCATCCTTTTTGCATCTAAAAACCCACTTAGTACCAATTGCTTTCTTCCCATTAGGCAAATCTACCAGTGTCTAAACTTCTTGAAGCTTGAATTGTAGAAGCTCTTCTTGCATAGCTTCCACCAAGATTGGATCTTGTAATACTTTATGAGCATTCTTGGGTTCTATTTGTGATATAAAATATGCAAACAAACAGTTTTGAAGGTCTTTGTGACTGTTTCTTTGATGAAGGGAACTAGCAAAGAAACCCTGTTCCTTCAAATCCTGTATCATTTTTTTTTGTTTGAACAGCAGATTTTGGCTCTCCAATGATTTGTTCCTTAGGGTGATTCTTGTGAACTCTTGTAGTTGGAATAGGACTGACAGGATCTACATCTTCCATATTGGTTAAGTCAGCCTCTGCACCAAGTACATCATCATCAGTATCAGGATATATTTCTTCCAATTCAGGCATGTCTGGATCATCTGGATAGTCACCATCATCAAAAGATAAGCCTTCCTTGTCAACAACATTAGCACACGGCTTAGCAGTATTAACAGAATTAGTACTGCTAGTGTTAATTTCTTCATTGGCAGCATTAACACTTGGCTTAGCAGTATTAACATAGTTAGTACTGCTAGTGTTAATTTCTGATACTGTAACAGCCGGAGAATTCGGGTCATTATTTTACTATTTATATTTACTTATTATCCTATTCTAAGTAAATTTACATTTACCGAGAAGAGTTTAACTGCGTACGTCGTAACACGCACCCGTAATTTTTCAGAACTTATTTTTTAATAAATTATATTTATTATTACTTATATTTCATTTTCAAACTTTTCCGAACTCATTTGATTTGAAAACGAGAGACTATCTCGCAAAATGTAAAAACCACACACGACGCGTATCGACACAATCGTAAACCTAATAAATAATTTAATTATTATATTGTTTTCAAGAAACAAGCTGTGTGAATACTCATTTTCGTGGAGAAATTATTTCGGACGCAACGGCGTAATTTTCGCGAGTTGAATCAAACGTTTGCTAACCTAAATGAGCCCCGAGAGTCGTTTATATAAACGATATCAAAAACTGTCACTTCTGGCCCCTGGACTTATATTTACGCCCACACCCCTCAAGTTTTACCTATTTACGTTTTTGGCATTAGGGTTTAAATGTTTAATATATAAACCAAGTTATAAAATTTTATTCACATTTTTGCCTAACCCTAAAAATTATACCCGCCTCCTTCACTTCCTCCTGGCGCCGACAACCCCACCTCCACCACCGGAGCTCAGCCGCCACCACCTTATACCACCATTCCTTCATAATCTCTAGAAGATCCTTGTGTTTTGACGAAAAGTCGGATTTAGATCGAGTTGTAATCAAGTGTTTGGTGTTCAACCCATCGCCTCTTGTCTTCCTTTTCTTGGTAGTTTAATGATATACAATCAAAAACATCATTACTTGTATGTTCTTTTCGGATAAAACTTGTGAAAAGGGTTTTATGACTATTCGATTCACACAAGTTTTTGTGTGAATCGAAACACTTAAAAACGTAACACATAAATGGTATCATCTCTTTGGTTCGTGCATATCTCGATCTATAAACTTTCGGTCTCAAAAGCTTCTATAAGCTTTCGATAAGCTCGCGTACGAGCTTATTCATATCCATTTCATCTTATTTTCCTTCGATCCTTTTTCTTTGCTATTTGGTTTTTGTCTCGTTGCAATTTTGGATAGCCCACACGGCTATGGGTCGAGGCCCATACGGCTCGGTTTTGGGTTGGGGTTCGGCCAAAAACAGCCCGAAAGGGGTGTTTGGGTTCTGCTTATTTTACAGCCCAGCAGGGGCGTTTGCATCAGCTTATTTCAGCACCAGGGGTGCATTTCGTTCGGCCTATTTGCAGCCCGACAAGGGTGCGTTGATTTGCTTATTTTTCTGCTACATAAGGGTCCATTTGCTTCTGTTTATTTTCAGCCCCGAAAGGGTGTTTTGGTTTGTTGCCTATGTGTTTCGGCTTATTGGTTCGTGGGTGTTTGTTTGCAGCCGAACACACCACCACAGGTGGTGTTTGGCTCGGTCTCGGACCACCATAGCCGTACCTTCAAGGTGACGGGCTTGTGGCTCGATTAGTTGTTAGTCTATCTTGGTTCGAACCACATCCAAGTAGGCTGTTCAGTTTCTTTTGTCTCGGCCTACCACACAAACCCACAAGTGGTGTTGGTCTTGGTTCACCTTCGGCCCAACAGGCCCAACGAAGGGGTGTTTGTTTGATCCAGCGACAACAGCCAAAGGCTGTTTAGATGTGGTTTTAATTATGGCGTTTTTGGTTTTGCTTCTTCGGCAAGGATAAGCCAAGCTGAGAGGCTAATGGCTTTGAGCTTAATTAACCGGCGTATAATTTTGTTTTGGTTCACAACTTGCATACTTGTTTAAACATACAGATTATTTATTTAGCTTATTTAACTTTAGACTTGCGTTTAGAGTGTGGTATTATATATTGGACTTGCGATATTGTTGATTGATAAAGTTCACTTTTGGTGGTCTCACACCAAAAGGGGCGTCACGAGTTTATTAGTGTTAGGATTGATACTTTAGTATTTATATAGTTAAAAGTGGATTATTGTGGATTTTGACGAATTGTTTTAGATAGAAAAACATTTATTTTATAAATATTGGAAATGTTGTGTAAATGAATAGGTCAGGCCAAAATTTCTATAAATCCCTATACTTAGTAAACTTTCACTAATTTTCTATTTCTTAAAAACCCGATAAAAGGACAAAATTATAGTGTTTTATAATTAATAACTTATGTTTATACAATAAACCGGCAAACGAACAAAAACTATACTTTTACAAATGAGATGGCTAGTTTACCTAAAACCGGAAAAGAAAATGAAATATTAAATTATACAATGTTATTTTATAATTTCCGATAAGAAGACGAAAGTCATAGCTTTTGTAAAAACTTTAAAACTACATTTTTTTAGTTCGTAACATTAGATCGTGTGTTCCTTCTGAATGTGAACTCTTTATTTTATTACTTTGAGGTTTTCGGTAACATGTCGAATTATATAGTTTTATTTATTTTTCTTTTTTTCTTATATAATACGTGCGATGTATTATATACCTTGAACTAATTTATTTCTTTTTCTCATCGCTTCTTATATCTAATACCCACCATGTATTATATATTTATTTAATTTCCATGTGTAATATATACGGAATATATTACATACTTTCCTTTTATCTTTCGATTTATTTATTTAACCGAAACTTACCATTTGACTTATCTTTTATTTGCATTTTCTTTGTCGTTATTTCCTTGATTTCTTTCTATCATTCTTTTTCGACTCAAGTTCTCATTAGTACTTTTCTCGACTATGTCGTCATCTATTCCTTTCTAGCGTGCTTATTCTCGAAAATGTACTTTCTTAACGATATACGGATGATGATACCAAACTCTTTTATAATGATGATACGAGACTATTTTGAAAACTAAAACATTTTGTCTTATGAAAACTCAGTTTCATTGTTCTATTCTTAGCGTGTCATAATCGTTGAGATCAACCTTATCTTCTAGGTCGAGCCGTCCGGTTACCGTTGTGCTATGCTCCTTGATTATCTGCTTATGTTGTTTGCTCATTCACTTCGAGGTGAGTCATAGCCCCACTTTTACTCGTTTAATTACTTTATAAACTCTTGGGGGAGAATACATGCTCAATTACTTTCAATTACTTTCTTTTAGACAAAAGTACTAAAACTGTTACATTGCCTAAGTTACCGTTATGCCATTAAAGTCCCCACGAATCATGAACCGTTAATTACTTGTAAGCGCGAATGCTATGAATAGATCTATTTGGGTTAACATCCCCGTCTGAGTTGGTCGCGCCAACCTGTCAAACGAACGCATATCATTCGGATTATTTCTGAGTGTCTGGCAAACACTTATTTGGGGCACTGATTATTATTATGCTTGATTGCATACCATTTCATTGAGCGTCGGGGTCATGAGCTTAGGGCATTGTAAATATTTCTGCTATGACGTTATATTTGTTGTGATTGTCATGTTTACTAAAATCTTGTGGTCCACACCTTACTTGTTTACTTAAACCTATGAACTCACCAACAATTATGTTGACCTTTTAGCATGTATTTTCAGGTTCTCAAAGTGTTAGCTTACCTTTGGCGGCTTTTGGCATGGCATGGCATGGTTATAGGATCACGATGCTCTGATATTCATTTGGGGACCACTTTATTCCTTTTATGGGCCTATATTTCCGCATTTCATTAAATGATGTAAAACTAAATACTTTTAATTATGCAATTTCTTCTAAACAGATACTGTAAATACGTTCTCTTTACTCTGTGTTGTGGTACCAATTTAGTAGCACCCCAACGACATTACCTTTCGTTGCAGTTATTTCTGGGGGTGTTACAGATACATCATCCTTTTCTTGATCATCAGTCTGCTTTTCTTCATTAATCACTTTATCATCATCAAAAGATTTTGCACCATCTTCTTTATCATCTTTTGGATCTTCAGCAAGATTATCTTCTTGTGAACTCTTTGACTCGTGGGTTGAGAAGGGTGGATCAGCAGTCCAAATAGGCAGCAAAATATAATCTTTCTCAGGTCTTGTCTCCTTACCAGCTTGACCTGCATCATTACTTGCTTTTGTACCTGCAAAATTGTTAGACTCTGTACCTGCAACAACTGGCTCATAATTCATAGTCTTGGTTAGTGAATCAATATCAAACAGCCAGTTTGGTCCACTCCCTGCAACATTAGGTGTACTCTCACTAAACCTAACATGCAAGTTCTCTTCCACTTTCCTGGTCCTACTATTGAATACTCTAAAAGCTTTGCTATTCATTGAGTATCCAACAAAGAATCCTTCATCAGCCTTGCCATCAAACTTGCCTAAGTAATCTATGGTATTCAAGATAGTAACAGGACACCCAAATGATCTTAAGAAATCTAGCAATGGTTTTCTACCATGTAAAAGTTCATAAGGGGTCTTGTTGTGAGGCTTAACAACTTTACTTCTATTATGCACATAACAAGCAGTATTAACTGCTTCAGCCCAAAAAGTAGTAGGTAACTTAGAATCAGCTAACATTGTTCTAGCAGCCTCAATAAGTGTCCTATTCCTCCTCTCAGCAACTCCATTTTGTTGAGGAGTTCTAGCTACACTATACTGTCTCTCAATACCTTTCATAAAAAAAAACTGGTTCATATCCCTATTCTTGAACTCAGTTCCATTGTCACATCTTATCACTTCAATCTTATGGTTAACTAGGTTTTTTAAATTGGTTATGAAAGCCTTAAGAATGCGCTACTTGTTTCATCCTTAGTTGCTAAAAAGAAAAACCAAGTGAACCTACTATAGTCATCTGTGACTACTAGGCAATACATCTTTTTCATTAAGCTCTTAACAAATGTTGGTCCAAATAAATCCATGTGCAACATAGGTAAAGGCTGACTTATAGAGTTCACTACTTTGGGCTTACAAGAAGCTCTATGTTGTTTTCTCTTCTAACAAGCAACACAGATTTAAGTATTTTCAAAAACTTTTGAAGGTAAACCTCTTACAAGGTTTCCCTAAACCAATTTATTCATTGTTTTGAAATTTAAATGTCCAAGTCTTCTATGCCAGAGCGTAGACTCATCTTATGTGGCCTTTGCAAAGAGACAAGTTAAACCTCCTTTGGGAACCATATTCTATAAATCAACACTGTATATGTTGTCTGTTCTATGAACTTTAAGCAAAACATGACTTTCATCGGTCAACTTAAAGTCAGGAGATAAGACAAAACATTCAGTGTCAGTAAAAAGAACACTGTTCTTTTTGTCACACATTTGTGAGACACTAAAGAGATTAAACTTAAGCTCTTTTACAAATTACACATTATCAAAATCTAATTTACCAGTTTTTATTGTACCTTTCCCAGTGATTTTTCCTCCTTTGAGATTACTCCCAAAAGCAACATATCCTCCATCAATTGCTTTAAAATCTTCAAGATAGGAAATGTTTCCAGTCATGTGCCTTGAGAATCCACTATCAAATACTCCTTTATCTTCTAATTCCACCTGTGGACTGCCCTGCACATAAAGTAAGAAAATCAGTTCATTTTGGGGACCCAATCCAATACTGACTTGGATCTGCCTTGTGCATCTACATAATCATACATCTTTAAAACTATGGATGCACTGCTGTTTCTAGAAACATGATTTAAGACTTTAACTTTTGGTTTCCAGACCCAACAAACTGAGGCCTTAACAGTATAAAAGTGGTTTCCCAAAACAGTATCATTTATTGCTTTTGGCTTAGCAGTAGAAACTACTGCTCTTGCCTTAGCAGCACTAATTGTTGTATTCTTTTGAATGTGCCTTTTTACAGTTGGATGTGCTTTATTTGAAAACTTTGATAATTGCTTAGCACCATTCACTGTTCTCTTTGAGTTAGCAGTACTAACTGATCTAGCAATATTAGTTACTACTGCTGGTTTAGAAACATTTTGCTTGGCAGTTGTAACTGATACTAAACTGAATCTCATTTGTACTGCTGATGGAGCCATGTTTCTTTTAGCATGTGGGTGAGTACTTTTGAAAAACTTTTATGATTCACCCTCCTAGCATAGTTCCACACAGGTTTTTGATAGTAAAAATAATTATCTTGTAAATGTTCAAAACTACCACAATGATAACAAGCCTTAGTGATCATCTCAAAGTCACTTCCTAACCTTTGAGATATCATTCCATTCCAATTCCACTGGTTACCTCTAGGCCTGTTAGTGTTCTTCCTAGGTTGCTCAGTGTATTCAACAATTTTCCTAGACAACTTATCACCAAAACTATGTTTGAAAAATTTAATCTGTTCAACACTAGGTTTAACTATTACACTTTCAACCTTAGGTTTTGTCTTCACCTGTTCCTCATCATCATCAGACACCCAATCTTCAATGATAGGTGCATCAGAATATGTCTTTTCAGCCTTAGGTTTCTCCTCATTAGACTTACTACTTTCTCGTAAAGACTTAGCACTAGACTCAACCAAACAAGACAATTCAGGTATAGGAGGTGCATACTTTCCTGTTATTGTGGGAGGAACTTCATTATAACCTATACCACTTCCTCTCCTCATTAATTGACACTCAATTGTCTTATTTACACTTTCAGATGCAAACTTAAGCTTATTTACCTTAATTTGATGTTTTTCTTTCTCCTGATAAGCTGCATTTTTTTTCTTTTTGAGCCTTTTCTAACCTTTTAGTAAGTCCTTTAATTTCATGCTCTTTAACATAAAGCTTACCTTCAAGAATATTAACTTTCTCTACATACTCTGACTCATTTTGTTTGAAAAATTCAAGTCTTTCCTCAACAGATTTTAAGCCTACCTAATAGCCTAAATTATCTAACTTTAACATCTTTACCTATTCTAATAGCTTTTCATTCATAGCCTTAAGTTCCTCAATAGTATCTAAACAAGATTTAAATGAACAACCAGAATCATTAGATACCACATAATCAGAACATGATGAAGAAGAGTAGGCCATAAGTGCAAAGTTTGTTTCTTCAGCAGCTTGGTCACTCCAGTCATATCCTCCTAAACCATCACAAGACACCAAAGCTGTAGAAGTCTTAGGTTCCTCAGCTTTCCTAGAGCTCTCTCTAGTCTTGTAGTCTTGCCTCCTTGGGGCCCTACATTCTCTTGCAAAATGTCCCTTCCTATGACAGTTGTAGCATTCAATCTTGGATTTATCAAAACCTAAGTTATCCTGCCCATTGACCTTGAGGTTTCTTCCAGTCTTCTTTAAAAATCTTCTTGCCCTCATTGTCAACATTGCCATCTGCCACTTTAAGTCCATCTCTTCAAGATCATCTGGATGGATCTATTCCGGATCTTCATGCATAATCTGAGGACTAGTAGATTGACCAGCCAATAAAGCATAGATAACAGCATCACTCAAGTTATCAAGGGTTGTAGACCCAACAACATTTGTGTGCCAGCAGTACTAACTCCATGAGCAGTATTAATTGCTTCATTAGTATTGCTAGAACTGTTATTGGAGGAGAACGCAAAAGCTAAGTTTTATGTGCTTGAGGATGAGCTAGATGACCCTTTGACTTCAGGTTCATAAACTTTTAGATTGTTATAATGATCATCTAAACTCATGGTATCAAGATCAGGCTTGTTTCTCCATGCCACAGTGTGTGTATTCCACTCTGGTGACAAGCTTCTCAGAAACTTTTGATTGATATCTTCTTGAGGAATTGAGACTTCCACATGTGCTAGTTGACTGATAAGTTTCTGAAGTCTATTAAAAGTCTGATCAAGATTTTCAGAACTTGGAGCAGCAAAATCCTCGTATTGTTGCTTCAAGAGATTCTTCTTGGTCTTCTTAGTAGCAGCGTTCCCTCCAAACCTTTTCTCAATTGCTTCTAGCAACAATTTAGTATCCTTGATGTGATTGAAGGTCAACTGATGGTCATTAGGAATCCCCATCATAAGAGTGCTTCTTGCATTTACTTCCAACCTTCTTTGTGCCTTGTCTTCAGCAGTTTTGATAGGCAAAGTAATGATAACACCATCAGCAGAAGTTTCAGTTTTAGGTAGTTGATTGCCAGTCTCTATAACCTCCCACATAGAATAATCAACCATCTCAATATACTATTTTATTCTCATTCTCCATAGCTCATACTCTCCAGACTTGAGCATGGGCACCTTTGATGCAGTAATCATGTGAGTAGATTCTCAGTCCATGTCTTCAGTAAGATGAGTTTAAACAGGTTCTTCTTGATTCACACCTTCTAGATCACAAGCTCTGATACCACTTGTTGATCCCAGTTGAGCACTTGATCGAATCCTTTAGCTTGTAAAGTTTAAGTAATATTGAATAAATCCAATACAACTTATGTAGAAACTGTCTTTGATTGTATTAAAGTTTATGCGGAATCTAAACTTTAATATTAAGAAGAATTTAACAATCAATATTAAACAAATCACTTCAATATTATTAATAATACGAATACTCTTAAAGTATTCGGGTTTACAACCTTGAAGTTTTCTAAAGAATCACGTATCTATCTCTATGCCCTAGGACCTCCTTTTATAGACTAAGGAGTCCTAGTCGGCTTACAATTACTTGCTATACAAGATAAATCTTAAAAGAATCTTTTCTATATTTATCTAAACGAATATACATGTTTATCTCATAAGCATTACTAACTATACACTCTAGCAGTTGTATCTCTAACTCTAGCAGCACAAACTCTTCAGCAGTAGTAAGTTTGTACTAGCAGCACTAACTTTTCTTCTAGCAGCACTAAACACTTAGAGTATTTTTTTTCAAATTCAGCAGCAGTTGTAACTCTGAACTAGCAGTTGTAATTTTAAGTCTAGCAGTAGTAACCACTTGGTGTATTTTCTTGAACATCTTCAGCAACAATAGCAGTAGTAAAATACACAAGCAGTTGTAACCTTTAATACTAGCAGCATCAATGACTTAGAACATTTTCCATCAGCAGTCTTAACCAAACAAGCAACAGCAACTCTAAAACCCAACATTATTATTATTATTATTATTATTATTATTATTATTATTATTATTATTATTATTATTATTATTATTATTATCATTATTATTATTATTATTATTATTATTATTATTATTATTATTATTATTATTATTATTATTATTATTATTATTATTATTATTATTATATTTCATTTATATAATAGTTTTTATTATTTATAATAAGCAGGTGAAGCACTGGTCAGACTTAAAGAAGTTGAGGATCGGGGCGACCAACAGGCAAAACCGGCTGGCGAATACGAGTTCTAGCCTTCATGGATCCCATTCGTTAGCTGTTATACGCGATAACTTCGTAAGACACTTTTTAATCATTTTATTTATATATATAGTGTTGGGTGAGTCGTTATTGATTTTATTTATAAACAGTTGAGCCACCCCACCGACTCTATGGATGGTAGAGGCTAGATACGAGAGGCGACGTCTTTGAGTCTCCAGTGTCCGAGGCTAGATACGTAACTATAATTTATTTCCAAAAACTCACCCATATTAATGCAATATAATAAATCACGACTTATATATTATTTTTCTTGTTTTTTTGTAACTAAACAGAATAAGATGATATGGATGCGGATAGAGAGCACCTCCGCGGGGACAACTATGTCTGACCTCGATATTATGCGCCACGTGATCGGTTGTAAGCAGCGCGGTCATATTCCTGGCGTAGGTCGAGTGTTACCCGGCGGTGGTCAGAAGACGACCCTCAGCACCTCACGAGCCCGCGAGCAAGCCTACTCATCCTCGCTACAGGAAACCGTGCAGAAGAAATCCGAGGAGCTCTCCACGCAAAGGACACAGCTTGATCTGTTGATGGAGTGGGCAAGGACTCAGCCGGGTTTCCCCGATCAGCTAGCGAGTGGCATGCCAGGGACATCGGGATCACATGAGGCTTCACAAGGTGAGTCTCGAGGTACCGGGGAGGGGAGTGGGGGTAGTGGGGGGAGTGGGGAGACTCAGGAGTAGCATATGGGTTGTTTGTGTCCCATGGGTCGGTTTATATTTGTTTTGGGGTTATGGACAAATTTGATGGAGATTTACATGTATTATTATGTGTTTAGGTAGATTATGTGTTAGGATTCCCGCTAAATGGATTACGCGTATAGTTTTGGACCATTTTGTGGATAGCTAGCTTATGTATAGTTTTGTAGACGATCATGTGATAACTGTAAAACCCTAAAAATCTAAAACATGTAAAAGACTAAAATGCCCCTGCAAGTTTAAAAATTAATTAAAAGCTTATAAAGTATCGAATCGATCCCAAATTTCTGGCAATGCATAAGATATGATCCCAAATAATTTTAACAATTTCAATTAACATTTATACAAGAGATAAAATTACCAAAATGCCCCCATAAGAGCCGAATAACATTTTATTAATAATTTGAATTATATAAATTAAAATAAATGCATTAAATGGGGAAATTTAAACACATTAATTTGACAATCAATTTTAATCAATTCCTGGTCTTAATCTCCCCCCCTTGATTCGTTCCTTCCATTTAAAATTCAATCACACACCTTTCTTTTAGAACCCTATTACCGAGTGGAATAAAATCACACACATAATTCACCTAGCCTCCATTCGGCATTCTAAAATCCTTAGGCTATTTTTCTGTGTTAAATCATCATCCAAGGAGTCCTAGAAAAATAATACTTCGAATTGTGGTGGCCGGATTCAAGGGTTATCGAAATTTCTTGTTTAAATCCACTCGAAAGGTAAAAATTCCACTTTGATTCATTCGATCATGGATAAATTCGTTTCTTATTTTTATTGTGTTCCTCACATCATATGTGACCTGTGAAAATTGGTTTCATGATTTTTAGATCGTTTTTGAAGCCGTGGTGATTTTTGACCCATTTTGGCCATACGCGTATAAAAGAATTCGTACACCTCATTCCACACGTTCAAATCTTGATTTGGTATTTTTCTCAGACCCTATATATGTTATGAACACCAAATAAAATGTAAAAGTCGATCCATGCATGATCTAACAATTATTTGTGAATTAAATCTTAAAAACGTGTATAAACCCTAAATAATTCAATTCGAATTTTTGAGGCTTCATATTTATTTTATTTGGACTCCATATGATCATACTAATCTGGGAAAAATTATAGTTCGAATTGTTAAGGCTTAAAATAATTATTCTTGATTTATTTAGTTTTACCGATTTTAAAGAAATTAAAAAGAAAAAGAAATAAAGTGTAATTCGATTTAGGGTTTGGATTGAGGGCTTGTTCTTGGTCATTTAATGAGGATTTAATAATGGTATAATTATTGGATAATGATTTGTATTTTTAGGGTTAGGGTTTTGATTAAATAAAGTGTTATACGATTTGCTAAAAATGTTTTGGGTGAGTTTTGTAACTTTTAAAGCTTAAGGGTTATTTTTAGAACTTATTTTGGGGCATATACTTACCGTATAAAATATAAAAGGAGGGGGTCAAGTGTCATTTTTGTATTTTAAAGGATTAAAATGTTTTTAGGGTTTAATATGGTTCGAAATGTAAAATAATTAAATGGAGGGACTAAACTTGTAAATTCTGGATAGATAGTGCTGTTTTGAGTAATATAATATATTCAGGGGGTTAAGTGTCGTTTTGGTAATTTAATGGCTTAATATGCAATTATTGATAATTAAAGGTTGAAAGTGTAGATTAAGGGTTAAATATGTAACTTTGATAAACTAAGGGTCTAATGTGTAATTATGGACATTATAAGGGTATAAAATGTAAATTATGACACCTAAAGGACTAAAAGAGTAACTTGAGGAATCTAAAAGCTAAAAAGAGGAAAATTTCTAAAATGGAAAGTTACTTAAAATGAAAGGGTTTGTAATTCTTGTCTACCCCTCTAGGTGTGAAGAAAGAGAGGTCCTGATCCGCTTTGTGTCACCCATTGACGATTTGTGGTTGCTTCTGGAATAAGGTACAGATATTCTGACCTTCTCTGTAAGGTTTCCTATGATTCTTTTCTGATCTGTTAAAATCTCTTATTTGATACTCTGTTACGATCCTTTGCTATGATACCTTTGCTTCGACCTTTGATCTCTGATTTTGGGACATATATTGACTTAAAGAAAACTATTTTTGAAGTTCGTTTTATGAAAACTATTTGAAAGATCATTTATGAAAACTATTTTGAATGATTGTTTTAATTGAACCTTAAGAGAAAACCTTTTTGAAAAGTATTTTTGATATTGAACCTTTTGAAGATTTGACTATCTGATACTTTGACCCTTTTGGATATTGACCTGGGATATTTGCCCTTCTGATATTGAACATTCTAATATGACACACTGATTTTGATATGAACCTTTGACCTTTGACCTTTGACTCCCAGTTTGATACCCGAGCCAAAATTTGTTCCCTAGCCATGAAGGTAACATGGCCGTGTCTGTGATGCACCACTGGCATGACTAGTGTGTAGCCCTAGTGATCTGGTTACACCGTCCCCATTCTGATTTTGATTATGCATGCACACTATATGATTTATTATGGCCGATCTGTTCTGGGGGGCGAATGGATGCATCCTAGATTTGTTCTGGTTTCTGATATATCTGGTATGTCTGGTGACTGGTACTGTGTGCAATACATGCCTTTCACAACCCTGGGAGCTTGCAACTCCAACCCTGGAGGTATCCCCTCAACCCTGTCTTGGTATGCTGAGGTCACCCCTCCATACACCCTGGTATGTGATTTGATATGATATGTTTCTGGGCTCGTGGTGGATTACTGTCCTAAACCTTACTCTTTATTTCCTTTTTTCTATTTCTCACTCTTTATGATATGCCTGTTCATTTCCGTTTGTTTTTGTTTCCGTTTATTATATATCTGTTCACTGGGCTTTGTAAGCTCAGCCGTACGTTTCTTTTCATGTACGGCAGGTTTTAGTTGGAAGCTGGGTTATTATTAGAGAGGACCTTGAACTTAGAAGCCCTTGCTAGCTAAATTGGATTAGAGATGATTGGAAGAGTGATTTTCAGACTTAGTGATTATTGTATATCTCATTGTAGCCTTGTAATATCAGAATTTCAGTTGTAACACTTGGAATCCTATTGTATTATTTATGTCATATGCTTGTGTTTGTTCTGATAAGAATCCGTATATGTGACACCTTTGCCCTTGTCTGGTTGGGGTGTTACGATAATGTGATAACGGTTTTTGAACCGTTTTTGGCGAAATTGGATACATATTATTATGTTTAGCGAATTTGGATATGTATGATATTATGTTTAGCGAATTTGTGATGTGAGTATCTTTTGTGGTGTTGTAGCATTTGGATATACAGGTTGTGATGTTGTAGATTTTTTCAGAAAAAATGTGGAAATTGCCTATTTTGCAGCAATATGCTGCAAAATGGGTGATTAGCTTTTGACGGGGATACGTCCCCGCCAAAAGTGAGAAACAACTTAATATGATTTAGGCTTTTAGCGGGGACACGTCCTTGCCAAAAGAGTTGATCTCAACAGTGGATAACTGTTGGGAATTAAGTAACTGCACACTTAGTACTGTCAAGCTAAGGGTTGTACTGCTGAAGATTATAACTAACAGTACTAACTGAGTTAGTACTGCTAGTAGAAAGTTAGTACTGCTAAAGACTGCTGATGAAGATTGATACTGCCAAAGGAATGAAGACGCGTAATGTGATATGTATAGAAGATATTTAGTTTATATCTTATATGTTTAGAAAGATACAAATATTGTATATTGATAGTTATCTTGTAAAGGACTCCTTGTGCCTATTAAAGGAGGTCATAGGTTAAGGTGTTAGATAAATCTCTAGAATATGTTTATTCTTGAAAGCTTCAAGGTTGTAAACCCTAGTACTAAGCAAGAGTGCTCGTATTATTGAGCTAATAATATTGAAGCGTTTTAGTGAATTGTTCTTGCTAATATAATACAGTTTACTGTTTCATTGTTTACTGTTACATTATAATTCTTCTAGATATTGAAGAGTAGATTCTGCATACTCTTTGATATCATTCAAAGTTTCTAATACAAGCTCAAGTGTTTGGGATCAACAAGTGGTATCAGAGCTTAGGTTCTGAAACTTTGATCTAGAAGAAACATACCAGAAGAATTCTCTACTTTCACTAAAGCAATGGATCTCGAAACTACTCAGACCACTACCACTGCTAAACTGCCTAATCTAAAGTAGGGTGACTATGAGATGTGGAGGCTCATAATTGAGCAATACTTTCAAGTGCAGGACTATGCTCTATGGGACATCATATAGAATGGCAACTCATTCAAACTTACAAGAAAACCATCAACAACTGGAGGTGGTGCCCCAACTGTATCAGGTCCTGTTACTGCAGAAGAGAAGCTTCAGAAGAAGAATGATGTCAAGGCTAGAAGTATGTTGTTGATGGCTCTCCCCAATGAGCAATTGTTGACTTTTAGCAATCATAAGGATGCAAATACCTTGTTTGAGGCTATAACAACAAGGTTTGGAGGCAATGAAGCAACTAAGAAGACACAAAAGACTCTTCTTAAACAAATGTATGAGAATTTTAGTGCCTCACGCACTGAGTCTCTTGATTTTATCTTCAATAAGCTTCAGAAGATTGTGAGCCAACTGGCTGTTTTGGGTGTAGAGATTTCTCAAGAAGATCTCAATTTAAAATTCTTGAGAAGTCTACCTGCTGAGTGGAACACTCATGTAGTAGTCTGGAGAAACAAGCCTGATCTAGACACTATGAGTTTTGATTGCCTCTACAACAACTTCAAGATTGTAGAACAAGAGGTGAAAAGGCCTGCAGGATCAAGTTCAAGTTCTCAGAACATGGCTTTTGTGTCATCTCCAAGCACAAGCAGTACTGAGGAGGTTAATACTGCTTTTGGAGTTAGTACTGCTAACCCTAAAGTTAGTACTGCTAGTTTAAGTGATGATACTGTCTATGCATTCTTGGCCAGTCAAGCTAATGGGTATCAACTTGTTCATGAAGACCTGATACAAATTCATGAAGATGACTTGGAGGAGATGGATTTGAAGTGGCAATTAGCTTGGCTGAGCATGAGGGCCAAGAGATTTTTCCAGAAGACAGGAAAGAAGATCACTATCAATGGAAGTGATACTGCTGGTTATGACAAGTCAAAAATGGAGTGTTACAACTGTCATAAGTTGTGACACTTTGCTAAGGAATGCAGAGGGCCAAGGAACCAGGACAACAGGGATAGGAATCAAGATAGCAGAGGTTCCAGGAATCAAGAAAGCATCAGGAAGGTTGTGAGTGAGGAAGATGTCGAAACCATAGAGGGGGGGTGAATACATTTCCATTTAAAACTTAAAAACTTTTTGTATCAAACACCCGATCAAGTGTGACGTAATATGAAAAGTGTCAACTATGGTCATATAACATCTAGAGATGAATGTAGTAAACTACAACAGAAGCACAATCAAACCATGACACATATTTAATCAACATAACATAAGCAACTAGCCACACAAACATAAACGCAATGCAAATATAAATATAAAGAGATAAAGAATGAAATGAAAGTAAAGAGATAAGTAAGAAGGCGCAAACCGGAAACGGTGATTTATAGTGGTTCTGTCACGAAGCTCCTCTTTGCCCTACTCCACTCCCCGAGTACCCAACTCGAGAGTTACTTCACTAATCAACAAGCTCCCTTCAGGCGGAGAAAACCGTATACGTCGCTTATCCTATTTCCGACACTAAGCTAGATGTCGAGGGCTAATCTTAGCTAGCACCAATCTACCACGATCTACCCGATCTACCCTTGATCCACATGATCAATACACAAGCCCAATGGCTTCAAGAGATCTCCAAGATCTCAACAAGATCACAATGATCTACTCCCACTTGACTCGATCTACCCAATCTACCCTTGATCTTCTTGATCAATCACACAAGCCCACAAGCTTCAAGAGATCTCCAAGATCTCGACAAGATCACAATAATCAACCCTCACTTCACTCAATCTACCCTATCTACCTTTGATCAATTTGATCAACACACTATCCCAGTGGCTATTAGAGATATTCAATATCTCTATAAGATTACAATGATCTTCCCTCACAAACTCTCAAAAGAAAAATGATCTTGATGTATGCTATGATACAATCAGGAGTGTAACAAATGTTACAAGTGCTTCTACCTACAACTACAACACTTTGTATCTACTTGGATACCTTGCGTTCTTCACTTGCACTTGAAGAGGAATGACAACACTTTGTATCTACTTGGATACATTGTGTTCTTCTCTTGCACTTGAAGAGGAATGACAACACTTTGTATCTACTTGGATACCTTGTGTTCTTCTCTTGCACTTGAAGAGGAATGAGGAGGATCTCTTGGTGAGATGAAAGGATCACTCTTAAACAAACTAAGACTCTCTAAATGATCAAAGAAATTGTTCTAAGTGAGGAGGGATTAGATCATAGAAAACTGACTGGAAAAATCAAGTTGGAAGTGTAAAATGGTCCACTATTTATAGGCAAGGGGAGAACTAGCCGTTACAGAGGCACGACTCCACTAATTGTCAGACGGATCCACTAAATTTAGTGGAGCCGTCAGTACTTTAGTGGTACCGTGGACGCTCCTCCATTTGTTTTTAGTGGGAAATGTTTATTTGGGAATGCTTGGAACTGTTTTGGGGGGAAAATTGACTGTTGGGATTTTTAAACCTATTTTTCAAAATAAAACATTTCTTTTTAATTCAAAAATAATTTGTAAAATATATTTTTGAAAAAATATTTTGTCACATTAAAATTGTGAAGTTTAGAAAAATATAATCCTTTGATCATTTGTCAAGTAGTAGATTTGTTTGTCCATAACTTGAGTGATTTACGTCGGGATGGAAATCTACGACTTCGTTGAAGCATACTTGAGACGTCGGGAGGTGTTGATGTAAGTATGAATAGATGATTTGTGTTTATAAGTAACTTGCAAATTTTACGTTATGTATTACAAGTTACATCTTTGTCATTATTAAAACCGAATAAACTGTTTAGTTTAAATATCGTAATATTTGCACTAACAATCTCCCCTTTTTTGATGATGACAAATATGTAAACCGTAACACATAATAAAATGTAAAAGTTACATGTTTACACTCCCTTCTCCCCTTTTGTCAAAGCAAAAAGGTAGTAGCCACGAGCTCTCCCTTGAATTCATTCCCTACTCCCCCTTATTGAACTACTTTCCTTTCTCCCCAGAAACGCGAGCTTGCATCATCCCAGTGAAGTCTTCTATCACCACCATTAGAAAGACTTCGTGTTATGTATTCAAATACTCCCGAGCTCCCCCTAGCTCAATGCTCCCCTATGGTGACTTAATCCCCTTGTTTATTTACCTTAGTATCTAGCGGATCCATGGATCAAATTTTACAAAGGCTTTTCCTACATCAAGGGTTAGCTTCGTGCAACATAATATATAAAAGAATAGGAGCAGCATTATAGGGATAGAATACACATAGCAAGACATGCAAGGGTTAAACTATGTTAACACGTAAGTGTCACAACCCGACCGACAACCTAAGGTGTAATTGTTCAATCAATCACACTAACAAGAACGAGATTCGTTTGTTGACTGACACACAAAATGACTTCTTCCAAATTGTCATTAGGAAGGCAAGTTCTAACAAACCTTTTGAACAGCATAATCATCTACCTAAGATGATTGGTGTTAGGATGGTTTAGATTAATATATCGTTTGCACTGACAATGAGATACATGATATATTTCAAAAGAAAAGAAAAAAATGTGCATGTGATCCTAACAGGATTGGGGGTGGATATCTCTAACGGGGTTGAGGTAACGAAGTTCTAGATTTCTAGTTTGGATGATCCTAGGTGTGTGTTAGAGATAATTTGGTGTATGAAGGGTTTTGTATGATTGTGAGGGTTGAAGGTTGGTGGACTAACTATCACTTATCCAAAGTGAGGAATAGTTGTAAGGTTTGAGTGTGATGATCGATGGGTCGAAGGTTCTTTAGACTAACTATCACTTTCAAGAGTGAAGTTTAGTTATAAGGGTTGAGTGTGATGAGGAATGATGTTAATGTGAGGTTTGAAGACGAGATGCAAGGTAAGCTTGCAATGGTGATGCCTTATATAGGCAAGAGTTGTGGGATTCGAATTAAAGTTGGTGGTAGAGTTCTATGGTGTAGTGAGGGAATCCTAGGGTGTATGTGAGTTTGCAAAATTTTGCAGGTTTGAGGATAGGGATGCAGGGATCTGGAGGGAACGGTGAAAATTCATCAAACATAGGCACGGTACCACTAAATACTACACGGTATCGTTAAATTTAATGGTACCATGGCCTATTTAACGGTACCGTGACCTGGAACTCACGAATTTTCCTGTGCAGCCTCGTTCTGGGCAGCTAAAGGGAAGTTTCCTAGGGAATAAGAACCACATTTGTATGTTCTTGAGAGTGTTTGGTGAAAGACTATATGAGTGTGTTTTCACTCCCCCTTAATCTATGACCATCCGAACAAGATGTGAAAAATAAAATAAAGAGGTAAACAAACGTTGACTAAAGCGGTGAGCTTAGTAACGTCATGACAAGTGGTGGATAGCATACAATAAACTTCACCTTTGAAGTCACGTAGCTCTTCTCAATCATTGTAAATATTAATAGAACATTCATATGATGAGGCATATGATCACGTGGAGATATCCTAAGGGTTAAGAAGATAAAATCTTCAGGGTTGTGAGGTTAGTGATAAGGTTCTAGTGGGGTTATCTCAACTTATCCTAGCGGTTCTTCGCTTGAAGTGTGTAGAAGGTGAGTGGGATACAGAAGCATTGGTAGTGTAGAACTAAGGTTGAAAGGTTTAAATAAGTTGGGAAGATAATGGATACGGAAGTAACCATACATATGGTGTGTTCAGTACCATGCGGAAGTGAAAGGGGAAAAATCTAAGGAATCAGAAGATAGACAGAATCTATTATGATAGGAGACGGTTCTGGTTCAAGACTACATCGAGTGGGTTTTGGTAGTGTTGGTGAGAATTGAAGACGAAATAAACTGTCTCAGCAGACAACGGTCCTACGGTACCGTTAAATTTAGCGGTATCGTCCCCTATTTAAGGGTGCCGTGATCTGCTGAGGTCAGTTTTGACCCATAATTAGATTTTTGAACAAAGAAATTTCACATATGTTGTGATTTTTCTGGACCTTAGATTAAAGGAATTTATACCGAATAAATTCTTTTATGAATGAATCCAACGGGATTCGATGAACGTTAATCGAGAGCGAAAAATGACATTTAATTGCATTTCGCAAATTAAATATACTTTAAATATTTCGGATGAAATATTTAAGTCGTCATTAGAGTTTAAGAGGATTTTACGAATAAATCTCGCTGATTTAGTGAGATTTTTCGACACGAGGAGAGAATTTATACCTAATAAATTCTTTGAACGGTACTGGACGAGAAGAGATGACTTAATATTTCCAGTGAAATATTTAGATAGTCATGAGAGGGATTTAAAGAATGACTCAATATTTCCAGTGAAATATTAAAAGAGTCATGAGACGAGACGCACGAGATGACTACAATATTTCCAGTGAAATATTCAAGTAGTCGTAAGAGGGATTTAAAGAATGACTCAGTATTTCCAGTGAAATATTTAAAGAGTCATGAGACGAGACACACGAGATGACTACAATATTTCCAGTGAAATATCCAGGTAGTCATAAGAGGGGTACAAGGGATGACTTCAATATTTCCAGTGAAATATTTAAATAGTCATAAGATTTATGGAATATGTTCCATCATTCCTAGACCTAGACAAAGATGATTAGGGGATTCTCGGTTGAGAGGTTTGGTTGATTTATGGATTTTGATGTGCTTCGCACGCGAGTGTTTCACGGGGTTTTGAAAGACGTAAAGCTAGGCCTATGTTGCTGATTCGCAGCAGGGTTTGGGATCTTAAGAAGTGTGTAATCACACGAGGATGAAAGGAAACTACTAATCACTTATATAGTGATTCGTGAGTCCTTTGTCACCCAAGGGTTGATGTTAGATTTTAGCTTTTGGATGAGCGTTTTAACATATGTTGTTAAAAGGCATGAATATGATGTTTCGGATATGACATTTAACAATTGCGATCGCAAGTTAAACTTACTTGAATATTTTAGATGAAATATTTAAGTTGTCAACCCTACTCCGAGTTCTACTAGGTTTGTATCTAACCTTCCCATGAAAAAAGGGTGTATTACTTGGAAAAGGCGAAGTGATGACTAGGGAATTAGGATAAATTCGTGACTACTTTGACTTATAGGTTTTGACACTAGTGTATGACTCTATGACTTCTAAGGGTTCATAGTGATAGGCATACCTAATTCCTAATATGTCAAAGAGACATAGTGTGGGTGCAAACTTTACAAGCAAATCATGTAAAATGCACATAAGGAATAAATGCAAACATCATGCAAAACATGATAATCATTTAGCATTTAAGATCATGAAGACATTTAATCATATCTTATGAGAACATGTTATCATTTTGAAACACGTATGTGGGATGCAAGCAATCTAGGTTTGCTAAGGCAAATTCTAATTACTACTTGTTTAAAATGAAATTCTAACTGGAGATAAAGTTCACCGATGTAAACTATCTCTAGTCAAATGTAGGAATGAAAATTTTTCAAGTTAGAGAATGAGTATGAGACTATCACTAGTGGTGCTTAATTCAGGCTAAACACGACCGTTTTTACGGGTTATACCACGAACCCAATTTCTGTCTTGGAAGCAATTTAACCGTTAGGTCAAATTGAATTTCTAGTGCGATAGGTTCTCTAGTAGTCATTCTCATGTTAGAAAAATTCAAATTCCTGTATTTGCCTATTGAAGTATAGCAAATATGATATTAGCTTATTTTTCTAATACATGGCCTAATATGACTCAACTAACCATACTTTGAAAGTCGGTTAAGAGAATGACATGTCTTACACAACTCATAACAAAGGTAAGCGAAATGTTTTAATTTCGTGTTTGAGATTTAGAGATTATTTGATGGAGATGGTGCATTTTATGATCTCTTGGACAACATCTTTGTTTGTTGAGTTGTTACATGTTATTTTAACATGATTTGGTTTCCTAGAACCAAGAGACACTCTAATGTGATACAATGTAGAATCTACTACATCGTGTGTGTTTCAAGAATGCTCCTTTGCATATCTTGAGAAAAGAATCTAGTAAAGGTTATTTACCTCAATAGATCTTGTGAGTATTATATTCGAAATGAGACATATTGTATATTTCAACAAATATGCTTTTCTAAGAGGAAACTTATCACTCTTACGAATGCTTAGTGAAACAAGTATTTTAGTGTATGACCAATTTTACTTGTTTATGCAATGACACATGTTGTATTAGGTTATTATTCAACTCTAATATCCTATATTTGTTAACAGGATGCAATGTATTCTCTTGTAACATAACTATTCATGTTACAAAGAAAATAAGATGCATGGGATATAAGTTATCCTTTTTCAATCTTTTGATAAGAGAAATACATGTGATATTCTCAAAGATTGATGACTTACATAATAGTTAATAACATATTATGTGTGACATTTTTACTAGACATGTGACTTTGAGTATTGAGTCGTTCATGAGCAAAGTTTACATAAGTTGTTTGTTTGCTCGTGTTTGGTTTTTCGGAAATGACGCATTTACTAATTGCATTGCAATGTAAATTACTTGTATATTTCGGATGAAACATCCAAGTTGTCAATCCTACTTAATTGCGTATTTTATGCATCTTTTAAACATATCAGTTTAATGTTTGGAACACAACCATTGGACAAGAAGACTCAATATGGCATCTTCAACACAAGTGTGAGTTTTGATCCGATGCATATTATATTCGTCTTGAGAGGACGTCATTATTTTCATAACAATCGAGTGTGATTGAGTATGTAGATTCAAGATAATATATTTCATCATATTTTGATATTATCTTGAAACTAGACAAATAATGACTCCAATTTCATGTCCACACTCGAAAACTTGTCAATTAGATTCGATAATGATATCAATCATAATTTGAATAATGAATTGATATGTACTCGAAATCTTTCTTGACCCTCACAATCACTCCTTTTAAAAAGAAAATAAAAAATTAAGGAATGTGTTCCATTTATTCTAATACTAGTTGTATGTGTGAGGTTAATGACATATTAAGTTACTACTTTGGTATTGTCATTTATTTTTATTTGAGAAAAACTATTTATATTATTAAGTATAATATTCTTAGTTTTTCGACGCCTCATTAGTATAAAAATAATTATCTTAACTATTTTTATACAACATGCGTAAAATACTAAAAGTTTAAAATATTTTGTATGTGTGTTAGATCAATACAAGTTTAATACATTTTCTTTTACTTAAATACTAATGTATTAATATGATCTTTTATCTTGTTTAGACAACCCATGGTCAAGCAAGACAAAATGATGTAATGATTTAGAGATCATGTTACGGATTTTATGAAAGTGTTAAGTATTTTGGGGTGATATACTTTTTACACTTCAACCATTGGAAAAATAATTGTGTAAGACAATATCTTTCGACACACATGATCTACCAACTTAGTTTCTATTCCTAAGAAGGTTACTAAACCATTTTAAAAACTTGCAACAAATGCAAGAAAAATGGTCTATGCCTATATGCAATGCAAACTAATTACTTAATATAGTGCAAGTAATTTAGCATGAGCCTTATAAACGCATAAACCGGAAAACTATAATAAAAAAATAGCAACAAGGCATGAAAGACACTTATGCTTATAGATAAAATTAGATTAACTAAAGATAACAATAAGCATACAAAAATATTAACTAACAATACTAAGATACAAATAAAAACAAATAGCCATTTAGGTTAACACACAAAAATACTTATCGTCATTTTGTGTATTAAGTATAACAATGTATACTTAATTTGATTTTATTTGACAATGAATTGGTTTCCTCCCCATTTCAAAGATTTTTACCAAATCACTTTGTGAACACGTCAAGGTTCAAAAGTTGAAACGCCCTTTTTCAGTTTAACCAAAAATTTATGCAAACGGCATAACCAAAACGACCTTTAGTTGAAAATCAAGGACTTTAACATACTTTCATTTAGAACTAATTCATAAAAGTATTTTTCAAATGAAAGTAGACTCAACATTGTTTAAAATGATGGGTGACACGACTCCTACGGACTTATGGTTGATTTTATAAGAATTTCTGAAAATGACCCAATACTGAAAACTGACAGACAGAGGCACGGTACCATTAAATACCCCACGGTACCGTTAAATATAACAGTACCGTCCTATATTTTTTGGTACCGTGTTCTGTTTTATTTTCAAAACTGCATGACTTAATAACTCGTTCTGAAAACATGACCGGACACTTAAAACTCTATTCTTTTAGTGGTTTAAGAAAACCTTCAAGCTAGTATGACAAAGTATACATAACAACAAAACTTGTAAGTATTAAGCAACTAAATACTTTTCATATTTTATCACCTTCATAGGTAATTTAATACATGGATCATACTCAATTCTGAAAACCATTTGTTTTAATAATTTGAGCGACATGGCTTTGGTACCAATTGTGAAAATCGTAGAAGGGGGTGAATACGTTTCCATTTAAAACTTAAAAACTTTTTGTATCAAACACCCGATCAAGTGTGACGTAATATGAAAAGTGTCAGCTATGGTCATATAACATCTAAAGATGAATCTAGTAAACCACAACACAAGCACAATAACAACCATGACACATAATTAATCAACATAACATAAACAACTAGCCACACAAACATAAACGCAATGCAAATATAAATATAAAGCGATAAAGAATGAAATGAAAGTAAAGAGATAAGTAAGAAGGCGCAAACCAGACACGGTGATTTATAATGGTTCGGTCACGAAGCTCCTCTTCGCCCTAATCTACTCCCCGAGTACCCAACTCGAGAGTTACTTCACTAATCAACAAGGTCCCTTCAGGTGGAGAAAACCGTATACGTCGCTTATCCTATTTCCGACACTAAGCTAGATGTCGAGGGCTAATATTAGCTAGCACCAATCTACCATGATCTACCCTTGATCCACATGATCAATACACAAGCCCAATGGCTTCAAGAGATCTCCAAGATCTCAACAAGATCACAATGATCTACTCCCACTTGACTCGATCTACCCAATCTACCCTTGATCTTCTTGATCAATCACATAAGCCCACAAGCTTCAAGAGATCTCCAAGATCTCGACAAGATCACAATAATCAACCTTCACTTCACTCAATCTACCCTATCTACCTTTGATCAACTTGATCAACACACTAGCCCAGTGGCTACTAGAGATATTCAATGTCTCTATAAGATCATAATGATCTTCCCTCATAAACTCTCAAAAGAAAAATGATCTTGATGTATGCTATGATACAATCAGGAGTGTAACAAATGTTACAAGTGCTTCTACCTACAACTACAACACTTTGTATCTACTTGGATACCTTGTGTTCTTCTCTTACACTTGAAGAGGAATGACAACACTTTGTATCTACTTGGATACCTTGTGTTCTTCTCTTGCACTTGAAGAGGAATGGCAAAACTTTGTATCTACTTGGATACCTTGTGTTCTTCTCTTGCACTTGAAGAGGATCTCTTGGTAGGATGAAAGGATCACTCTTAAACAAACTAAGACTCTCTAAATGATCAAAGAAAGTATTCTAAGTGAGGAGGGATTAGACCAGAGAAAACTTGACTGAAAAAATCAAGTTGGAAGTGTAAAATGGTCCACTATTTATAGGCAAGGGGAAAACTAGCCGTTATAGAGGCACGACTCCACTAATAGTCAGATGGCTCCACTAAATTTAGTGGAGCCATCGGGACTTTAGTGGTACCGTGGACGCTCCTCCGTTTGTTTTTAGTAGGGAAGGTTTATTTGAGAATGTTTGGAGCTGCTTTGGGGGGAAAATTGACTGTTGGAATTTTTAAACTTATTTTTCAAAATAAAACATTTCTTTTTAATTCAAAAATAATTTGTAAAATATATTTTTGAAAAAATGTTTTGTCACATTAAAAATGTGAAGTTTAGAAAAATATAATCCTTTGATCATTTGTCAAGTAGTAGATTTGTTTGTCCATACCTTGAGTGATTTACGTCGGGATGGAAATCTACGACTTCGTTGAAGCATACATGAGATGTCGGGAGGTGTTGATGTAAGTATGCATTGATGATTTGTGTTTACAAGTAACTTGCACATTTTACGTTATGTATTACAAGTTACACTAACAGAAGAGACTTCCTCAAAAACTATGGTGGCAATAGATGAACTTGGATTTGACTTGAGCTTTATGGCTAAAGAGGAAGCTCCTACCAACATGGCACTGATGGCTTTCTCAGATTTTGAGGTATATACAGATAATGCTTGTTCAAAATCTTATGTAGCTTTAAAAAGCTATGAATCTCTTAAAAAGCATTATGATGACTTAAGAATAGAGCTTAACCAATCTGAATTTTATTTAGCAAATCATAAGAGAGGTTTAGCAGTTCTAGAAGAACAACTTGTTTTCTATAAAAAGAATGAAACTGTATTCACTAAGGATATTGTTGTTTTGAAAAGAGATATTATGTTTAAAGACTTAGAAATTAATGAGCTTAAAAGTGAACTAGAAAAGATTAAGCTAGAAAAAGGCAGTATTGAAGTAAATATAGAGAGATATGCAGGGTCATCTAAAAGTTTAGATAAGATTGTTCAGTCTCAACTTGTTGATAAATTCAAGACAGGTATAGGATATAAGGATGTTGCATCTCCTTATACTGGGTTATTTCCAACCCCAAAACTTGATTTGTCAAATACTAGTGTAGAGGAGCTCAAAAAGCTTGAGACTGAATGTAAAACTGATAGTGAAGAGAGTTTTGAAGAGGTTAGTGAATCATTTGATACCCCATTAGTTGAGAAATTGGTGTCAGATGATGAGGTAGAGAGGAAAACTGTCTTTCCTGTTGTTGCTAAGGTAGAATCTGTTAAACCTAAACAACAAGTGAAACCAGCTAGGAAAACAGTTAAGTATGCAGAGATGTGCAGGTCACATAGTCCTAGGGGAAATCAGAGAAATTGGAACAATCAGAAATCCCAACAACTAGGAAGTGAATTTGTAATGTACAATAAAGCCTGTTTTGTTTGTGGTAGTTTTGACCATTTGCAGGCTTATTGCAATTACCATCAAGGGGGAAAGATGGTAACTGGGAATACAAGGGCATCTAGGAATACTTACAATAGAGTGAATCACAATTATTTTCCTAAACAGAATCACTTTAGTGTTCACAGAAAGATGGCTCCAAGAGCTGTTTTAATGAAGTCTGGCCTTAAACCACTTAATACTGCTAGACCTATTAATACTACTTACCCCAAATCAACAGTTTTTGGTGTTAGACCAATGTCATGTTATTCTAAATCAGCACAACAAACTGTTATAAGGCCCTTTTATAAGAATACAGCATTAACAAACAAAAGGTTTAGCCAAACAGTTCTTATTGCTAGACCAAGAGTTAATACTGCTAGGCTAGTAGTTAGTACTGCTAGGCCAAATTCAGCAGTGATAAATGCTGTCAAGGCAAATGGGGCTAATGTCGTTAAGGCCTCAGCATGTTGGGTTTGGAGACCTACCAAACCTGATAGTGCATCAATCATATTGAAGAAACATAACTATATTGATGCACGAGGCAGATCCAAGTCAGTAATGGCTTGGGTCCCCAAAGGAATCTAATTTCCTTATTTTTATGTGCAGGATCATTCACAACAAGAAGATCAGGGATATGTAGATAGTGGATGTTCCAGGCACATGACTGGAAACATGTCTTATCTCTCAGATTTCAAGGAATTTGATGGAGGATATGTTGCATTTGGGGGAGGAGCTAGAGGAGGTAGAATTACAGGGAAAGCTACAATAAAGACTGGTAAGCTTGATTTTTAGGATGTGTACTTTGTTCAGGAACTGAAGTTTAACCTTTTTAGTGTCTCACATATGTGTGACAAAAAGAACAGTTTTCTTTTTACTGACACTGAATGTCTTGTTCTTTCTCCCAACTTTAAGTAATCTGATGAGAGTCAGGTACTACTTAAAGTTCCTAGAAAGAACAACATGTACAATGTTGATATGAAGAACATTGTTCCTAAAGAGAGTTTAACTTGTCTTGTTGCAAAGGCCACACTTGATGAATCAATGCTTTGGCATAGGAGGCTTGGTCAAATAAATTTTAAAAACATTAATAAAATTGTTAAGGATAACCTTGTAAGAGGTTTACCTCAAAAACGTTTTGAAAATGACCAAACTTGTGTTGCATGTTTAAAGGGAAAGCAACATAAAGCCACTTGTAAGTCCAAGATTCAAAACTCTATTACTCAACCATTATTCAGGTTGCATATGGACCTGTTTGGTCCTACTTCTGTGAGTAGTTTAATGAATAAGAAGTACTGTCTTGTTGTCACTGATGATTATAGCAGGTTTACTTGGGTTTTCTTCTTAGCTACCAAGGATGAGACTAGTGGCATCCTTAAGAGTTTTATTACTGAGATAGAAAACCTAGCTGATAAGAAAGTTAAAATAATCAGATGTGATAATGGAACAGAATTTAAGAATAGAGTGATGAATGAATTTTGTGATCAAAAAGGTATTAATATGGAATTTAGTGTAGCTAGAACTCCTCAGCAGAATGGTGTTGCTGAAAGGAGGAATAGGACACTGATTGAGGCAGCTAGAACCATGTTAGCAGACTCTAAGTTACCTACAACATTTTGGGCTGAAGCAGTTAATACTGCTTGCTATGTGCAGAATAGGGTATTAGTAGTCAAACCTCATAATAAGACACCTTATGAACTTTTTAGAGGTAGAAAACCAGTTCTAAGCTTCATGAGACCATTTGGATGTCATGTTACCATACTTAATACATTAGATCATTTGGGCAAGTTTGATGGAAAGTCTGATGATGGTTTTCTTGTTGGGTACTCTATGAATAGTAAGGCTTTTAGGGTATACAACATTAGAACCAGGAAAATTGAAGAAAACTTGCGTGTGGAATTTTTGGAGAATAAGCCTAGTGTTGCAGGAGAAGGTCCTAAGTGGTTGTTTGATATTGATGTGCTAACAGAGTCAATGAATTATATACCAATTGTTGCAGGTACAAACTCTAATAATTTTGCAGGTACAGAAGATAGTTTTGATGCAGGATAATCTTGTATGGAGACAGGATCTTGTCAAGACTGCAAGTTTATGCCACTGTAAAAGGATGGTTCTTATATTAAATTCATCTTCAAAGGATGGTGAACCTTCTAATGATGTTGAAAAGAAGGGTTCTAAAAATGGAAACAAAGAAAGTAGAGTGAAAGAACAAGAGAATCCTGATGACAGTACTAATGATGTTAGTACTGTTGAGCCAAAAGATAGTACTGCTGGGCCAAATACAAGAATTCAAGCTCCTACAACTCCAAATACAAGAATTCACAAAGATCACTCACTTGATCTTGTGATTGGTGATGTTTAGTCTGGTGTAAAGACAAGAAGAATAACAATGACACAACCTACAGATGAACAAGGTTTCCTTACTGTTGTTTATGAAGGGAAAACACATGAAGACCTTCATACTTGTTTTTTTTCCTGTTTCTTATCTCAGGAAGAACCCAAGAAAATTGCTAAAGCTCTTAGTGACCCATCCTGGGTAGAAGCAATGCAAGAGGAGCTTTTACAGTTTAAGCTTCAAAAGGTTTGGGTTCTAGTAGATTTGCCTAAGGGAAAGTGGGCAACTGGTACAAAATGGGTGTTCAGAAACAAGAAGGATAAGAGAGGTACTGTCATTAAGAATAAAGCAAGGCTGGTTGCACAGGGCTACACTCAAGAAGAAGGCATAGACTATGATGAGGTTTTTGCCCCTGTTGCAAGAATTGAGGCAATAAGGCTTTTTTTAGCTTATGCTTCATTTATGGGATTCATTGTGTATCAGATGGATGTGAAGAGTGCTTTCATGTATGGTACAATTGATGAAGAGGTTTATGTTATGCAACCACCAGGTTTTGAAGATCCTGATCATCCTGACAAGGTCTACAAGGTGGTGAAAGCTCTCTATGGTTTGCATCAAGCTCCAAGAGCCTGGTATGAAACCTTGGCCAATTACTTATTGGGCAATGGGTTTAACAGAGGAAAGATTGATAAGACCTTGTTTATCAAGAAGCAAAAAGGGGATATTTTGCTTGTCCAGGTCTCTGATGATGATATTATTTTTGGCTCTACAAAAAAGGAGATGTGTATTGAGTTTAAGAAGCTGATGCATGACGAGTTCCAGATGAGTTCCATGGGAGAACTTAGTTTTTTCTTAGGGTTGCAAGTCAAGCAGAAAGAAGATGGGATATTTATCAGTTAGGATAAATATGTAACTGATATCTTGAAGAAATTTGGGTATACTGATGTCAAGACAGATAGCACCCCAATGGATCCAGTCAATCCTTTGCTTAAAGATGCAGATGGTAATGATGTTGATGTTCATCTCTACAGGTCAGTGATTGGATCATTGATGTATTTCACATCATCCAGACCAGATATTATGTTTGTTGTATGTGCATGTGCAAGGTTTCAAGTCACACCTAAGGTTTCATAGTTACATGTCGTGAAAAGGATCTTTAGGTATCTAAAAGGCCAACCCAAATTAGGTCTTTGGTATCCTAGAGAATCTCCATTTGATCTGGTGGCTTATAGTGATAGTGACTATGCTGGTGCAAGTTTAGATAGGAAATCAACAACAGGTGGTTGTCAATTCCTAGGAAACAGGTTGATATCATGGCAGTATAAAAAGCAAACTGTGGTGGCTAATTCTACAACTGAGGCTGAATATGTAGCTGCTACTACTTGTTGTGGACACGTACTCTTGATTCAGAATCAAATGCTGGACTATGGGTATAATTTCATGCACACCATGATTTTCATTGACAATAACGGTACTGTATGTATTATTAAAAATCCTGTTTTGCATTCTAAAACAAAGCATATTGAGATTAGACATCATTTTATAAGAGACTGCAATGATAAAAAGTTAATTCAAGTTGTTAAAAGTCACACAGATAACAATTGGGCTGACTTACTTACAAAAAGTCTTAATGTTGGAAGGTTTAAGTACTTGGTTGCAAGTATTGGAATGCTAAATCCATAAATTTTTAATCTCTTTGTGTTTTTGTAAAGTTTTGTAAAGGATTAGTGCTGTTATGTGTTAATACTGCTAGTGCAAATTAGTACTGCTAAGTTAAAACTGTTAGTCAAAATTGATACTGTTATATAGAAAATGCTCTGCATTGTGTTTTCTTGGTTTTGGACTAACATTTGCAGGTTAAGCAATCAGTATGATTGGTATTGATGCTGTGTGAGAAGCTAAAGTGGTGAAATGTTTGTAATGCTGTTGTTCAATGATGGAGAATTTGATTCATGATATAGGGGATTTGGGAATCACTTGACAAGGGTTTTACACCTGAGTTGTGAGGTTCTTTAACATCTTTCTCTTGAAATCAACTTATGCCTATCATGTGGTATTATTGAACATGAATTGATGGTCATAGTTAGTCATATAGTAACTGAGCTAACTCACTCTTTACCATTCTATCATTTGATAGTGTGTTAGTCTACGGATATCTGGTATTGAGAACAGCGAGCAAAAGTGAATCTAATATATTTGTATTAGAGGTAACACCTGCCACGAGCTGGAAACCCTGTCAAGAAAGCTCTTTTAATGAGTCTATCTGATCACAGGCAGTATTTATACTGAAAATTATTGGTTCTCACACAACCAGAGGTTAAGTACAACCGAAATTGATTGAGTGTCTTCCTTTACACTTAATCCCTTCAAAAAGTTTGGGTGCAGTATTGTTTTTATGAAAATTTGGGTAAATATTGTAGGGCAAAATTTGTACTGGTAAAACTTAGTACTGCTAGGCAAATATTAGTACTACTGGGTAGCCGTTTGTACTGTTTGGTCATAACCGTTTTGAAAATATAGTCGTTGAGATATTTTTGGCACTTAATTTGCTTATAGGTTTCTTAAAAGTGGATAATACTTATCTTTTCTTTAATAAAAAGATTTATTCACGATAAGGAAAAGATTTATTAAGTCGGTCAAATCGAAATCCTAAGCAATATCTATTAAATCTCAATTGGCTTTACCAAACACACTTTCACTCATTAACAATCATAACCCAGAACCCTAATCAAACTTTCATTGATCATTATGGCTAATTTGGAGTTTCGCGACAAACATAACCAGCTTGCATTCTTGGAGAAAACAGAGGGCAGTCATGGTTTTCATCAGATAGTGGATTTTCTCAATGGTTGCCATATCAGGTATGCTCTAACAGTTAATCCTACTATCTATGTGTAGGGAACACATCTTAGATTATCAAGTATTAATTATATTATGTAATAGGTTGCTTAGGCCTTTATGTTTGTTAGTAATGTACGGCCTGTGTAGAAGGCCCATGGGCCATGGCCTTTTATGTTTTTGTTATTTAGGGCAACGCCCAAACTTAAGTAGAACACTATAAATACCCCTCCCATTAAAGGGAAGGGGTGTTGGTTAATATTATTCATTTTCTCATTACTATTATTCTTAACCTACCTTTCTTTCTCTCTCTAATATTCTCTCAACAAATCAAGTAACCTTCTGTGATAAACTTGAGACCTATCAATTGGTATCAGAGCCAAGGGGTACATTAGGTTTTTTTTATTCGATTTGTAAGAAATTTTAAGAAATCGGGTACTGTTCATCGAATTTCTCCGAGTTAGGAGTTACTATTTTTCGAGTTAACTATTTTTCCTCCGAGTTAGGAGGTATAGTCTCCGAGTAAGGAGATATAACTTAAATTTCTTCGAACTAGGAGATAAACTTCGAGTTACCCTACGAATTCCTATAATTCTCCGAGTTAGGAGCTTATTTTTATAGTACGTTTGTGATTTTCCGAGCAACACACTCTTCGAGTTAGAAGAACAGTTCTACGAGTAAGAGATTTCCGAGTTACAAAACTTCGAGCAAGAAGTAATCCTTCGAACAAGTACTTTTCGAGTTAGAAAAGTATTCCTTCGAGCAATCTAAAGTTTCCGAGTAACACTCTTCCGAGTAACAATCTTCGAGTAAGAAGATTTACCCTAAGTTCTGTGTTTAAATTCCGAGTTAGGAAGTGAGAACTTCTTGTATAATCCTTCTACTAAAGGGTTATATACTTGGTGAATTCTTATCCTTTGAGTAAGAATTCTTCGAGAAAGGAAGCTTTGAGTTACATTATTTTCTTCGAGCAACATTTTTCCGAGTAAGGAATTATTCTGGTTTTCTCCGAGTAAGGGTATTTTCCGAGCAAGGATTACTTCTTCGAACCTAATCGTCATCAACAACCTTCGTTATCCTTAACAATCCGACATACACAAGTTACTACAAGATGTCTCAACCTCCAAACTTCAACTACTTTCACAATCAACAACAACAGTATCCTCAACCACAGTATCAGCAACCACACATTCTCATGCCATAACACCAAATTGTTCCTCAACAACAATTCCTTCAACCACAACCGATGCAGAGTTACCAACTACCTCCAAAACAACCTCACTGGTTTGACCAAATGTGCGAAGCGATTAGCAATCAACAATCCAGACACGAGGCAGGATCTTTAGATACACCACCAATGCTTACTCCGGGTAATTACGTGCAATGGTCAAGTCGCTTTCTTCGGTTTATCGAGCTCAAGAAACCCCATGGTAAGTACCTGAAAAAGGTAATTATTGAAAGACCATATCCAGCACCTACAACCACGGTTCCTAGCGATCCCAATGCCATTCCTCCAAGAGCAGCAACTACAACACCTATTCCTGTTGCTCAGCTCACTACAGAACAAGTACATCAGTAAGAAGCAAATGATTTGGCAATGTCTTACATACTTCAAGGAATTCCAAATCCTATCTTTCGAAGTATCGATGCACAAAAGACTGCTAAAGACATGTGGGAACATGTACATCTTCTTATGGAAGGCACAGAGTTAAACAAAGAGGATATGGAATCAAAACTCTACCTGGAATACACGATGTTTATGATTGAAGCTGGGGAATCTTTAGAGTCCTACTACCATAGGTTCACTAATATCATTAATGACTTGGACCGTCACAATATCAAACTACCCAGGATTGCTGTGAACACTAAGTTCCTAAGTTGTCTAGGACCTGATTGGCAGCGGTATGTAACTTTTGTTCGCCAAGCTAAGAATCTACACAACGCTTCTTATGGGTTGTTGTATGATTATTTGAAGCATCACCAATCAGAGGTTGACAAAGACAGAGCAGCTCGTGGAGGTTACACACCATCATCAACTCCAAATTTACTTGCTTTGATGGCTCAATCTCACTTTGCACCACAACTAGATCAGAGTTTTGTCCAGCCACTACATCCGTCAATTTATCCCTTACAACCTTCATCAAGCCAACTCGTCCCATATGAAGCATCACCACAACAAGCTGATAATCAACTGGTTTCATATGACCACACTGATTCTATGATGTACTCCAATGTTACTAGTGACGAAGACGATGCTTTCAACTCTTTGAACGAAGGATTTGCTTGTGTAAGCTTTAGAAATTTTCAAACAATCCACAACCGTCTTAGTCGTCTTTCCAACAAACCAATCAACCAGGCAGTTGTTAATGATGGCAGAGTTGAAATACAAAATAGAGCTTCTGGGAGATATGGTTCGGGTAGCTATATGGGAAATTCAGGTGGACAGAGATTTAATGCAGTTGGCAGTAGTAGGAACAACGTTGGTAACACACAGAGGAGGGCAGAAATTGTTGAGACAGGGAACACTGGGATTGGTAACACAATGGTCAAATGCTACAACTGTGGAGGGAAAGGTCACCTAGCCAATGCATGCCCCAAGCCAAGGACCAGAGGAAGTGCATATCACAAGGAAGCTCTTCTTCTTGCCCTCAAAGATGAAGCTGGAGGCACTCTTACAGATAAAGAGCACAACTTCATGGCTAATGCTTATTCGGATGATGATATGGAGGATCTGGAAGCCAATGCAACCGTGATGTTGATGGCTAACATGCAGGAAATGAACATGGGTGAAACAGGCCCGGTTTATGATACCGATGGCTTGTCTCAGGTACCTAATTCACAACATCTTATTCATGAAATTGTATCACCCTCTGCATCTGCATCAGCTGAAGAAAATCTTGGTCACAATGATTCATTCTTATCCTCTCAAGTCGATGATCAAATAAACACCGTTGTTACAATTGATGAAGATCAAATTAACCCCGTTTTTTCCTTTGATGATCCTCTATATGATGATACTCATGATCAAATTGAACAAAATGATCTTTCGTTTGGTCCAGATCCAGAACTCATGACCTTGCCTTTGACCACACAAACACAGTTAGATGCACAAAAATCCCCAATTGATAAGTTTAATGCAATAAATAGAAATCTAAAAGCAAAAGTTGCATTGTTAACTAAGGATCTTGAGTGCTACAAGCTTTAACTTTCAAACTATAAAACTAAAGAAAAATGGGAGAAAAGCTTTGAGGCTGCATTCCAACAATCTTATGTGAAAGCACAAGATTTAGAACATCAAGTTCGTGAATTAACCGTTTCCAACAATGAATTAATTTCACAACAGGAACAAGAAAATTTTGATTTTCAAAAACAAGTTGACATATTAAACTCTGAACTTTCCAAAACAAAAATTGAGTTGTCAACTTGTAAAGACAATTTTTCTGAACACCGACAAACTTCACGGAAACAAGTTGATTCCTACCTTGAGGAAATTGTTGCATTGGAGTGCAAACTCAAAGAATTTCAAAACGTTGTGTATAAAACTGGTGAATCTATTACAACCATTCAGAAACTAACTGTAAAACCAAATCCCCAAGGATATGGCTTTGCTATTGGAAGTGACAAACCAAGTTTTTTACATAAAGCACTCAAGGAAAATCCGAAGTTATATAGTGCAGAACATTTGTTTGATGATTCTTTCATGCGTGTTGCTGTTTACAATCGTGAAGAGGAAATAGAACAGGAGGATGAAAGTCGATCTAAAATGAGTAATCTCCACTTTCATAAACAATATGACTATTTTAGAGTACTTGATATTAGCGACACCTTCGTCCCGCAACAAGATAAATCAAAACAAACATGGTCGTTAAATGAAATGAATGCATCTTCTGAGGTAGGCCCTGTTACCCAAGTAGCAAAAGTTAATGGCCCTTTACCAAATCCAGGTGTAGTTGCCTTATGTGTGTCCTTTAATTTTCAAATACTTCTGTCTTAGATATTTAAACTTTTATTGAAGACTATAAAAATTTTTTAGAAAGAGAGAAAGTTTTTCAAAAGCAATTTTTGCCACGCGTTCAACACCTGCGACTTTGTACTACACATTGGGAACAAGAACTTCAATCGAATGTTGCATCCATGATGCACATTTTTGAAGCAACTGAAAGTAAGATCTCAAAACAAACATGTCAAAATAAAGCTTTGAAAAAAGAAGCAGATCGACATTTGGTGAATGTTCTATGTTCTGATGTTATTTCTGTGATTATGAATTCTATTTTTGTGGCTTGTAATGATATGATTGTTGATGCTCATTCTGTTGATATTGAGATGTTGCGAGTTGAGATTGATAATTTGAAAAGAGAAAATGAGAGACTTCGACTAGCCAATGATGATGTGACAAACAAGTTTTCTAAGGAAATTAGCCAACTCACACAAAAGTTGCAATGGTGTCAAACTCGGAGTCTTGACTTTGAGTTAAAACTACAAAATCAAAAGGAATCTTTGTCCTTTCAAAACAGTCATGCTTCTGAAAATTTAATTGAAAAAGAAAATGCTTTTTTAAAACATCAAATTTCTGGATATGAAAAGGACATTGATAAAGTTAGGAAAAATAGAAATGACACTGTTCGATTAAACCGAGAATTGGACTCACAAATTCAACAACAAAAACACATCATCATTGAGTTGAGAGAGAAAATCAAAGCACTTGAAAAAGGGAAAATTGTAAACAAGAATGTGATTAAACCAGGCATGTATAAAGTAGACGAGATACCTAGGAAAGCATCTTCCCAGACCACTAATGTGCATGCTTCGACTTCTACAGGACTAGGTACCTCTCCTAAGGTTAGCAGATCCAAGACTAACAAGAAGACTAGTACCTGGAAACCTAAGAGCAGCTCCCCTAAAGATCAAGAAGTAGAAGTTCACACTAGGAATCTGAATAAAAAGCATGTTATGTCCAAAGTAGAATCAAGCCTTAATACGTGTAATTCTAATTGTGATGTAACGAATGCTAAAACTTTGGATGTTTTGAATGATGTTATTTTTTATGCATATTGTGTGTTTTGTCGTACAAGTGTTTTGTCTGGTAATCATCAAAATTGTGTTGCTAAAACCCTTTTGTCTCGTAAGCAGAAACATACAACTGGCACTTCCTCTAGGCTCACTACCGCTGCTAAGTCAATCTTAGGAAACCGCCAAAAGTAGTTTCTAAGCCTACCATAAACAAGACCATAGTTGCTACTAGAACAATCCACTCACCTAGTGCATTTACTAAAAGAAAAGCGGAATCTAGTTGGACTTGGCAACGTTGGCTTCAGCATAAACCTAGTTTTACTTGGTTACCAAAGATGCCTAATAATTGTGCTACTAACCCAACGGGTTCCTCCGTTACCATCTCTCCATCTGGATTGTCTTCTTGTGATGCAGGTGATTCAAATCGTACTATGGATTGTTGATAGTGGTGTTCCCGAGACATGACAGGCAACCTAAATCTTCTAGTAAACTTTGTTGCAAAGTTCATAGGAACTGTCAAATTCGGGAATGATCATTCTGCCGCTATCATCGGCTATGGGGACTATATCAACGGGAACATCGAAATAAGCCGTGTCTACTACGTTGAAGGCCTTGGACATAACCTCTTCTCCGTTGGACAGTTTTGTGATGGTGACTTAGAAGTTACATTTAGGGAGAAAGTCTGCTTTGTTCGAGATCTACACGGAAACGATCTTATGACAGGAAAACGCGGAACGAATCTGTACACCATTTCCTTATCAGATATGACCGCCTCCTTTCCGATTTGCTTACTCTCTAAGGCACAGCCTACAAAAGCATGGTTATGGCATAAACGTTTGTCTCACTTGAATTTCAAAACAATGACTAATCTTGCACGTCATAATTTAGTCGACGGTCTTCCTAGATTTCGGTATGCCAAAGATCACCTTTGTCCAGCATGTGAACAAGGGAATAGTACTCATGCTCATTTTCCTCCAAAAACCGAGCATAGTACGGATCATGTTCTGCAACTTCTACATATGGATTTGTGTGGTCCAATGCGAGTGCAAACAATCAACGGGAAGCGTTACATTCTGGTAATCGTCGATGACTTCTCACGATGGACTTGGGTCTACTTTCTTCGCACCAAAGATCAAGCACCTTCGATGATCATCACCTTTTTCACCAAAATTCAGGTTCAGCTTCGCAACACCGTTCAAAAAGTAAGGACAGACAACGAAACCGAATTTAAGAACCACACTCTTCGTGAGTATTTTGAGAAAGTAGGAATTGAACAACAAACATCCATTCCACGCAGCCCAGAACAGAATGGAGTGGTTGAAAGACGCAACAGAACATTAGTCGAAGCTGCAAGGAAGATGTTGATTAATGCTCAATTACCTGATTACCTCTGGGCCGAAGCTGTATCAACCGCGTGCTACACCCAAAACCGTTGTATGATCACTAAAAGGCACAACAAAACCCTATATGAACTTGTTCACAGACGAAAACCGAACATAAATTACTTTCATGTATTTGGGGCACTCTATTACCAAAATAATGATCGTGATGACCTTGGAAAGTTGAAATCTGTAACACCCTCAAATTTGGTTTGTGGCAGCGGAAAAGTAATTTGGGTGTTACGGTGAGGATCGAAGTTTAAATCTCAGAAAACGGCCCGAAAAGGGCGTTTTGAAAGTTATATGTCATTCAAAATAATATCCTTGATACAAAGTGAAATATTTGATTTGAAAATCCCATAAAAGATGTGATAATTTTGAAAGGAATGACATATTCGATTTTACACCATTTAAGTTATCAGAGTAAAAGATGCCCGCTCCGTGTCTTGTCCTGCTCCATTAATTACCTGAGATAAACATGCTTAAAATGTCAACACAATGGTTGGTGAGTTCGTGGAGTTTGGTAGAAAATATCTCTCTTTGAAAGGTGTATAGTGATAATAGTTCTTCATGAAATAAATAAAGAATTGCGTTGTATAAAAATCCACAAGTGAATAATGTATGATCTTCAAAATCATAAGTTTCATATTATAAATGAAGTTGAGCTACGTTGTTATATGCTCGAAATGGGATATTGAGTCAGTTTTTAAATGTAATGATATACCAAGCATTTTGGGTTGTCTTGTGTAGAATTCTCATTTAAATCACATATGATAACAATTAAAGTTCAAGTACGGGATTCACAATCATAACACATAGTGAAATTAATAATCTAATGTCTGAAATCTATAAGTGTAAGGTGGTGGTCTTCTAGATACAGCTGTATCCTAGGATATATATGAAACATTCATATATTCATAAAGTTATATTGCCCTAAGCCTCATGACACGCAAACGTTAACAGTGTACCGGAAAACGGCGGTGTCCCACCAGGGTCACTGATGGGTTTTTATGGCCCTCGTGTTAATAGGTACTTGCCAATTTCCTATTTTTCTCAAATATAGTGCATCGCGACTAAATACGACTAACCATATAGGCATTCCGTCACAGTATTTAGTGGGATAGGTCGTCAGCCTTAAACAGGTTTCGAAGCTGTCCACTATATTCGCGCTCACCGCAGTGATTAATGGCTCATGATAAAGGGACTTTCGGCAATAAGGTGTGCTTAGGCAATATAGGTGAATCATGCGAAATTTTAGTCTTTGGCAATTATTTATAGCGAAATGGAGAAATATCATATTAAAGTATCTGTACATTCATTTGTCACATGAACGCATACAATAAGTTTCAGTATCATGTTACATCAAGTAGCTTGAAAATGTTATCTTCCATGTTCCGTGTTTAAGCTAATCAGACAATTTGCACATATAATGAGCATGTATTCCTTTCAAGTGTAATTTAAGCATGTAGAGCATAGTTGATGATTTTGAGTAATTCATAAGATATTTCAAGTAATATAAAACAGTTAAAGCATGTATCTCCCCCAAAAGAGTTATTAAAAAACAAGTGTAAAAAAATAGGGGCCACGACTCACCTTATGCGTTTCCTGGCGATGGTAAAAATAACTCAGAGGTGATTATAACAACTTCGATATAGAACCTGATAAGTATATATAAATAACTGAGAATCTTACTAATCTCTAGTGGTGTGTGTGTATGAGTGGTAGATGATGATTAACTAATGATCAAATCATTGAGAGTGAAGGTGTGATATGATTATGGTGCTTGCACATCTCGTAAGATCATATCTTCAACGAGTAAATAAGATATTAATATGAAATATTTCTATCGCTATTACTAATATGCAAATATAATGCAACTATGCATAAAAAGTAAAGATATGGAGTAAAAATGAAAAAGAAGATAAGAATGACAAGTTAGTATGGTTGGTCCTTGGTCTTTCCATATTTTACATTTTCTACCCTAACCGTGGTTTGCGTTACGTCGTTAGTCCTTATTCAGTCCATAGTCCAATAATAGTCCAATAATTGTCCAGATGTCCATATAAGGCTTGAAGTTCAATGGTATGTCAAATTAAGTCCTTTACAACTGTTTTCACAGCTTCAGTCCCTGAATTTCCAGGTTTGACAGTTTTAGTCCTTTTTGGTTAAGTCGCGTTACATTTTTAGTCCTTTTTGTATAAAAATGACAGGAAAAATATTCTGAAAATTTCTATAACTTTATTAAGTTTATTTTATCTTATTTCAATTTATTATTTCAGAAAATAATTCATTTTTGCATTAATGGGCTATTTAACGCTTTGTAACATGGCCCATTAAGAGTTTTAGAGGCGAGGGCGTGAAAACTGTTTTGGGCTTGGATTTGGGCTACTTTTAGGATTCCAAAAATATATTATACGGGCCTGTTGGACCTTGCCATCGAATTTCCTTGTTGGGCTTGGTTTTTGGCCCAATCCGAAAGTTATATTAATTTCTGAAAATCGCTTGTCCCTTACTTGTGATGGTCGAACAAAATGGGTTGTTTTGAGTTTGATAACGAGTTCATGAGGTGGAACTGCAAACATGGAAAACATAGTTTGCTAGGTGGTTTATCGAGTGGTACTAAAATATTTAGATGTTGTGTTTGTAAATTCGGAAATACCTTTGAGGTTTATAGCCATGTCGAATGGGGTTGGGTCCAAGGGAATTGTCTAAAATTTTCTAAGTGTTTTGCTTTAGTCGTATAGCATTAAAAAGATTTATTTTGAGTGTCGATATGACCTTGTGAGAGGGATCTCAGAATACGAATTATTTAGTTTGTCATGTGAACTATTTAGAAGTGCAAAAATATATATGTGTTGCATGAAATGTTTCGGATTAAATTAAATGTGAAAGGGTTAGGTTCGAGTGTGTTTTTAGCTAGTAAAATGTTGGATATTTTTCTGTTTTCTTTTCACTGGATTGGCGTGTACGTTATAGTTGATGTTTGAGTCGAATTAGGGTGATATTCAAGAGATGGTCATATGTTAAACGTGACTTGGGTGGTTCGACCAAACTAAGATTTGACATATTCCCTCTAGTTTTTGTTAATCCGGTTGAACTCGAATGTCCTAAGGTTCGAATAACATGTGCATGCGACTACATGAAGTGTTACTATATACGACTTAAGCAAAATGATGCATGGTGTGCTTATATGTTAACGTGCGAAATAAATTTGTGACAGTGTGTTATATGAAATAGACGTTCGAATGGAGTGATAGATATACATGCATGGATACGTGATTATGTATAATTAAGAAAGAATTTGGAAACTTACTTCACCTTTTGGAAAGATGGTGAGAAGAATATTGGCTTGTTCGAATGAGGCTCAAGGAAGGCAGTGAGATTGTAGAAGGTTTGTAGCTTTGACTCACAATTACTTTGCTTCCCACGATCTTCGGCAGAAACTTTAAAGATGGTGTTTAATGGTTTTAGTTCTTACTAACTTTGCATCCTTAAGTTGTAATATACATAGCTGCTATTTGAGAAGTGTATTGTGAGAGTAAAGGAAGTGAAGGTAGGTGGGGCAAATGATTAGAAAGGTGAGCTTTTATAGAAGGGAGTCACATGTTTTTGTGGATTATAAAGTTCCACCAATTGAGGATACTGTGGTGTATTGGGACACCTAGGCTAGCTTTATCAACATAATAGGACAAGTGAATGAGGTAAGACGTGGGAAATTTTCCTTCTTTGGTTCGTTGGGTTGCATACTTGCATGACTTCTACATGCTTGGTAGTCTAATTCGTGTAAAGTGAATCTAGTGTTTATTACAACTTCTGTTGCTCCTACCGTGATCTAGACTATCTATTGTATTAGTAATAGTGTTAGAATAATATAGGAAAAGTCGCATTTTTATAACAGTCGAGTCTTAAGGGTCTTTATCTATACGCATGCAATTGATATAGAGTGAACAAATGAGCTTTCAAAATATTATTAACACTCGACTGGGACTTCTGGAATGTTGGCATGCAGACAAACCATTGGGTGAGGGATGAGAATGGTTAAGAATAATATCATGTGGTTCTATACGTATGTTGTCAATGTTTGTGTTGCTGAAACCTCCATCGTGGTCTTTATTTTATTTTGTATTTGAAGTATCACCATTAGTTAGTACTATAGTAATAAGATCATAAGAACAATGGTGATATGATATAATTTTGTTTTAACGATTTTCAGTTGTACGCTTGAGTAGGAATGGAACAATAAAGGAGGTTTATTATTATGCTAATATTTGTCCATCGAGTTTGTGGCTTTGTACCAAAAGGATCGGCTAAAGGATGACTCAGTTGGCATCAAGATAAATGAAAGTCATCTTCAACTTTTATCAATTTAAATGGGTTTTATTTTGGGGGACACTTCAATCGGATCAAAGGAAGAAGCAAAAGAAAACTAAATGAAAATGAATGAGGTAATAACTTGGGCTTGCCAATCCGTTTGGGTCTAATATATTTGGTGGCCGAACATTAAAGGTCCAATGGGTTGAGGTAGTGTAGATTTTAAAGTTATCATTAAGGTTTGTAATTAAATTTTTAATTAAGTGTATTTGTTGATGTTAATTCTTGCTAAGTGTAACGAAATAGTCAGATGAATATTATCGCTTGTCGTTGTGAAAGAGTGTTGTTGTATCGGAGATATATTCTCTAGTGTCGGTGTTCAATATATATATATAGAGAGCGTTGCTATTAATAACTATAATGGAAAGTTTAAATTTTTCCGTAAAAAATGGGTTTTAGTAGATAGTAACTCGAGGTTATCATAAATTAATAAGGATTACTAATATGGATTCTCGTGGGATCTTACAGTATCTTCCCCTAAATTTTGAACTTCGTCCCGAAGTTCAGTCCGTGATGAGTATTGAAAAAAAAAAATGTGCTGAGGTGAGAGTTTACGGAAGAGATTGTAGAGATATTTCTTATTTGAACATCAAAGAAGCGAGATTCTCACTAGATTTATTCGTACTAAATGAATTGAATTCGAAAGTTTGGTCAACAGTTGAATTCATAGCCAACGAATAGTGAAATTAATGGTCAAAAGTAGGGAACACTTGGCACTTAATGTGTAGAATTCTAACGGTCGAGGCTAGGGAATTTTTGATGGTAGTGGTTTGAAATTTAATGATAATGAACAGTAAGATAGCGGGTACTATTTTTATCTACTTTTTCTATTTAACTTTCTCCTTTTTCTTCCACTTTATTCCCTTTTCATCTTTTCACCCTTTTCAATTATTCTCATCATTCAAACTTCATCTTCTTCACCCCACTTCTTCTCCGAAAATGCCACCGATCGCCATAGTCTTTGCAGCCATGTTCATCGTTTTCGTCGTTGCTGGTTTGGTTCTTCTGCCCGGCGAAGATACCCGTGGTTGGATCGGATACTTGTTGGTTATCATACCCCTCACAATCCTAGCGATTTTTGCGGATAATTTTTGGAAGTGAAGGTCGAGCGTAGGTGCTTAAAATGTAGCTTTGTTGTGGATCGATGTAATGTGGAATAAATTCTTGTTTAGGTTTATGTTAAGTTGTTATGTTTAATGGTTCGCTTTTATGTGTCTTCAGAATAATCAGGGTATTTCATCCTATGGCGGGTCTTGCTATGGTTGGGTTGGTGGTGGTTTTTGTTTCTGTAGTAGGCCAACCGGTTGAAGGTTGTATGTTTTATGTTGTGTTTTATGTACTGTTAGCACTTTCGATGTTAATCATCTCGTTATGTATTAACCTCCATGGTTTCTAATAAAATTTTATGTTGTTTGTGTTTGTCGTAAATTGTTGTGAATTTTTAAGGTTTTTAATTTTTGTAATTTCCTTGTCTTCATATAATAGTGAAATGAGTGATGAGGGTAGATCTGACTGGGGTTGGTTAAAAAAAATAAAGTTTATGAACAAATTATTTTATCTCAAGATTTTGTTGTTGGAATGAAAATTGTTATTAAAATTTCGAAAGGATAACTGTCCCATTTATAACATGATTCTTCCTAAATTATACATAGGTAGCTAGGCTATGTATAATTTAGGACCAAATGATGTAACTCCTTGGTTCAGCATTTATGTTTCTTCAAAGAGTTTTATCTGGTTCAGTTATAATAATTTTGCCACAAGGTCAGGCAGTTGCTGATAAAAATAATAATATAAATTTTTGTTCATTTTTCGAGGATAAGTCAAAATTGTCTAAGATAACATTTGGACATCTTGGATATATACTTAGGTTTTAGGTGGAATTCCATTGCAATATGGTAATAACTTAGTATTTGATCATGATAAAATTAATTAAATTCTTGAGATGCTATTAGTGTACTTGTTACATAACGATCAATAGTAGAGAGGTGTAATGGAAATAGACATAGATTTTTATTATCATGGAAATATTACAAGGTAGATTTTTCGCACGGTAGAAAGATAACTTTTACTCTCAGGTTACATCCATCGTACCTAAGGTAAATACAAACGGTAATACGACTTAGATAGTCCTAAACTAGAGTTTATTTATTTTACAGCAGGAATCCATACATCTGCTTAACCTAGAGGTCATTCTTTGGTACTACTGGGCTCTTTTAACAAGTCTTCATTCTTTTACATCCATCTTGGCCTTCCAGTTGGCATTGTAGCTTGGGCAATGGCTCTTGTAATGCCCTATTGCACCACATCCGTGGCATTTTATGGATGAATGCTGCTTCTTTCTTTCCATAACTTTGCAGTCACTTGTCTTGTGGCCTGTCCTCCTGCACCTCCCGCATATTGCAGTGCAATCTCCGGTGTGATGCATCTTACATTTTAGGCACAGAGGTTTATTTCCACGGTAGTTGTCTCGGTTGGTAGGGGTGGTGACGTAGTTTCCTTCAGTTTCTGGGTCGAGCCTTTGCTGGCGAAGGTAGTCAATGCGGTCTTGTAGATGATTGCGGGTGCAAACATCATTGTGAAACTCGCATTCGTTGAGGGTAAAGGGTCTTTTCTCCTCATGTCTTTGCTTTTGGTTATTTTTCTTAAGCGCAATATCCTGCCTAATTCTTTGGGTACATGTGCGAATGGGCTTAGCTATTTTCCTTGAATTCTTTAGGCAAGCTGGCCTAGATCCCATAAAACGTTCCTGGTTATGCTTTCCAGGTATAACCTTCTTTCTTTCTTTTCTTGTCATGTCATTGTCGTTTGGATGAACTGTTGAGGTTATCTCTATGACTACTGCAACGATTTTGTTTACCAATTCCTCGATGGTTTTAGGGGTCATGATTGTTGTGGGCACCACACTGTTCATGTCGTCCATTTCCTATGAACATTACACGAAACGTTGATTTAGTGTTCATTTTATCGTTAGAATAATTCAAATAGCAAGATATTTGTATATTAATGCTAACAATGTAGTCTTAATGTGAAATCAAATCAACTGAGGATCATAGAAATACGATGTGTTTGGATAGCATCGTAAAATAATAATCAACTCTTGACATGTGATTGTTAAGGAACAATTGAATTTATCTATAATAGTTGAAGTTCAACAACTTATTGGTTCTTGGAATTCTAAGTTTTATTGTTTAGTGGTGTATAATCAGGATAATGTCGTAATAAGTTGGAATACGATCATCAGAATTGACATAACTCTAATAACTTGTTCGATTGATTTTTGCAAAACAACCAGTACAAGATCTTTTATTAATGCCTCATTGATTCATGTGGGTTATTTGTTTACCTAAGTGAGTGACAAAAGGTGAGGTTTTGCATGGCTCTGTGCTCTTACAGCATCATAGTAAGGTTTGGTGAGAAGAATTTGTTTACAACAGAAAAGTATAACAGAAGGATAGCTATTATACATTAAAGTCGATTACAAGCTCTGAGAGTTACAGATTTATTGGAAGTACATAAACTACTAACCAAAACTATTTGGTTTATTTAGTACAACAACGATACTTAAGATCAGTTACGTCTCTGACGTAGACGTCTAACTTCTGCTTCAAGATCCAGTTGTGCAGCTTCCATAGCCGAGAAACGTTCTTGGCATGCATTCATCTGATTAGCTAACATGTTTTCCAAGGCTGCAATCTTTTGGCTTTGGGTTCTTGCTGTGTCTCTGGCTAACCATAATGCTCTTTCAATGTCTTCAATTCTAATGTGGGTTTGAGTATGGCCTCTACCTAAACAGCGGGTTCTGGCATCCAGGTTCCTAAGTTCTTGTTCATAGTTGTCCTTCATGTTGCCAATATTCATTCCTAAACCAAACACTTCCCGTCTCTCAGCATCGGTCCTCTTGAACAGAGTATCAATGTTACGGTCAAACCATTCAAATCTTAATGGATGTAACTCTTTTAACTGTTCAGAGTGAGCGTTTAGTATGCTGGTGTGTTGGTGAAGGCGAATCCATATGGAGTCTCGGGTGTCAACATTGTAGTCAGGAGATTTGGGTGAGGACACATCGTTCGGGACATCTGGCATGGAGAAATCTGAGGTATTGGGTAAGGGAGAGTTTAGGTTGATGTTTTCCCAGGTCATTTCTTGACGTGAACTTTGTCCAATTTCAACTGTTGGTTGACCACCAATCGGATCTGAATAGGATTCAGTTGCTCTCCTAAGTTTATGACGTGGAGGTGAGTGAGTAGGGGATGATGAAGATGAGTTCTGAGTAAGTTCTATGTTAGGTTGAGGTTGTGACATTTGTACATAAGGATCTTCAGTATTTGGTGTAATATGATGGCTAGGCGATACATGAGTAGTAGGAGGGGTTGTCTTAGTGATGTCAACGGGTAAAGAAGTCATGTTACTGTAGCAATTGAAAATAATAATTATGAGTATTTATACGTTTAAGATGTAACGTCAAGTGTGAAATAATACGGTGTATAATGTGTGAAGAATAAACATTAAGCATGTAAAGATTTGTACAAAATAATCTTAATAGGTAATGTATTGAGCACGGCAGTCTGCAGACACGGAAGGCATAGGATGATAAGGTGTAAAATCATTTATTTTGAAAATGTGGTTATAGTTCGATGTTTTAAAACATTTGATTCTCTATAACCATAGGCTCTGATACCAAACTGTAACACCCTCAAATTTGGTTTGTGGCAGCGGAAAAGTAATTTGGGTGTTACGGTGAGGATCGAAGTTTAAATCTCAGAAAACGGCCCGAAAAGGGCGTTTTCAAAGTTATATGTCATTCAAAATAATATCCTTGATACAAAGTGAAATATTTGATTTGAAAATCCCATAAAAGATGTGATAATTTTGAAAGGAATGACATATTCGATTTTACACCATTTAAGTTATCAGAGTAAAAGATGCCCGCTCCGTGTCTTGTCCTGCTCCATTAATTACCTGAGATAAACATGCTTAAAATGTCAACACAATGGTTGGTGAGTTCGTGGAGTTTGGTAGAAAATATCTCTCTTTGAAAGTTGTATAGTGATAATAGTTCTTCATGAAATAAATAAAGAATTGCGTTGTATAAAAATCCACAAGTGAATAATGTATGATCTTCAAAATCATAAGTTTCATATTATAAATGAAGTTGAGCTACGTTGTTATATGCTCGAAATGGGATATTGAGTCAGTTTTTAAATGTAATGATATACCAAGCATTTTGGGTTGTCTTGTGTAGAATTCTCATTTAAATCACATATGATAACAATTAAAGTTCAAGTACGGGATTCACAATCATAACACATAGTGAAATTAATAATCTAATGTCTGAAATCTATAAGTGTAAGGTGGTGGTCTTCTAGATACAGCTGTATCCTAGGATATATATGAAACATTCATATATTCATAAAGTTATATTGCCCTAAGCCTCATGACACGCAAACGTTAACAGTGTACCGGAAAATGGCGGTGTCCCACCAGGGTCACTGATGGGTTTTTATGGCCCTCGTGTTAATAGGTACTTGCCAATTTCCTATTTTTCTCAAATATAGTGCATCGCGACTAAATACGACTAACCATATAGGCATTCCGTCACAGTATTTAGTGGGATAGGTCGTCAGCCTTAAACAGGTTTCGAAGCTGTCCACTATATTCGCGCTCACCGCAGTGATTAATGGCTCATGATAAAGGGACTTTCGGCAATAAGGTGTGCTTAGGCAATATAGGTGAATCATGCGAAATTTTAGTCTTTGGCAATTATTTATAGTGAAATGGAGAAATATCATATTAAAGTAGCTGTACATTCATTTGTCACATGAACGCATACAATAAGTTTCAGTATCATGTTACATCAAGTAGCTTGAAAATGTTATCTTCCATGTTCCGTGTTTAAGCTAATCAGACAATTTGCACATATAATGAGCATGTATTCCTTTCAAGTGTAATTTAAGCATGTAGAGCATAGTTGATGATTTTGAGTAATTCATAAGATATTTCAAGTAATATAAAACAGTTAAAGCATGTATCTCCCCCAAAAGAGTTATTAAAAAACAAGTGTAAAAAAATAGGGGCCACGACTCACCTTATGCGTTTCCTGGCGATGGTAAAAATAACTCAGAGGTGATTATAACAACTTCGATATAGAACCTGATAAGTATATATAAATAACTGAGAATCTTACTAATCTCTAGTGGTGTGTGTGTATGAGTGGTAGATGATGATTAACTAATGATCAAATCATTGAGAGTGAAGGTGTGATATGATTATGGTGCTTGCACATCTCGTAAGATCATATCTTCAACGAGTAAATAAGATATTAATATGAAATATTTCTATCGCTATTACTAATATGCAAATATAATGCAACTATGCATAAAAAGTAAAGATATGGAGTAAAAATGAAAAAGAAGATAAGAATGACAAGTTAGTATGGTTGGTCCTTGGTCTTTCCATATTTTACATTTTCTACCCTAACCGTGGTTTGCGTTACGTCGTTAGTCCTTATTCAGTCCATAGTCCAATAATAGTCCAATAATTGTCCAGATGTCCATATAAGGCTTGAAGTTCAATGGTATGTCAAATTAAGTCCTTTACAACTGTTTTCACAGCTTCAGTCCCTGAATTTCCAGGTTTGACAGTTTTAGTCCTTTTTGGTTAAGTCGCGTTACATTTTTAGTCCTTTTTGTATAAAAATGACGGGAAAAATATTCTGAAAATTTCTATAACTTTATTAAGTTTATTTTATCTTATTTCAATTTATTATTTCAGAAAATAATTCATTTTTGCATTAATGGGCTATTTAACGCTTTGTAACATGGCCCATTAAGAGTTTTAGAGGCGAGGGCGTGAAAACTGTTTTGGGCTTGGATTTGGGCTACTTTTAGGATTCCAAAAATATATTATACGGGCCTGTTGGACCTTGCCATCGAATTTCCTTGTTGGGCTTGGTTTTTGGCCCAATCCGAAAGTTATATTAATTTCTGAAAATCGCTTGTCCCTTACTTGTGATGGTCGAACAAAATGGGTTGTTTTGAGTTTGATAACGAGTTCATGAGGTGGAACTGCAAACATGGAAAACATAGTTTGCTAGGTGGTTTATCGAGTGGTACTAAAATATTTAGATGTTGTGTTTGTAAATTCGGAAATACCTTTGAGGTTTATAGCCATGTCGAATGGGGTTGGGTCCAAGGGAATTGTCTAAAATTTTCTAAGTGTTTTGCTTTAGTCGTATAGCATTAAAAAGATTTATTTTGAGTGTCGATATGACCTTGTGAGAGGGATCTCAGAATACGAATTATTTAGTTTGTCATGTGAACTATTTAGAAGTGCAAAAATATATATGTGTTGCATGAAATGTTTCGGATTAAATTAAATGTGAAAGGGTTAGGTTCGAGTGTGTTTTTAGCTAGTAAAATGTTGGATATTTTTCTGTTTTCTTTTCACTGGATTGGCGTGTACGTTATAGTTGATGTTTGAGTCGAATTAGGGTGATATTCAAGAGATGGTCATATGTTAAACGTGACTTGGGTGGTTCGACCAAACTAAGATTTGACATATTCCCTCTAGTTTTTGTTAATCCGGTTGAACTCGAATGTCCTAAGGTTCGAATAACATGTGCATGCGACTACATGAAGTGTTACTATATACGACTTAAGCAAAATGATGCATGGTGTGCTTATATGTTAACGTGCGAAATAAATTTGTGACAGTGTGTTATATGAAATAGACGTTCGAATGGAGTGATAGATATACATGCATGGATACGTGATTATGTATAATTAAGAAAGAATTTGGAAACTTACTTCACCTTTTGGAAAGATGGTGAGAAGAATATTGGCTTGTTCGAATGAGGCTCAAGGAAGGCAGTGAGATTGTAGAAGGTTTGTAGCTTTGACTCACAATTACTTTGCTTCCCACGATCTTCGGCAGAAACTTTAAAGATGGTGTTTAATGGTTTTAGTTCTTACTAACTTTGCATCCTTAAGTTGTAATATACATAGCTGCTATTTGAGAAGTGTATTGTGAGAGTAAAGGAAGTGAAGGTAGGTGGGGCAAATGATTAGAAAGGTGAGCTTTTATAGAAGGGAGTCACATGTTTTTGTGGATTATAAAGTTCCACCAATTGAGGATACTGTGGTGTATTGGGACACCTAGGCTAGCTTTATCAACATAATAGGACAAGTGAATGAGGTAAGACGTGGGAAATTTTCCTTCTTTGGTTCGTTGGGTTGCATACTTGCATGACTTCTACATGCTTGGTAGTCTAATTCGTGTAAAGTGAATCTAGTGTTTATTACAACTTCTGTTGCTCCTACCGTGATCTAGACTATCTATTGTATTAGTAATAGTGTTAGAATAATATAGGAAAAGTCGCATTTTTATAACAGTCGAGTCTTAAGGGTCTTTATCTATACGCATGCAATTGATATAGAGTGAACAAATGAGCTTTCAAAATATTATTAACACTCGACTGGGACTTCTGGAATGTTGGCATGCAGACAAACCATTGGGTGAGGGATGAGAATGGTTAAGAATAATATCATGTGGTTCTATACGTATGTTGTCAATGTTTGTGTTGCTGAAACCTCCATCGTGGTCTTTATTTTATTTTGTATTTGAAGTATCACCATTAGTTAGTACTATAGTAATAAGATCATAAGAACAATGGTGATATGATATAATTTTGTTTTAACGATTTTCAGTTGTACGCTTGAGTAGGAATGGAACAATAAAGGAGGTTTATTATTATGCTAATATTTGTCCATCGAGTTTGTGGCTTTGTACCAAAAGGATCGGCTAAAGGATGACTCAGTTGGCGTCAAGATAAATGAAAGTCATCTTCAACTTTTATCAATTTAAATGGGTTTTATTTTGGGGGACACTTCAATCGGATCAAAGGAAGAAGCAAAAGAAAACTAAATGAAAATGAATGAGGTAATAACTTGGGCTTGCCAATCCGTTTGGGTCTAATATATTTGGTGGCCGAACATTAAAGGTCCAATGGGTTGAGGTAGTGTAGATTTTAAAGTTATCATTAAGGTTTGTAATTAAATTTTTAATTAAGTGTATTTGTTGATGTTAATACTTGCTAAGTGTAACGAAATAGTTAGATGAATATTATCGCTTGTCGTTGTGAAAGAGTGTTGTTGTATCGGAGATATATTCTCTAGTGTCGGTGTTCAATATATATATATAGAGAGCGTTGCTATTAATAACTATAATGGAAAGTTTAAATTTTTCCGTAAAAATGGGTTTTAGTAGATAGTAACTCGAGGTTATCATAAATTAATAAGGATTACTAATATGGATTCTCGTGGGATCTTACAAAGTTGAAATCCAAAGCTGATATTTGAATCTTTGTTGGATACTGTGAGAATTCTAAAGGATTTCGCATCTGGAACCGTCGAACCTGACAAATTCAAGAGACGATACACGCTCATTTTGATGAACTTACGGATATGGCTTCTGAGCAAAACAGCTTAGGACCCGATTCTAACCATCTGAACTTTCCTGATCATTCAGCTGCACCACTATCTCTCAACCATAAGAACCTGGAAGATTTGTTTACTCCACTGTTAGATGATTCGTTCATTCGTCGTGCTCCTGAGGTATCCACCAGTTCCGCTGCAAACCCTGTTCATATACAGGCACCTGATACCACAGCAACGACATCTACCACAGTTACTGCAGACGCACCTCCAACGGAACCATCATCATCAGTAGATCAAACAGCCTCTAACACTGAGACTGCAGCTGAAGATCCTCTAACACCTTCTGAAGTAACCACAGCTGCAGACTATGACGGAAACGCACTTTTTAATCCATTTGCTCCGGCTCCCACCATTCCAGATTCTGCCGAGTCCTCAACGAGTAATTTGGATCCGTCAAACATGCACCAAAATTTTCAACACTACCCTTCAACCCACAAGTGGACTAAGGATCACCCTTTAGTGAACGTGATTGGTAATCCAGACAATCCGGTCATGACACGCAAGAGACTCCAAATAGACGGTGAAACTTTTCTTTAGTTGTGAAACATGAGTTAGGTCTTTGTGTGAAAAACTTAAGACCTAACAAGAATTCCAGTATGTTCATTAGTTTAAGCAACTGATCTCTAAAAGATTCAACTTCAAGGTAACTAATGATGCATTCTCTCCATATTTTGCTTGCTGATACATAATCCGAAGAATTTTTGAGCACTCTAAAATCTAAGTAGAGAAACCATTTTAACTGCGTCTTGAGCGCTCGATATGCTCCTATGCAGTCACTTCCTTGTTCAATTTGCTTCTCTATTAGAGATATGTTGTGCAAGAGTTTCCATTTGAAGGTTGTAAAGTCCATTTCAGATCTGAAGAGTGTTTCAAAAGCTAGATGAAATGATCTATCCCATAATGGTAACCTTGCTTCTGAGAGGGCCATACATTGATGACAAGAGAATCAAATTCGATGTCAACACTCTTCGTGCTGTTCTTGATCTTCCTCCACCAGAGTCCAGGCCTAAAGGCTCATTTCGCAAAGATCCCACTTTTGAGCAAATAGTCAAAACATTGAAGACCATTGGCTATGACGAATCAGGCGAAGAACTCACCTCTCACTCTAAGGTTGACAGAAAACACATTCCACAACCATGGTTGACCTTATTCACCATCCTTAGCCACTGCATGACAGGCAAGGAAACGGGACTTGAACACCCTAGACTCGAACACCTCAAGTTCTTTCACGGTGTTATAAACCTTTACCACGTGGACTTTGCACAATACATCTGGACATATATGATTTACCAAGCCCGACAATTTGCCCAGAAGAAAGCTTACAAGGTACCATTCCCTCGCTTCACCAAACTGATCATCTCTCACTTCTTGGCAAGACATCCAGAGATATACAGACGTCCAAACGAGAAAGCTCATACAGTAAACATGGATCACATTCTTACCAGAGTAAGGATTCATGCAACCAACACAACCAAACAAGGCTTAAGAATTCAACCAAAGTTGTTGTCTGAACTAGTGAAGGCACCTGAGGCCTATGTATGGTATGATGAAGCGGAAAGAGCAGGAAAAGTAGGAATTACAGTAAAGGGTACTAGGGCAACTAGAGGCAGAGGTAGAGGAAGAGGTAAAACAGTCATTACAGCCTCTACAAGGACTAAGAAGATCACCCAAGCCTCAAAGAGAAAACTAACACTTAGAGACGAGTCTTCTGATGAGGAAGAAGAAGAAGAGCATATAGATCTGAGGGAAGAACGAAGGAAAAGCTTAAATCAATCAAGACAGAACTGGCTAAAGTTAATAAAGGATTGGGCAAGGGCAAGGGAAAATCCATCAAAATAACAGATGAATCATTTGAACCCCATGAACCACCCATGACCAGAGAAGAAGAAATTGAAAAACTCAAAAGGGCCACAGAAGAAAGCAAGGCTAAGTTCCTAGCTGATCAAAAGAAACTAAAAATAATGATGAAAGGTGAAGGATCAGCTTCACGACCTAGGGATGAAGAGCCATTGTCATAATCTGAAGATGATTCTGAAGCGACATATAGTCAGTCTGCAAGTAGGTCACCAGCTGAATCTGAGAATAAGTCAGAATCAGACCAAGTTGTTCACACATCATCAGACTCTGAATCAGATGAAGAAACGGAAAAGGATGATGAAGATGCAGAAGATACTGAGAAAGACGAGAATGATGAAAGTGGTGGAGATGATGAGAAAGCAACAGATGATGAAAGTGGTGAAGAGAAGGATGACGTAAATGATGAAAGTGATCAAGATAATGAGGACCAACAAGATGAAAACCAAGGTAACGAAAGTATTCCTACCCCACCAGTCATTCCATCACCAGTGGCTGAAACCTCAAAGACCACACCACCATCACCAGTACCTACAGTTCAACAATCTGACAGTAATGAACTTAAAGACCTAAAAGAGCAGATCGCAGCTTTACAAAAACAAGTGACAGCAAAACAGGGTGATATCGACGAGTTCAAAACTTACGATATTGAGCGAGCAACAGATCATTACATCAGTAATACGCTACCACAAGAGATCAGCAAGCATCTGTATGAGACAATCCCAGGTCTTATGAAAGAATACATCAAAAGAAAGTTGGATCAGGTTGTGGCTAACCAACTTCAAACCACACCAATAACAATTCAGACATTACCATCCAAGCCTTCTGTTGATGATCTCAAAGAAAAGTTGCTCGAGGCTGTCATTGATGATCCTGATGAGAAAGAGCTTCGTCAAGCCTTGCGTAACTCAATCAGGAAAGCTGAAAAGAGGGGTGAGGCATGCAAAAAGGACAAGCCCATCAAACGTTGTCGCGATGATTCTGACAAAGACGATCAAGCTAAGAAAAGGGAAAAATGAACAAGAAAGGATGGTCCTTCTACCTCAAGATACGGGCGCTTTTGATAAAGCCGAACCACATGAAGACATCACCATGGAACAAGCTGACACTGATACTGCTCCCCCAAAGACTGCAACTGTTCCTGCACCACCAGTTGATGCACCTCTGAGGCCTGCTCCAGAATGGGTCAACCCAGATGCTGCACAATACACATGGTTTGAAAAGATGGTGGATGCATACCCTGATGCACCAGAAAATGCTGCACCTGCTGAAGGTTCTATTGTGCAACTATCTGACATCATCAAAGTTCGTGAAGCAGGGTTCTTTGAGTTCAAGACAGCAACAACATCACACTTGGAGTTCGAGTACAACTTGGAACAAGTTGCAAGGGCAATGTCAGAGAATGTTGACTGAAATGATGCACGAGCTTCTCATCCGACTGATAATTTTCAACTTCACGACTATTCTCAACCTTTACCCCTCGTTGGACACACCCACAATCCGAAGATACCCAAGGCATACTTCTTCAACAAAGACTTGGAGTATCTGATTTACAGCAACATCAATCCTGAGAAACGCTACGCTACATCCCTCACCAAATTCCAGGCGGCCTCGTATGAACTAGAAGGATTTGAAGAACAGATCAGCGAATTGTTCGTCAACTCAATTGAGACATACAACGATGAAGCTTTCCATGGGATTTATCACTGGCCTGATATGAGGAAATGGTTCTACAAATGGAAGCTTACTTTCACTTCGAAGACTAAGGTTTATCAGAAAAGTAGGATTCATTCCATCACGAGTGCTGAAACAGAATCAAAGTATGGGTACAATTTTCTGGAAAAGATCACTGTGAGGAGACAAGATAACCAAGAATACACGGTTAACGAAACTGATTATCCCTACCTGAACATAAATGATATTGAGGACATGTATCTACTCAAAGTCCAAAGGAAACTCGAGCACCTTCCCGGTCGTCTCCAATACGACATCATCAACTCTGTTCTGCTCTACATACGCAACATTGTGATCCGAACAAGAGTTGAAGACGTTCATCTTGGGGTAGAGAGCTATCAAACAAAGTTGAACTTAATCCAGCCAGATATCAGACCTCCAGGGATAACAGAAAAACATCCATACACCTTCGGCGATAGACCATTTGGAGTAGTGTATGTCAGAAGAAGCACTTCGCAGTTCATGGGATATCAAGATATCCACAAATTCAGCGATGAAACTTTGATCGAAGTCAAGTCTGAACTTGCTACTATTCTGGATAACCATAAACATGGGAGGAAGCAGGGGTGGTTGAGTCATATGACGTGGAAGAATAACGATGTGAAGCAAGCCGTAAAGTTCATGGACCGAATTGATCGACGGCTTCAGTTTCGGGTCCAGATGAGGACATTAGAAGGTTACGTGGGTAGACAAGCAAGAATTCCTAACATTCTCACCTTCCGCCGTCCAGAGTAATCTATGGTATCATTGGTCTCTAATTTTGTCACTATTTCATTATTTGTTTAATATGCCTATGGCTTGTGCACACATAACAGTGCACAACCCGTTCTTGTAAAGAAAGGACCCTAAGGTACGCTTCAGTGCCTCAATCCTAAAATAAAGAGCGAAAGCTTCTTACTTTTGAGTAGAATTAACCAGAATTTTTTTAAGTTTTTCAAAATTCTGCTCAAAAGAACAAGTATTCCCTTGTTAAGGGGGAGTACTTGAAAAACATGATCTTTGTTCTAAACAACAAAAAAAAAGTTCTTGAAATTCTTCCCGTAAACCTCAAAAAGCATATTTTAATCAAAAGTTTAACAAAAACAATATGAGTATGCTATTTTTGAGGGGGAGAATAAAAATGTGATTAAAATATGGTAAATAAAAAAGTTGAAATCTCGTATGAGCTCGACTCAGAATTGAACCCTCGAATTGACGATATCAAAAGTCAGTAATCGAAAAGACATGTCCGGGACGGGTAATAATTTCAAGCCAGTTTATCCGGTGATGTATACGTGCCTCGCAAAGGACGTGTCTGAGTAGAATGTACCGATTTCGAGAGATTTTCCTTGAATATGATCTGGACGGGTAATAATTTCAAGCTAGTTCTAATAGTGATGTAAATGTGTCTCGCAACGATCATGTTCATTGAAAATCAATCAATTCAAAAAGTGGTAACTCTTCCCGACATGTGCAAATTTACCTTAAATACTTATGAGCACATGTTAAGGGGGAGTATTTCTGAAAATCACAAAACTCTCAAAGTGTTAACTAAATATGCTTTTACAATCATAAGCATTTTGAGAGATTTTTGAAAGGTTTGGTTTATGGCAACAATAGGATAGTCATGGACATATAAGGTGACTAAGGTTAGGGGAAACCATCCTATGATCCGCCAGAGCCGGAGGGATCTACCCAAGGACAATACCAATAGTTTAGAACTAGAAAGTCCTAGGTATTATGATAAAAGGAGTAAAGAAATGAAAGGAGAAAGAAGGGGTTGAAGAATGAAAAAGAAAAGTAAAGAAAAGGGTGAAAAGAAACAGCCCTCCATTTGTTCGACCGTAGGGCAGAAACCGGGTTCAATACATATGCTACTGGTTCTTACTACGGTAACACCGGTATTGAAGATTAAGCCGTCATGGACCCAGTGACGCACTGCACTAAACCTTCTAGCCACTCAGGTGTCTCTCAAAAGACATTTGTTTCATTTCTCACGGAGAACTCTTCATTGTCTATCGACCTCTCACTCCGAGATGTGTTGATATTGAAAAGGAGGCACTCTGCTCCATGCCTCCGACGACCCAAATATAAGCACTTGATTGAGTCTAGAGCCACGAGATACATCAAACATCTCTTAGGAACACTTAGCATTGTTACACTGGTCGTTCAACAAAAGGAACACCAGTTGTGAATAATAAGAGTGTCCTACGCAGGTCTTAGTAATCTACCGAGAACATTCAAGAAAGGATTTACATATTGTGATTCTCAGTGATTGAATGGAAATCCTGCCAGGGTCAACATCAAACAGCCCTAACAGCAGGTCACTTCGGTAATCCCCTGTGGATTACGCTTAGTGGTTCCAAACGGTCTACAGTCATGGAGTGATACTTCGGTATACCTCAGCGACTCATCTGAATCATTGATACACTTCGGTGTATCTTCTGGTTCATGAACGGCCTTGGGTAGGATTAGAGAAAGTCTTCACACTATGCTGTTGACGATCTCGAAGTTTGAATCTGTATGTACCGGATGATTAATTGCTAACTATTTACTTGCAGGAAATCATGGAGACCGGAAATTCCACTACCACCATTTCATCATGCTCATATCCTGATGAGAAGTCAGAGATCAAGCAGAACAACATTTCACAAGTCAAAGATTGAAGCTTATGAAGTAAGAATTACTTGATACATGAAGAACAAAGGTCAGAAGACATATGAGCATGGTGGAAAAGACGCAAAGACACTAGAATTAAAGAATGTTGGTGGAAGGCAGATCGTTACCTTACAATATCATTTAATCAAGAACAAAGAAAAAAGATCCAAATGACATCGAAGCCAAAGAAGCAAAGATGACGTCAAGCAACCTCGATGATCAATACTTAGGGGGAGATTATTGGGAACACGTCTTAGATTATCAAGTATTAATCATATTATGTAATAGGTTGCTTAGGCCTTTATGTTTGTTAGTAATGTACGGCCTGTGTAGAAGATCCATTGTCCGTGGCCTTTTATCTTTTTGTTATTAGTGCAACACCCCATTTCATGTGAAACACTATAAATACCCCTCCCATTGAAGGGAAGGGTTGTTGGTTAATATTATTCATTTTCTCATTACTATTATTCTTAACCTGCCTTTCTTTCTCTCTTTAAAGTTCATGGACCGCATTGATCGACGGCTTCAATTTCGGGTCCAGATGAGGAGATTAGAAGGTTACGTGGGTGGACGAGCAAGAATTCCTAACATTCTCACCTTCCGCCGTCCAGAGTAATCTATGGTATCATTGGTCTATAATTTTGTCACTATTTCATCATTTGTTTAATATGCCTATGGCTTGTGTACACATCACAGTGCACAACCCTTACTTGTAAAGAAACGACCCTGAGGTACGCTTCAGTGCCTCAATCCTAAAATATAAGAAGCGAAAGCTTCTTACTTTTGAGTAGAATTAACCAGAATTTTTTTAAGTTTTTCAAAATTCTGCTCAAAAGAACAAGTATTCCCTTGTTAAGGGGGAGTACTTGAAATACATAATCTTTGTTCTAAACTACTAAAAGTTCTTGAGATTCTTCCCATAAACCTCAAAAAGCATATTTTAATCAAAAGTTTAACAAAAACAACATGAGTATGCTATTTTTGTGGGGGGAGAATAAAAATGTGATTAAAATATGGTAATAAAAAGTTTGAAATCTCGTATGAGCTCGACTCAGAATTGAACCCTCGAATTGACGATATCAAAAGTCAGTAGTCGAAAAGACATGTCCAGGACGGGTAATAATTTCAAGCCGGTTAATCCGATGATGTAAACGTGTCTCGCAAAGGACGTGTCTGAGTAGAATGTACCGATTTCGAGAGATTTTCCTTGAATATGATCTGGACGGGTAATAATTTAAAGCTAGTTCTACTAGTGATGTAAACGTGTCTCGCAACGATCATGTTCATTGAAAATCAATCAATTCAAAAAGTGCTAACTCTTCCTGACATGTGCAAATTTACCTTAAATACTTATGAGCACATGTTAAGGGGGAGTATTTCTGAAAATCACAAAACTCTCAAAGTGTTAACTAAATATGCTTTTACAATCATAAGTATTTTGAGAGATTTTTGAAAAGTTTGGTTTATGGCAACAATAGGATAGTCATGGAGTATAAGGTGACTAAGGTTAGGAGAAACCGCCCTATGATCCGCCAGAGCCGGAGGGATCTACTCAAGGACAATACCAATAGTTTAGAACTAGAAAGTCTTAGGTATTATGAAAAAAGGAGTAAAGAAATGAAAGGAGAAAGAAGGGGTTGAAGAATGAAAAAGAAAAGTAAAGAAATGGGTGAAAAGAAATAGCCCTCCATTTGTTTAACCTTAGGGCAGAAACCGGGTTCAATACATATGCTATTGGTTGTTACTACGGTAACACCGGTATTGAAGATTAAGCCATCATGGACCCAGTGACGCACTGCACTAAACCTTCTAGCCACTCAGGTGTCTCTCAAAAGACATTTGTTTCATTTCTCACAGAAAACCCTTCATTATCTATCGACCTCTCACTCCGAGATGTGTTGATATTGAAAAGGAGGCACTCTGCTCCATGCCTCCGACGACCTAAATATAAGCACTTGATTGAGTCTAAAGCTACGAGATACATCAAAGATCTCTTAGGAACACTTAGCATTGTTACACTGGTCGTTCAACTAAAGGAACACCAGTTGTGAATTATAAGAGTGTCCTACGCAGGTCTTAGTAATCTGCCGAGAACATTCATGAGAGGATTTACATATTGTGATTCTCAGTGATTGAATGGAAATCCTGCCAGGGTCAACATCAAACAGCCCTGACAGCAGATTACTTTAGTAATCCCCTGTGGATTACGCTTAGCGGTTCCAAACGGTCTACAGTCATGGAGTGATACTTCGGTATACCTCAGCGAATCATCTGAATCATTGATACACTTCGGTGTATCTTCTAGTTCAGGAACGGCCTTGGGTAGGATTAGAGAAAGTCTTCACACTATGCTGTTGACGATCTCGAAGTTTGAATCTGTATGTACCGGATGATTTATTGCTAACTGTTTTCTTGCAGGAAATCATGGAGACCGGAAGTTCCACTACCACCATTTCATCATGCTCATATCTCGATGAGAAGTCAAAGATCAAGCAGAACAACATTTCACAAGTCAAATATTGATGCTTATGAAGTAAGAATTACTTGATACATGAAGAACAAAGGCCAGAAGACATATGAGCATGGTGTAAAGGACGCAAAGACACCAGAATTAAAGAATGTTGGTGGAAGGCAGATCCTTACCCTACTATATCACTTAATCAAGGACAAAGAACAAAGATCCAAATGAAAATCGAAGCCAAAGAAGCAAAGATGACGTCAAGCAACCTCGATGATCAATACTTAGGGGGAGATTATTGGGAACACGTCTTAGATTATCAAGTATTAACCCATATTATGTAATAGGTTGCTTAGGCCTTTATGTTTGTTAGTAATGTACGGCCTGTGTAGAAGATCCATTTTCCGTTGCCTTTTATCTTTTTGTTATTAGTGCAAACACCCCATTTCAGTGAAACCCACTATAAATACCCCTCCCATTGAAGGGAAGGGTTTTGGTTAATATTATTCATTTTCTCATTACTATTTTTTCTTAACCTGCCTTTCTTTCTCTCTTTTAAAATTCATGGACCGCATTGATCGACGGCTTCAATTTCGGTCCAGATGAGGAGATTAGAAGGTTTCGTGGGTGGACAGCAAGAATTCCTAACATTCTCACCCTTCCGCCGTTTCCCGAGTAATCTATGGTATCATTGGTCTATAATTTTGTCACTATTTCATCATTTGTTTAATATGCCTATGGCTTGTGTACACATCACAGTGCATAACCCATACTTGTAAAGAAACGACCCTGAGGGACGCTTCAGTGCCTCAATCCTAAAATATAAGGAGCGAAAGCTTCTTACTTTTGAGTAGAATTAACCAGAATTTTTTTTAAGTTTTTCAAAATTCTGCTCAAAAGAACAAGTATTCCCTTGTTAAGGGGGAGTACTTGAAATACATAATCTTTGTTCTAAACTACTAAAAGTTCTTGAGATTCTTCCCATAAACCTCAAAAAGCATATTTTAATCAAAAGTTTAACAAAAACAACCTGAGTATGCTATTTTTTTGGGGGGAGAATAAAAATGTGATTAAAATATGGTAATAAAAAGTTTGAAATCTCGTATGAGCTCGACTCAGAATTGAACCCTCGAATTGACGATATCAAAAGTCAGTAGTCGAAAAGACATGTCCAGGACGGGTAATAATTTCAAGCCGGTTAATCCACGATGTAAACGTGTCTCGCAAAGGACGTGTCTGAGTAGAATGTACCGTTTTTCGAGAGATTTTCCTTGAATATGATCTGGACGGGTAATAATTTAAAGCTAGTTCTACTAGTGATGTAAACGTGTCTCGCAACGATCATGTTCATTGAAAATCAATCAATTCAAAAAGTGCTAACTCTTCCTGACATGTGCAAATTTACCTTAAATACTTATGAGCACATGTTAAGGGGGAGTATTTCTGAAAATCACAAAACTCTCAAAGTGTTAACTAAATATGCTTTTACAATCATAAGTATTTTGAGAGATTTTTGAAAAGTTTGGTTTATGGCAACAATAGGATAGTCATGGAGTATAAGGTTACTAAGGTTAGGAGAAACCGCCCTATGATCCGCCAGAGCCGGAGGGATCTACTCAAGGACAATACCAATAGTTTAGAACTAGAAAGTCTTAGGTATTATGAAAAAAGGAGTAAAGAAATGAAAGGAGAAAGAAGGGGTTGAAGAATGAAAAAGAAAAGTAAAGAAATGGGTGAAAAGAAATAGCCCTCCATTTGTTTAACCTTAGGGCAGAAACCGGGTTCAATACATATGCTATTGGTTGTTACTACGGTAACACCGGTATTGAAGATTAAGCCATCATGGACCCAGTGACGCACTGCACTAAACCTTCTAGCCACTCAGGTGTCTCTCAAAAGACATTTGTTTCATTTCTCACAGAAAACCCTTCATTATCTATCGACCTCTCACTCCGAGATGTGTTGATATTGAAAAGGAGGCACTCTGCTCCATGCCTCCGATGACCTAAATATAAGCACTTGATTGAGTCTAAAGCTACGAGATACATCAAAGATCTCTTAGGAACACTTAGCATTGTTACACTGGTCGTTCAACTAAAGGAACACCAGTTGTGAATTATAAGAGTGTCCTACGCAGGTCTTAGTAATCTGCCGAGAACATTCATGAGAGGATTTACATATTGTGATTCTCAGTGATTGAATGGAAATCCTGCCAGGGTCAACATCAAACAGCCCTGACAGCAGATTACTTTAGTAATCCCCTGTGGATTACGCTTAGCGGTTCCAAACGGTCTACAGTCATGGAGTGATACTTCGGTATACCTCAGCGAATCATCTGAATCATTGATACACTTCGGTGTATCTTCTAGTTCAGGAACGGCCTTGGGTAGGATTAGAGAAAGTCTTCACACTATGCTGTTGACGATCTCGAAGTTTGAATCTGTATGTACCGGATGATTTATTGCTAACTGTTTACTTGCAGGAAATCATGGAGACCGGAAGTTCCACTACCACCATTTCATCATGCTCATATCTCGATGAGAAGTCAAAGATCAAGCAGAACAACATTTCACAAGTCAAATATTGATGCTTATGAAGTAAGAATTACTTGATACATGAAGAACAAAGGTCAGAAGACATATGAGCATGGTGTAAAGGACGCAAAGACACCAGAATTAAAGAATGTTGGTAGAAGGCAGATCCTTACCATACTATATCACTTAATCAAGAACAAAGAACAAAGATCCAAATGACGTCGAAGCCAAAGAAGCTAAGATGACATCAAGCAACCTCGATGATTAATAATTAGGGGGAGATTGTTGGGAACACGTCTTAGATTATCAAGTATTAATCATATTATGTAATAGGTTGCTTAGGCCTTTATGTTTGTTAGTAATGTACGGCCTGTGTAGAAGGCCCATGGGCCGTGGCCTTTTATCTTTTAGTTTATTAGGGCAATGCCCCATTTCATGTGAAACACTATAAATACCCCTCCCATTGAAGGGAAGGGTTGTTGGTTAATGTTATTCATTTTCTCATTACTAATATTCTTAACCTACCTTTCTTTCTCTCTCTATAATCAAGTAACCTTGTGTCATAAACTTAAGACCTAACAAGTGGTATCAGAGCGTGTATCGTCTCTTGAATTAAGGTAACGATCTGCCTTCCACAAACAAGAGTATCGACTTTGAGGAATCTTTTACACCAGTGGCAAGACTTGAAGCCGTTCATATGTTTCTGGCATATACAGCTCACAAGAATATCACTGTATATCAAATGGACGTGAAGACGGCTTTTCTGAATGGATAACTCCGTGAAGAGGTGTACGTCACATAACCAGACGGCTTCATCGACCCAGAACGTCTGAATCACGTGTACCGGCTCAAGAAAGCCCTCTATAACCTTAAACAAGCCCCGAGGGCATGGTATGATAAAATGTCTACATTCCTAATTGCTAATCATTTCACAAAAGGTTCTGTTGATCCAACATTGTTTATAAAAAAACACGGGATGGACATCTTAATTGTACAAATCTATGTGGATGATATCATTTTTGGTTCAACCCATAAGAAATACTCAAACGCTTTTGCTAAATTAATGAAACAAAACTTTGAGATGTCCATGATGGGTGAACTGAAGTTCTTTTTAGGACTGCAAGTTCATCAATCACCCCATGGTATTTTCTTAAACCAGTCCAAATATGCTCAAGAAATTTTGAAAAAGCATGGCATGACAAGTAGTGACACCTATAATACACCGATGTCTGCATCATCCCCTAAGCTAGATGTTGATTTACATGGTACACCAACTGACCCTACCAAATACCGTAGTATGATTGGGTCACTCATGTATCTTACAGCCAGTAGACCAGACATAGTATTTGCCACATAACTTTGCTCCCACTATCAGTCTAGACCAACTGAAAGACACCTCTCTGAGGCTAAGAGAATCCTTCGATACATAAAGGGAACCAATCACTTGGGGATCTGGTATCCGAAGGATTCTGGCTTTGAACTAATTGCTTTTTCAGACGCTGATCATGCAGGGTGCTTAGACACAAGGAAAAGTACATCTAGGGGAGTGCAATTCTTAGGTGACAAGCTTGTATCTTGGCAGTCAAATAAACAGGATTGTACATCACTGTCATCCACTGAATCAGAATATGTAGCCATGTCAGCATGCTGTGCTCAAGTCATCTGGATGAGGTCACAGCTAATGGATTATGGATATGTCTTCAACAAGATTCCGATGTATTGCGACTCCAAGAGTGCCATTGCTATCTCGTGCAACACTGTTCAGCATTCAAAGTCCAAGCATATTGCTCTACGTTACCACTTCATCAAAGAGCACGTGGAACAGGGTACAATAGAGCTTTACTTTGTGGGTACAGAATACCAACTGGCAGACTTATTCACCAAAGCCTTGCCTCACGCAAGATTTGTGGGATTAGTTCACCAGATTGGTATGCGATGTTTGACTCCAGAAGATTTAGACAACTTTCTTAAACAAAGTTAAAAGAGTCAAACATCAACGCTATTTTTGTAAAACACCAAGAGTTTTTACTATTTCTTTTTCTCATTAAAAAAATAAAAAATAAAAAAATGTTCCGTAAAAATCATGCTTAATGGCTTGTGCACACATAACAGTGCACAACCCGTTCTTGTAAAGAAAGGACCCTGAGGTACACTTCAGTGCCTCAATCCTAAAATAAGGAGCGAAAGCTTCTTACTTTTGAGTAGAATTAACCATAATTTTTCAAAGTTTTTCAAAATTCTGCTCAAAAGAACAAGTATTCCCTTGTTAAGGGGGAGTACTTGAAAAACATGATCTTTGTTCTAAACAACAAAAAGTTCTTGAAATTCTTCCCGTAAACCTCAAAAAGCATATTTTAATTAAAAGTTTAACAAAAACAACATGAGTATGCTATTTTTGAGGGGGAGAATAAAAATGTGATTAAAATATGGTAAATAAAAACGTTGAAATCTCGTATCAGCTCGACTCAGAATTGAACCCTCGAATTGACGATATCACAAGTCAGTAATCGAAAAGACATGTCCAGGACGGGTAATAATTTCAAGCCAGTTTATCCGGTGATGTAAACGTGTCTCGCAAAGGACGTGTCTGAGTAGAATGTACCGATTTCGAGAGATTTTCCTTGAATATGAACTGGACGGGTAATAATTTCAAGCTAGTTCGACTAGTGATGTAAACTTGTCTCGCAACGATCATGTTGATTGAAAATCAATCAATTCAAAAAGTGCTAACTCTTCCCGACATGTGCAAATTTACCGTAAATACTTATGAGCACATGTTAAGGGGGAGTATTTCTGAAAATCACAAAACTCTCAAAGTGTTAACTAAATATGCTTTTACAATCATAAGCATTTTGAGAGATTTTTGAAAAGTTTGGTTTATGGCAACAACAGGATAGTCATGGAGATATGAGGTGACCGAACCGTCCTATGATCCGCCAAAGCCGGAGGGATCTACCCAAGGACAATACCAATAGTTTAGAACTAGAAAGTCCTAGGTATTATGAAAAAAGGAGTAAAGAAATGAAACGAGAAAGAAGGGGTTGAAGAATGAAAAAGAAAAGTAAAGAAAATGGTGAAAAGAAATAGCCCTCCATTTGTTCAACCTTAGGGCAGAAACCGGGTTCAATACATATGCTACTGGTTGGTACTACAGTAACACTGGTATTAAAGAATAAGCCGTCATGGACCCAGTGACGCACTGCACTAAACCTTCTAGCCACTCAGGTGTCTCTCAAAAGACATTTGTTTCATTTCTCACGGAGAACCCTTCATTATCTATCGATCTCTCACTCCGAGATGTGTTGATATTGAAAAGGAGGCACTCTGCTCCATGCCTCTGACGACCCAAATATAAGCACTTGATTGAGTCTAGAGCCACGAGATACACCGAAGATCTCTTAGGAACACTTAGCATTGTTACACTGGTCGTTCAACAAAAGGTCTTAGTAATCTGCCGAGAACATTCATGAGAGGAGTTACATATTGTGATTCTCGGTGATTGAATGGAAATCCTGCCAGGGTCAACATCAAACAGCCCTGACAGCAGGTCACTTCGGTAATCCCCTGTGGATTACGCTTAGTGGTTCCAAACGGTATACAATCATGGAGTGATACTTTGGTATACTTCAACGACTCATCTGAATCATTGATACACTTTGGTGTATCTTCTGGTTCAGGAACGGCCTTGTGTAGGATTAGAGAAAGTCTTCACACTATGCTGTTGACCATCTCGAAGTCTGAATCTATAAGTGCCAGATGATTTATTGCTAACTGTTTACCTGCAGGAAATCATGGAGACCGGAAGATCTACTACCACCATTTCATCATGCTCATATCCCGATGAGAAGTCAAAGATCAAGCAGAACAACATTTCACAATTCAAAGATTGAAGCTTATGAAGTAAGAATTACTTGATACATGAAGAACAAAGGTACATATGAGCATGGTGGAAAAGACGCAAAGACACCAGAATTAAAGAATGTTGGTGGAAGGCAGATCGTTACCTTACCATTTCATTAAATCAAGAACAAAGAACAAAGATCCAAATGACGTCGAAGCCAAAGAAGCAAAGATGACATCAAGCAACCTCGATGATCAATACTTAGGGGGAGATTGTTGGGAACACGTCTTATATTATCAAGTATTAATCATATTATGTAATAGGTTGCTTAGGCCTTTATGTTTGTTAGTAATGTACGGCATGTGTAGAAGGCCCATGGGCCGTGGCCTTTTATGTTTTTGTTATTTAGGGCAACGCCCAAACTTAAGTAGAACACTATAAATACCCCTCCTATTGAAGGGAAGGGTGTTTGTTAATATTATTCATTTTCTCATTACTATTATTCTTAACCTACCTTTCTTTCTCTCTCTAATATTCTCTCTACAATAAAGTAACCTTGTGTGATAAACTTGAGACCTATCACTATGTCTCTCAAATCAATCAGTTTTGGCAAACTGTTACTGCCAATACACTTGATAATGGTGACAAAGAGTTAATTGCAACAGTTGATGGCAAAACAATAACGATTACTGAGTCATCTGTAAGGAGACATCTCCATTTAGCAGATGATAATGGTATTAGTACTTTGCCTAACACTGAAATTCTTCAAAAATTTTCCAAAATGAGGTATGAGTCAACTGATGATAAACTTACTTTTCAAAATGGACAATTTGCCCCACAATGGAGATTCTTCATTCATACCATTCTACATTATTTAAGTCCAAAGAAAACCTCTTGGGAGCAATTCAGTAGCAATATTGCAACTTCTCTCATTTGCTTAGCCACAAACAAGACTTTCAATTTTTCAAAACTGATTTTTGATGGTATGGTGAAAAGTGTGGATACCAAATACAAGTTTTTAATGTATCCAAGATTTATCCAAGTATTTTTGAATATGCACAAACGTTTACTTCAGCCCCTCAAAAATGTTTATCCAACTCCCTCTCTTACTTCAAAACTTTTTAATAACATGAGGAGGCCAACTCAAGGTTTTTCAGGGGTAGAAGTACCATTATTTGATACAATGCTTGTGCAAAACATTCAGGGTGAAGGATCAACAATCCCAGTTGAGTCCCAACACACACCCATAAGTGCTACATCTTCTTCACAACCACCAATCATACAAACCTATAGGAGAAGAAACAGACAGGAATCTTTGGTACCTCAGCCCAGATCTCCTCTTCAAACCAATGTAGCAGATGAGGCTGTCCTAGACAGAATGGTGAGGGCTACCACTACTGTTTCTGGCTTAGAAGCTGGGCAGGCCAGTGGTAACATAAGTAAGACCCAACCCATGGCAACATCTAATGTATCAGGTTCTCATGAACATGGTTCAGGTTATGGACTCCTCAGCCACCTAGATACTATGGGGGAAATGCCCCATGATTCACCTCTCCCAAGAGTTAACACACTTGGAAGTGATGAGGGCAGTGTGCAACTCAAGGAATTGATGGACATTTGTACCAAACTAACATAGATGGTGACTGGCTTGGAGAATGAATTAATGGAGACTAATAAGCTATATGGTGGTGCCTATACAAAGCTTATTCTGAAGGTGAAGAAGCTACAGCAAAAGGTCAAGTCACTCAAAGCTAAAAGAAGAACAACTATTGTGGAGTCCTCAAGTTCAAAAGAAGATGATGATGATGATGATGATGATGATGATGATGATGATGATGATGATGATGATGATGATGATGATGATGATGATGATGAAATGATGATGATGATGATGATGATGATGATGATGATGATGATGATGTGGTGGTGTGGTGGTGGGTGGTGGTGGTGGTGTGGTGGTGATGATGATGATGATGATGATGATGATAGATGATGATGATGATGATGATGATGATTTGGATGATTCTTCCAAACAGGGGAGGAAGATTGCAGACACTGATCAAGACCCAAATATTTCCTTGGCACAAGATAATGCTGAGACTCAGGGGAGGTAGTTTGATAAAGATATGGGTGGTGACCAACAGGATGAAGATGTTCAACAAGACACAGAACCTGTAAACCTTCAAGAACAGGATACTGAAACAGTTAATCTTGAAGATCAAGAGAATGTTGCAGATACTGCTACAAGTAGTAGAATTGAAGAAGGTACTGCTGGGTTAGTAGTTGAAAGAGTGATTCAAGTGGCTAGGCAAATGGAAGAAGCTGCAAAGAATGTTGATACTGCTCTTGAAGAAGTTAGTACTATCAGTACATTTGTTAGTACTGCCAGTGTATCTGTTGCTACAAAATACAGGGGAAAAAGTATTATGATAGAGCTTGAGCAACCCAAAAATTTGAAGAAAAGTGTTTAAGCCTTGATGAGTTTTGATGAATAGATAGCTCAGAGAATGCATGAAGAAGAACAAGCTAAGTTTGATGAAGAACAAAGGATTGCTAGGTTTCTGGTTGAACAGAAGCTCAGAAGTGAAGAAGAAGAGAGGTTAGCTCAAGGACAAGCTAATGCACTCTTAGCTCATCAATTTTATGAACAAGACATAGCAGCTATTCCAGATGAAGAAATAGAAAATGCTCTCAATGATTTGCTTGAGATGATAAAGAAGAATCAGAGTAAAAAGATGGTTGCTGTAAGAAGAAACAAACCTCCAACTCAAGAACAAAAGATGAAGCATATGAAAGAGTACCTGAAGAATCAAGATCATTACACTGCTGCTCAACTTAAAGGAAAATCTTATGAAGAAATTGAAAGCTTATACTTCAAAGCTTACAAGAAGGTCCAAGATTTCATTCCAATTGATACTGAAGAAGAGAGTAGAAGAGTGAAGAGAGCAGGAATTTCTTTAGAATCAGAGTCTTCTAAAAGGCAAAAAGTCAGTGAAGATCTACCCTCAATAGCAGAAGAAGAAGAATTGATAGAAGAACAGATTCAACAGATGATGATTATTGTTCAAGAAGAGGGTATGAATGTTGAAGCATTACAGGCAAAGTATCCAATCATAGATTGGGAGATCTACACAGATGACTTAGGAAAATTCTGGAAGATTATAAGGGTTGGTGATCATTCTGAGGTGTATAAATTCTTTGAAGATATGCTCAAAGGTTTTGACAGGGAGGATTTAGTCAAGCTCTGGGAATTAGTTAAAGAGAAGTTCAAATCAACAGAGCCAACTGATGACAAGGAAAGAATGCTCTGGGTTAAATTAAAGAGACTGTTTGAATCAGATCCAGATGATAGTCTATGGAGGTTTCAAGCAAACAATCTAGGATTAAAATGGAAGTTGTATGATACATGTGGAGTTCATCATGTATCTACAAAAGCTGGAGTTGATGTGTATATGCTGGTTGAAAAAGAATATCCATTGAGAAAAGGTATTCTCGCTGTGATGTTATCTGCTAAACTCATAGTAGATGAAGAGACAGAGATAGCAAGAAAACTACTAAGGAAGATCTTCATTCAGGCTGAAGAAAAGATGCAGAGAAGATGAAGTCTTTGGAAGAATCCTCTCAAGCATAAAGGTTTAATTCAGAAACTTGATTATTTGGAGGTAAATCACAAGTTTAGGGGAGGATTGTTGGGAATTAAGTAACTGCACACTTATTACTATCAAGCTAAAGTTTGTACTGCTGAAGATTACAACTAAGAGTACTAACTGAGTTAGTACTGGTGGTAGAAAGTTAGTACTGCTGATGAAGATTGATACTGCCAAAGAAATGAAGATGCGTAATATGATATGTATAGAAGATATTTAGTGTATATCTTATATGTTTAGAAAGATACGAATATTGTATATTGATAGTTATCTTGTAAAGGACTCTTTGTGCCTATAAAAGGAGGTCCTATGTTAAGGTGTTAGATACATCTCTAGAATACGTTTGTTCTTGAAAGCTTCAAGGTTGTAAACCCTATTACTAAGCAAGAGTACTCGTATTATTGAGCTAATAATATTGAAGCGTTTTGATGAATTGCTCTTATTAATATAATATAGTTTACTGTTTCATTGTTTACTGTTACATTATAATTTTTCTAAATATTGAAGAGTAGATTCCGCATACTCTTTGATATCATTCAAAGTTTCTAATACAAGCTCAAGTATTTGGGATCAATAATAACTCTTTTAGCGGGGACATATCCCTGCCAAAATGTTTGATCTCAACAGTGGATAACCCTTTTAGCGGGGCCACGTCCCCGCGAAAAGAGTTGATCTCAACAGTGGCAAACTCTTTCGGCGGGGACACGTCCCCGCTAAAATGTTGATTAATTAAGATAATCATTATTTAATTAAGATAATCTCAACAGTGGATAATGCTTTTAGCGGGGACATGTCCCCGCCGAAAGTATTGCCACGCTGAACATAGTTTGACCAGCTCAAAGTCTGTGGGACGCACATGTCCCCGCTAAAAGTATCAAAATGTCCCCTCCAATTGTGTCGAATGTATTGCCACGCTGAACATGCTTTTGGCGGGGACATGTCCCTGCCGAAAGCGTCAAAATGTCCCCTCCAATTGTGTCGAATGTTATAGTGAACCTAATTAAGAAGGAAATTTCAAAAAATTTCAGCAAGCGTTATTATCCCCGAAGAGAAGAAGCGCAGAAGCAGATGATGAAGAAGAAGGAAGCGGAAGCAAATGGTGATGATGTCAAGATGAAGAAAGTGGAAGCAGATCATGATCATGGCAACAACAAGAAAAAGAAGAAGAAAGCAGCAAAAGAGGAGATGATGAAACGAAAACGACACGGAGATGATTATGACAACAACAACAACAACAAAAAGATGAAAGCAGCAAGTAGCAGCATCGTTTTTTAGTTTTAGTTTAAATTCAAGTGAACTTAAACTCTCGTTTTATTATTGTACTCGTAATAATCTTGCTAGTTGAATGCGTATCTATCTCTTGTTTGTTTATTGATGATCAATTATTATAACTAATGTACTATTTAGTTTAGAAAGAAAAAAAAAAATACTCTATGATTTGCTTTTATTTTTGTTTCTTTGTTTTTCTTTTATTGCATGATGAAGATTAATTTCCGCTTGCTTACGCGTGTCATCATCAAAATTAACTATTTGCTTTACTGCTTTTGCTTTGCTATAACTTTTTGCTTCTGCTGCAGATGAAGATTTGTCTCTGCTTGTTGTCGAACATCTTCATCAACAAAACCTTTATTGCTTTACTATTTATTTAGCATTCTCATCCAGTCCGATCTTTCGCGATTTCGCCGCTTGGATTGCAGGAGAGTATTAGATAGATATGACCAAAGCCTGATGTGGGGTTAGGGTCCATTAGAGTTAGATTATTTTATGTATTATGCATTATAAATACTTGATAAATAAACGTAAGACCTTATGGGGTTTTCATCATCTAACATGTTAAGCTTATAAACTAGAATAATATGAGTCATTATTGAATGTGGATAGAGTAAAAAAAAAACATAACATTTTTACTTAATCTCATAAAAAAGAATGACATGAGTCGTTCGTATATGTAAAATCTTGTTTATTTATTTACATATTACAGTAACTTGTGTTTTCATTTTGATATTTTACAATTTCGTGTATATACATTATATTAAGGATAAGTTACACCGTTGGTCCCAAGGTCAGGGTAGATTGCGGATATAATCCAAAATCTGAGAAAGTTCATCCCCAACATCATGTTTTCACTCCCTCAAAACCCATTTTCTAACGATCGTTAAAAACCTCATTAAATCCATGGGCATTTTTGTATTTTTAGGATTTCTTGTCCAAACACCCTAATAACATACATACATAAAATAAAAAAAAAAATTAAAAAAAAAAAAAAAAAAAAAAAAAAAAAAAAAAAAAGAAAGAAAGAAAGAAAGAAAACCGCACACACCCACACACACAAAAACACGTATCTTCTTCAATCTCTTCACCACCACCACTCTCTTCTTCAACATATCCACCACTAATTAATCAATCAAAATAACCCTACTTGTTTCATCAAATCCAATCCATTCGGATTTAAACATCAATCACCGCAACTACCACTACACGCCAGCACCACCTTCTTCTGTAACATCTCTTCTAAAAAATAAATCATATAACACAAATAAATCAAAACCCCTAAAAATACCTACAATATAACAAAATCGACCTAATCTTACCAAAATCCAGTTATGAATTGTCACAACTCCACACAATGCACCACCGCACCAAAACCCAATTACATTCCAAAATCGAATCAAAATCCAAAACCCAATCAAAATCAAAACACAATCGAAAACCTAGTAGCATTTTTAAAAATGAAATCCGGCATCACCAACATGACCATCATTAAAATACATACAAAAACACATTACATTAATATAAACATAACATAATACATTATAGAAAAAACACATTACACAAATATAAAGAGACACGTTCATCATATTTTACGTATCCATATGATTTTAGTACTACTTGATCATTTATTTTGTCCACTAAAGAAAACAAATCAAAAGAAATTACATAATCTTTCTTAGCTTCTTTTTTTTTAAATCCTCAAGAAAAGCACGTTTAGCATGCTCAACGCCTTTGCATTTCGTATATGCTTCAATCATCTCTGTTTTAGATTTGCACGTGTTTCCAAATATCACAACTGTTTCGATAATCGTTTGCTGCTGGCGACTATCCTCATCAACTTGTTTCATTTGACTTCGGCTTTAATTTCCTCGATGATATGTAGAAGAGAGCAATCCATAAGAATTGTGTGTATGATTATTCAAGAAAGAGTATATAATTTATTAAAAATTTAATAACTAAAATTTTATTACTTACCTTTTTCTTTTTTTTCTTTTATTTTACAAAATCGACACATATATTTTTTTGCTATTCAAACTCATTATATAAGTGAATACAAGTAATCTGATTTTTATCTAATATACTCTAAATGTTTTATTGTCAAGGTTGTGGTCAAGGCTGTGGTTAATCAAATGCACCCTTTCGGGGCTGTTGTTAACCAAACGCACCCTAATCGGGGCTGCTGTTAACCAAATGCACCCTTTCGGGGCTGCTGTTAACCAAACGCACCCTAATCGGGGCTGCTGTTAACCAAACGTACCCTTTCGGGGCTGCTATTAACCAAATGCACCCTTGTGGGCTGCTGCTAACCAAACGCACCCTTTCGGGCTGCTGCTGCTATTAACCACACAAGGCCGGATATTGGCAGCTGCTTTCTTTATTATTTGTTAGCTATTATAGATAAGCTGTCTAAATTTAGCAAATGATTGGAAATAGCAGGTTTTGAAGGAAAAAAAAAACGCTTAGGCTGATAACCACTTAACCAGTTTCACGATTTTTTGTGTGTGACGACTCTAAGTTTTAAGCACTAGTTGGTCAAGGAATTTTACATAAGCCATGATCAAGGAGCTTATTTAACTCATAAGCTGATAAGCTCCTTGATAATTTCTTGTGTAAAAGGCCTTGTAACATTGCCGCTTGTATGACATGGTGGTTTCAAGGGACCAACCGCTCAAGTACTGCCTAGCAATTCTAACAATTCACAAACTCACCAACTGTCAACTACTTATGTGTCAACTACAACGCATTCTAACAAACACCCCTACGACTGATAACTCAGAAAATAAGCAAACCCACATAATATATTGATGGCATGGCAGGTTCATAGTTCATACACCATTAAATTAGAATGGATACAAATTGGATAAAAAAAACATACTTTTGTCATGGTTGTGGTCAAGGCTGTGGTACACGGTTGGAGTCGGCTCAGTCTCGGAGGTCAAGGCTGTGTTGTGGTCTCGGTGTGAACAGGCGGTCTCGATCTCAACAAGGAGATAAAAAAACCATAAACACAAATTAATGACTATAAACTTTTGGCGGCGACATGTCCCCAGTACAAACATAAACACAAAAAAAAAATAAACACAAATTAATCACTATAAACCTGTGGTCTCGGCTTCGGTTCTCAGCAGCAACTGTACCCAAAAAAATAACAAAAAACATAATACACATATATCAAAAATTAACATATTGCAAAAATTAACACATATCAAAAAATTAACATATATAAAAAAAATAACAAAAATCAATAAATTAACAAAAATTATCACCTGGGTTTTGTAAACGAGAGGGATAAAGGAAGAAAGAGATGAAAAAAAGAAAGAATTAAATGAGGAGAAGGGTTGAGGAAAGAATTATACGAGGAGAGGATTTGAGGAGGGGCTGTGGTGGTGCACAGTGGTGCGAGTGTGGGTTTATGTGGTGGAGATGACGGTGCTGTGGTGAGATGGTGGTGCTGTAGTGGTGCTGTGGTGGTGCTGTGGTTGTGATTAGTGGTGTTGGTGGAGATGGTCGTGCTGTAGATCGAGAGTAAGACGGTGGTATGAGATGAGTTTTTTTTTTTTTTTTTTACCAAGTGTAAAGCAGATATGTTAATAATTGAGGTTAAGTTTTGGCGATTACATTCGGCGCTAAAAGAAAATTTGTCTTTTAGTCAGCCTTTTGGCGGGGACAAGTCCCCGCTAAAAGTTTTTACTAATCGATAAAGTAAATGCGAAGAGGGAAAAACAAATTTTTTTGTGAAATCTTTTAGCGGGGACATGAAATCTTTTAGCGGTGACATGTCCCCGCCGAAAGCAGTTAAAAAAATCTCTTTTATATTATTTTAACTAACTCAAATCAATATTAAATCTTTTAAATTTAATTAAAATTTTTCTAAATCATCTTTAATTAATTTAAAACTTTTTAAAATTATTTACATCACTTTTACCTAATAAAGTTAAATAATTTATACTTAATTTAAATCATTTAAAATTATTTTTAAAACATTTTAATTAAGTTAAATCATTATTAAATCATTTAAATTTAATTTAAATATTTTGTAAATCATCTTTAATTGATTTAAAACTTTTTAAAATTATTTATATTATTTTTAACTAAGTTAAGTCATTTATACTTAATTTACATCTTAACTAAGTTAAACAAATGAGTCGATATGATATGATTGTACACAAGATGTTAAACGAATGAGTCGAGATGATATGGTTGTACACGAGATGTTAAACGAATGAGCCGAGATGATATGGTTGTACATGAGATGTTAAACGAATGAGTCGAGATGATATGGTTGTACACGAGATGTTAAACGAATGAGTCGAGATGATATGTGTGTGTTTTTAGGTTGAATTGAATCAGAAAGATGGAATAGATGTGTACAACTTCCTTAACTTGGTTAGAGGAGTATCTAAAGAGGAAGCTGATAATGAGTGTCTAGGTGGTGATCTCGACTATTATGAACTAGAGGATAATTACATGGAAGCAGGATCTCCTGAGCTCGAATCCGGTTATACATGAGATGTTAAACGAATGAGTCGAGATGATATGGTTATACATAACATGTTAAACAAATGAGTCGAGATGATATGGTTATACACGAGATGTTAAACGAATGAGTCGAGATGATATGGTTGTACATGAGATGTTAAACAAATGAGTCGAGATGATATGGTTGTACACGAGATGTTAAACGATGTGTGTTTTTAGGTTGAATTGAATCAGAAAGATGGAATAGATGTGTACAACTTCCTTAACATATGATGAATTGTTTTCGACTTAATACGTTATTTTATGTCAAATTAATCAAAGTACGTACATTAAATGTTACTCAGTATTGAAATGATGACTTAAATTGCTTGCTTCAGATCTCCAACCATATACATTTATGTTTCAACTACACAATTGCTTCCTTCATTCATTCTATATCACACAACTTCTATTGTCTTCATTCTTCTACTGCACAAACATATTGGCGCCAACACTTCCCACTAAAATATTGGCGCCAACACTTCCCACCAAAATATTGGCGCCAAAACTTCCCAGCAAAAGCTAGCAGATCTGCTCTATCCTCACAAACACATTATATACACTCTTATCCTCAAAACCACTCAACCTCACAACCTCTTATCTTTACACCAATTTCAAAACCTGAGATGCAGCAATATAATCCTTTTATGTGTTCTTGTGGAACAGAAAATATAAAACTAAGAAAATCACATAAAAAAGATACATTTGGATGGGAATATTATGCATGTCCTCTTTCGAAGGTGAACAATCATACATTTCTTATTTATGTAAATATACAAACAATCATAACATTTCCTTATTTATGTAACAGCCAAGAGAAAAAGATTATGGATGTGGATATTTTATGTGGAAGAGTGAATTTGATGACCGGTTACGAGTAATCTCTTCTGCTTCAACATCTCAAGGTGATGGATCTGCACCAATAGAGTGCTCAAACTGTAATGCCAAAGAACTTAGGATAAACATGCTTGAATCACAAAAGCAGGTGCTAGAGACAAGAGTAAGGATGCTGGAGGCAAGACTTGAAATGGCAACAAATCCCGACAACCACAACCACGCATATCAGTCGGCTGCAATACTCCGTGAGCTGTTAGGTGACTTGGACAATCTTCATATGTAGTGTTGTTGTTGTTGTTGTTGTTGTTGTTGTTGTTGTTGGTGTTGTTGTTGTTGTTGTTGTTGTTGTTGTTGTTGTTGTTGTTTGTGTTGTTGTTTAATAAAATATTGTTGTTGTTTTGAAAACTTAAGTATTTCACGAGGCTTCTTTAACAGTCTTCTTGCACCTTCGTTAGCGGCGGTGATCTACCTATGCAACTCATCATTGACTCATAACCCTATACCACCCTTAAACCTCTTTCACTCTCACTTCAGTACTTGCCACCACTCCATCACCATCATTACAAACCTTTCTATCTTCTCACACACACAAATTCACAGTTTCACTAGACCAAAAAACAAACACTAAAAACACAGTACACATAGCTATGAGCACTACTCAACGTCAACTAAACCCTTTTGCACCACCTTTTTATCACTGGTACAAAAACCGGTATTGGTCACACCAAAAATGTGTGACAATATGCATATAGTCACAAACGTTTTTTTTTTTTTGTGTCACCAAAGGTCGCACCACCGTAGGTGGCATATGCTCACATTGTTTATTTTGTGGCCGTTTTCATTGAAAAAGAGTTACCAAAACACTAAAAATCAAATGACTATAATACCCCCTCAAAATGGGCTTGGTGGCTTTCAATCTTTATTATTTACCTTGAGAATTTCGGGTGAGATTGCACTTGGGCCCCTACTTGAAAAGGCAGCTACTGATGGAGCGGGTTTTGCTTGTAATAAAGTTCTTCCCGGAAAAATGTAAGCTGTACGGGTTTTTGTGGAATTGATGTATCTAAGAATCTGTACTGCGTCATCTGATGTAACTGCGGTTGCTGGAAGAACATGAGCATCTACGTTTAACTCAGCTCCGTTGGCTGGACTATTTCCTAAAATGTAGCCGATACCGCCGGCTCTCTTCACCTCCATACCTTTTCCAACTCTCGTCCCATTTCCTCGCAAGAAAAACACAATCTTGCCCTTGGCTTTTTGAGGGTTCAAAGAACCAGGTAAACATTGACTGCATAATTTCAAGAGTCAGTATATTTTGATTACTCAATTTTATTTTTTATTGTGCAAAATTATTTGAGTTAAATTATTTACCCTGCTATGTATGTCTTTGGTACGTTTGCATTCACAACCTCTGCTGCATAAACAAGTTGATACATTTTTCTCTGTGGTAGATTGTATGGAGTTGCAGACTATCCCTGTTAGTGGAAAATGTGATTTAGATATTCAGTTTCTGCGTTATTATATAGTTTTATACTAAGTAAATACGGGTCATATGGGACCTAACCTTGACCATTTTGCCATTTCCTAGCTTAATCGGGGCAACAAATGAATGATCAACTGAACTTGCAGAAACCGTGAAAATCCATGGGGCTGTGTTAACAACTGTTGATGTAGTTGGGCCTTCGTTACCACCACTACAAACCACTAAAATGTTGTTTTTGGTTGCTTGAAGGGCACCCAAAGCAAGACCATCTTGTGTGTAATCAATGGGACTTGATGCACCAATTGAAATGCTAAGTATATGAACACCATCACGAATGGCATCATCGAAAGAGGCTAACATGTCTTCAAAGAGGCATGTGTTCCCGTCTTCTTTACCTTTCCCCAGTACTGGCCAACAAACTTTGTAGATTGCTAGGCGAGCCATAGGTGCACCACCAAAGGCGGTCCCACTGGAAAATCCACCAAGGGCTGAGGCGTTGGGAACACCTCGGCCTCCAACCGTTGAGGCTGTGTGGGTCCCATGCCCATCCATGTCACGTGGAGACCTGTTGTCTTGAGTGGTATTCAGATGACCATATCGTGCTTCATAACCTTTGAGGTAATACCGAGCTCCTATAAGTTTTCTACAATAATGCATAGTTATTATAAGTCAGACTCCTCATATTCACATAAATCAGCATAATATGTAGTCCATTTAACAGCCTTTTTTATAATACTGACAGACTTGGTTTAATATACGTACGAAGATAAACTGGCATTCTTTTGTAAATTTAGTCTAGCATGTTACTAATCGAGAGTCCAACGATCACTTAATATTTTGAAGAATCGGTTATAAAGCTATTTTTCTTAAAAAAAGGTAAAATAATATAAACGGGTCGATCCGGGTCAAGATCCAGTTTTATTTATACATGCATAGAACCTCCTATACCGCTTTTTCAAATAACAATTAGCCCATAACTTGATAAAACATATTGTCTTCGAGGAAAAATAAGTCTAACATCTTTTCAAGTAATAGAAAGACTTAAGATAGACTTACTTTTAGATAAACTCACATGCCATATGTTACATGGAACACAATGAAATAACTCATACCTTCCACTTTTGGGCTATGGTTATGTCTCAGCTATTGCGTTCAACCACTGCCATTTGTACCACTTTAGGAACACATGACGATTCCCGAGCATCTAAACATAGACTGTGTACATACATACATTAATCGTCATCTGAACCTGCATATGCATCCACCTTCTTTAATCAGTGGAAATAAAGGGTTTTATGACACTATTTCAAGCAATACTAGTTGCTGATAGCAACAGACATATGATTTTCCATCTAAAAGAGATTTTCTTCACCAATAATCAACCACAATTCAAATAAAAACACATGAACAAGCATCTTACTTATTGAAAACGATGCTCAATGTATCTGGTTTGTTAAAAGCGAAAAAGCAGTTAAGTGTTTGGCTAGATCTGTTTATTTATTTATTTATTTATTTATTTTTGCTTATTTATCTCATTTTTGTAAGCAGTAAGCAACATAAAATACGCAATCCCAGAAACCCCCTATAAAAATGCAGATGTTTTGAATTTTGACCCATTGCTTAACCATTCCAGCCAGCCCACATTCCTCGTCTAAATACTTATAGTTACGCCAAAAGATGCACAACTTTGGCCATACATAATCAAATTACGTACTGCTTTCACACTAGCTTCTTGGACATAAGCAACATCATCAGGGGTGAATAATCCGGACTCTCCAACTACCTAAAGGTTCAAAAGATCAAAAGCGAAAGATTAGCAATTATGTGAGCACATTTTTGCCAAAGTCTTTGTTCCTTTCATCTATAAGAAAACTAAAAGTTACACCACATCTTACAATTATGTTTTTTTGTCTAATCTTGTCACCACGTTCACCATCAAGTAACATCTTTGTATTACTAATATCAACCTCAAACGTTTCTGCACATGTGGCATTAACTTGTTAAAAACTAGTAAAGTTGGGATTTACAAGTACTAAAACTTTAAACTTTCTTACCAAGGTTACGATTATTGATACCAATGAGTTCAATCCCATCAATTGCAAGAATTCGGTCCATTTCATTCTCATCATATACCTAAGAACAGAAACATAAACATCGAAAAAGTTATTATATAAATATTTCATTTCATAAAATTACTAGAAAAAATAATACAAACCTCCACCAGAGCTGTTAAACCAATCATTTTACAAAGCTTATGCAGTAAAACAAACCTGAGCCAAATAGAACAAGGTCCACATAAGTGTTGAAGGTGGCTCCTTTTTCAGATCTGTACATAAGATGCAACATAATAAAAGAAGACCAGATCTAGACATAAGTATGGTGGTGGTGCGAGCGGTGGACTTGGTGCGAGTGTGGTGGTGGTGCAAGCGGTGGTGTTGGTGAGGAGAGTGTTGAGGAGATAAAAGAAGACCGGATATAGTTTTGGTGTAAATGATATTTGGGATGGTCAATGAAATATTTGGGAAGGAGGGCAATTTGATTTTGGGGAAAAATTTATGCATTGTTGGGGAAAAATTTAGGCGGGGCTTGTGAAAAGTTGAGAGGGAAATTTTTTTGGGAAAAACTAAGTGCCGCTGATGCGTGCGATGTGTCGTTGCGGTTTAGCAGTATTAATGCCTACTCAAGTTTTAAATTTATATTTAGCCGACTTATCAATAACACACACACTTAACGAGCAGTGTACCCGGTCAGTATGAATATAATGGTAAGTAGAGTGTCGATCACTAAGAGTGGAACGTATTATCTAGTTATTCTAATCAGTATTTTAATATATTAAGTTAGCTATACAACCTAATCTAACGCAAAGGGGGTTCAGCCTGAGAGACTGGCACGATTTGGTTGCAATTAAATAATAAACTAAACCAATAGGCACGAATCAGCAAGTAGCACACACGTACACAGATAAATACTCGAGACAATAAGAAGGCTGTCCTGATAGATAAGTAGTTTGTCACTTGTTTTATTGCTAGTTTTATATGAAGTGTATAGTTCGATGCAACGCACCGAGATTAAGTCCTTTCTCGTTGGTTCTAATCTTATCGGCGAGTAAACCCTTAATGATTACTTATGACTATCCTATTTATCTTTCTTCCTACTTTTCTACAGACGATAGAATGCATAGGCGATCTAATAAATAGGCGAGGGCAGAGGCATGGCGACCCGATCAACGCTCAGCTAGACACAGAGGTTATCAATGCACTAATAAAAGTCACCAAAGACATCAACATATAAACTTTAATTAATGAGAAAGCAGTTTTAAGGGAGTGCAATCTTTCCGTTGTCACATTACACAAGCCACCAATCTTGATTAATTAAAGTTTACTAACACAATAAAACAAAACTACTTAATGAATTAAACACATGCAGCACCTTCTTACAGCTCTTGTATCTTCGTTTGGGTGTGTCTTGTGCTGCTGCCTTGACTGAATTCGTCCTAGGTTTCTGTACTTCGGTCTTCTGTCTAAACTTTGGAACTCTTAATTCGTCTGGTCTTTGGGGTATTTATAGTTTCTATCTGAGGGTAAGATGCGGCGCATCTAGTAAGTAGATGCGGCGCATTGACTTAACTTCGCGTGGGGTCCAAGATTATAATATTCAGGAATATTCGTACACCGCCAGAAGATGCGGCGTAACTCCATTTATAGATGCGGCGCATGTCCTCTTGTATCTTGGATCGTATCTGGTGAAATATTGATAGTGATGCGCCGTATGTGATAAGCAAGATGCGGCGCATCTGGAGCAGAATGTCTTGATCTTGTACATTTCAGTAGACTCTTAACTTCTTGCATGTTTTGCTCCATAATTAGTCCATAATCGCCAAGTTTCACCAAATGCTTGTTTCTACCTGAGAATTACAAAAGTAAACGATTAAGTATCAATCCTCATACATAATATAATAAAACAAGTCAAATTATTAGGATAAATGATAGTAATAAAATGTACTTATTTGAGTTCATCAAATATCCCCCCACTTGAACTTTACTTGTCCCCAAGTAAACCTTAGAATTAATCTTATGAAAATGTATCCTAAAAGATATTAGGATTTATATTTATATTTAAGCATGTATTCATTTTTGTCATAATCACACAACTAAACACTTAACGAATTAGAAGTTAGATAAAATAATTTGATAAAAGCAAATCTAATCGTTTAACTGTCCAGTCGTGACGAATATTCTATCATAAGCTTGGCAAGTATACACATCTCCCCCACTAATGCCAAGGAATAACAAGTCTAAAGCGGTAAAAAGGGTTTTGAGGTTTAAGGGTTAATCATTCTTAATCTCTATCGACCTCAAATTCCAGAAAAGGCGACAAAATCACAAATACATGATCGAATCCAGAACACGATACTTGCAATTGCTCAAATCCTTAACTCGAATAGGCTAAAGATAGGTCCAAACTTCACCAATAATAATATATCAAAAAGGGCGACAAAATCATAAATACATAGCCGAATCCACGACTACGATACTTAAGATTGCTCAAATCCCTAATCTCAATAAATCAAAGGTTTGGTTGGATAAAGAATAATAAAGGGTATGGATAATATTTGGGATATAAATTGGTGTAAAATGAAAAATAAACAAAACAAATAAATTAAAATCCTAAGTGTGGTTAATCACTATCCCAACCATCCCATGAATAAGACTCATATCATAGAATAACTCACGCTTTAACACTTGAAACACACGCTTTAGGTAGACACGAATTATACTCAACAAGATCTTAATCAAAAATAAACCTTAGTTGGCGTTCCCATAACGGCCAACTCCCATTAAATCCATAGATATAATATACAACAACTAGTGGTGATATCGACCACTTACATAACTTTACATCGTTGGTTAAAACAAACATCCAACTTTTCTTTCTTTTTTCTTTTTCTTTTCTCTTTTTTTTTTTTTTTTTTTTTTTTTTTGATTTTTTTTTTTTTTTTTTTTAAACATAAACATAGATGTGCAAAATTTCACCACATCACTATAATGATAATTCTGGATAATTTTTCCATACTTTTCATAACTTCAGAAATAACGGTAATAGTGAAAGTAGTAAACACACAAAAAATAAACTCAAAGATATACAATATTTACTTTCACTCCAATTGCATTGTGCAATTTCCCGACCTAACCATAGATAATGAATTACGCACGCGAACACAGGTAATGTAAGGAAACGCACTTTGCCTAAAGCAATTAACCAACCACAGATTCTAATCTACAGGGTAGGCTAAGGTGTAAGGGTGTAACGAAATATTTTAACAAAGGTGTAAGAAACGAAAGAAATGGCTCTGAGTGTTTTTCTAGGGGTATCTTACTCTAAAAATGAGAGTAACAAAAGGGTTTATACGGGGGTTAACTAACCAGTGTAGTTAGCTAATAACACATAACATATAAGGCTATTTGGGTGTAATCCTAAAAATTTTACCAATTTAGACAAGTCATTCCAATTATATAAATAATACTTATTATGGTGGTCTCGAATAGTATACAAGCCAAGTTCTAAAGTTTACAAGTCACCGGCACACTCATAGATTTGTGAGTTTTGAAAAATCACAATTTTTGAAAATAACGTCATGTGTGCAGCTATGCAACTTAGACTTTAAACAAAAACATGCTAAAAAATTTAAATTTTGATATATTAAGCACATTTTAAGCATATTTTGAAAGTTTAGGACAAGTAAGTGTTAAGTGTTCTAATTCTCCAATCCCCCCACTTAAGTTAAACAACGTCCTCGTTGTTTGTATAAAAGGTTAAAAACTGGAAAATAAAAGAATTAGAACAGAAAAACTCCCCTGAGATTTGCTCGGTATGATCCTCCATTTTGTATAAGAGCAAAAATCATCTTTCTTGTGGATTAGAACGTTTAAGCTTCATAATTAATGTATCCACAGGAAATGCAGGAATCTATAATACCACCAAGGCTTTAAAACACACCTAAGTTAAGAAAGGTTCAAACTTGCATAATACATTAGTAGTTAGTTAAAATAAAACATAAAAAATTAAGAATGAAAATCATCAGGTCAGTCGATGCGCCGTATCTTATTGAAGAAGATACGCCGTATCGAGCCTGGAATAAGTACGGATCAGAAATAGAAGATGCGCCGCATCCTTAACCAGGGATGCGCCGCATTAAAATAAACTGATAAAAAGTTTTAAAGTCGAAAATAAAAAATGCAGAAAAAATAAAGATATGACCATTGCAGGAGATGCGTCGCATCTCAGGATTGAGATGCGCCGTATCCTCTGCGGCCTGACTGACTCGACACAGAACAGAAAATTAAAAGATAAATCCGGGTTGTCTCCCGGTAAGCACTTGTCTTTATTCCAGAGTCTTCAAGTTAGACTCACGTTCAGCTCTTTAATATTGATCGTTGAAGGAGTCGGAAACATCGCGCTCCCTCATCGCCAATTCAGTAATATTGAACACTCCTTGCTCGTCCTTAATTTCCACGCCGTTCTTCTTTAATATCTGTATGAATAAAGTCCTGTCCCTTTCGGGCAGAGATGACAAAATGATAGACGGGAAATTCTTATTATCATATAGGCATAAATAAGCAAGGTGGGGTGGTAGTTCAATAAACACATCATTATTCAAATTCGTTTTCTCAACTATTCTCCTACGTTTGTTAATTACTACGCAATCATACCACTCATCATCAGAATCATTAACAACATCGCGTCTAAGTTCGGTAGGTACATTAAGGTCAATAAATTCCTCAAAGTTTTCATGATTAGGATTAGTTGAGTTGTTTTGAATCAATGTTTCCCCCATAAGCCTAGCTTCAAGATCGAGGTCCATACGCTCTCTTAATCCTAGCACATAGACACCTCTAATTATGCTTTTAACAGGATCTTGGCACTTATAGACTAGTTTATTATTCCCTACTCTTAATGAGATTTTTCTTTTAAACACATCAATCTTAGCATGGGCAGTAGACAAGAAAGGTCTTCCAAGGATTAAAGGAACCTTAACATCCTCGGGCATATCTAATATAACAAAGTCTACAGGGAAAATAAACTTCTCAATCTTAACTAGCACATTATTAGCAATCCCTTCAGGTCGTTTTACCGTTTTATCAGCCAATTCAATAAGTAACTTAGTTGGTGCTAATTTACTTAGTCCTAGGGTAGTGAATGTCTTAAGAGGCATAACACTAACACTAGCTCCTAAGTCAGCTAACACGTTATTGAAAGATATATTATTAATTAAACAAGGCAAAGTAAAACTTCCTGGGTCTTTTTCTTTATGAGGCAAGGCATGTAAGTCAGTTGCAGAGCTCTCTTCTTTCATTGTAGCCTTGATCTCTTCTTCAATCTTTGTCTTATCTTTGAGTAGTCTCCTTAAACTGATTGAAGATTTAAAGAAAAATTCGGGTCTTGCACCATCATTACCATTCATCGGTCTTCTAGGAAAAGGAATGTTAGGAGTGACTTCTTCAGTGGTGCTTATAGCCTTGACATGATCTCTTGGGTTGGTTTCGGTTGAGCTAGGTAAACTTCCGTATCCCCTTTCTTGAAGAACTTTGCTCATTTGACCAATTTGTTGTTCCAATGCTTTGATCGAAGCTCCTTGATTTCTTGTAGTAGTGTCCGTTGAAGCTCGGATTTCTTTGATCATAGCAGTATTCTCTTCATGTCTTTTAGCAGCATCGGCCATAATTTGCTTTAGAGTATCATCTAAAGTCTGCCCCCTTTCTTGATAAGCGGGATTAAAGTTGTTCTTTTGATAGAATCCCGGGGTAGCTTCCCTAAATCTTCCTGAAGGTCGGAATGGTTGTCCAAATTGGGTGTAATATGCTTCTTCAAATGTCTCACTTTCATTCTTATTCGGGCAATCCTTAGTGTAGTGAGGTCCTTCGCACTTTTCACATCCAACTTGGGCAGCATACACTCTTTCATCACGCTTCTTCATCTCTCTACTAATTTTATCCAATTGAGCTTGAATAGCAGCAATCCCGTCAAAATTAGTGCTGCTCTTAGATCTAGTAGAGGTCCCATCGTGCCATTTTTGAGAATGATCAGTAGCATCTTGGATTGCTTTCCTAGAATTGGTTGCACTCATTTGAGGCACAGCTCCCTTAGCGTCCAAGATTTGTCTAGTTGGCACGTCCAATCCTTGATAAAACAATATTATCTCCTGCATAGGGGTTAGATAGTGTTGAGGACATTTTACCAGTAAATCTTTAAATCTTTCCCAAGCTTGATAAAGAGTTTCATCAGGCTCTTGCTTGAAACTGTTGATAGCCTCCATCTTTTTAGCAGTCCTAGCAGGTGGACAATATCTCTTCAGGAATTTGCTCTTCAAACCTTCCCATGTAGTGATTGAACTAGCAGGTTCATTCCTTAGCCACTTGTTAGCAGCTCCTTTTAGTGATAGTGGAAAGATTCTTAGCATGATTTGATCGTCAGTGACTCCTTCCGAAGTAAACAAATCCGCAATCTCGAGGACCTTTTCAACATGCTCATTAGCATCTTCATGTTCCGATCCACTGAAAGCATTCTCTCTTAGCTCCTTGAGAAACTGACCTTTCAATTCAAACTTTGACTTATCATCAAACTTTGGTCTAGCAACTCCTGAAGTGTAATCAGCACGGGTTTTGTTCATGTATTCCTCCATAGTTGTGTTTTCGCCCATTGTTTCTGTTTCTTCTTCCTCTTTCTCTTCAGAAAAATAATCAAGCTCGAATGAACTTGAAGTATCAAAGCTTTTTGTGTTGAAAAGCCTTTTAAGCGAATGAAAGACTCGTTCAGGATCTTCGAAAGGTTGAATCAAGTTCTTCGTAGAACTCCTGGTCATGCACTTCCTGAAATCAACACAAAAATATCAGTAGGGTATGCTCGAGAAAGTAATATATCAGAAAATTAACAACGAAAACGGAATACAAAAAAAATTAAAGTTACTGATATCTGCAGACGATGCGCCGTATCCAAAAAGTTGGATACGCCGTATCTTATAATCGTTAAAATTAAATCAGACTTTTATTCAGAAAATAGATACGCCGCTTAGAAATTAGAATGCGCCGTATTAACAAAAGTTAATGCGCCGTATTTTCGTTACGTTTCAAAATATAAGATTTTTGATTCAGAAGATACGCCGTATCGACAGAGATCGATGCGTCGTATCTGTTTAATAATTCGAAAACTGTTTTTAATTAAAATAATAGATACGCCGTATCTGCTAAAGCAGATGCGTCGTATGGCGTTAACGTTTAGAAAATTTTTTTTATCAAAAACAGATACGCCGTATCTTGGGGAAAAGATGCGTCGTATCGAATTAATTAAACGCGTTGTATTTTATAAAAATTAAACGCAATACGCCGTATCTGAGAGATCAGATGCGCCGTATCGTTTGATTTAGCTCAGTACAACGATAGCAGTATGCAAAAAATACGAAAAATAAAAACAAATAAAAACACAAATGAAAATGAACACAAAGAAAAGCAAACAAATAACACACAAAAACAGAAAATATGCAAAATATTACAATGAATGCAAATTAATCTAATACACAACAGAATTAGCGGTTAGATAAAAAAAATTAAAAACCTAATTAAAATACTAATCAAATTAACAGATAATAACAATTCACTCCCCGGCAGCGGCGCCAAAAACTTGATGCGTGCGATGTGTCGTTGCGGTTTAGCAGTATTAATGCCTACTCAAGTTTTAAATTTATATTTAGTCGACTTATCAATAACACACACACTTAACGAGCAGTGTACCCGGTCAGTATGAATATAATGGTAAGTAGAGTGTCGATCACTAAGAGTGGAACGTATTATCTAGTTATTCTAATCAGTATTTTAATATATTAAGTTAGCTATACAACCTAATCTAACGCAAAGGGGGTTCAGCCTGAGAGACTGGCACGATTTGGTTGCAATTAAATAATAAACTAAACCAATAGGCACGAATCAGCAAGTAGCACACACGTACACAGATAAATACTCGAGACAATAAGAAGGCTGTCCTGATAGATAAGTAGTTTGTCACTTGTTTTATTGCTAGTTTTATATGAAGTGTATAGTTCGATGCAACGCACCGAGATTAAGTCCTTTCTCGTTGGTTCTAATCTTATCGGCGAGTAAACCCTTAATGATTACTTATGACTATCCTATTTATCTTTCTTCCTACTTTTCTACAGACGATAGAATGCATAGGCGATCTAATAAATAGGCGAGGGCAGAGGCATGGCGACCCGATCAACGCTCAGCTAGACACAGAGGTTACCAATGCACTAATAAAAGTCACCAAAGACATCAACATATAAACTTTAATTAATGAGAAAGCAGTTTTAAGGGAGTGCAATCTTTCCGTTGTCACATTACACAAGCCACCAATCTTGATTAATTAAAGTTTACTAACACAATAAAACAAAACTACTTAATGAATTAAACACATGCAGCACCTTCTTACAGCTCTTGTATCTTCGTTTGGGTGTGTCTTGTGTTGCTGCCTTGACTGAATTTGTCCTAGGTTTCTGTACTTCGGTCTTCTGTCTAAACTTCGGAACTCTGTCTAAACTTTGGAACTCTTAATTCGTCTGGTCTTTGGGGTATTTATAGTTTCTATCTGAGGGTAAGATGCGGCGCATCTAGTAAGTAGATGCGGCGCATTGACTTAACTTCGCGTGGGGTCCAAGATTATAATATTCAGGAATATTCGTACACCGCCAGAAGATGCGGCGTAACTCCATTTATAGATGCGGCGCATGTCCTCTTGTATCTTGGATCGTATCTGGTGAAATATTGATAGTAATGCGCCGTATGTGATAAGCAAGATGCGGCGCATCTGGAGCAGAATGTCTTGATCTTGTACATTTTAGTAGACTCTTAACTTCTTGCATGTTTTGCTCCATAATTAGTCCAAAATCGCCAAGTTTCACCAAATGCTTGTTTCTACCTGAGAATTACAAAAGTAAACGATTAAGTATCAATCCTCATACATAATATAATAAAACAAGTCAAATTATTAGGATAAATGATAGTAATAAAATGTACTTATTTGAGTTCATCAGCCGCACATGTAAAATATTACTTACCAACTTGACTATATGATTCAGTCACTTTTAAATGTGTGACAAACTTGACTATATGATTTAGTCACTTTTAAATAATGTGTGGCAAACTTGAGTATATGATTTAGCCACATACACAATTACTTCATGTGACCATATATGGATTTTAGTCACACAGTTCAATTGTGTGACATATATTTGTCACATATGTATATATATATATAGTGTGACTAATGTTTCAAACTTATTTGTATCTGTCACACATCCCAAATTATAAGTGACTAAATAATCAAAAAAAAAATTTACCAGTTACCTCTAGTCACATAAATATGCAAATGTGTGACAATGAAATTCCGAAATGGTCACACAAGTCGGATCAAGTGTGGCTGTTTATTTTATTCTGGTACATTTAGTCACATAAATATCTGACTGTGTGGCCGTTCAAAAAACAGCATGTGTGACGAAATCCCAGATTTGTACTAGTGTATCCATCAAGATTCAACCATAATCATCATGCAACCATAACCATAAAGAAAGGAACTGAAGGAACAATATCACAATTAACAAATACGAAGGCAAACATTTTATTTAAAACACGCAAGAGTTCTCAACCACATCCATTTCATACAGACTCAAATGAAACAACTTGACAAGCAAACGAAACAGATCAAACAAAACAACTCGACAAGCAAACGAAACAACTCAAACGAAACAACTCGACAAGCAAAAGAAACACACGACATAGACCATAACAAACATCGCCCATTCATTTATTTTATTTTTGCTGCTACTTCCCACTTTGCTAGAACCTGCACCATCTTTTCCCTTCCTTGCTTTCCTTTGCTTGATGAAATGTTCAAACATAGCATCAAGATTTGTTATCCTATTTCCCAGATCATCAATTTTGGTTTCCAACGTGCTTTCTCCTCCAACATCATAAGCTTGAGCGTCCAACATCTCTCTGTAGTATGGCTTTTTTCTCAACCATTCCAGAATCTAGTCTCTCATCCACGGGCTAATGTTCTTATAAGAACTATATTCATCATAAATTTCGTAGCCATATGTATTAAGAACTTCATTAAAGATACCCTCTGACGATAAAACATTTGACCACTCCCCTTCCGGCGTGTAACCAGCCATTGTTATGTGTGTTTTGTGGGCATTAATGATTTGGTTATTTGTGTTTTGCCGATTTGAGGATGATAGGTTAGGTTATATATAAGTAAAACTTTGGCAGGATAAATTGGCGCCAGCACTTTTGGTGTCCCCGCCAAAAGCTAATATAGTAGCAAAAAATATTGGCGGGATAAAGTAATTTTTAGGAGGGAAAATTGGATAACACTTTCGGCGGGGACATGTCCCCCCCAAAAAGCTGGTACTGTGCATCTAAACTTTTGGCGGGGACGTGTCCCCGCTAAAGTGAGGGCGGGAAAAAAACCCGGGAACAATTAAGAGTTACTAGTTTGGTCAAATTTTGCCAAATATGAAAAACACCCCGCCAAAAGATTACGTTGAAAATTTAGTAAACGGTCAGCGAGATAGTGTGCCAGCTCAGCGTCGTTTTTGTCGTTTAGCGACTTTCGGCGGAGACATGGGCGTCCCCGCCGAAAGCTTCCTCGCCCGTCTTACATTTTGTTGTAGTGCGTACGCATAATAATATGCCTAAACATATCTGCCAGCATCCTATTGAGGACGGCTGAAGGACCCACTTCTTCACAAACTAATAATTTATTGCCACATCTATTAGGCACACAAATACTCACATATTTTAGGCCTCCCAATCATTTTCCTAATTCTTTATAACAAAAACAACGTATATGTTAACCCCGCCGTAACGCGTGGGCAACATTACTTCATTTTTGGTCAACAAACAACGTTTTAAAGCTTTTGTCCATCAAAGTCACTACTTTCTTGATTTTAAAGATCAATATAAGTATGGGTCATTATGATGAAAAACCCATTTGTGGTGTATCCATCGCTTTGACAATTGTGATGAACCTGATGGAACCAAAAATATTCTTTTCTTACTACTATCAGGCAAATGCTTTAATCAAGTTTTTTTTGGTATATATTGCATCTACATATGTATATAAATTTCTTCGTATGTTCTTCAATTCCTTGATCATTTGTACCTTATGTATCAACAACAGTAACTTAATTTAGCTTGTATTATATCCGCACCTTTTAGTTTCTAGCGAAGGATTTGAGCAAGTGTATTTCACATGATCTACTCGCCTCAGTCTGTATATATATTGTCCAATAGATGCGCTTGTTTTTGGATACTCACATATTCTTGCAATATTATTAAGTAACCCTTTCTCATATTCTCAAACTTTAGAGTTCAAGGGTCTAGGTACTTTATGATTATGACCCATGGTCACCGAAATTTACATGTCGGCATGGAAAACCGCTGTAGATATGCACTGATGTTACATGTTTAGAGATGAGAAAATTCCTATACCTTCGGTTTAAGTTTCATGGTTTTTCATATATTGTTTTTAATAAATTTAACGTTTTTCTTCTCCAATAAAGGTTTAAATCGGCAGAGAAACCCTAACTCCGTACACCCGTGGTGTCGATTAACCCTTCCCCAAGGACCAACGCCAACCCTAATATAAATCTACGTTAAGATTTGCTGGCAAAAGAAAAAGGTTTAAAATTTAATTTCAGCTTTTATGCAAAGTGTCTTTGATATGGTCCTTGTTTGTCATTCAAGCGTCAAATTTTCATGGTTTTGGGTTCTTTTATTAAGGGTTTCAATCTTTATGGCCATGTGATTTGTACGTTTAGTTTATCAATTGTAGGACTTGTCTCAGACTGTCAAAAGAGAGTCCGTTTGGTTGTTTTAAGATTTAATAGTAGTAGCTAGGTTAAGTTTATTGCTAGCTAGTTCTTTATTATATTCATATGTATTTATTTTGTTATCTATTTTACTTTTTGTCGAAGATTAGAACGGAGATGTGATATGCCTTTTGCCCACTCTTCTCTACGGTCCATTTTAGTGTCACATTTTTATTTTCTTTTTTCTTTTTTTCTTGCTTTGTCAGAAAATTTTGTAGCACCTTATAGGTCTTCATCTTAATATATCCCCATGTTTTGTTGCTAAAAAAATACTCCCCGCCCCACAAAAAAATAAAAAAAATAAAATAAAAAAAAGAAAAAAAAAAATGTTCCACCTTTCTCTGTTTGCTTTTTCATTGGCCGCAAGGCAAAGAATTTTTGTGGCAGAAGGTGGTGGGGGTGGGTGGGCGGGGTATGGGGATTATTTTTCCCTTTCCTACGGCAAACCACCCTCTTTGTGTTTTCCTTGCCAGCCACCTGACCACACCCATCCACCTTATGACGTTAGTAGTATATGATACTTTTTGCCATAAAATTTTTAGAGCATCTACAATACATCAAGTCTTAAAAACTTGATGCATTTAATGCATTATACATTTAATAGCTAACGCTTTGATGAAAGACGTGATGTTTATCAAGTCTTTGTATAAAAGCTTTTCAAAAAGCTTTAATTGCAATGCAAAAAATTCTCTAAAATGGCTTTTTAGAATAGTAAAAAGTTTTTAACCACTTTACTCATTGTAGATGCAATGTTAGTATTATGAATGCATGTCTACATCATTGATCTCATTTCAAAACAAAAGAAAAAGATTGAATCGAAGTGTCAGTACCTAATACCCGGATGAAGCTGTACACTTTGAATTTCAAAGGGTGCACAGCAATTAATGAAGGCAGGCAAAGAAACTACTCCGCATTCATCTACTGTTCATCACGGCCCTACATGTGTAGTAAATGATTTTGGTTCAAATGCTTAATTACTTTTTTTAGCTTATCAACAAAGACCTAATTTTGGCTTGTAATTACTTGTGAAAACCATGTGACAAGATTTCGAGAAACAACTAGCAGTGGTAGGGCTTAGTATTGCTGATATCAAAGACTTCCAGTAAACCTAAAACGACAAAGGAGCATATATAAGGAAACATTTGTAGGTTTTCTTGTTTGGTTAGAGTTTTGATCTTTGCCGTATCTATGACCTAATCTGATTGCGAAGAACTCAGTTTTGATTGTCTTTTTAAATACGAAAGAAAAGAAAAAGAATTAAGCCAACTACATACCTGAACGTATCGCAAGTACGTGAGTGTCTTTTGATTAACTTAATGCAATAAAGTCTTAATAAAGAATCAATGGATGCGTAACTAAAGCTATACTATAAAAACTCAAGAATAATATAAAAAAATCTCTATTGGTTTAACTGATTAATCAAACGAACCCTCTCGGTCTTATGGAGCTTAGGTCATGGTGGGACCTTGTGGTGTGTTCCTCGGGTCTTAAATTCTTGGCAAAAGCGGGCATAATTAACCAAATTTAGTAAAGAAAGAGCATATGAGAAAACAAAGAAATCTTGGAATTCTATGCAATAAATTTTTCAGGAATGAACATAAATACATTGACCTAATCTAATGAAACTCCATATAAAAGCAAGTCTTCAAACGATGGTATACAAGTAAAAGAGAAGAAAAAAAAAAAAAACTGCTAATGACTCTAAAGAAGATTCAAACTTGAAGCTTAATTAGTACAATACTTGTGAGGAATGCGAGTTCACTTCCATCAAAACTGAAAATATTGAACATGAAGCCATAAAATACTCCAATATCTAGAAATTACAACTTTTTTCAACTTTAGACGAAGCACAATCGAAGTTTATGTTTTTTCAGAAAGAAAAAATCTAAAATAACTCAGCTTTGCAAGCTATGGGGTATACAAGTAGTTCTTTAAAAATATTACATGTTAAGTTACTAACTTAACTGGGTTGCGAACTTATGATAATGAAATGTACTATTGTAGTCAAATATTGGAGTTACCTACACAACACATCTGAAATTTACTACTATCATATATATTTTTCAGTACTAAATTTGGACTATAAATTAAGAATGAGGGTAGTAATTAACTAGATCAGCATAGGCAATTCTTGATTACTCATCTTCAGAATGCAGTTTGTTGAAACAACAATTACAAAGATACAAAAAAATTTCTGAGATCAAATTTGGTTCAATTGATCAACTTAAAATAAAAGCGTGCTTCGTAGGACTAGTAATGTTGAAGCACATATCTTTTTAAAGACATGTTGAAGCGGGGTCGAACCAAATAAGGGAATATGAAATTCCCCAAAAGGAAAGTTGTAATGTCAACAAGAACATCATCATTGATCATATCCCCGAAAAAAATAAAACATTTGAATGGCGAAAAGGATAGGATAATAAGTCCGATCACTCACTTTCTTTTTTGTTAAACATCAATTTTGATTTGCGAAAACATCCACATGAGATAATTAACAACAAACTAATAAATGAATTGATTGATAGTGCATACCACGAGTGTTATATTTATGTAGATAGATCGATTTCATGAATAGTTACAAACACACAATCGGCGATGGCATAAAAAGGCAGAATCAAATTGATTAATTATCAATTAATTAATCAATGATTATGAATCTACATGTATCTTTACAGCTAGTAGCGCTCAAGCATCAAGCAAATACTTGTTCTGAATACGAATCTGGCTCTGGGCAAATCAAGAACATGGAATCTGATATGATTTAATCCTGCCATTCAAAATATATTACTTCCATTGAATCAACTAGTTCACAATTATCACCAAGTAATAGAAAAAAGTTGTGTGTTTGAATAATGTACCTCTTTCAATTCAACATGGTTGTGCTTAGTGTTATATAACAAAGAGTAAGGCTTTGGAATCTTTTGTTCTACAAGCGATTCCCCAATTTTGACCTCATGATTACTTTGTGACTGAAGATAGCAGTAATTACTATCACCAATAACATTTTTCCCATCGTTATAGAGCTTTTTAATTCTCAACTTTTCGATTGTTCTTACCCTAGCTCTTGCTCTTGCCTCTGCCCTTAACTGGCTTCTAGTTGCAACATTCACATGAAATCCAAATTTCTGTTTTTGTGCTGTTTTCTTTTTCTTTTTGCCAACATTAAAACACTTGGCTACAGCCTTCTTCTTTTTTTCCTTCTTCTCGACCTGGTCACCTTTATCCATGAACACTTCTTCACATTGATCAGACAGATTTGAAGAAGAGGTATGCTTCATTTCTTGAACCAAATCTAATATAGCAGTCTTTGATTTTGTAAAGAGCCAATCAAGGGTTTTGCTTGCTTTATCAAACCCTAGCAAATCTTGAAGACCAAAAAACTTTTTTGAAATGTCAATTGACAGTCTCACCCTTCGATCTCGAGGACCTTGAGCTGTAAAGATCTTGCTATGCCGGTCTTTCTTCGAAGCTGCAACTCGCTTCCTAGGCGGAGAAATCACTGAATCTGAAGGATTCAAATGATTATGATCATGACCATTACTATAGTTATGATTATTTTTATCATGGTTTTCCAAGTGTGACTCTTTAATGGGAGGTGGTGGAGGTAAAGGAGCATGATTAAAAAAACAATCTTGGGCGACAAATGGGTGGTGGTTATAGTAACCACCATCTTTTTCTTGACCGGAGAAAAAGCCAGAAAGCGGATGGAAGCCATGACAGGAAGATGGAAATGGATTTGAAGAATTAAACATACTTAAAAACAAATTTAAATTCAGAAAAGCTTAAAAACTTTTCAGCCAAAGATTCATGTAATTTAAGTAAAACCTACACATCAAAACACACTTTGCCAAAATGGAGTACTAATCTTGTTTAGAGCCACAAATCTTGATCTTTTAGGGCAGAGAATCTTCATAATTCAGTTAGGGCAAAATATGTTCATCTTTTAGCCTTTTAGGGCATTATTGAGCAAACTACTGCATTTGCTAAAAAAAGTATCTCTTTTTTCTAGATATAATGTAGCTAACCTGTACTGTCATATTATCTTTTTAAAAAGGCAAAATTTAATATAAAGTAGAGGAAACAGACAAAAACAAATCTGGATTATTGATTGGGATATCTAATCAGATAGGCTGTGATATACTGACTCTCCCATGTAAGGAGGGTGTTTTGACTTACCGCTGCCGCCGCTTGTATTGTCTGTTTTGTCGGCTTGTACATTTTTTAAAAATAGGTGGGGGCTCATGTGTAGGGAGGGTCCGGTTAGTATGACCCAATCAGATACCGTCAATGAGATTAAAATTCTTTGGTCTTTGGTCAAAGTTTATTCGTATGAAAGAAAATCGTCCATCTAGGATTTTTGCATATTATAGTGTTTTTTAGAGTGGCGTTGCTCCAGGTACATGTTTTACATAAAACTAATGGTAAAGAGGAATTATCCTATTTAAACTTTAGAGAAGAAAATTGCTTGTTTATTTAAATTTTAAAAAGGAATAACATGCGACATCAAATCTTATGTATCTAGTTTTATCTCACATTAAACAACGAGGCCGTGCCTTTAATTTAGTATTTTAATTCATGATAATAATAATTTTTGCCTCATTTAATTTTTAAACCCGTGTAAGTGTGCGTTTAACTTATAAAGAAGAATAATAGGAGTCGTTATTGAACATGGATAGAAAAAAAATGCATTTCCGAACATCATTACTTAATTTCATAAAGAGAAATAACATGAGTCGTTCGTATATGTACAATCTCGTATATTCATTTATATATTACCGTAACTCGTGCTTTCATTCTAAAACTTATGAATGATATTTAAAAATAAACATATATCACTATATGTTGTTTTAAAATAAAATTATGAAGTCTACGGGGAAAAGAGTCTTGGTGTTATTTATTGAATTCATAAATTTATTAAAAAAACATGTAAATTAATAAGTTTAAATAAGTTCGTCTAATTTTTAAAAATTTATCAACTAAAGTTTTATTAATTAACCCCTCATTATTTTAGTTATTGATTTATAAAAAAATCAGCACATGCGTTTTTATACATTTTTTTGCTAAATGAAATTTAGATAAGTTTGACCAAACTGTTTTAATTTTGACTTATTATTGTAAAATGGATCCCTTCATTTTTCCTATGATGCAAAATTGAGTTATCCTATGAGAAAAATACTGATATGAACCCTTTAACACAGTATATTACGATAATGGTCCGCGCACTCGTATATTACGAAAATGGTCATTTTTTTGAATGGCGATTGGATTAAAGCTAACAAGATGCTAGAAAATTATAAAGAGTTTTTACAAGAAGAAATAGGATCATTGATCCATACAAACCAATTTGGTTTAAGGTACTTGTTCCTATGCATGATCTAAGCATGTGAGAAGATTTTGACATCATTTCCAAGCGTGTCTTTCCGAGGAGGCTATGAGTCAAAACAAACACAGTTTCGGTATCTCCAGATAATCCATGTAGTGATCTAAACCACAATGTCAAAACAGGTCTTAGCCATGTCGATAAAATTTACCGTGTCACTCTAAGATAGCAAGAAATGTAAGTCTTGTGGGTGATTCGCGAGCTTCCACCATTTTATCACCATACGCCAAAGTCCACTAGCAATCAGGCAATCAATGAAAAGATGTTGAGCCGTTTCGATATCTCCATCACACACGGGACATATAGAAGAGTGGAGATCAATACCTCGACTATCCAAGTTGGATTTTGGGAGACGATCAAGATAAAGACCCCACGTATGAGCATTAATCTTGATCAGCAGGTTCTAATTCCATCGAGTTTTACTAGGCTGATCACACAATATGTGTTTTTCTATCTCTCTGCACACGGAAGAAACTATAAAATACTTGTGAGTACTAAGCGTGAAGGTCCAAGAATCAGGTGAATCAAATGGATAAAATTGTTAATGAGGCCCAATATATCTCTAAGATGGCCCCATTTCATGTCCATCTCTCACAACGTGTCTCTAAGCTCACACATGATGAGTTAACCCATTTTGAGTGAAGCAACAATCACTTATATGACACTCTTTATTGGTTTCAAGAGCAAAAATCCTATAAAAAAACGATTTAAGATCAGAAGGCCCAATCCAATTGTCATGCCAAAAAGCAATACTTGAACCCGTCCCTACTTTACGAGTGAACATAAGGTTCAATTCATACCTACATAAGATAGAGAGCTATTAAGGTTCGAGATTTGCCACCATGGGCTAATAGGCTGCCGAGTGGCAGCAGTAGAACCAAACCTACCACTAGGATCATGTATAGATGTGATGATTTGATGCCATAGGAACTAGGATATATTCTGTATGGAACATCCACTCCCATTTTGTTAGCATTGCAAGGTTCATGGCTTGAGGTGAACCTACACCGAGACCTCCACAAGTGGAAGGCAGAAAACCTTTTTCCATTATATCCATGCCATCTTGTTTGATTCGATATCACCTCCCCAAAAGAAGTTACACCTAAGTCTCTACAAGTACATAATCACAACTGATAACATCAAATTAGCCTGATATTTTATATATCAAATTCCCGTGTTTATTGCCTCATTTATATTATGGTACTTAATTCATTTATATTCGTTCATATTTACATTTCAGGTCAATTGAGGCGTTGGAGCGGAAAAGATGCGAAAAAAGGCCAACAAGTGCAAAAATATGTTCTGAAGAATAGTTACGGCGTAAGTTGCACGATTGACTTACGCCGTAACACATATTACAGAGGCCAAGGAATTTTCTATGTCTTATGAAGGTTACGCCGTAACTGGTTAATAGTGTTACGGCGTAAAAACAATACCGAGAGCTTTACGGTCGTAACCTACTCTTGAGGTTACTCCGTAATTAATAAATGTGAAGGTTACGGCGTAACTTGGTGATTTAGTTACGCCGTAGAGAAATTTAAGGAGTGGATAAGTACATGCTGACGAAGACTTACGGCGTAAGTTTGTCATTTACTTACGCCGTAACTAATAACTTGTGCGCAAAGGAGTTAAAGTCCAAGGGCTAAAAGCGGTCAAATGAAATTATGTTTATTTATTAAGAGGACTTGAAGTAAAAATAGCAAGTACGATGAGGGACAAGAAGTGTTTAATTCGCATGAAGTTTTAATGAAGAAAAGTACCGAATTTAAATCAAGATGGAATCTTAGGGGCTTAATACGTACAAACCATTCAAGTTTCATAATATGAAACACATATTTGTACGGTAGGAAAAATGAAAAGGAAGTCAAGGACTAGAAATGAATTATGGCGAGAGCTCAAGGGCCTAACTTGGACAAGTCGAAAGTTCATCACTAATATATACTATGACATTCGTGAAATAGGTTTTGCATGGAGTTGCTTTCTGCCGCCGATTAAAAAGACGAAAGGAGCAGTAGGTACGATCGGAGGTTTTGCATGGAGTTGCTTTCTGCCGCCGATTAAAAAGACGAAAGGAGCAGTAGGTACGATCGGTTTTTATGGGGCAAACTCTTTGGGGTTTTGCCCCGGTACTCAACTAGGGGATCAAGAGCATTTACCTAGCACGATATGTAATCATATTTCGACACTCAATATTTTATTCAGTTTCATTATAAATTATTATAATTTTGATTCTGCTCTATTTGTCGATGTTTTGATGCCTATTGTGTTTTATTTTATTGTTCTTGTCTTTTAATTAATTAATTATTCTTGTCTTTTAATTAATTAATTATTTGGTGATTAATTGTTTGATTTTTATTATTAGTTTATTTATTGTTCTATATAGACATCATTTTTGCCTATTCATTTACACACTTGTTTCGGTAGTATTAAGGCTTGATAGTATCTAGGATGCTAAGAGAATTTACCATAGGACCCTAGCCAAATAGGTTGCGAGGGATGGTAAGAATTGGCCATAATACGACCATCCATTGTGTATGAATTAACCATAGGATCACCTATAAAGAGGAGGTACTTAAGAAGTTATGAGGAAACCTAAGTTCCGAGAGGCCGGGTTTCTATAGAATAAGGTCTATTAGATATGGTGCTTAATGACTTAGCATAGTTTACCCACGTTCTCTGTCGATATAAAGGTCTAGACCTTTGAGCCGGAGTAGGACTCTATGCGACATAGGCTAGACAAATTGACCATAAGAGTCTAGTGATATTTACCCACTATATGGAATAAAAGAAAATTTATGAGAATTAGATCACAACAATTATCATCCCCATTAGTTGTTTGCCAGAGAATCATCCCAATTGATCACGTATGATAATTAAATACAATCAACCAAACAAACTATTAAAACCTTTATTAAATTGACTATCATTTCAATTAGACAACTAGAGATCAACAGTTCCTGAGGACGACCTTGGACTTACCATTCCCTCACTACATGCGACCGGGTACACTGCCCGTGAGTATATGTGTAGATCAGTAGGTAGTCGAGTATTATAAATGTAAAACCTGATCTAGCGTATCAAGTTTTTGGCGCCGCTTCCGGCGAATGGTCTTCGTATTTTTGTTTGTTTGATTGAAATTTCTGTTTATCCTCCTCAGGCAGGACCTACGGCGTAACATGGTGATGATTGTTACGATGTAACCTGTTCTGGGAAATTATAAAAAGATTGCTATCAGATTGAAGTTACAGCATAGTAAGTAATTGGACTTATGCTGTAACCAGGTCTGAAACATCTTATATGTGTAAATTACGTGATATATCTCACTTTTTGCTCATGTTTATCGTTTTTACACATTTAATGCACCAGGTTGTGATAGTGTGTAGGTTGAGCAGGAAGAACGAGTTGAGATGGTCGTTGGCATGCCAAGATGACGAGAGCAATGGACATGATTGGAGACGTACAATAGATGTCTGTTGATGATGGTAGCAGGAGTCTAACTTAAAGACACAGGAGTAAAGATTTAGTTTTTGTTTTTATTTTTTAAAGACCTTTTGGACATTTTGTTAGATTTTAAGATTGTAGTTTGGTTTGGATTGTTTGGTATAACTCTTTGCAAGTATCTATAGCAATGGAGGTCAAGTGATGGAGCAAGAAGTGCAATAGAGTTGGGACCTACCTGGTATTGATTAACAGAAGGGTTTACGGCGTAACCCAGTAATAGAAGTTACGCCGTAACCTTCCCCATAATGCAAGGAAAACAACAGGTTAACTCATCTAAGGCATAACCCAGTTTTTTTTGCTGCAATGCCGGTTGATGAATTATGGAGTGGTGTTTTGTTGTGTTAGCATCAAAGAAATGTAAAAAGAAGTGATGATCATTCTCTTATTTATAACTTTGTAATGTGTCGTAGAATATAGTTAATGAGCTCATGGATTGGACTAATCTAATAGGTTAGTATTATATGTTAAGTCATTTATGTAAAATCCAATCCAAGCCCATCCAAGGCCCATGCCAAAGCCCATGAGGCATATGAACCTAAGTATAAAAGGCACCCTTGCCTCATTTGTAAGGGTGTGCTTGAGTGTGTAAGTGTGTGTGTTTTAATAAAAGTTCTATTGTTTTTATCTCTCTTGTTTCACTCTCTAAAAGTCGACACCTACATCTCTTGCCACCATCTTTGTGCATCAATATTATGTGATAAGGTTATAGATCTAAGGTCCTACAAGTGGTATCAATCGCCTAACAATGATCTAGGAGTGTTTTGAGTTTTGTTTTGTCACTTTTTAATACTTTTCTACACATATTTTTCATAAAGTCACTTACTTTTCTCCTTTTTTTTTTTTTTTTTTTTTTTTTTTTTGGTTTTAACACTTTTTTTATTACAAACTAGTGTTATAAACCTTTTGAAACAAGAAAGTTTCAACTTTTTTGAAAAATTTGAGTTTTAAAGAATCGTACTTTTGTGTTCTTGCAAAGTTTCTAAATAGTGTATTTGATCTTTAAAGTGTTAAAGTTAGCAACTTTCTTCAAGTTTTAGTATTTTTAAGCTTAGTTGTACAAGAAAATTGTGGTAAGAAACAATCCTTAATTGAATTTTTAGTGTTTTGGAAATTCTGGAAAAGTTTCAAAATAGCTAAAACCCTAAAGTTTCGAAATACCCCTTAAACCCTAAAGTTTCGAAATCCTAAACCCTAAAGTTTCTAAATCACTCTTTAGACAGTTTCTTCAGGATTTGTGGATTACTCGGTGTTCTTCTTTCTTGTATAAGTGAGAAAAACACTTCGACTTGTGGAAAAATTTTAATTCGTACGAATTAGAAAGTTGGAAAAAGTTTCGAAATCACTCAAAAAGTTTCGAGATCGAAAAGTTTCAAAATAAACTGAAAGTTTCGAAATAACCTGAAAGTTTCTAAATCGCAAAGTTTCTGAATCGCAAAGTTTCTAAATCGCAAAGTTTCGAAATCATAGAGAGTTTCGAAATAGGACAGAAGTTTCGAAATAGCTTGAAAAGTTTCAAACTAGGTGAATCTTGACTTAAACTCAACTCCTACTTCGTTGAACCGATCCAAGATCAACTTTATCAAACATAACTTCATCAATGGCAACTCAGCAAGATATTCACGCAGCCGGTGCAGAAAACCAACCTCCCATGCTGTCAAAGGGTGGATACTCACAGTGGGCTAGTCGTATGATGTGCTATCTTAAGAGCAAACCAAACGAAAATCTTCTTATCAATTCCATTTTGGAAGGACCCTTTAAACCACGACAAGTCCTAGACCCTGGAGATCCTAATGGAACCTTCCCTGTACAACCATTCTACAGAGATCAGACTGAGGCTGAGTACACTGAGGAAGACAGAAAACAAATTGCAGCTGATGATCAGGCATTTCATCTTGTCATTCTTGGTCTACCTGAAACGACTTATGCAACTGTGGATAGTGAAGGAAGTGATCATGCAGTCTGGGAAAGAGTCAAACGGTTAATGCACGGGACAAACATTGGGAAGCAAGGAATAGAAACACAATTGCTCAAGGAACTACACAAGTTCACTTCCATTCCTGGTGAATCAATAGAATCGTACTATCACAGGTTCTGTAAGATCATGAATGACTTATCCAGACACAACCTCACACAGAAGAACATAGCTAACAACACCAAGTTTCTAAACGAGTTACAACCAGAATGGGGAAGATACGTTACCATTGTTTATCAGACAAAGAACTTGCATGAAGTTAACTATGATCAGCTCTACGACTTCTTAAAGCAGAATCAAGGTGAGGCAAATGAAGTCAAGGCCGAATTACTTGCTAAAAAGCATGACCCTCTCGCATTAATTGCTAACACACCAACACCTTTTTCAGTGAACACACCACATCAACCATCATCATCTTCCACTCACAACTACATGCAACCACCATACATTCCACAACCAACACCTGTCTACCAACAACAATTCTACCCACAACAACAACATGTTATTCCACAACAACAATATCCACAATTCCAAGAGCCATAGTTTACTAACAATGATGAATGTACTGCTGCTTTGACACAATAATTTGCTTATCTGACAAAGGCATTCCAAGGACGCTATTCTACACCAACAAACAACAACCAAAGGATTTCATCGAACACTCGCAATAAGCAGATTGCTCAGCCGAGTTTCAATATGGGTCAAGGAGGACCAGTGGTTGGAGTTATTGGGAATCAGCAGGGATATGCTACTGGATTTCACATGGGTAATTAGAATATGCAGAATGCAGGACAGTATGCAGGAAATCAGTTGGGTCAGTATGCAGGGATTCAGAGAGGTCAAAATGTTGGGCAATCAGACAGTGGGTAATCAGATTGGGAATGTGGCAGCTCCAGTTGTTGGGAATTATGGAAATGTGAATCAGGGTAATCCGATGAAGTGCTTCAACTGTCAAGGTGTATGTCATATTGCAAGGAACTGTCCTACTAAGCCGAAGAAGAAAGATCTAGCGTACTTGCAGAAAGCATTGCTGTTGGCACAAAAGGAACAAGCAGGGTTTCACTTGAATGCAGAGGAAAATGATTTTATGGCTCTTATGGATGACATGGAAGAACGAGAGGATACCGATGCGAACTGTATCTTCATGGCAAATCTTCAGGAGGCTAAGTATGACACGGATTCTGACACACCTCCTGTTTATGACACCAATGCAGTATCTGAGGTACCATTATTCAATACATGCCACAATAATGATATATTTGATATGTCTACTCATGAGCAACAGCATTCTGAGACTCCAGCACCCACTTATGATACATACCTGGATACGCTGAGTAGTAGCAATATTCCTTCAGCAACTCCAGATATGAATCATAGTAGAGCCTCAGTTTCACAGCATGCTGAGAATGATGAGGAAACACGTGCTCTATTTGAATCATTATTAAACAATTATAGTATTGAAATTGAGAAAGTGAAAAAGGTCAATCGCGATGTTAAGGCCGCGAATGAGAAATTGATCGCTGAGCTTGTGAGATACAAGGAAAATGAAAAAAGTTTTCAAATGGACACTAAACGCAAGTCAGAATTTGAAATTGGTTATAAGAAGTTACTTGTTAAAGATAGGGAATTGCAAAACAAATTTGATAATCTTCAAATTAGTTCAATGAAAATCATCAACTCTTTAAAACTAGAAATTTTTGATTTAACAAACCAACTTTCAAAACAAAAATCAGCTTATACCAATCTTGAAAAAGAACGGGATGAGTTAAAAAATGACTTTGCAAAGAAAGAAGATAAACTTTTGGATGAAATCATAGAGTCAGAACATATGATCGCAAAACTAGAAGCCTTATTGGTTAAAACAGGTCATTCAAGTCAAACAATTCATATGATTACTAATCAAACTGATCCGATTTACCATACGAAACAAAAAATGGCTCTAGGTAACAAAAATCCTTGTAATCTCAAGAAAGCTCAGAAAGAACAAAATGTTTTGTACAATGGAAATGTTATTTATACCAAACATGATCCTCCTATTGTTCGTGATTATGTGAAAACAATAGAACTTGCTGAAGAGAGTCAAACCAAAATGAAACAAAAGAATCGAGACCAGAAATCCATTGATTACAACAAACTGAACAAACTTTCTGGAATTACTTGTGTTCTACAAAAACAAACATCTTAGTTTTCCAAAAATCGAGGCTTCTCAAAACTAGTTTCTAAATCATTAGTTGCTTCCAAATCTCTTTCAAAAATGGAACAGATGTCTTCAAACAACACTTTTAACACAAATGCTGCCAGAGGATTTCTTGATGATATTAAAACCAGAATTGGGCAACTTCAAACGACTTTAGAATCTAAAATGAGACTAACTGAGAACAACTGGAATTCAACGGTTCATTTACAGCTGAAAAAGATTCTTGAAAGTGAATTTGCTCCTCAAATTAACAACATTAATGCTCGAGTAATTCATTTTGAAAAAGCATTTTTAACTGAAATAGTTGACTTTTTCAAGGACCACAAATCCCTGATAAAGAAGGCTAATGAATCTATTGAGCAAATCAATGTTTTGGAAAATTTAAACGATTCTCTCTTAGAAGCAGTTTTGTCCACTGATATTATGTCCATTATTTTACAAACATATTCTGTTGAAGACGATGAAAGACTGCGAGCTGAGACCTCGGAAATTATTTCAAAATATGAAAATGCTCTTGTGAAACTTGAAAAAGAAAATGTGTCATATTTTAAACAACTTGATCGAAAAACCGAGGAATGCAAGTATGACAAACTGTCATATAAGCGTGCCTTCATGAACATGAAAGAGCAAAATGATCTTTTGAGGGCTCAACTAGAAAGTCAAAAAGGGAAGGGTGTAGACACCAAGTTTGCAAAACCATCGACTTTGAACAAACCAAATACTTCAAAACCGGTTGTTAAACCAAAAATGTTGATTTCTCAATCTGTTCCAAAAGTCGATGTGAAAAATGATTTGACAAAACCAGTCACTCCAACACCCTTGCCCAAGCAAAATGAAAAAGAAAATATTGTTGATAAAGGAAAAGCGGTTGTCGAAACACCAAAAGTGATAGCACCTTGCCTTTATAGGATTAGTCTCACTATTGCGTCTGCCTCCACATCTAAAACATATGGAACAAACGATAAGAGCGTAAAAGATAATCCTAAAGAGTCTAGGCATGCTACAACAACTTCTAAGGACAAAAATATAAATCCTAATGCGTGTGTCTTACCTTCTACAGGATTAGAAAGCACCTCTAGGAGCAGCAGACTAAAGCCTGAGCAATACAAGGAACAATAGAGTCTCGCCTGTCTCTAAGAGTAGTTGCAAGAATAAAGTTGAAGAAGTAGAAGAACACCCTAGGATTTATCGCTTTGTAATAAGAGACATATTTCGTCTGAATGTAATGTCAAAAGTACTGTTTCTAATGCATGTAATGACTCTGTTCGTTTAATGTGCAAGAAATGTTTATCTAATGATGTTTGTGATGATTATGTTTCTAAAACTGTAACTGTTACGCCTGAACAGAAGAATGTTCCAAAAGGAACTAGTGCTAGATCTAGATCTACAGAAAGATTAGTTGCATGCTTTAGTTCAACCACTAGTAGTCAAATGCCTAGGAATTATCTTAAGTATTGTGTATGGAAACCAACGGGTAGGCAGTTCATACTCCAGAATGGCAAATTGAAAGTTGTTCAAATTAAACCAGTAGAAACTTTTTATGAGTGTGATACGGATTTTACTCCTAACCCCATGGCACCAAATTCAAAACAGTTTCTGAATACAAACTCTTCTGGTCTTCGCAGGTTATCAAAATATGTCTTTGGATCGTCGACTCGGGTTGCTCCAAGCACATGACCGGGAATCTAAAGCTGCTGATCAATTTCGTCTGGAAATTCATGGGAACTGTACGCTTTGGAAATGATCATGTAGCAGCTATTCTGGGTTATGGAGATCTTCATTTTGGGAATTATTTGATCACTCGAGTTTACTATGTCGAAGGGTTGGGACACAACTTGTTTTCAGTTGGGCAGTTTTGTGATGCAGATTTAGAGGTTGCATTTAGGAGAAACACGTGCTTTGTTAGAAATTTGGTTGGCGTTGATCTCTTAACTGGGAATCGTGGCACCAACCTATATGCTATCGACATCAACCAAATGGCCTCTTCATCACCAATTTGTCTTATGACAAGAGCATGCGGAACAAAGTCCTGGCTGTGGCATAGAAGATTATCCCATCTCAATTTTGACACCATCAACAAATTAGCCAAATACAACATCGTCAATGGACTCCCTAAGTTCAAGTACACCAAGGATCACTTATGCCCATCATGCGAACAAGGAAAAAGCAAAAGGGCATCATATAAACCTAAAACCGTACCTAGTTCGGAAGCACGGTTACATATGTTGCACATGGACTTATGTGGCCCAATGAGAGTTGAAAGCATAAACGGGAAGAGGTATATTCTTGTTATCGTCGATGATTATTCAAGATATACATGGGTAAAGTTTCTGAGATCAAAAGACGAAGCACCAGGCATCATCATCACCTTTCTGAAGCGTATTCAAGTTCTACTTCAAGTTCCAGTAAGGATTGTAAGAACAGACAACGGCACAGAATTCACAAATCAGGGGTTAAGAACTTACTTTGAAGATACTGGAATCACTCATCAGACTTTAGTTGTCAGAACTCTACAGCAGAATGGGGTAGTTGAAAGAAGAAATCAAACACTTGTAGAAGCTGCTCGCACAATGCTAATTTATTCTATTGCACCATTATTCTTATGGGCTGATGCTATTGACACTGCTTGTTTTACTCAAAATCGTTCTCTAATCCATCCAAGATTCAATAAAACACCATATGAGCTAGCGAACAATCAAAAACCTGATATCTCTTACCTTCACGTGTTTGGCGCCCTTTGTGTTATACTACGAACGACAGAGAAGATCTAGGGAAGCTGAAAGCTAAGGGTGATATTGGAATCTTCATTGGATACTCAGAAAACTCGAGGGCATTCCGGGTGTATAATAGAAGAACAAAAAGGATAATGGAGACGATGAATGTGAAGTTTGACGAGATTTCACAAATGGCTTCTAAGAGACTCGCTTTAGAACCCGCGCTTAATCCAATGACTTCTAATCAAAACAGATTAGGACCCGCACCAAACCCGCAGACTTGTGGACACATTAGTTCAGGACTCGTACCTCAAGGAACTCAATCAACAACCATTGACAAACCTTCAGAACAAGAACTGAAAATTTCTTCGAGTTAATGTTTGATGAATAAAATGGTGGAACTTCGACAAATGCATCACAACAACATTCCGCTGCACTCGCTCAAAACCATCAACCACCACCACCACCACAAGATGCATATACTACAATCGAAGCTGACGCGCCAACTCCCTCAACCTCATCTACATCTACTCCAGAAACTCCAATTCTTGAAATTGCTCTACCAAGAGTTGATGAGCAAAATCATAACACACCATCTCAAGAAGAAACAACACAGAACAAAAATGATGTTGTGTTAGAAAAAGAAGTATTCGAAAACCCATTTGCTACGGACTCTGCTGAATCATATTCAAGGTTACAAGAACCATCTAACACACATACGTTAAACCCAAGGTACCCTTCTACACTCCAATGGACTAAAGACCATCCAATTGAACAAGTTATTGGTGAACCTTCAAGGCCAGTTCAGACGAGAAGACAACTTGCCACAGACCCCGAAATGTGCATTTACATTTGCTCTATAAGCCTCAAAGAACCAAAGAACATTCGGGAAGCGATGGCAGAAAACGCATGGATAGAAGCGATGCAGGAGGAACTTCTTCAATACCAGTTACATGACAGTTGGGAACTTGTTCCACGACCACTTGACAAACTTGTTATTGATCTCAAATGGTTATGGAAGAACAAAAAGGATGAAAAAATGACTGTAATTCGCAACAAAGCTCGTCTCGTGGCTAAAGGATTCAGAAAGGAAGAAGGGATAGATTTCGAAGAATCATTCGCGCCAGTAGCAAGACTTGAAGCAGTCAGGATTTTCTTAGCCTATGCAGCTCACAAGAACATCACAGTATATCAGATGGACATCAAGACTGCGTTCTTGAATGGAACTCTGAAAGAAGAAGTGTATTTGAGTCAGCCAGCAGGATTCATTGACAAGGAACATCCAGACTACGTCTACAAGCTTAAGAAAGCCATTTATGGTTTAAAATAAGCTCCAAGAGCGTGGTATGATGAACTATCATCTTTCCTGATCAAAAACAATTTCACCAAAGGAACTGTTGATTCTACCTTGTTTACAAGGAAATACAAAGATGACATTTTGATTGTTCATATTTATGTGGACGACATTATCTTTGGGTCCACTAATCCGAATCATTCAAAACATTTTGAAAATCTCATGAAAAGCAAATTTGAAATGTCCATGATGGGGGAACTAAAATTCTTTCTTGGTTTACAAATACATCAATTAATCCCCTCGTGGTATTTTTATTAATCAAGCTAAATATACAATTGAGATTTTGAAAAAACATTGTATGGAAAATTGTGACTCTGTTGGTACACCAATGGTCACTTCACCAAAAATCGGTGCTGATTTATTTGGGAAACCCATCGATCCGAAGAAATATCGGAGCATGATTGGTTCTCTCATGTACCTTACTGCTAGTCGACCCGGTATTCATTTTGTTGTTTGTTTATTAGCACGGTTTCAGGCAAGGCCTACCGAACTTCACCTCCAAGAGGTTAAACGAATCTTTCGGTACCTACGAAGAACCATTAACATGGGACTTTGGTATTCGAAGGATTCCGAGTTTAAACTAATAGCATTTTCAGATGCGAATCACACAGGGTGCCAAGTTACAGCAAAAAGTACATCAGGAGGAGCACAATTTTTGGGTGAAAAGCTAGTAGGTTGGTCATCAAGGAAACAAGATTGTACTGCATTATCAACCGCAGAAGCCGATTATGTGTCTCTATCTGCGTGTTGTGCCCAAGTTCTATGGATGAGGACACAACTCACAGATTATGGCTTTACTTTCGATAAAATACCTTTGTATTGTGACTCGAAAAGTGCCATAGCCATCTCGTGCAATCCAGTTCAACACTCGAAGACCAAGCATATTAGAGTCCGCTATCACTTCATAAAAGAGCATGTAGAAGAGGGTAATGTTGAATTATTTTTCGTGAAGACGGATTACCAACTCGCCGATCTATTTACTAAAGCCCTTCTAAAAGAAAGGTTTGACGATTTAGTTCGACGAATTGGCATGCGAAGCCTAACTCCTGAGGAGCTAGAACGTCTTCTTGAATCTTCTTGAGAATATCTTCCAAAAAGCTTCGCTGTAAATATTTTTTGAAAAACAAAATACAAAATTTGTAAAACCAACAGAATCAAAATACAAAAATAGAAAATTTTAAAAAATCCAAAAACAATAGAAAATTTTCAAAAATACAAAAACAATATAAAATCGAAAAATGAAAAAATATTCTTCTCACGACATTTCTCTCGTATAATCGATATTCTGTGCGTATCTAGAAATGTCATTCAACAATGATACGGACATGTACAGATGCTTGAGCAAGAGTTCACTGTAATGTTTTCTAAAACATGTCATTTCTCAAATTTTCTCAAAAATATGGCTTTCGTATACTTCAGTACGAAACCCGGACTTTAATAATGACTTCTGATTATTTCAAATCAGGACTCGTACGTTCAAAAGATGAAATCATTTTTAAAAGTTCGAGTATAAACAAACGAAAAGATTTCAAACATAAACTCATTTCTCAAACATAATTCTTGAGCACCTCTTCAAGATTTTTCAAAATCTTTCACATTAGTGCTCAAGATAACTCCCTCCAAACCCTTAATTGATTTTAACATTCCTGTATGAAATATGCTTTTCATTAAGGGGGAGTTTAAAAACAAAAAATGTTCCAATTTCATGCAAAACAAATCCGTCTATCTCTCCAAAAGTTTTTCCATTAATCAGTTGATATCAAAAATATCACGAATATGCATTTTTGAGGGGGAGAAGACGTGATTAAAATGTATTCAAAATGTTTAAAGATTGTGGTTGAATCTCAAAAGAGCTCGACTCAGAAACAACCAACGAATTGACAAAGCTTAAATCTCAGTAATCGAAAAGACTTGTCCTGGACGGGTAATAATTTCAAGCTAGTCTAACTAGTGATGTAAGCGTGTCTTGAATAGGACTTGTCTAAGTAGAATGTACCGTCTCGAGAGACTTTCTTTGAACTTGACCAGGACGAGAAATAATTTTAAGCTAGTCTAACTAGTGATGTAAGCGTGTCTCGAATCGGTCATGTTCACTGAAAATCGATCAATTCAAAAGTGCGAACTCTACCCAACATGTGCAAATTTATCTTAAAACCACATAAGCACATGTGAAGGGGGAGTATTTCAGAAAATGCAAAACTCTCGAAGTGTTAACAAAATGTGTTTTATATCCATAAACACTTTGAGAGATTTTCACAAAAAAAAGGTTTTATGGCAAGTGATCAATGAACCTAGGATAATCATGGAGTGATAAGGTGATTATGCTTAGGTTTATGTCCTATGATCCGCCAGAGCCGGAAGGATCTACCCAAGGACAAATCCAATATATTAGAATTAGAAGTCCTTAGGTATGATTGAAAAAATGAGTAAAGTGATGAAAGGAGAAAAAAGGGGTTGAAGAATTAAAAATAAAAGTTTGTGAAAAGGGTGAAAAGAAATAGCCCTCCAATAAACTTAGGAACAGAAACCGGGTCAATACATCTGCTATCGGTTATCACAAAGATGATACCGGTATTGAAGACAAGACGTTATGGACCCAGTGACGCGCTGCACAACCCCTCTTAGCCACTCAGGTATCTCTTAAAAGATATTTGTTTCATTTCTCACGGAGAACCTTGCATAATCTATCGACCTCTCACTCCGAGATGTGTTGATATTGAAAAAGGAGGTCGTTTGCTCCAAGCCTCCGACGACTAAAACCAAAACGCACTAATCGAGTCTAGAGCCATGAGATTCATCAAAAGATCTCTTAGGATACACTTCCAATAGCATACACTTGTGTTCGCCAAAAAGGACACAAGTTGTACAAGAGTCTTTATGAGATCTTTGGATCTTGCCACATACATCATGATGGTGGTTATTTGTTTCAAACGGTCTACAGTCGTGGAGTGATACTTCGGTATACTTCAGCGGCTCACCTGAATTGTGGGTATACTTTGGTATATCTGTTGTAAGCCTTCTTGAGGGTATCCAATTCAGGAACAGCCTTTGTAAGGATCAGAGAGGGTTTTCACACTATGTTGTTAATTCTCTCGAAGTCTAAACCTGTAAGTGCTGGAAATCCCGCCAAGGAGATTCCTTTCATGAATTGAATGCTTAAGATGTGGGTCGTTACTTGGATCTATCCTATGTAATGATAACTGTCCCTAACCGGATTCGGACGGCTGATGTGCCCGACCAAGGTGAATGGAATCAAGACATTCATCAGTATAACAATTGTAGTGGTCCAATCTCTAAGAAAAGTCCACGATGATCGATTGGTGATTTCAACTAACATTTTATGCAGGTACTGATGATAATCCCTTGGAGAAAGACCATACACCATCATTTCAGATATCAAACATCTTCACCTCCACATACTCATACTTATGAAGTTCATCCTCAACAAGCTCAAGTAAAGAACGTTCTAGACAAAGAGATCAAGTTAAAGACAATGAGTTACGTCAAAGTCAAAGAGCTAATCAAGAAGTAAAGAACAAGTTCATGAATCAATTGAGGAAGACATAAGTATGAAGTTTAAAGTCTTACCAAGAAGTATAAGTATGTTGGAAAAGACGACACTGCAAACATGTAAAGATGTTGATCAAAGGCAAGAAAGATCAAAAGACGTTACTTCAAAGATCACAAAGCATGAAGGAACAAAGAATCAAGACTATTCTATGATGACACACAAAGTTCAAGACCCAGAAGACGAAAGACCTAATCACGTGGAGCATCATTCGAATGATCACCCCTTAGGGGGAGATTGTTAGCATCAAAGAAATGTAAAAAGAAGTGATGGTCATTCTCTTATTTATAACTTTGTAATGTGTCGTAGAATATATAATAGAATAGTTAATGAGCTCATGGATTGGACTAATCTAATAGGTTAGTATTATATGTTAAGTCATTTATGTAAAGTCAAATCCAATCCAAGCCCATCCAAGGCCCATGGCAAAGCCCATGAGGCTTATGAATCTAAGTATAAAAGGCACCCTTGCCTCATTTGTAAGGGTGTGCTTGAGTGTGTAAGTGTGTGTGTTTTAATAAAAGTTCTATTGTTTTTATCTCTCTTGTTTCTCTCTCTAAAAGTCGACACCTACATCTCTTGCCACCATCTTTGTGCATCAATATTGTGTGATAAGGTTATAGATCTAAGGTCCTACATGCTGCAAGGAAGAACTCTATATCCGATTTAGTTGAGTACTGTGATGGCGGTGATGAAGATTTGTTGATGAAGTTGGATGTTGCTCGAGGAGGCACATTGGGAGCATATTGATCATACCAAGCAAATCCAGGAGAGTTTTCCGTTCCATTTCAAACCCTTCTTATTTTTCTTTTATATGCTTAGTATGACCCAAGTGGGGGGGGGGATTAGAAATAGACATCCGCTTGATTTTACTTGCCTTTATTTTTCTAGTTTTTAGTGAAAAGTGTTTCATTTGTAAAATTTTGACATGTTTTTCATTACTTAAGTAGATTAATCTTAACTTAGCACACCTGCCCTATATTTTCATTGTGTGAGGATAAGCCTTTCCGTTTTCCCCTTATACATAAATACCACTAAAATGAGTGTGCCGATGGGTGTAGTAGACTTTAGAACTTGTCATTTTATATCTTTTCGAGACCATTATAATGAGCTAATCATTGAGGTAACTTGGCGTAATTGACGCAGCTAGGAATAAAGCCAATTTTTAGGATAAACCTAAATAGCCCATCCATTTATGTTATGTATTGTGTATATTGACTTTTCACATCGATTAGTCAATCCCCTTGTGAAACCCTTTTTGTTGCACTCATTATTAGTGCAAGATACCCCTAGTAAACCCGTCTGAGCCAATCTTTTATTTTGTTCACCCAATATATGTTGTTTCGTTACACCTATCGCCTAGCCTACCCTGTAGTTTCTTTATGTCCATGGTCCGGGCGCTGTTAGTTAATTTTGGTCCTACTGGTGGAAGTCGCGGGTCTTGAATAAAGGGTATAGGAAGAAAATTGGGTTTAGATGATAGTTGATCTCAAGTGGGGAGATGTTTTTATATGTTAGTATTGTTTCTTTTTCAATTTTTGTATACCTTGTCTTGCATCAAAAAAATTTAAAAAAAATAGTGATATATATATAGCATGCAAGCAAGCGTTTGTTTATTAGTTGTTTATAGTTGATTGTAATATTATCAGCTTTTATGTCATTGTAGTATAATGATTAGTATTCCTGCCTTGCGTAGCTTATACAGTTTTTACATATTCGTTTTTATGTTTTAACGGATAACACTTAAAAACCCGTGCATTTCTATCTCTCATTTCTATTTAAGTTTCAATTTGTACAATGGGGGCATTGTACATCTCAAGTGGGGGGAAGGGAGATAGAAATGTGTGATTATGTTTTTGGTCAAAATATGTGCTAATTTTACCTAATTTTTAAAAAATTTTAGAGCACATAATTTTTTTCATTGATGATGAAGGCCGAGTTAATGCATCTTACTCGCCTTGTTTATGGAGATTATTAGGCACTACACTACATTTTATATGCATTAACTCATGTATTGGAAGTTATTGAAGACCCCTTGACTCTTGACCCTTAGTTTTTGCTATGGGATTGAATGCGACTAGTGACGGAGCGATTGTGGACTTTAGGAAACTATTTGTTTCGTGTCTTTTTGTTTACACACATTAAATGTTTGTCCCACATCTTTATCCTACCCTTGTCATTCCTTAATTGAGCAGTCACATGTGTCTCGTTCATGGATTTGGGTGAGCATTTGTGGCTTTGTCGCCTTTTCTAGAATAATGGTATTGGTAGAGATTGATTCACCCTGTAAGCCTTATTATTGTGTCAACCCATTTTCCTTTTGGAATAGTTGCATCTATAGACTCTAGTGGTGGAGATTAGTATCTTAACCAAGCCTATGATAGAATACTCGTCATGACTGAGCAGTTGAGTGATCACCCAAACAATAAACACATAGATTAGTGAGAGAGAGTGTGACTTCAATTCCCTTTTCGTGAGGTGCTCGGTTTGGAACTTTCTTGCTTAGGTAGTTTTTAAATTCATATTTTCCAAAAGATCTTGGGAGATATCTTTTTAGAAATAATTTAAAAGGTTTACTTGAGAGCAAGTCGTCTGAATCTAAGTCTCTGGTCAAGGGTGCATATACAAAGCGATACCTCTTACGAGGTGGCATCAGTCTGTCTCTGGCTAGAGAGGCCAGTAGGTCTGGAGAAAGAGCTCTGGGCTTCCTAACACTAATCCTGTTTGAGTGGTGAGGAACAGTGTCTTGGCATTCGGTTTGTATAAGTGAGGGGTAGGTGGTAATGAGCAGGGGGTAAGGGTGAAGGTGATATAGGAGCTCTGTTAGCTGGTGTATACGATACTGGTGTAGGTGATCTAGTGGATGGAGTAGGTGATACAGGTGCATGCTCAGGTATCTCTGGTAAGGGATCGGGTATGTGAACTGGGGAAGCCGGTACTGACATAATGCCCTGCAATTGGCATATGAGGTCAAGATTAGTAAAAAGCTTATATAAATATTCTTTTATATAAAGAAATGGTGATCGAAAGTAAATCAAATATATATACACTTATATAAACAAGTGTAATAGTGTATAGAATAAATGTTCGAAAAGTGTAAGCACGCGGAGAGTGTAAGGCAATGCAAAGTAAACTAGTTAAAATATAAAGAGTGGTTATAGTCTAGGTCTTAAAAAATACGACCTGGTTCTCTATAACCATGGCTCTGGTACCAATCTATAACACCCCCAAAATATTGCAGCGAAATGTAATATCATTGGGGTGCTACTTATTAGTACAACAGTCATAATCATAGAAAACGACTCTAAATGAGACGTTTTTAAAAGTTTATCATTCGATCAAAATAAAATATAAGAGTTACAAGGGGTCCCAAGTAGTCTTAGAAAAACATAATATATAAACATAAAAGTTTTTAAAAGTTTATCGAATGATAACAAGATGCAAGCCATCAAAACAATTTCTGTGCGACTTCGTGCTTGCCAAATACATTAAGGACCTGAGATAAAACATGCTAAAAAGTCAACACAAAGGTTGAGTGAAATTCATAGGTTTATAAATAAATAATGGACCACAAGATTTCAAGTTTAAGAGACAATTGATCAATCAGTTATTATTGCACTAAGCTCATGACACTCAAAGCATTAACGTGGGGTATCATCTAGATGATAATAAAGCCCTAGAAGTAGGTAATTTGCTATTATACCTAGGTACTCAAATATAGTGCGTTTGTGATATCCATCTGATCAACACAAACCGGATTCGTCAATCCCAATAGGCCTATTCACAATATTCGCGCTCACATGGAAATGATTAATGGTTCATGATGCTAGGGACTTATTTTTGGCAATAACGGTACTTAGGCAATAATACATTCAGGTAAGCATACAGTTCAAAGTACTTGTGTCCAAATTGTAAAATAGCATGTATCTCCCCCAATGGGTTTATAAATAATTTAAAGAGTTAAAGTGGGGCTATTAACTCACCAAAGATCAAATAGCAAGATCAAAGTAAGAAATGAGGAAACCAAGACGTCCTATGAGCAAGCTAAAAATAATATGTTACGTCTTAGCTTTTTAAAATAATAGAATATGGATGCAAGAAAGTTTTATATATTTATTATATCAATCATGCAATTGTACATAGAGTTTTTAAGGTTTATAAAGTGACAGGCAAGTTGTGAAAATCGGCCTAAGCGCGCCTAGGCGCTAAGGCGCACGAGGCTCTAGCTTGGGGATTTTTGGATCGAGGCTCACGACATGCATGAATCCCAAAAAAGCGTGCGCCTTGGGGCTTTTGCGCCTTTGCGCCTTGGTGCGCTTTTTGCGCCTCGGTGCGCCTCGGAGATGTAAAAGTTTTTGGGCTTTTTTTCTAATATTAAGATAAGATACATGGGCTTATAAGTTATATACATGGTCCTTTTAAGTCATAGGTGAGTATTTGTATGATTTGTAAATTTGAACTGATTTTATGTTTATTTATTGATTGAAATTTTCTTTAAGAAATTACTTTGTTTCATTAAGTATTTTTCTTTATTACATATTATCATGAAAATGTGGCATTATGACTTAAGTATAAATACGTTGCTTGCTTGATATTTTGAGTTAAATTGTGAGCTTTGTTAAATGTAAGTCTGCAAGTGTAGGAAACAAGCATATTTGTCTGATATGAATTTTAATCTTATAGGTCATCGAGCCAAGAGTTGATCCGTTTGAGAGGTGACAACTGGTCCATTTTAATCTTTATAACGAAAATATGTGTCATGTATTAAGTATTTTAATGTTATTTGTATTATTTAAGCTACATAAATGGTCATATATGTTATAAAAAAACTTAATTATTTAGTGCGCCTCGTATTCATGAATCCGCGCCTTGAGTGCGCCTCGCCTCGAGGCTCTTTGACCCCCTTTGCGCCTTAGTGCGCTCGAGCTTTCAACACTGGTGACAGGGACTAAAATTGACAGTTAGGAAAGTGTTATGAGCCCTAATATATATGTTGTCCTAAGTTCGGGTTTTATGATATTTATAATCCAAAATCTTATTGTTAGCCTTAAAGTTTGTCATATTTGGGAATTGCACTTCATTCTTTGTACAAGGACTAGTTTAGACATTTAGGCTAAGATAGTCATTGTATTCTTTGTATAAATACCCTCCTTATCCACATTTGGAGGGTTGAGGATTCACAGGTTCATAAGGTGTGTATGTTTTCTCTCTCTAGAAAACATACACACCTCCCCAATCAATAAACCGAATTTATAATGTTTAATCTTTAGTTCGTGTTTAATGTGTTTCCTCCACCTCCCGTATGTGAATCTAAACCTCTACAATTGGTATCAAGAGCTAACCGGGTGGCTGCTCGTGGTGTTTTTTAAGGTGATAAAGGTGATTTTTGTTGTGTTTTATCTCGGTTTGTCTTCATCTTCTTCATCAGCCGAGTTTAGTGTTATATTTATGTTCGATTTGTGATTAAAAGAACCCAACTGCTGTGTTTTTATCATAAAAAACGTGAGCCTTTGTGGTCTTTCTGGATTCATACGCATGAACAAAGGCAGAAAGTTGTGTGTTCTAAGCTTCTTTGATCGAAAATCACATTATCTTAGTATAAGATTTGTGTTTTGGAATATATTGAATATCTTATTCATTGGTTTATGAATTATTGGTCAAAGTTGGTGGAATTGGTGAAAGACAGTCTGGCAAAGCATGGGGAAGAGAAAAAGTAGCTAAAAGACAAGAGTTGGTAAGCTGAAAAGTTTCGAAATTGCCAAAAGTTTCGGAATTGCTCAGATCTTTCGGAATTGCTCAGATCTCTCGCAATTGCAATCTTCTCTCGCAATTGTACTGCTCTCGCAATTCAGCTTCTGGTCTCGCAATTGCCACTTCTTCGCAATTGCAAACTGTATCGCAATTGCTGCTTTCTCTCGCAATTGTATCTTCCTTCGAAATTGTCCAAGTTCTCGCAATTGCACTCCTTCTCGCAATTGGCATGACTTTCGCAATTGCACTCCCTTCTCGCAATTGCAACAGACTTTCGAAATTGATACTGTCTTTCGCAATTCAACAATCTCTCGCAATCGAACAACATTTCGCAATTCAAAAAAAAAAAAAGTATTTTGGCGGGAAAACTTGAGTAAAATTTTTCACAGGAGACTTAACGGTCCATTTTTACGCGAGATTCAAATTCTGGTACAAGTGTGAAAATTTTGGCCTAAAATTCAAATTTTTTGGCCAAAATTCGAATTTTTCGGGGAATTTTTGGCGTAAAAATTTCTTAAACTCAAAATTTTCCGGCATCATTAGAATTGCATTTTATGGCATTTTTCACAACAAAATCACACATGAAATTATCGGACTGCACCTTCAACATCACCACGTATAGCCAAAAAGATCCTGATCAAGATTCACAATCAAATGACAATGGTTAAATTATTAGCTGTGACTACGGGGATGATTCGTTATTATTTATTTGGGTTTGAAGTAAGGTTTTACGGACGCGTGTACTTATTTCATCTTCTTTCTTTCTACCCTACCGCGAAGATGACTTGTTTGGGCATATATTAATGGTGACGAAGACTTGGATATCTAGTTACTTTTGTGATTCTCTCTCTATTCTCACAAAGTAGCTATCACTTTAAGGAGTTACGTTGTAGTGCTCAGTGTCTCACGTAGTTGAGGATATGTCAAGAGGTTTGTCACAAGGATAGTACAAGCTTAAGTCACAAATCTGGGCGATGTTACTTCATTCTCAAGTTCATCATATTGGGTTATCATCACATGTGGTTACTACATGAAGCCGTTGTTTTTATTCAGGAGGTTAGATTGGGTTTATCGACATCTTCTCACAAGCTGACTGGGTTTAATGATAAAGTGCTTCCAGTTAATACTTTACGTACACATCGTTATGCTGATTCCGATATATCGTAACCAGCAGGGGAGAGAAATGTGTACATCAAGAACAAGTTCACGTGATCGGGCTTAATGATTTATGAAATGATTTGTGTCGGAGATTGGTTGATTCTATGTCTTATCTTCCACTCATCTTTTTCTCCGTACTTCTACCTTTTCCACCTTCAACAATTTCGGGCAATAAAATCAAGAATGATCAATGGTTCAACTTGTTACTTTGGTGTTATCATCTCATGTGTACGTTATGGGCTGATTTTTCATATGAAAGATAACTGGGATGCATTTGGTGAGATGAAGATGTTGATACCCTGTTCCCCAAATGGATAATCTTGAAGAAGGTCGAGTCTACAGTCTGTTCTACATTTTCCGCTGCATGTTAGAAGACTAAAGACGAAATGCATTTAATTATCAAAAGACTTCTTCAGATTCAGGGCAATCATCAGAAAGATTGTCAGTTTGGGGGAGAGCACTAATTAGGGGAGAGCACTCAGGGCACTCTGAATTCAACCCCTAATTAGATTTGCTCACATGGTTCGTCTGCAAGTAAAGAAATGAAAGCTGAGAAGATTCTACAAACTGAACGAAGTAATGACGTTTGAAGACTATTCTCTGTGCTTATGGTTTATATTTTACTTGTAGGGAACATTGTAAGCAATTCCCATATGACTTCACTTTGGGGAGAGATTGTTAGCCTTAAAGTTTGTCATATTTGGGAATTGCACTTCATTCTTTGTACAAGGACTAGTTTAGACATTTAGGCTAAGTTAGTCATTGTATTCTTTGTATAAATACCCTCCTTATCCACATTTGGAGGGTTGAGGATTCACAGGTTCATGAGGTGTGTATGTTTTCTCTCTCTAGAAAACATACACACCTCCCCAATCAATAAACCGAATTTATAATGTTTAATCTTTAGTTCGTGTTTAATGTGTTTCCTCCACCTCCCGTATGTGAATCTATACCTCTACACCTATTGTGTCGACATGTGGTCAAATTGTCCAAAGGTAAGTTTATCGGGTTTATTTCCGAAAGTGGGTCCTACCACTTCGGGTAAGTGTAAAATTTATCATATGTTAACAAAATTATAGTTTATATATTTTTAAGTTTATAAAATAGTTCCATGATTTTTATTATCACTTATAGTGTTTTTATATGTCATAAAAATATATTTGACTTATTTTTAAGTAAATTTTGATAAGTTATAGAATTTTAGGTTAAGTGCGGGTTTTAAATAAAAGTGGGTATTCGTTACCAAAAACTCCGTTTCTCCTAACCTGTAAGGAGTTATATTACAAATTTTATATTTTCGGAAAGGTATTTAAGTGTACTAATCAGATTTGTGGGTTCTACTGTTTTGAAAATTATATAACTTATGTGAAATTACCATTTTACCCTAATATGTCAAGTCTGATTGAGACAGCACCAAAGAGTCCCACCGATATTGCGATAACTTGAGTTCCGTAACTCCTTTTTATGCAGGGTTTTCGGCTACGTTTAAGTTAATGTGTTACCTAAAACTTTTATGTTTTGTGCAATAGATGATTCAATACAAATTTTTAGACTTTTTAGCCGACCAAATCTGGTGTGCGTTTTCCGACAACCTTTGCCGTTTATTTTCTAATTAATTTATCGGGTATCGTCTCACGACCAAATACCCGGAAAATCGAAGCTAAGAGGTAGATCTAGGGGTGGCAATTCGGGTCGGGTTCGGGTTCACGGGTTTGGGTTATCGGGTTCGCGGGTCAGAAACCTTCAACCCGAACCTGACCCGTTTAATAAACGGGTCAATCAGGTCGACCCAAAACCGAACTGAAACCTATTTAGTCTCAACCCTAACCTGCTAATTTTCGGGTCGGTCTCAGGTCGGGTTTCGGGTTAGCGGGTTAATTCGGGTTAACGAGGTTAACGGGTTCGGGTTAGTGGGTTCGCGGGTCAGAAACCTTCAACCCGAACCTGACCCGTTTAATAAACGGGTCAATCAGGTCGACCCAAAACCGACCTGAAACCTATTTAGTCTCAACCCTAACCTGCTAATTTTCGTGTCGGTCTCAGGTCGGGTTTCGGGTCGTGTCGGAAATTGCCACCCCTAGGTAGATCTACAGTCATATATTTTTATCTAAGTCTCAAAGTGTACTGATTTAGTGCAGTAATTATGAAAAAAGTCCCTGGTCCAAATGGTCTTTGCAAATCTAGTCCCAATCATAGTTTTAGGTAATTTAAGCTATGTACAATGCATAAATTAATACAACAAGCATATGAAACATGAAAAATACATGAAATAAAATATAGATCAGTAGTGATATGAAAAATATTGTGTGGTTTCTTACACAAATGAGATGGAATACAAGAGAAATCAAGATGAAAGAACACTAGATCTTCAAGATGAGCACAAATCTTTAACTAGAAATCAAATTATAGATGTGTTTGTGTGCTATGAAACCCACGACGACACCAAGAGAGGAAGAGGAAATTTTTCTAGTTTTGAGATCTAAAATTTAGTGGTTAATGGTTTTGTGTATATATATGGGTGGTTTGCATGTGGTGGAAGGCTATAGAAGTGAAAATGAGACGTATGTCTCATGCTTTAAGCAAAAATTCGGCCACCTCATGCATGAGGTGGTGTAGTTGGCTTATTTTAATGTTATTTTGTTTAAGAGGTACCATTTAGTGTATAGTTTGATCCTGGTAATTACAAATGTGGAGTTTTTAAGACGCGAAACTTAAAATTGGGTAACGTAAAAATACACAACTTACAAAAATATTAAAACTTGACATCAAAATCTATTTTGATATTTTAGGTGATCATTGAGCTTGTTGGGTGATTACTCGATGTTTAAAAATTGAAACCGTGCAAAACACGAAATGTACAAAGTTTAAGTAAAAATAGAAAAGTAAAAATAGAATATTTAAAATATGATTGTAAGAAATCAAAATGCAATAAAATAGTTATATTGTATATTATCAAGTGTCGATTTAGGTTAAATGTACATTTAACGATGTATACGGAATGAGCTATCTAGTTGCTCGCAAAAGTGAATTTACTTAAAATAAAAATATTAAGTAAACTTAAAATATTAAATATTGACCTCAAAATTGTGAATTGTTACACCCTACCACGCAAAACACGATAATAAATTTTAAGTAAACTTTTTTTTGTGATGCATTCCCTAGTGAGACTACATTCGTTTATTTAGGATTTACTAAATGATAAGAGACATTAGGATAACCCTTGTTTTAATCCTGTTTATATAATTACATTGGCTTCATTAGTCAAGTAATTCTCCCACACCCTTGCTATGTACTTATTTTTAGTACAAGATACCCCTAGTATACACCCAAATCGCCTTAGCCCTAGTAATTCTCCCACACCCTTGCTATGTACTCATTGGTCAAGCATTGTTTACAATCCACCCCCAAATATACACCCAAATCGCCTTAGCCTACTTTGTATGCACTCATCTTTAATGCATTATTGTTACAACATTTATGTAAACCCTTTGTTAATTGTCTAGTTGATTACATGGTTGCTAAGTCGAGTCATATCTTGTAAATACAGTTTTGGGACGACTGACACTCATAGGTTAAGTACTATTTATTATTGAGTAATGGGAAAGAAAGTCAAATATTATTATCCCCATACATACGTTAATGTTTTAAAGTAATCCACGTGTTTTGATCTTTGCAGTTCGAGTCACTAGTTAGTTTGGTACCTTTTTAATGGGTCATTTAATCCCAAAAGTTATATGAATATGATCAAATATTGCCCTAAATCATTTCTTTTTTCATTTTAGGTACTTGGGATGAGAATTATGAAAACCGGCATGTTTTGGGCACAACTCGACAAGGAAACGAAGAAAAACGATCAAGTCGCGAATCTGTCAATATGGAGACCTGACGGCGTCACAACCCACAACCTGACGGCATCACTTGTATTTGAAGACCAAGATTTAGTGAAAAGCTAACAAGCGACGAATCAGATAAATTATAACGAGACAAAGTCAAGAACACCTGACGGCGTCAAAGATTAAACGAGACGGCGTCACGGTGGCGATTTATCAAGGACTAAACCCTAATTGGAGGCGGGCTGACGGCGTCACAACTTGCAAGTGACGCCGTCACAGATGTATTCCTATATATATTTTTCGTATATTTTTCATTCATTGTAACATCTTGGAGTATCACTTTAGAGAGCCGAATTTCTGCTACTTTGTAAAGGTTTTTACAACCTTTTTATCCATGTTTCATTGAAGATAATTAATTCATTCTTAATCATTCAATATGTCTATGTGTTGTTTGATTATATGCTTTTCTTTTCTTCACTTTAACATGCTAGGCTAGATTTATTAGTGTTTGCTTAGATCTAATGAAACCTAGTTATTGATTATTGATTTTTTTCTCTTGTTTAATTGATTGCCCCGCGTTAGAATAAGAAAAGCTGCTTAACTCTTATAAGTACTAGCTTGTCCATCTTATAAAATGCAACCATGGAGTGAACTAGTTGGGGCATTCGGCACCTTCCCACGACCAATAAAAAGGAATACAACGCTTCAATTAAAATAAGGATGTGACAATTCGACTAATAAATAGGAGATAACTAGGGAGTAAAGAAATCTAAGTAAACACATTCTCCTATCATAAGAGTTACCACTTTTTACTTTTATTGTTTATTAGTTTATTTAGTTTAATTATTAGTTTTGTTTTAGTTAATTACTAGCTAAAACGCCCACTCTTTCAAACCCCGAGATTTTTACTTGCTTTTACAAAAATATTAAAAAATTACAAAAAGACTCATCTCTCACCTTCAGACTTATCTCGACATACACTTCGGCCTTCACATACACTATTTCCCTAAAGAACGATCAATCCCCCGTGTCTTGCCTATACTACACTGCAACAGTTAGGTACACTGCCTAGGAGGATTGTAAAACTTTTTAGGAGGTCTTACAAACGTTGCATCATCTGTAAATTCATTATTTTTATTGTGAGGCTCGGATAGGAAAACAATTGAAAAAAACGGACATGTCTGTCATGGCTACAAACTTAGTAAGTCTGCCCCGCCATGATGCAGCAGATAATCTCACCTTTGTTCAAATCCATCCAAAAGCATTAAAACTTATCATCACTGCCTCTTATATTCTCTCCAATTACTTAAGTACATCTAGTGGCCCAATTATCATATGAAATGGTTAAAAGCAGAAAATGACCAGCTATACCGCAGAGATGTCGTTTCAAACTTTACTATCTAAACAACGTCGTTAGCACACCTAGGAGAAGTTTGGCATCTGTAGCATGAAAATAATATTTCACATTTCTGATCCTATATCCGTCATGGCTGCAAACTTTGTAAAGTTGCCCAGCCACAATGCAAATAATCCCATGTTTGCTTCAATTCATCCCGAAGCATTCATACTGCATCATCACATCTTTTTACATATTCATTGATGATAAACAGCTGAGTCATGTCACTGGTCTCAATGTGTACACACTCGAGTATCTGATCAGCCTGAAGAAGACATAAAGATGGCTATGATGATAATTAAGATGTACTTCTATTAAAATTTGGTTGTAATCCAACTATCCCAGGCCAACTATCAATACAAACGTCCAGGATTGACAACCAAAACAGCAACGAAACAACCTTAAGTATATCAATGAAGTCATCTTATTAGCTTATTATACATTCACGGTAAAAACAAAGCCATTTCATATCAGTAAAAAAATAGAGGCTGAAATGCGTAAGAATGTATCAGAAGAAACAGGAAGAAACCGCCATAGCTGCATTAATATAAATGCCCCGCCAAGATACGGTTATTCACAAAGTTTCATCAATTTCATTGACAACAGGTATGTAATAGAATTATTGTAAGCGACTCTAATAGCCTTGTTCTTTTCATTGTCTTTGGTTATTGTTATTAGCTAAACAAAAATAGCAACCAAAAGTCCCAATTTGACAGCAAAAACAGCAACCAAACACCCTTAAATATATCAATGAAGCCATCTTATTAACTACATTACACATGATTTGTGTGCATGCAGAGTAATGAAATGTAATCGTTGTATAGACAAACGCTGTTTTTTGGATGTTGTTGTCTGCGGCCAATTTTTTGGGTGGTTTTGTGCCTTTTTGACCTGAAGACAATCAAAAAGCTACATTGAAAGACCTTAAGTGCAAAAGATGAAATTTAGATTGGTTTGATCAAATTGTTTCAATTTTGACTTTTTATTAGCTATTATGATAGCTTCATTTTTTTTACGTAACAAAATTAAGCTCTCTTATCAGGCCCGGATCTTAGGGTGTGCAACATGAGCTATGCACAGGGCCCATTCTTTTGTAGGGGCACCAAAATTTGGTATTGTTATATTATAGTATTAAACATAGGCCTAATTCTCAGATTCTAGTCCAAGTCTTGTGATATTTTGTCATTAGTTTATATATATATATATATATATATATATATATATATATATATATATATATATATATATATAGGGGGACTTTCTTACGAGAACCATTTTATCTGCGAGAACTGAGAGAACCACAAAAAACATACATGCACGCCTTTTAAAATAAAATAAAAATACATGCAAATCATCAATAATCGTAAGTATCCACCTATGTTCTTCAATATCATCATGAACTCATCCTCTTTTTTCACAAAAACCTTACACAAGGCCGCAATATTGTCGTTGCACGCCTTATAAGAACATACATGCACACCTTCAAAGAAAAATGTTGTATTTTCAATTTCTTATTAAATTCTTTAGAACAACTATGTTTTTTTAAAAACATATATGTTGTTTTTAGAACATATGTGCAAAAATACAATTATTGAAGGCGTGCATGTATGTTTTTGGTGGTTCTCTCAGTTCTCGCAAATAAAATGGTTCTCGCAAGAAAGTCTCACTATATATATATATATATATATATATATATATATATATATATATATATATATATATATATATATATATATATATATATATATATATTTTCTCACATGTTTCAGCCTTATCATTTTATAAAATTTATACTAGTATTTAAAGTATTTGTGTTTGAGGGGCACAATTTTTTTTAGTGAACAGGGTATCCAAAATTCATAGGACGGCCCTGTCTCTTATTAATTCAGTTGAAACATTTTGAAAGATTTGATTTCACATTATATATGTTAGACATAAGAGATTTCACTAAAAAACATATAATGCCATCCCTCGATGATAAGACCATACCAAAGGTTACCGTCAAATATCACTATAAATAAATAAATAAATAAACTAGTCGAAACTTGTTTACCATCCCAAAGTTTACGCAAACATCAACTTAGGCTGCGTTTGTTTTTTGTTTTTTGTCTCTGAACAGCGTCTGAACGGACAAAATGTCTGAATCGGTCAGACATTTTGTCGTTCAGACCGTTTGTTTTTTTGCATCTGAACAGCGTCTGAACGGCACTATTTGATCTTAATGGTCAAGACTTGAGAGGGGTGTCTTAACGCGTCTGAATGCCTCTTGTTGACACAAAATAAAAAAAAAAAAAAAAAAAGTTCCGTTCAAACACGAGTTTTTTTTTCCCCGTTCAGATTCAGACATTTACGCCTCAGATTCAGATTCAGACGTGCGGTTCAGATTCAGATTCAGACCCTCTTAATAAACAAACACCACCTTAGTCAAAATCTAATATTTCATTTTAGGCCAAATTGCATATATATCATTTTCAAAATCTTAATTTTATTGGGGTACCGAACTTACTGGACTTCCCTAATTGTTGGCAGCCTTTGTAACAAAAAGTCAGCCTTCATCATAACCAAATGACCATTTCATTGGTCCAAAAGACCTACAATGAAATTCCTCCTAATTTCCTCATCTTAGAAAAGGACACCAACGTCATTCACACATTGCACCATCCCATTTCAAAAGTGTGTTTGGTTGTACGCTGATTTCAACGACTTCAATTAAGTGTATAATAGTATTTCATTCGTTTCAAAAATTATTTTCTCCATTTCATTTTCAAATGTTTTAAAATAATAGTATTTTTTGTCAACCAGTCAAAAAAGAATTTAAATATGACATTTGATTGGGCAAATAATATAGTGGTAATACTTTTTTTAAACTGTGAGTTTTTTTGTCAAGTACAATAATTTGAGACAGAAAAGATAAATAATTAACTATTAAATCAATATTATAATAACCCTTTTATATTCTCTTTTTTAGTTTTACCCCACAACCCTTTTGTCGCATATCATTTCTTTTGTCTCATATGTTATTTTTAAGTTCTTACTATTAAGTCATGTGTAATGGGGCGTTATCTCACCCAAAACCCTCCCCTCGCGCCCCTCCTCGCGCCCCACCCCACTACACAAGGGCGCTAAAGCCCCATAAAAACCGATGGGCGTGAGTAGCATAATGCCTTGCCCCTTTGTGTTTTCAAAAAAATTTTACCGTTTGTATTTAATGCGCCTTGCCCCTTTGTGCCACGTGTCACGAAATGCCCCACCCACCATTACACACCTATTTCTTTGGAGCCACTTTGCTGACTGGACTGACACATGTCGCGAAACGCCCCATGGTGGGGCTTTATGATTACACATAGCCTTAGAGCACAATGTGTAGTGAGCAACTTCACCTCTTCATTTGGGGCCCACGAGATGCCACATCACTTTAATAAACCTCCACAACTAACTCCGCTCACTAACAACTAACCTCAACTTACTCATTTGGGGTCCACCATTTAAATTTTCAAACGTTCCACAACGGATACCTGCCAAAAGTACTGACAAAAGGACGATTTTTATCCTCTTCGTGCAGACGACGAGGGTGCAAGTGGCGAGAAAAAACAAGGGGGCGGTGTAGTGGCGAGCTGTGGCGAGAAAGCCACGTTGGAGTGACGATGTGTGGCGAAGACTACACCGAAAGCTCTTATACTTTGACTAAAATTTTAAAACTAAAAGATGAATTTCTCACATTCATATTGTATTTTGAGAGAGCGTATTTTTATCTGAGATATACGTGAGAATGTGAGATAGTTCATCTAACTATGTTTTTAGCATTTTTCATACCACCCATCAAGATACGTGAATGGGATTTAAACCCGAAATCTCTTGTCAAAACATCACTTTTTCAACCAACATGCTTCTTTTTTTTCGTCGCAGTTATTTTTACGATTATATAAAGAAAAAGTTAAATTTTTTAAAACTTAAAAAGTAAGGTAAAAGACATGAAAATGTAATCAACTTGTTACTTTTTGCTTTGTTGTATAGTCTTTTTTTTTTCTTATTGTATACTTTTGCGACAATTTTACTTTTTTTTTATCGACACTCCTATTAACTGGTAGAGACAAAATGATCATAAGATACACACAATAGACGAAATTGAAAAATATAATGTATACAATTGAAAAAAAATAAAGATTACTACACAAAAAAGTCAAAAGTGACAAATTAGTTACATTTTAGTATTTTTTTTCCCCTAAAAAGTAATGTTGTTTTACCAAAAAACATTGCTTATAAAAGACAATACCGTATATTAGGGGTGATCAACGGTCCAAAGCCCGACCAGACCGGCCAAAACTGGACCGGACTAAGACCGAACTAGCCCAAAACCTTAGATGAGGACCGGACCGAATGTGTTCGGTCCGGTCCGGGTTGGTTCGGTCCGGTCCCGTCCTTCGGTCGGTCTGATCTAAGAAGGCATAATAGTCGGGTTTTACGTAAGACCGGTGCGGACAGGAACGGACCGAACCAGATCAAGACCAAAATAAGTAAAAAATACGGACCGCTGGTCCTTTGGTTCAGCCGGTTTTTGGCAAATCCGGTCGGTCCTTTCGATCTCGATCGGTTTTAAGTCTGCGATGCTCAGCCTTACCGTATATTAATTATTTTGTTTAAATAGTTAATTAAAGTTAATTCGATCTCCAATATCACTTTTTCCACAAATAAACACCCACACAAGTTTAAACATAATTAAATTATAAACAATAATTTACAGGAAAAAGTTGTTTTGTTTTACGTTTTGTCATTTTGGGCTTTTCTTCCTGTTTGTCGGCTGTTCTTGTTGACCCATAATATATATTTTTTTTCTTTTACTCCAATTTTTAGGTACATTTATTTCTTTCTCACAACTTAACAAGTTAAGATCTTGTTTTCAACAATCATTCATGTAAGTTGTTTTCAATCAAGATCACTATTTTGTCTCACATTTTATCAAACACATGGCAGACACTTTGATATTTTTCAGTTGAATCTCTTCTTGTTTTTGTTTTTATTTTATAAACTAGACTCTTGGGTTGTCTTAAATCATCATTTCATATCTGGGTTTTGCTTTATATTGATTGAATCACTTTTTTTTCCTTTCAGACAATTTATCAAACACCTGGTGTGCGGTTCTATTGCTGCTTATTGAGGACTCTATATCAGATTCTGAGAACTGGGTTTTGTTTAGAATAGTTTTGTGATCAAAAGTGTATAATTTTTTTTTCGAATTTTTTTTTTTTTGAGGTTTAGAAGGTTGTTATAAGTTATAAGGGATGAAGGGTAAATTTGGGGCATCAGGGACTTATTTCCTGTTAAATACAGGAGCTAAGATTCCAGCCATAGGGTTAGGAACATGGCAAAGTGGTGGCGATTTTTGTGTCGAAGCGGTGAAAACCGCGTTATCGGTTGGATATCGTCATATTGATTGTGCACACTTATATGGAAATGAAGCTGAAGTAGGTGAAGCTTTAAGGGAGTTTTTTAGGGGTTCGGTAAAAAGAGAGGATCTTTTTTTGACTTCTAAGTTATATTGTACCATGAACTCGATTAATAAGATTGAGAATTCTGTTAGGGTCTCGCTTAAGAATCTTGGTGTGTCTTATTTGGATCTTTATTTAATGCATTGGCCTGAGAGTTCGGCTTTTGGTGACGCCACTGATCCTCCTGCGAAGTTGGGTTCTGAGTATAGACAGTTTTTGAGTAAGGTGAAGACGGCCTGGAAAACGATGGAACGGTTGGTTGAGTTAGGTCTTGTTCGGGCTATTGGTGTTAGTAATTTCAATATACAACAGATGAAAGAGTTGCTAAAGTTTGCGAAAATTGTACCTGCAGTAAACCAGGTTCGCGTTGTTATTAGCTTTGTGTTCTTTGTATGCTTATTTTTTGCGTTATTGACATATATAGCAGAAAATTAATTTATTATTGTCTATAGAGCTCGTAAGTATCATAGATTTCAATATATTTGGTAGTTTTGTGATTATAGATGGCCTAGTTAGGATGCTTAATAAGAGCATGATACGACATTTAATTGTGTTAGTAACTTGCGTTCGTTTAATAAGATAAAAGAGCAAACTAGTTTTTAGATCATTTGTTCAAATCGTGTGAAATATATTCCATTACTAAGAAGATATGTTATGTTTGTAATATAAAGGAAGAAATATAGAAAATCAATTTTATGCATAGCTGAATCTCCATATATTGTGATTTATTAGGCTGGTGTACTGGTGTAGCGGTGGTGGTCTGGCCACCTCCACGTAAGCGACACATCAACATCTTTCTCCACCACTTTTACCCCCGTAGTAATTACCCCCAACTCTGCCACTTTTCTGATACAATGACTTGAGAGTGTTTTTTCTCTTCCCCGTCCGGTGGTCTGCACCACATAATCAACACCAAAGTGACACCACCACACGTGGTGCTGGTGGAGGTGTAGCAGCTGACCACTTGCGCTCCACATAGGCTGACCACTCTTGGTCCAAGCCCTTACTATGGGCGGTCTTACTTTACCTCTTTTTAAGTAATTTCCGTAGTTATTTCGTTAATTGCTTTTTAAAAAATTGGAACCTGGTCCAACTTATTTTAGGTACAATTATGACATGTATGTGTTAGTTTATATAAAGTATTTAATTAGATAGCAAAAAGTAAAAGAACAATGCACATGATGTAAAATCTAATAATTTAAGTCAGTTTGTTACTTATTTGGGAGTTCTTTTTTGTAGGTAAAAGAACAATACCATATTTGTCTTAAGTTGTTTTAGGTATACGTTAGGTTTATCAATTAGACATGAAATAATAAACTAATAATCCGCATGATGTGAAATCTAATTTTGGTGTAATTTGTCACTGGGGTTCCGTAGTCTTTGTTTTCTTCGCTGAGTTCTAGGAACACAGGGGTTTATTTGGATGTGTTTTGAAAGGGATTGTATTTTTGAATAAACTGATCAACTCTGCTCAAAGGGGTTGCAGAGATGTCTTTAGAAATGCTTTTAATGTCTAAAGTTGTAATAATCAAATAAGTACTGCTTTACGTGTTCGGGAAATTATGATTATTTTAAGAAGTTATGACATTACGTGACTAAAACGGACATTCTTGTGTCAAATGAGAATCATTTTGTGAGATGGGTATAAACGTTTCTTGAATTAGGCATCAATGGATATGTAGGTAATTTTGTGCTCTCCATTTAAAATCAGTTTAGATGCAACTAGTATGAAACTGATTAGTTAATCCCAAAAAAAATGATATAATCACAAGTAGAGTTGATTTATCCACACATTAACAACTCTAAGGGGGCGTTTCTTTTTTTTATCTGGTTGGATATGATCTCCGTGTGGATATATGCGCCTATATGGCCCAAGTTCAAGATGAAAATTTATTGTTTCTTTTTCCACTGAATACACATCATCTTCTTTGACTAAATTACATTTTTAACCTTCTTCCCAAAACACTGAAAACACCCAAATCCACTGATTTATAAATACGTTTTCATAACCAGGAAACAAGTGATGCATCAAAAATTGATGAACATAAAAACCCATCAGATTATTTAAAATCCATAACACATGAAGAACCTGTTAAGGTGCATATAAATCAATATAAACAAACACAAAAAAACAAAGGGTAAATTACCCAACTTCTCAAATAATCAGATCTCAAGCAAAGAAACGAATATGACAAACACGAAGGTCATTGACGTGTGGGTGATCGACGTGGAGGAAGAGATCGCCGGTGTTGATTTAGAAACTTGTCGTGACGGGGATGTAGAAGGCAAAAATTAAACTTCAATAAATACAAAGTAATATGAAGATGAAGGTAAAAATTGTTTTAAAAACACAAGAACAATACTATTCATAATCTATTAAAAGTGAAAGAAAAATTGGGGATCTATGAAGTTTGTTGAAAGTCTTGAGAGAAGAAAAAGGGATCTCATGAAAATAGGGAGAAAAAAAGAGGTAAAGGGTAATCTGGTAAAGGGTTGGTAGATATTATGACATATGAGCATCTGGTTCCAAAGACCCTCATTTTTATCTCTCTCCCCAATTAGACATGTAGACCGCAAAGAAAGAAAAAGAAACAACTAAAAACATGTGGGCCCATCTGAATCTGTTACTAAAGGGTATAATAAGTGCAAAAGAAACAGCACCTAAGTGACCACGCCAACCTCCCTGAAAAGGGGAGGGCTTTACCCGGTTTGAGTTTGTGTGGCGGTGGGCTCAAATCACGTGGATTAGTCGGCCAAAAGGTCGGAAACCATGGTTACCCAAAAAATAAACGTAAAAAAAATAATTTGCAAACGGCTCCATAATCTGACTTTTTTAACGTTCAGTTCTTGTACAATATTATAACTGACTTCTGTGTGCATTCTCTGTCCATAATATCATCAATGTGACATATATGAAAGTTTGCTTGTAAATTTTGCAGGTAGAGTTGCATCCATTCTGGAGACAAGACGAGCTCGTAAAATTCTGTCAGTCAAAAAATATACATGTATCAGCTCACACACCACTGGGGGTACCAACTTCCGCTCCTAAACCATCTGAAAGTGGATCAAGTGAAGAAGATGAACCTGGAACACCTCGTATATCTTTTAGAAGATCAAGGTCAGTTCATGGGCCGATGCTTAAGCTCTCTGTAGTTGCAGAGATAGCAGACAGACATAAAAAGACTCCTGAACAGGTATAACATCTTTGGGCCTAATCTTTGGAAAGATATTTTTTTATATACCTTTAATACTATAATATTTGAAATTTTATAACAATTTATTGAATTCTTAGCTCACGGGGCTATCCAAAACTCTGTGTTGAACCAACAGTTGAAGCTTACACTTGGGTATCTAGGAGTACACCTAGTAATAACCATGGTTGTTGCTTTCCAAATATGAAAACAAAATAAAAATTAAAAACTTGACATAAGTTGATTATTAGATTGGTTCTCAGGATGTTAAGTTAAAACAGGTAACTTTTTGTTCACCTCTTAGAAGCTTAGTCTTGCATTGTGTAGTCACATATTTTTCCTTGACTTGTAGGTTATTTTGCGATGGGGTCTCCAAAGAGGGACGAGTGTGCTTCCGTGCAGTGTGAAGCCTGAGAGGATAAGGCAAAACATAGACATATTTAGCTGGAGTTTATCAGATGGCGAGTATCGTCGGTTGAACCAGATAGAGCCACAGGTATGTCTGTTTGGAAATGGTCCTTTAGATACCATCTCTGAGGACAATGGTTCAATCTTTGGAAGTGGTCCACTTCAAGCGGTTCATGAATCTGAAGATGATGTCGAGTTCAACTCATGATTGCTGGTGTGTAAGCGTGTGTGTTATTTAAACGCATAAACATTTTCATTTGTTATGTTATTTGTAAGCTTATCATGTCTTCCGGCGATGAACTAGTAGGGTCTTGATGTTGATTTGGTGGATTGTTTTTTCTCTGGATCAAAGTGTTTTCCGAAGACTGTTTTTATGTACAAAAGCTCCCTTGAAATATTGTTATTGGTTTGTATCTTTATCTTATTAACTGATATCTTGTTAAATGTCTTGTAAAGTAGATAAAAAAACGTTGAGTAGAAGATGAGTATTGGTTTCGGTATAGCCTGAACCAGGTCCAACTTTAAATGTTTTACGCATTGCTACTGCAATAGCATATTCCCTCTTCAATCTAACCTTCATACTTCTTACAACACGGAGCTAGGTGATTAAACTTCCTATAATCAAAATGTTTAATCCATCTAAATAGGTCGATTCTTGAATTGTCTATTCTGTCAATAGATCTCTTTCATGGATTGGTAAGGTTGATGTGAGAAGAATACAAACGCGTTGTACATTTTATCATGTCAAGTTAGAAAGTAAGCTTAGGAAAAGATTTTGCGTGATGAATTGAACAGTGATGAATATGCAACATTTGACAAAGTATATTCTTGTTAATGTTATATGACTAAATGAAATGACCGTCGGTGAGGGTGTGCGATTACACATGCATTCAAATGTTGGGGACTCTAAATTTAGCAACAACAACGAAATAGTTGAAGGCATGATATAGATGTAATTGGATCAAATGTTGATGGTGTATGCTTACTGAAATAGCAAAAAGAGAACACATGCTATAACTTGCATCACAACTAACATAAAACATAGCGTTGCTATTTTATGATATTGATCCTTGTAGATTTCTTATTTGACATTGTTTGAGCAAACTTCCGTAAGTGCTCTTCGGCCCTGATCCTTAGGAGGTTCTGCAGCTGCTCCTTCGTCTCTTAGGCTGGAATAAAAAAGAACATCGTTAGCTCACCTCGGGGTTTTAATATGAGACCAAGCTCCGGCGTGAGAGAAAGTATTTAATATGAGTGAGCGATAGAGGGAGAGAGTTGAGAGTAGAGAGAAGTGAGTATCGGAGTGTGTCTTCCTGTTTATGTGTATGAACATCTCGTTTTATACTACCTGAGCTTATCCCCACGACACAATGATTGTGGAGTCTAAGTTGTTTTCTAGGGACAACGCACATATCGCTGATGAGCTTCAGGCATGGTCCTCGGGGTCCAAGTTGTGGATCAAAGTCTCTGTGCTCATTCGTACGTTATTGTACTTGTATGTCGGCTGCTAGTGTACTAGCTCCTATGCAGGCACTGCTCCATCATTATGCCTCATAAGTAGGCACTGCTCCTTCACTATGCTTCCTGAGCAGGCACTGCTCCGTTACTATGCCTCCTGAGCAGACATTGCTCCATCACTATGCTTCCTGAGCGGGCACTGCTCCGTTATTATGTCTCCTGACGAGGCACTGCTTTATCGCTATGCCTCCTAAGGAGACACTGCTCCATCATTATGTCTTAGGAATATTAAAGACTAATTGTGATTATCTCCTCCAAAGTATTCGGAAGAAACCATACCTCATCAGACATAAACAAATCATAGCAGATGTGATTCACTGACTGCTCAATCTTTAAATCAACACTTTCGATAAGGACTTTCTGAAAATGAAACATCATTTTAGGACTTCTCTACAAGCAACTTAAATTTGAATATATACCTCTGAGTTTGATTTCAAACTTGAAATTGACAGTATGCATATAATATTGTCTAAAAACAGATTTAAAAAAAAGTACGAAATTATTCGATTGTTGGAAATTTAGTTCAATTGAAGCTTTTAGGTTACACAAGGTAATGGGTTTGGAGGTATGGAGTGTACACCCATCAGGTTACTCACCTCCCTAATTCTGATAGTGGTAAAGTCTGATTAAGGTCGCTGATGAAGTTCTAGGAGTCTACTCTTCAATGAGTGTGATGTTGAACAATATTCATCATGAGTTCAACTTCATATTCTTTGAGTAGTAAGCTGAAGGACCTCATCAGGGAGTAGTATCTTCAGAGAGTTTATCTCTTTAGCGAGTGAACTTCTCAGTGAGCAAACTCAATAACTGAACAACTCTTTCATGGAGTATGTTTATCAGCAAGTAAACACGTTGGAACTAAATTCAAACTTACTTGTAACGGGTTTGACCTATTCGAGGGCAGTTATAACTGCAACTTAATGACAGCGTTTAACGGTCATGTAACCACTATTTTCTATAACGGAGAAATATTATGATGTAATTAATGGGTCAGTTAATTATCATAATTCCATTAATGGGCTTTGAGTTTTCCTATAATTAGGAACACATATTTGCATGAAAAACATACAAAATACCAAAAACACTTGGAAGCGAAAATGTTCTTGCTTTGTGCATAAACACTTGGTCTTATCCCTAAACATATATGTTGCCGGACTTACTTCCATTGTATCAGCTCATTGATTCAGAAGATAAAAATGGCGTGTTCATAAAAAGGTATCAATTATAGATAGATCAATGTTTGCAATAAACACAACACCACAAACATGAACAAATTTGGGTGTTCTAAATCATCATACACTACAACAACTTACACTGATTACACAATTTATAAAGTCTAGCTAGCTTCTTGTTGTTTTATGTAATTTTCACTCCTATTGCAAATTTTAAAGAATAAATTAATTCATCAGTTTATTCTGTAAAAAGTAAATAATAATAATAATAATAATAATAATAATAATAATAATAATAATAATAATTCATTTTGAACTTGTTGTCGGGTGGCAATTATTTTTGAGATGGAAGAAGTAACAATTAAGCCCGTTCCCATTGCTAGTTCTTTACCCATAGGATTTTCTTGACACGCTATATTAACTTGTATATGGACTGATTCTTCCTCCAAAGAATTCAAAATCAAACCAAGTGACTTTTGTGTCAGCTAATCCTATTTTTATTCTTCTAAAAAATTATTAAAGTCAATTATGGCTGAGCAAACCACCCAAACGGATCAGACCGACTGAGACCGGACCGGTCCGGTCCTTGGTCTTGGCTTTTAGGCTAATTCGGTCTCGGTCTTGGTCGGTCCGGTCCGGTCCTGACCACAAACCGACTATTTTGCCTTGTTGGACCGGACCGACCGAGACCGGACCGGACCAACCACATCTTGGTCGGTCCGGTCCGGTCCGGGACCGATGCTCGGCCCTAAAGTCAATAATGATCATACATTCACATATACGTATATGTCTATGAATTAAGAGTTAAGGAATAATAAGTGTAAAAAACGCGTACATAATAAATTTGTTGTGTGAATGATGAATAGGTTGACTGTGACTTCTAAATTTTTAATGCAAGCCACTTGACCCGCCCGCCATAGCCGTTAAGCAACAAACAACGAAGTCGACATTTAATAAAATAAAAACATCTTATTCAATTTTATACTCCAACTCACTTTAAATATCATTTAAGTTATGTCTAATACTCTTTCCTTCCCAGATTAATAGTTTATATTTTTTCTTTGAATGTCTCGTCAATTAGCAAAGTTTTATTGAGATTATCATATTATTCTTGCTTAAAAATTATTATTACAAAATTTAAAAAAGACTTTAATTAATTAGTTAAGAGTAAAAACGGTCATTGCTAAAAAAAAAAGAAATAATAATAATAATAATTATGTCATTTAAAATATATGTTTTTTGTCAGACGACAATTATTTTAAAACGGAATGAGTATAACTTATAGGTAACTCATGTGACATTTGAGTTTTTGTCAAGTATCACACATTCTGCATTCACATGAGATGACATGATCAAAATGTAGTTTGCTAAATGATTATTAGCAGAGATAGAACCAATATATAGATTGAGCTATTTAAGGAAAAGTAAACAAGATCGGAAACGCAACTTTTTTTAAACTAAGGTGCTTTTATTGAAAAATCAAGGTATTTTATAAAAAAAAATTAACGCTGCGACGCAAAAATTTATAAGTGTCTTAAGACCCACCTTGATTCTGTCACTCAATATTGCAGTAATATTATATTTTCAAGTATGTTGTTGACAGTTGAAGATGATGTGTACAATAAGAAAACAAAAAGATGGTTACACAATAAAGCAAAAAATGATTAGTTAATTTTTTATTTTTTTTTGCCTTTCGCGCATGTTTAAATAACAAAATCTAACAGTTTTGGAAGTAACTCGTTGAGTATTTACTCTCGATGCGCGACACTCTTAATGGTTACTCATGTATTTGCCAAGCTCTCGGAACCCCTATTCGAGAAGTGCAAGTACTGAAGTACATCATCCGCGGCACTAGTACAAGATACAACTATGGCATGTTTTTCGTGCATCTTCACTTAAAAGATAACCCAACACACATGATTCAAGTATCAGTCACACTCAACGTGTGGTGGAATGCAAAATGAGTGATCTTATGCGAGAAGATATTATACTTGTGGTGTGCAAAATAAAGTGTGTGGTACATAACATAGGGAAAAAATGAATCCAATAAATGATAAAGATGTCGATCCAACATAGTCGACTCTATGAACATCTGTTTACTGATTTACAGAAACAACTGTAAATCGAAACAATGAATGCATTATCATTTGCAAGGTAATATGTACAGAAAAAAGATAAGTAACTACAGAACAAACAAACAAACCATCTTTATCTATGAACAGCACTCTGATGAAGCCAGGAAACTAACTCTTGCGTCGAAGGTCTTAACTTCGGCGACTGATTCAGACAAACACAAGCTATCTCAAGAACCCACAACATCTCCTCTGCGTTCTCTTTATCAAAAACCAACGGATCAAAAACCTCGTTTTCTCGTTTCTCCTTTTTCATTTCCATCACCCACGAAATCAAATCCCGTCTACCTTTTGGCTTACACATATCCATTGGTCTCTTACCCGTTAGAAGTTCCAAAAGAACAACCCCAAAGCTATATACATCACCTTTGTATGATGCAACTGACGCTTGACCATACTCAGGAGGAATGTAGCCTAAAGTCCCAACTAAATCAGTCGTTACATGAGTATCGTAAGTTGGTATTAACCTAGCAAGACCAAAATCAGCTAAATGAGCTTCAAAATTCTCGTCTAGAAGGATATTACTCGACTTAATATCCCTATGAAGGATATGTGGGTCGCAAGATTGATGCAAGTAAGCTAGACCTTTGATTGCACCCTGCCCGATTCTTAACCGTGTGTCCCATTTAAGTTTTGAAGGTCCGTCGGATTTTTCATGTAACCAATAATCTAAACTACCATTTTCCATATACGAGTATATTAAAAACCGGTCGTTTTTATATTGACAATAGCCTTGTAAGAGGACGAGATTCGGATGTTGAGCTCTAGATAATGTTTCCACTTCAGCTTGAAACTCACGGTCCACTTGACCAGTGTCTCCTGATAACCGTTTTATGGCTACATTTTTACCATCGGGAAGTGTGGCTTTGAAGACGAGACCAAACCCACCACAACCGATTATGTTTGCTTGATCAAAACTGTTGGTTGATTTCAATAGATCGTCGAGTGAAAGTTCTTCCTTTGTTTGGAAAAGAATTACTAGTTTTGGCTGGAGTTCTTCCTTACTATCATTATCATCTTCTCTTTCAGGATCGACTTCTTGTTTCATGGTTGCACGAAGTATGATCACAAACATGAGTGCAAGAATAAACACAGATCCGATTCCAATCCCAACAGCCATACCAACAACTGTCACTTTACTTTTCTTTGATCTTGCGGATGAAGGTTCGGGAACAAATCTATCGCTTAGATCCCGACAACCGGACCCGCATAATTCCTTGTTTCCTTCGAAGCTCGAGTTTGCAAAAGTAGCAAACTGACCACCATTTGGGACCGTCCCACTTAAATCATTATACGCAACACTGAACCTCGACAAGAAACTTAAACGGACCAACTCACTCGGGATCCTTCCCGACAAATTATTATACGACAGATCAAGTGTTTCTATACTCGTCATTCTCGACAACTCACTCGGTATCCCACCCGACAAATTATTATGTTTCAAATCCAAAACATGTAAATGTTTCAAATTCCCAAATTCGCGCCAGATTGACCCGTTTATAAAGTTATGACTGAGATCGATTAATGGTGGGAAACTCACGATCTGATTATACTGCAACACTGACCCTCCTCGGCTACTCATATTCGCTCTCTTGAAAAACGGGAAATCCGGTGAACCTTCTTCTAACGAAACATTCCCAAAACTTAAGCACGGTAACTGAGTAAGACTCTTTGGTATCTCTCCCGATAAGGAATTATTCGATAAATCCAAGTAAAAAAGCGACTTAAAATCACCCAAGTAAGACGGAACAGATCCCATTAACCTATTCCACGACAAATCCAGCAACTGCAATTGCATTAACCCATTTAACCATAACGGTATGTTCCCTGTGAGTCCACAGTTCGCAATCACAAGTGCCTTAAGCTCTTTGAAATGAAGTGTACTATCAACAGGAAGCATTTCACCGCGAAAATTCATGGTTAAAACTAAAACAGTCAAATTTGGGACGTGCTGAAGGATCTTAAGGGTAGATTCTAAGCTAGTAAAACTACAATTCGAGAGCGAAAGATATGATAACGACTTAAACTCCTTAAAACTCTCAGGTATCCCGCCTATAAACTTATTCTTAGCAAGATTTAAAGCTCTTAACTTACGACAAGACGAAAGATCACTAGGAATATTACCCGAAAAGTTATTAGTACCTAGATCAACTGAAGTTAAATTAACCATAACCGAACAATTAAACCTTATACCACCACTTAACGAATTATTCCTCAAATTAATCACACTAATAGCCCGAGAATTCGCCAAACTTTTAGGCATCCCACCCGTAAAACGATTCGACCTAGCATAAAAACTCGTCAAATTCGGAAACTTATCAAAAAAATCAGGCAAACTCCCCGAAAAACGATTCAACGAAAAATCCAAACGCGTAACACCACTAAACGAACTATTCTCATTTCGTTCAGTGTCATTTAACAAATTATCCTGAAGGTCTAGTACATTTAAACTAGGCAACTCTAATAAAAACGCGGGGACCACACCCGTGATTTTATTAGAGGCTAGACACAAATGCTCTAGGGACTTACATTCCTTTAACTCGCGTGGCAAACCCGCGGTTAAATTATTAACCGCAAGTTTAACCACGCGCAGCCCGGTGGAATTCAAACAGATTCCACCTGGCACTCCCCCGGATATCTTATTCAACGAAATATCCAAAACCCGCAAAAGCGGCAAATCAAATATTTTATTCCCCATCTCCCCATCAAATTCATTACTACTTAAATCCAATATCTCCAAATTTTTTAGCATAAAAATCGAATTCGGTATGGGACCATTTAAATAATTTCGTGATAAATTGAGTGTTTGGAGATGGGTCAAGTTTGATAATGACTCGGGTATTTGACCCGTTAGGAGATGGTTTGAGAGGGTTAGTGAAATGACCCGACCCGAAATGGGGTGACATTGGATTCCAAGAACTGGGGTGTTTTTTAATTGGTTTAAGAATGGTTTTAAGGAGTTTAAGTCATGTGAATTGCATGATGTTGTGTTTTGTGAATTGGTGTGAGATAGGAGGATAGAGAGTAGAAGAACATAGACAAGGAGATATGTTTTTTTGTCTGAGAGTATCATTGGGATTTAGGATTGTGTTTTTTTAGAGAGAGAAAGTGGTGAAGGTTTTTTGGAGAGAAAGGGAAGGGAGGGGTTATTATGAGAAGAGGGTGGTGGAAGTGGAAACATACAGAAAAGAAAGGAGTATTTGATTTTGATATTTTTGTACGAGTAGTAGTTATAATTGTTATCTTTGCTTTGGAATCGAGAAAGTTACGTTCACACTACGTAATTAATTGCATAAAAGAAGTCAAAGTAACGTTTAAAAGTTAAAAGAAGTCAAAGTAACATTCAAACGTTAAAAATAGGTGCGAGCATAGTTCAGTTTGGGTCGATTTTTGGCTAAAATAGAAACCGAATCAGAATATTCGGTTTTTATAAAACCCAAAATCGAAACTGTTCGGTTTTTTCGGTTTGTTATCGGTTTCGGTTTGATTTTTCGATTGTTTCGGTTTTTAATCGTTTATATTTGGGTGTGGCCAGTTTATACCAACAAACTTGTTTTACGTAAAAAATTGGTTATTCTTCTTTATTTTTTTGTCAATCTAAGCATAATAACGTTTATCTCATATTTATACAATTACACACATATAGATGAGGCACACACATGGAAGTGAACATACACATAGTATATTCATTGTCACATATTTATTGATATATTGTCAAGTAAACACACGTACAAGACAAACACGTATATAAACGTTAAGATAAATATATTATAAATTCACCCACAAAATGAATATGAAATTATAAATTTGATTTATTTAGTATTTATTTATATTATATTAATTATATATTAAAATCGGTTCGGTTCGGTTTTTGGACGAAAACCGAAACCGAACCGATTTTTTCGGTTTTTCTAAAAAGTAACAACTGAACCATCGGTTTTTAGTTTCGGTCGGTTATTTCGGTTCGGCTTTCGGTTTGGTTATATGTGAGAATACGTAGTTTATTATTAAAGTACATATATTTAATGCATGTTATAATATAATATCTTATATGCCGCTAGGAATACATTTAACTGTTTACCTAATATAATTTTGAGTTTATAATATAATACTCTCTCTTCTTTAAAATTATTGACCTCTTTCCATTTTAGAATCTCCCAAAATAATTGTCTTATTCTTGGTTCAACCAATCAATGAAGGGTTTGGGAGTCTAAGATATTTGATTAGTTAAAATGTGTAATGATCTCATTTTAATTTAATTTTGTGTTTTTTTAATAAAATAATAATTTTGAGACGGGGGCGGTATTAATTAAGTACGGGGAAGAGATCCAATAAAAAAAATAAATAAATAAATAAATAATAAGAATAAGAAGAATTTCTAGTCACACATTTCAAATAAGAAGAAGAATTTTAATGGGAGATCCATCTATTTTTGTAGCTGCATCTGAAATGAGTGGTTATGGTTTCTTCTTATCATTCTTATTTTTATTTTTTTTCTTATTTGATCCTAACTCGTTAAGTACGTATCTTGACTTTTGTTCGTCGACTGTTGTTTTTGGTATAAAATGTTGTCTTTTACCTTTAAATACTCTACATATCACACAATTTGTATTGAATTGATGTATTAAAAATACATGGTTAAAGTTAATAATTTGTTGACAAAAATCTACATTTGTTACATATATCATAAAATGTAGAAAATTTATTTGTGGACCTAAATCAGAATGATGCGAGTATACAAATGTCTTCTGTTTGCAAATATGTATATTATCTTTTTTTAAAAACTATCACTTCCCAAAACTAATCCCATATATTGCAAGATAGTATTTTTATCAATGTAAAACATTTATTTGAAAAAAAAATAAAAAAATAAATAAATAATATATAATAAAAAAAAAAAATAGACAAATAATGATATGTGTCACTAATGCAATCACAGTCTACATTTGTCGCTAACCATTACTGTTATATTGATCGAGGTATGTTGTTCATTGTGTTTTTTGTTTTAACAGTCACTTAATTTTATTTTATTTTTTGACATTTTAGATTCACCTCAATTAAAGTTCTTATTGTTGTTGTAAACTTTTAAAATTACCGATGTCATGTGTGAGTACTCGACTATTAGTTTAAAAGTAATTCTGACTTTAGGTTTGTTTGATAAAAAAAAAAAAAAAAAAAAATTGAACGATAAAAATATATATATTAAAATAAGCTTCTAGCAAGAAGCTAGAATAATAATTACAACGGTTTTCTTAGCCAATCATCTCCAACTAAACAATTAGAACTTCTACTATTTAACCAAGAAAATGAAAAAAAGGCAATATTATCATATAGGTCACATTTCCTCAAGTTTTAAGAGTTAAATGTGACGAAATTGCGATAGTTCCAAAGACACCAACAAGTAGTAACAACAATCACGATCATGCATTCCTTGAGAGCATTTGGTATCTGAAGATTCTCGATCCAATCCAGCCAATCCGAGTAATTTTGCAGTATTAATTTTGAATAGCGTGTAATTTTATTTATGTTTGTCTAACGCTAAAATAGTCACAAGAAATTCTAAACCTTTCACAAAACTCTATAATACACGCATTAATCAAAAGCAATGTTAAACTATTTTATTTTTTGTTTATTTAACCGCAAAACACATATTAATTATAAATTCTAAAAGGACAAAATAAAATGAAAATAGATCCATTAACTAAATAAATTAATTGGCGTATAATATTACGGAGATAAAAAGGAAAACAGGAAAATTCAAACAAACTTTTGGTAACTAAAATTTATAGTATAGTTTAAATTCAATAAAAAATTACGGAGTTAAAAGAAAGGAACAGAGGAAAATTCAAACAAACTTTTGGTAACTAAAATTTATAGTATAATTTAAATTCAATAAAAAATGTTAAAAGATAGCTGAACAGTTTTAGTTGGTTTCGAACATGTGATCTCACACTTACGAAATACACATTAACCAACTCAACCATTCAACCATGTATCATATTTTTCAATTACTAATTTTATATTATGTAATCCAGATGTTTCAGCAAGGCAACAAGACACGCTTCGTGACTTTCTTTCAAAATATAGAAAAAGTGTTTTTTCTAATTATAAATGCACTTTGGTGCACCGATTACTTTCCCTTAAAACTTTTTATCATTTTGTTTTTGACTTGCTTAATACTTTATCTTTCCATGTAAAACTTTCAATTCACGGTAACTTATCTTTCCATGTGTTGATACAAAAGTTGTGCGTTTCTTGTTTCCGTACCAATTAGATCTTAATGCTTGAGACCTGCGCACTAAGAAAACAAAAAGACACCGTTAGGCTTATCGTGGGATTGTCTCCCACGATTATCCTCCGGCGTGAGAGTAAGTAATCGATTTTAGGGTTTAGTTTAAGAGTTAGGGTTGTAGATCGTACCTTTAATGAGAGTCGAGAGACTCTTTATATACACACGAAACCCTAGTTGGTTTCGTATTCCTCACTCCTCAGCGTATCCCGCATGGGTCGGTTATTTGATACATATCTCATAAATAAGAGATATCATATATCAAGACCATAAATAACTTCGGGTTTGGGCCTTCGTGAGCCCAAACCGTTATCGTGATAGCCCATTCGTGATGGGCTTGAGTGGTAGTAGCGTCCATTAGTCGGGTTCGTAACCCGAATGCGGACTATACGTCATCATGTCCCCCCAGTCTAGTATGCGTAGTGTAACGACTGCGGATGCTAGACTAACAAATGTAGCAAAAATATTCCTCGATGCGTAGCGGGGAAGTTTCAAGTGTTTCCCGCCAAAATTAGCAAATTAATCTAGTCCAAGTACATCCGTATCTCCTTCGTAAATCGTGAGAGGTGGGTGAAAAAGTGTTTCACCTTTTGGGCTCCCAGCCACACGATTAGAGCAAATGGGTGCCATATGTCAACCATCCATGCGATCTTCGAACCCTATATAAAGTGTCATCTCCATTTCACTGTGCTTATCACAGTAAAATCATCCATTGCCGCCATTGTTAAAAAACTTTAAACAGCGATCAAGAACTCAACAATTCCTAAGGTAACAGCGTGTGCGCTTCAAACCTTTAAATTCTAACCATGGTTCTGCAGTTATCCGATTTTACTTCTGATATATCTGAGGACGAACTTCGTCAGTTCACCTCAGATTATTATATCCCTATCGCATTGCACCCGGTGATTCCGGTGGCGAATGCGTCAATAGCGAACTACCCGCAAGGGAAAGTAGGGGTATACACGCGTTTCTTCGAATTCGCTAACCAGCGTGTGCCTATTTCCCTATTTTTGTGCGGGGTTAATACACAAATATGTTACTAAACTTTCCATAAAAGTTCGCCTAAGTTACTGAACTTTCATTTTGTTCACTTAGGTTACTGAACTTATAAATCATGACATTTGGGGTCACTGAACTTATAAAAAATATTCATAAACAACACTGAACTTGTAAAAACATGACATTTATGTTACTTAACATATCAAAAAATATACGATTAAGTCACTCCTACCAACACTAATAAATTAGGCGAACTTTTTTGGAAAGTTTAGTAACCTAAGTGAACAAAATGAAAGTTTAGTAACTTAGGCGAACTTTTATGGAAAGTTTAGTAACATATTTGTGTATTAACCCTTTTGTGCGATATTCTAAACCACTATCGTCTTCATATTTCCCAGCTGCACTGTATAGGTGCAGCAAAAATAACCAATTTTGAAGTAAATTGTCGCCTGTTGGCGATTGAACCCACAATTCATCTATTCCGTGCGTTTTACCACACATCGTGGTCGAACGGGTGGGTATCCTTTTCCAAGCGTGCAGGGCCACTGCAGTGCTATACGGAGAAGTTAGACGCACTGAGGGTTTGGAGGGAAAAGTTCTTTTGGATTGATAGTGCACTTTTTCCATGGATTTTTGAGTTCTATACTCAAGAATCATTACCGAGAGATGAGCGCCCCATCCCCGGAACATATAGCGCAGAGGATGCGGAGACGATTAATGCCAATTGCATACCGATCAAGGCGTATCCAGAGGAGTTTTTGGTGCACATGGGCATCAGTCGCAATTACTTCGGTAGTCCGGAGGAAGTGCCAACATTTTTGGACGAGAATAGCCGGGGTGGGTGCTTGTCTCTCCCTTCCTCTTCGCTTATTAGTTGTAAGCGTTCTTCCCTTTGTAGCTTATCTAACGCATTTTGTGTTTGTTTGTTTGTTGTTTGTTGCGCAGAGATGGATCTATTCAGTGTTGTTCGCTTGGAGAGGCCGAAACAAGTGACTGTAGGGGTGCGCCCTTTGAGAGATGGCGAGGAGCCAGTTCTACAGGCTACCGCGGGGCGCACGATGGAAATCGTGCAAGAGGAGTCAGAGGATACGCCCCCAATTATTTTAGAGGCGACTCCTCTGCGCAGCTTTCCCACTCCTGAGGTACAAATCCATGTAGAGGAGCTATCGCAGACTGATTCGTCAGAAAGTGGGGAGTTTGCCATGTCTGACGGTGGGCAAGGAAGCGCTTGCCAAGGGGTGAAGCGCAAAAAAGCTGCTGGGGATGATGGTGCTAGTACATCCAAAAGAAGGCGCCATCTTATCTCCGATGAGCAGTCAGCATCAGAGGAGGATGCGTCGTCAGCTAAATCTCCTCCCCCCAAGTAAGTAATTAGGCTTGTATCTTTAGATCTGCATTTCTTTATTCCGCAATGATACTATAAAGTAGCTTTGTTATTTGCGTGCAGTGTTGAGGCTGTTGGTGATGATGCTGCGCGTACTGGGGATTCGCCACCCAAGGCGGGTCCCTCGCCTACTGATCATATTGCGCAGGGGAGCTAAGCGTCTGGGAAAGAGGCCTCTGTAGATGCGCCGATAAATCGCTTGGTAGAGGAGTTAAGGCTGGCTGCTGCACATCAAGCCTCTATAGTGACGCAGCTACAGGCAAAGTATGCTGATGAGAGTAGTCTTAGTGTGCAGAAAGATGAAGAGATCGCTTCTCTGAAAGCTCAGTTAGCGGCAGCGCAGGCCGAGGTTAGGGCAACAGATGCATATGCTCGAAAGGTTGCTGAAGAGAAGATGTCTCTGCTTGCTCAAGTGGGTCAGGAGCGTGCTGCGTTCACAAATTACCAGAACACTTGCCTTTGGGTGTTGAAATATATGGAGCTGAACAAGAACGCGCACATCTCCCAATTGGATGACTTTCGTAAGGTTGTGCAGGATTCGCTGGAGAAACAAGAAACGAAGCTGCGCAAGCTGAGCATTGAATATGATGAAGAGTTGTACCCTCACTTGGTGTCAACCATTGCTGAGCGCAGGTGGCTTATCAGCCATGGCTTGCGCCTTGCTGCCTTGAGAACGCTGGAGTCTCAAGAGGTGAAGGACTCCTTTGGGGATGTTGTTCAGTGTGCGCTGGCGCGTGGTAAGGCAGAGGCTGTAGAGGAGCTGTGTGCGAACAAGATCTTGACTGTGCCCGCCGCCCAAGTACCGGGTTACAACGAGAACGCTTATGATGATCTTGTTGCTGCGATGGAGAAGTTGAAGCTTTTGGAGCTTCCTCATATTGCTCAACTGGAGCGCGACTAGGATTATCCCATAGGTGTGATTATGGAGGGGCTGACTTTGGCTAGGCACACAGCAGATGACGCTGAGGCACAGCTTGATTATTTTTTGAAGTCCGATGTGTCGCAGCTGCATGTACCCATCTTTGCTTGTCCGCGTGATATCCTGAATCCTTTCGCTCTTGAGAAGGAAATTCCCCTAAAGAAGTCCCTAGAGGCCCATGAGATGAGACTTGCAAAGAAGAAGGGTGTGAAGGGTAAAGCCATCCTTTGTGGTCTTGGTGCGGCCCATATTTCGAGGTCTGATGGAGTGCCCGTTAGCGTGCCAACGGTGTCACCCAAGGATGTTGACCTGTTGAAGAAGCTTGAAGAGGCTGGTAGTGTGGCGCGCCAAGTGGGCAGTTCAAGGCTTAAGCGCACACGTAGTATATAGGCTACTTAGATGTAGTGATGTTTTGTAACAGGTTCACTTTTTGTTGCACATGTGCATGTTGAATCTATATTGTATATGGACTCGTAGTCTACAATAAAATGTTAAAAAGTACGTATATTATATCAAATGTGATTGTGGTTATAATGTTTGTACTTAGTTATTTTGTCTTTGTGTAAAAGACGTCTATGTTGTGTCTAACATATCAACTTGTTGTGTACGTACTTAAGAAAATTTATAAAAAATCCATAATCGTGTATGAAGTTCATAAAATTTACAAGTTTATTGGTTGATTATGCAGCGTACTGCAAATATCATATCAAGGAGTTAAGTGTCGTAGTTCCTGAATTGTTAAACGCGCACAGTGTGCATTGTTGTGTATCCGTCGTGAGATACACATTGAACTTACTCCAACGTCTTGAGAGTAAGGTGTTTAACAAGGATGCGTGATCCGATGTTGATGGGTTTGCAGCCCTCTTACTCAACGAGTTCTTTAGTAGGTTTACTCATCCTTTTACCATCGTGGGTTTTTATAAGTGCATGCACGCCATGTAGGCAGAAAATAAAATAACCACAATATTGAGACATAAATAACATGTAAACAATAAAGTGAAATGTGTCGCGGAATTAGCTAGAAACCGCGACATTGAATTAATACTTGCAAGTTTTAGTAAAAAGAAAAAACATTTTCCTAAATGAAACAAAATGTAAATACACGGATATTTATTGAGCACTTACTAAAGTGCGGGGGTGTCCGTGTGTTGAGTCGTAACCTTTCCTAAAGATAGAATCTCTTGAGAGTGCAAACATTCCATGTGCGTTGTAGCTCACGGCCATCCATGTCACGCAGCTTGTACGCGCCTTTTCCTAGTGCTTCAACGACCTCATAGGGTCCCTCCCACTTTGGTCCAAGTTTACTTGTATCTTCCGCGTGGCTCGCATCATTAGCGCGATATACAAAGTCGCCTGGTCTGAATGAGGTGCTTCAAACTTTAGCATCGTAGTATCCTTTCATTTTTGACTTGGCTTTTGCTTCACTTATAGCTGCGCGTTCACGCCTTTCTTCCAATAGGTCCAAGTCGATACGTCGTTCGTCGTCATTGGTTGCAACATTAACTTCCGCGGTTCGAATAGTTGGCATCCCAATTTCAGCTGGTATGACAGCTTCTGTCCCATAGACAAGAGAAAAAGGAGTGTCTCCATTGCTAACTTTGATTGTCGTGCGGTGCGCCCATAAGACATGCGACAATTCGTCCACCCATCTTCCTTTGTGCTTGTCCAGGCGCGCTTTAATTCCTTCGCCTAAGCTACGATTTGCGCGCTCAACCAAACCATTGGTTTGTGGGTGTTTAACTGACGCGAAGTGTTGTGTGATATTTAGTTCTGCGCACCAGTCTTTGAACGGGTTATCGCGGAATTGTTTTCCGTTGTCCGAAACGATTTCCCCAGGTAATCCAAAGCGGCATACAATATTTTCCCAAACGAATCGTTTTACTTGATTACCTGTGATTGTCGCCACTGCTTTTGCTTCAATCCACTTAGTAAAGTAGTCTATTGCCACAATAAGAAATTTCAGTCCCCCCGCTGCAACAGGGAAGGGACCCGCAATGTCGATACCCCACTTATAGAATGGCCATGGAGAAGTGATAGGCATTAGCTCTTGTTGTGGTCTGCGCGGGATGGGTCTATGAACTTGGCAGTCGTTGCATTTCTTTATCACATCGCGCGCATCACGGTGCATAGTGGGCAGTAGTATCCTGACCGCAAGGCTCGTGCTACGACGGACCGTGGTCCTGAGTGCATACTGCATGAACTGGCGTGGATCTCTCGGAGTACGTAATCTGCCTGAAGAGGTCCAACGCATCTAAGCCATGGTTGTAGAAATGAGCGCCGATATAAGATACCATCTCGAAGTTCGAACATCTGCGCTGTGCGCCGTATCCGTCGAGCGTCTTTCTGCTCCTCGGGCAATTTGCCCTTACTTATGAATTCGATGATAGGGGTCATCCATGTAGGATCATGTTCTTCTATCACCGTAGATATCTCCATCTCTGAGATGGATTTGTTTTTTAGAATCTCCACCAACACTTGTTTTGACAGGTGCGCAAAGCTTGTAGATGCGATCTTGCTTAGCGCATCCGCTTTCTTGTTTTCACCTCTAGGAACTTGTTTAATGGTAAACCTGTCAAAACCTTGGATTAGTGATTTGGTCTTGTCGAGGTATTGAACCATGTTATCCTCTTTAGCCACATATTCGCCCAACACATGGTTGGCTACTAATCGGGAGTCCACATTTGCTTCTAGGTTACGTACACCCATTCGAGTTGCGATGCGTAACCCGGCGATTAGGGCTTCATATTCTGCCTCGTTGTTCGTGGCTGTGAATTCAAAGCGCAGTGCATAAGTGAATTCCAGTCCTTCTGGATTAGTGAGGATAAGGCCAGCGCCCGACCCATCCACGCATGAAGATCCATCCGTGAACAGGACTCATGGTTCTTGTAGTTCTACCTTGCTCAGTGGAGGTGCGGCATCGGTGTCTGGTTTTTCGATGATAAAGTCTGCTAGTATTTGCCCTTTAACCGCAGTGCATGGTCTATAAGAGATGTTATACTCGCCTAGCAGCACACTCCATTTTTGTAATCGCCCCGATGCGTCAGGTTTAGAGATAACTTGCTTGATAGGTTGGTCTGTGATTACCGCTATTGGGTGCGCTTGAAAGTATCTACGCAGTCTTTTGGCGGCAAATACTAACGCCAAGACCAACTTCTCCATTGGGCTGTAGTTAATCTCTGTCTTCTTGAGTGCTTTGCTTACAAAATATACCGGTGTTTGTACGGAGTTCCTATCCGTTAGTAGCACTGCGCTGACCGCTCCATGAGTCGCAGATAAGTAGACGATTAATTCTTCCCCTGGTCGGGGTGCGACTAGCTTGGGAAGCGCTGCTATATGTTGCTTAAGCTGTGTGAAAGCTTCTTCCGCTTCTGCGGTCCAACGAAAGTCTCCCTTTTTTGTACACTTCTTGAGTGTTTTAAAGAGGGGGAGTGACTTATCTGCTGATTTGGACAGGAATCTGTTTAACCCGGCTAGTTTTCCATTTAGAGACTGGACTTCTTTCAACGTGCGTGGTGAGGGAAGTTGGATAACAGCCTCTGTTTTTTCTGGGCATGGTTTAATGTCATCAGGTTCGACCAAGTATCCTAGGAACATGCCTTCTGTAGCGTCAAAAGTGCATTTCTTAGGGTTCAACTTCATGTTGATCTTTCGTAGCGTTTCAAATGTTTCTTCAATGTCGCGGACCAATTCGTCTTCGGTATGGCTTTTTATGACAAGGTCGTCAACATAGACCTCTAGGTTGCGGCCCACTTGCTTGTCAAATGCATTATCTACCAGTCGCTGGTAGGTGGCGCTCGCATTCTTCAGGCCAAAAGGCATCTTTGTATAACAATAGACACCTTGGCTTGTATGGAAGGCTATTTTTTCCTCGTCTTCTTTGGCCATTTGGATTTGGTGGTACCCTTTGTATGCATCTAAGAAACATTTAAAAGGATATCCGCACAATGATTCTACCTTCCAGTCTATCTCTGGCAGTGGGTAACAGTCCTGTGGACATGCTTTGTTGAGATCAGTGAAATCCACACACATCCGCCAACTACCATCGCTCTTTTTGACCATTACTGGATTGGAGAGCCAGTCATGGTAATAGACTTCTCGCATGATGCCTGCGTCCACAAGTTTGTGTACTTCTTCAAGAATGGCTTTTGCGCGCTCAGGAGCCTGGCCGCGCTTTTTCTGCCGTACTGGAGAGTATCCTTGTCGGATATTTAACTTGTGTTCTGCAATCGAGCGTGGCACACCAGTCATGTGCTTTGGTTCCCATGCGAAGATATCCAGATTCTTTTGCAAGAGTGCGCACATGGCAGCTCTGCCTTTATCAGACAGCGATCCCCCGATCGATACTTCTTGTTCCGGATACTCAGGATGAATTGCGACCTTCAGATTTGGTACTTTAGCTGCGCTCTGTTCTGGGGTGTGCGTCGTCTCGCATGTATTCGTATTACACTCTCCTGGTGGCGCAGCGCTATTGTAGATGGTGACAATGCCGCCTTCTACCGGGAATTTGAGCATTCCATGTGCTGTGGACGGTACTACGCGCATTGCCGAAATTCCTGGTCTTCCAATAATACCATCGTATGGTGAAGGAGACCTGATCACAATAAAATTCATCCAGGCTTTCGTGGAGTGTTCCTTATTACCGACAGCGACTAGCAGTCGTAGTTGCCCCATGGGCCATATCTTTTCTCCTGTGAAGCCAGTCAACGAAGTTGTAGCTGGGCTTAACTGTCTTTGTATCTCAGGTCGCAATCTCTTGAAGCAATGCTCATACATTACGTTCGCTGATGCTCCTCCATCAACATACATGCGGTGGATATCGTGACCCCCCGCATTTATCTCAATGGTGAGTGGTTCCGCCACTGCGTTGTCCGCAGCCAAGGTGGGGAAAGAGATTTCACTTCCATGAGAAAATTTATGGCTGACCTTTTGCCTAGTCGTTTGCTGCCATGATTGTATCATGTAGATCGTGTCAGCCTTGTCCTTGGGTGCTTCTTTCTTGCCCCCGGTTTTATGTTTGTCTTTCCCATCCTTAATGTTCTTAACTAGATGGTCCAATCTGCCTTCTTTTACTAGCTTCTCAATTAATTGGCGCAATTGGACACACTCATTACTGGTGTGGCCCTTTCTGTGCATGATACTCGCAGTATCCGTTCCCTACGCGCCGATCTTCTGGGGTGCACATCGGTGGGGGTCTTGGAAAATTCGCGCCTTCCGTCGCGAATATCTCCTTTGGAGTCTTCGTTAGTGGGGTATACTTGTCGTTTCCCCGTCCGCCCCCTTGACTGCGATAGCTTTTGTTACGATTGCTACTCTGGTCATTGGATTGTCTCCTTGGCTCTTCTTGTGACTTATAGTTTGAGTAGCCTTTCTTACTATCCGCAGCGGCGGCTTCTCCTTGAATGAAGGACCTCGTGCGCTTCATCAGTTCATCAAAGGTTTGGGGAACCCTATCATTTAACTTTTTGATAAGCTCCGTGTTATTGATCCCGTTCATAAACCCTGAGATCTTTAGTATTTCGGGGCATGCCTTGACATGTATGCATTCATCCTTATAGCGCTCCATAAAAGCGCTTGTGGATTCCCCTTGGCGCTGTTTTACTCTAGCGAGTTCGACAGGGTTCTTGGCGCACTTCTTCCGCTGAGTGAAGTTCAAACGAAACGCCTTCCGCAACTCTTCAAACCCATTGATGCTTCTACGTGGAAGCTTACTGAACCAGTTTCGCGCATTCCCCACTAAAGTAGAGTTAAACATGTGACACCACACAGGTTGTGGCCAATTTTCGATGGTTGCTGCTGATTCGAAAATTTTTAGGTGGTCATCAGGATCACCTGTCCCATCATAAGTCTTAACATTAGCGGGCATGCGCCTTTTTGTATCTTCTGAAAAATCACTGATGCGCCGAGTGAATGCGTCAACCTTTTGGCGGCGCCAGGGACGAGACATATCTTCGTCTTCCCAGTCGCGGGATCTTCCCCTGGACTTCCAGTGTCCTGTTTCTTTGTCCTCGTTTTCCGAGGAGTCGCTTGAGGATGAGCTTACCCTTTTGCGGCGTTTGCGCCGACTATCCTCGGAATCCGAGCTTGAAGGGCTTTCGCTTGGGGAGCATCGTCGCCCAAGTCTATCTTGGATTCTGCGACTGCCAAGTCTAGCGTGGACATTGGTGCGCCATCCATCATCTTCACGCTCCTCCAGAGACTGTAAGTCGGCTGCTTCATCGCCCACAACTTTCCTTCCGATCCTAGTAAACACAGGGTGTCGGCGGCTATCCTTCTCGCGCCTTTCCTTTCGGTAACGCGGTGGGGATGCTTCATGCTCAGGATCAAAGTTGAGCCTGGCTTGCAGGTTCTGACTTGACCTCTTTTTCGCTTCCTCTTGCATCAGCGCATCCAAGGTTTCGTAGTTTTGGGACACGAACTCACTTGGCGCTAGTTCAGGCGCGACTCCTTCTAGCGCGAGGATGTCTGTTTCCAAATCAGGACCCTTGTTTCGGGTGGGCGCATTTGGCGGCTCAGTGAAGTTTAATTCTGGCATGGTAAGAGGAGTGCGCAGTAGATCTACCGCGCTAGTTGTTGTTGTAGTAGCATGGGTAGTCCTTGTGATCGGTTCTACTGGAGTAAAAGCCAGATCTGAGTATGATCCTAGGCTTTTGGGCGCACTGGTTGTCTCAGAGGCCTGCTTAGCGGCTGCATCAGTTTGCTGCTTCTTCCCCAGTAGGTCGTCATGCGTTTTCTTTGTCTGCGGAGTCCGCTGATTTGGGTTTCCATGCTTTGTCATTCTAGTTCTTCGTAGAGTTCTTAGTGTAGGGTCCCACGGATGGCGCCACTTGTTGATACAAAAGTTGGGCGTTCCTTGTTTCCGTACCAATTAGATCTTAATGCTTGAGACCTGCGCACTAAGAAAACAAAAAAACACCGTTAGGCTTATCGTGGGATTGTCTCCCACGATTATCCTCCGGCGTGAGAGTAAGTAATCGATTTTAGGGTTTAGTTTAAGAGTTAGGGTTGTAGATCGTACCTTTAATGAGAGTTGAGAGACTCTTTATATACACACGAAACCCTAGTTGGTTTCGTGTTCCTCACTCCTCAGCGTATCCCGCATGGGTCGGTTATTTGATACATATCTCATAAATAAGAGATATCCTATATCAAGACCATAAATAACTTCAGGTTTGGGCCTTCGTGAGCCCAAACCGTTATCGTGATAGCCCATTCGTGATGGGCTTGAGTGGTAGTAGCGTCCATTAGTCGGGTTCGTAACCCGAATGCGGACTATACGTCATCAGCATGTAAATCTTTACTTTTTATCATTTGTAATGTCTGTGATTTAGTAACAAATTTGACTGGGATTTATTGTGTCGATATGGTGTTATGTTTTACCATTAAAATTTGCGTTATTATTGGTCAAGGTAGTATAATCAGAGTCAAGGTTGTGAATTTTTTGTAGTACAATAAACATATATATATTTATTAAAAGCTCAAGTAGAGGCGTGTAAAACCCACCCAAGTCCCAACTATAGTCAAAAGTTATAAATGTACAGTATGAAAAACATTAATTATGAAACATCTTTTAAGTTGCGTACATTTAAGTTAAAAACTCATTCGCCTCTTAACAAAATCGTTAACCACTTATATAAAACCCGAATCATCAATTGTTCACAAAAATGACAGAAAAAATACCTACAAAATAAAGAATGTGACATTTGGAAATTTGGAATTCTGATAACACATATTAGTTCAACTATAAACAAAAGGATATGAGATTCGGGTTTTGATTACAATTTGACCATGCTCGCTCACATTAATTGAATGATTTCCAAATTGATCCTAACCACATTGTATTTGTTTATACAATAGAAACTTTATAAATTGATACTTATGTGATTATTAAAATTTATTAATTAAAAGAGTTATTGATTATTTCATATTAATTTATTTAGACCAAAAGTAATGGGGCGTTGAAGTGGACTTAGTTGCCCTTTCAATGCCCGTTGGCCCACTCCCATGGGGTGTTGAAGCCCGTTGAATGCTATAAAATCCAACGACCGTTGATGCATCAACGGGCGTTGAAATTTCTTTTAAACAAAAAAATGACCGTTGAAGGTAAAAGTTAACGTTAACTTTTGCATTTAATTTTTTTTTTATTTCAAGCAAAAGTTAACGTTAACTATTTTACAACTTCTTTCACTTCTACACTTAAAAAAAAAAAATGAATCCCAATCAATATAACATTCCCGCCTATGGCTCAAACCGAAACGCACAATTTGTTGCTCCACGAAGAGCACCCGAGCAACAAACCGATCAAGAACTAAATAACAACCAAGTTTTCGGCTACATGTCGCAATTACCATACCCAAATCAAAACCCGAATATGATGCACCCAAATTTTAACCCATTTGAAAATTCGCAAGATGATGTTCTTATTACACCAACACAACCTTCACCAACACAAGCTTCACCACAAGAAGTGTGCGGGTCGTCAAAACGATCTCACAAGAAAAAACCTCGGGGTGGTGGCCGAGGTCGAGGTGGTGGCCGAGGACGAGGTGATGAAGGTGGCGTTGAAGAAGTTGTTAAAAAAGTAACACAAAAAAAATGGTTGCCCGATGAACTTGTGGCGTTAACGGCTTCTTACATCACGATATCCGAGGATCCTAATGTGGCGAATTTTCAGCAAGGTGGGACTTTTTGGCGACGGGTTCATCAACAATTTGTCACGAGACGTGGATGTGATGAAAGAACAAGAGATTGTTTAACGTCAAAATGGAGGGACGTTAACCAAAAGTGTTCGTTGTACAACGGGATTTATAGTCGCGTTAAACGAAACCGTCCGAGCGGAGGTGATGATGTTAAAGTGCAACAAGAGGCTATGCTTGAGTTCCAAGAGATCGATGGGAACTTTACTAACTATATCCCGTGTTGGCAACTTTTAAGGTTATCCCCCAAATGGAAACAAGTTGCCGATGGCCTTCAAAGGCGTGCCAAAAGGTCCAAAACATCTTTGTCAACCTTCGAAGATAGTCAAAGTTCGGACGCACATGTGAACTTTGATTTAAACAAAGAAGATGATGTTGATGTTTTTGAAGACATGCCCCGACCTATGGGTAGGAATAAGTCTAGAGACAAACGACCAATGAGTAGTATGGAAGAAGAATTCAAGGGTTTGACAACCAAAATGGATGATATTCTCGAATTAAGCCGTCAACGTTTAGAGAAAAAAACCGAACAAGAGGCGGCAAAGATTGAAGCCCGAAACAAAATGATAAAGTTGGAGGAAGACCGTCAACTAACCGAAGATATTGAATATTTGCAAAAACAGATACCAAACGAACCCGGTTTGGTACGAGACTTGATGTTGCTCAAAGTAGCAAAAATTAAAGAAAAATATGGAATAACCGATAACTACTGGTTTGTAATTGTTGTTTTATTTAAGTTTGTAATCGTTGTTTTATTTTAATGTATGATTTTACTTTTTTAATTGTTAACGTTAGTTATTTACCTTTTTTGTTAACGTTTAATGTTAACGTTTTAATTGTTAACGTTTAAAAAAAAAAAAACCTACTATCTTCAACGCCCCACCCACTACTCTCATTTTTTTAACAAAAACTCATCTTACACATGGGACACATGTCAACATATGCCCCAACCCACACTCTAAAAAAGCAACACCACTACTCTTGGTCTTATATAAATGAAGCAGGATCTGCAAAAAATATTTGTTTATGGAGTTTATTAATTAATCGCGTATTAATTTATCGAGTGTTTACTGTAAATTATATGTATACGTGGCACTCACCTAGTCACTTTGTGAGATTTTGCGATGATTTGCAAACTGTGATTTTGAATATCTTCTTTTGAGCTTTGTATAACCAATAAAACATGACATAGACAATATGATCATACATGAGTGATAATAAGAACTTTTATAAGATTGATAATGACAATAGAAGATAAAATTAAAAAAAAAAAGTGGCGATATACGGTCCAAAATCTTTAATGGTGGCACAACTTGAAGAAGCACAAAACTATTAAAACACGCATTTGTGGGACCTATTTATCATATACAGATGCACTATATTCAAGTGGGAATTCAGTTGACTTTGCTTTCGTCATAAAATAGGGTAATCTTTGATAAGTACACTAAGACCACTTGCAGCGGTGCGTTAAACATGCACGTTAAGGACCAAAAACGCAACGTTAACGCGCGTTAAGGGGCGTTAAGCGTTGGAGATAACGGGCGTTAACGCTGCGTTAGGGGCTGCGTTAAGACCCTAACGCAGCGTTAAGGGGTGTTCTTGCCAAAAAAAAAAAAATATTTTACACTAGCGCCCCCTCCTTCTTACCGTTGGAACTTTTGAACTTTTGCAATTTGGCCCCTCTGAGTTTCTAGCCGTTAAACATGCGCGGCTAAGTTTAAAAAAAAAAAAAAAAAAAAAATTCAAAATCATTTTTAATCCCCTATAAAATACCCATTTCACACCATATTTTTTTTCACACTTCCACAACTCAATACATAACATATTTACACTATTTTTTCAACCTTCAACCAAAAAAAAAAATGTTTGGATTCAACCTAAACGATGACGGATCGTTCTTAGATCTCTTAGGAACACAAGTTAACAACCCCAATGTCGGCTCATCTTCTAACCCGAACACACTTGGCTTGTCGGACGAAGAAGTTTACCAACAACATCAACGAATGCTCTATTACGAACAACAAACCAACCTAAACACCCAAAATTTCTCCAACCTCAACTTCACCCAACATTCACAACAATCTCAAACCGCAACCAACGAAGTTCCCGAGACTTCAACGTCTCCACCAAAGAAAACCAAGTTCGGGCGTATCAAACGAAGGTCGAGAAAATCAAAAAACCCTGAACCGGAGGATGATGCTGATGAAGAGCCCGTTGCCAACAAGTGCAAACGTTGGAACCCACAAGAAGAAAAGGTGCTTGCTCAGTGCTATGTTGCAGCGTCGGAAGACGGACATGTGGGAAAAAATCAAAGCCGGGATACGTTTTGGCAACGTGTCCAACGTGAGTTTAACCGAGTCAACTACCAACAAAGGAACAAGGATATGCTCCAAAGCAAGTGGAGGACTTTGAACCGTGACTGTTCAAAGTTCAACGCTTACTACAAACGTTCCAAACGCCAAGAAAGAAGTGGCGAAAGTGAGCTTGATATCCTGAAACGTGCCCGTGAAATGTACCGGGACGAACACAAAACCGCTCCTTTTAGCAATGAGGAGGCTTGGGAGGTTCTACGCGGTCATGTGAAGTGGGACACGCCGGAGCCAGTTGATTTAACCGGCGAGGAACCACCAAGCCAAACAAATGAACAGTTGTTTGGTCATGATGAAATACCAAGGCCAATGGGGAGGCGTGCTTCAAAGAAAGCTCGATCCGAGAGCACGGGAGGAACGAGCACGGGAGCTAGTACGGGAGGGAGCTCGTCAATGCAATTCGTGGAGAATATGACACAAGAGTATCGTCACAAACGGGAAATGGCAATAGCCGCGTATCGGGCTACAAAAGAAAAGGAGGAGGCGATAACAAGGCTGGAAGAAATTAAGTTTTTGAAAGAGAAGACCGACGGGGAGCCACCAGAGGTGGTGTGGTGGATCAACCAAGAAAAGGCTCGCATCGTGGCAAAATACAACCTCGGGGATTATGTTCCAGAGTAGATTTAAGTGTGTTATGTTTTAATAAATGTAATTTTTAATTTCGTCGTTATTTTTATTTGTTTCTTTAATTTCGTTGTAAGGTTTTTTTTTAAGTGTGTTATGTTTTAATAAATGTAATGTTATGTTTTAATAAATGTGTTGTTTTTAAAAAAAATGAAGTAGTTTATAAGTTAGGGGTTGAATTTAAAAATTTATGGGTAAAGTTGAGTTAAGGTGTGTTAAAGCTGAGTTATTGATGTGTGGGTTAAAGCTGAGTTAAGTTAAAGGGTGAAAAAGCTGACGTGGCAGGCCTTAAATTTTAAAGCTGAGTTAACTGATGGGAGTGGCCTAAGGGCCCGTTTCATTCGCTGAAATTCGATGTAATCTGTGTTGTAATTGTAATCTGAATTACATTATAATCCTGTTTGGTTGGTAGGATAGATGGAATTGTAATTCAAATTACATTACATATGGTGTTTGGTTTGCAAGAAAATATAATTGGATTACAACCAACTACGTCCAGTGATGTAGTTCAAATTACATAGCAAACTTGATGGAATGTTTTGAATTACGTTGTAATTCAGATTTTTACATTTAAATATCAGTATTTATCTTTTATCATTATTATTAACTATTATTAATATATTATTTAAATCTAAAAAAATAAATAATAATTATAATAATTAGTTTTATATTATTACTTTTATATTATATATAAATATCTAAATATATAATTAAATTGTTAATAATTATTTTTATATTAAATTTACGATTATTATTTATTATTATATTTAAAAAAGTATTATTATTATTATTATTAAATAATATTTATTATTGTTATTATTATTTTATTAATTATTATTATTATTATTATTATTATTATTATTATTATTATATTTTTATTATATTATTAGAGTAAATTGCACCGTTCGTCCCTGTGGTTTAGGCCAAATCCTACCGTTCATCCCTGATCTTTTTTTTTTTGCACCGTTTGTCCCTGTGGTTTATATATGTAGCACTGTTCGTCCTTATCTCTAAAGATAGGGACGAACGGTGTTAAATAGTTTCAGGCCAAATCTTTGAGATAGGGACGAACGGTGCTACATATATAAACCACATGGACGAACAGTGCAAAAAAAAAAAAAAAAAAAAAAAAAAAAGATCAGGGACGAACAGTGGGATTTGGCCTAAACCACAGGGACGAACGGTGCAATTTATTATTATTATTATTATTATTATTATTATTATTATTATTATTGTTATTATTTATTATTAAATAATAATAATAATAATATTATTATTATTATTATTATCATTATTATTATTATTATTATTATTATTATTATCATATTATTATTATTATTATTATTATTATTATTATTATTATTAATGTTTTTCCGAATTACATTACGTTGCAAGTCAACAAAAAATAATTACAGATTTCATCAATTACAATTACAACACATTACAATTCAAACACATTTCAATTCTTTGAATTACAATGCATTCAAATTACAATTCCTTTCAAGGATTACAATTTTTTCAAAAACATTCTGCGAACCAAACGCACCCTAAGGGGTTATTTGTTTCGACTTATATAACGGGCTTATTGCTTATTTGGTTTTCAGCTTATGTTTCCTACGCTCACTTTATGTGTCTTTTTTTGAGATTTTTGGCTTATATATAAGCTTATCATGTCATGATAAGTTTATATAAGAGGTAATTACCAAAATAGTAGGTGAAAAAACTTTTTTCAAATTGTGGTACCCAAATAGTGGTATTTCCCAAAAGAGTTATGTGCGAACGTGCGAATCCACAAAAAATGTGACACGTGTCCACTATTTTAATATTAAAGTAGAGTGGTTAGGTGGGGTTGGTGGATGTTTGACTGCTTAAATGACTAATATACCCATCTCCTTATACAAAACCATCACCATCACGAACTCAGATCTAAACTCACCACATAATTATCATCACACAAACTAAGATCTAAAACTCAGATCTATATCTAAAATTGAAGCCCCATCCATATCTTCTTATTATTCCTCAGTCAATTCTTCTTATTGTTCTTCCCTCACGCGTTAATGTTATATGCGTTTATTGAGTTTATAATTGAATACCCCTTTCTAAGCAATGAAGCTTGATATTTATGGGGATCTAAAACTCACCACATAATATTTTTTTTGTTGGTATTTATAATTATCCGTTGGTATGTTTTTTTTTGTTGATATTTATAATTTTTTTTGTTGTTGTAAAACAGTGCTAATCCCACTGTTTTGGAGGGTCTTGGTGCTTATCTTGAAGGTATAGATCATTTTCTTTTTTATTCGACTCTACTCTACTTGCTTAGTGCCTATCTTGAAAGTCACCTTTTTTTTTTTTTCTTTTTTTCTGGCACTTGTAGAAAAAGAGAAAGTTGAGGGGTACGAGTTGCAAGAATGGTTAAAGTTGGTGGTTGCACCGAGTAGATCCATTGAGGGGAAAAAGCAAGTGACTGGTGGATATGGATCATATGGTGATGAATAGCAGATCTGTTCTTGGTATTTTTTTTTATTTATTTATTTTTTATTTTTTTTTAAAATCAAATAAACCATTTGTCGCCGGATTATATGTGTTTCCAAAATACAGGTATAGTGAAGGTTTAATTTAAATTTTGATTGATAGTTTTAATAATTGTCAAAGAAGATGATGGATCTACTGGGATTATATTGATTGCTGAAAATTTATTGATGATCTTGGTGGATTTGTCAAGGTTTTTTTTGAAGATCTTGAGGATAGAAGATCTTGGTGGATGTGTTATTAGCACTTGATTAAATATTCAAATCTAATTTGTATATGGAAACTTGTAATTTGTATAAGGATATATTCTGAAAAAATATAATAACAATTTGGTCTTGTTTCTTTGATGTTGTTAGATCTCTTTGATTTTGTAAAAAAAATAGGACTCGCACATTCGCACATTTAAAAGAAGGTATTTTAGTCAGTCATGTGCGAATGTGCAAATGTGCGAATGTGAAATTGGTATTTATTTATGTTCATTTTTTCTGTGTTTTTATTTTGGAATGAAGATAGAGTTTGTGATGGTGATAAGGAGATGGCCGGAATAAATTATGATGGTAAAAAAAATAAGACTCACACATTTAAAAGAGGGTATTTTAATCATGTGCGAATGTGCGAATGTGTAAATGTGCGAATGTACGAATGTGCGAATGTGCGAATGTACGAATGTGCGAATGTGTAAATGTGCGAATGTGCGAATATATTTAATAGAAGGGTAAATTTGTCATTTAATCAAAAATTCAAAGTCAAACTCCCACCAACCCCACCTAACCACTGTACTTTAATGTTAAAATAGTGGACACGTGTCACATTTTTTGTGAATTCGCACGTTCACACATGACTCTTTTGGGAATGACCACTATTTGGGTACCACAATTTGAAAAAAGTTTTTTTCACCTACTCTTTTGGTAATTACCCCTTTATATAATCTCAGGAGTTTCAAAATAAGCCACAAAAGTGAGCTTATGAAACATAAGCCGAAAACCAATAAGTCATAAGCCAGCTATATAAGCCGAAACAAGCACCTCCTAATAGCAAGTAGTATATGTTTGATACCAATATAATCTTTGTTTGGCAGCTTGAGCTTATAAGATATTTAAAAAAAAAAAAAAAAAAAAAATCTTTCATAATCTTTAAAAATAAATGATACTTCATGTAGTTTATAACAATAATATCTTTTTATAATCTCTATCTCCATCTCCAGTTTCAACAACATTAGTTAACCATGACCAGTCTTTATCGATCCACATGTCTCGTTTTAAAATACAACAAGAGACGACATGTTTGTTGTTGTTCTTTAATACGCAGCAATTTTTTTGCACAATGCTCTCATTTAATTCGAAAGTCTGAACCAAGTAAACTACACGCTTGAAAGCTTGTTCCAAAGTTGTCACGATGGAATAAATTTGTTCCAATCAAGGTGAACGTTTTAGTTTGGAAGCTGATGAATAATTTTCTTCCAACCAGATTTAACATTTCTCGCAAAGGTATTGTGTTGGACTCGATCATTTGTCCTAACTGTGATGTGGGGGTTGAAACTGTAGGACACCTTTTCTTTTCATGCAGTATGGCACGTGAGATCAATTACCTTATAGGCCGTTGGTGGAATGTCCCCGTTATTGACTTTGATTGCTTCGATGAATGGGTAGAGTGGATTGTCTCCTTACACTTGACTAAGCAGGTTAAACTAATGCTGGAAGCTGTTTTTTATTCTGCTTGGTGGATGATTTGGTGGTTTCGAAATTCTACAATCTTCAAAGATAAAGTTCCGAAAAAGGCGATCTTATTTGATGAGTTGCAAAGTAAATCATTTCTTTGGTGTCGATATAGAGGAAAAAATAGGTTTAGTTGGATTGATTGGCTAAGCCATCCAAATTCTATTTCTTTGTAATTCTAGCTCCTTGCTAGTTTCTTTTTTTGTCTATTATTAAATCGCCGTTCAAAAAATGTCACTTGTAAAGTTTGAACGTGCCTATTGGAGAATCGCAAAGCCACCATTAGGTTATAACATCTTGAGGTTAAGCATGATGGAATTGTTTTACTAAAGATAACAATCAAGTGTACTGGGCATATGTATGTTTTTACAGATTTAAAATCGATTGTTTAATGATGATTTATCTTAGTGAGTACCTTTCTTTGGGCAACCATGGTGCAGTGTCCGCGTAGCGTCTAAAGATGATACGATTTAGACATCCATTTCATTATGTGCACAAACTTACGAGACAGAAAGAAAAATGTGAACACGTACACTTGAGCTAGTAGATATGTTATGAAATAGTATATAAATTAATAAAAACAATAACTCTATTGACTTAATGGAGCTTATCATAGAGTTTTACAAAATTTTGACAAGTCATAATTTTATATGACATAACATAGCTAAGGATGCAAAATGCTTTTACACGCTAAATTTTGATTTACGCACTTGACCTAGAAAATTTATCAGTCATGTTTTTTAACAATTTTATTCCAATTATAGTTTTAGCTAAATAAGTTTAGTATCACTTCCATAAAAGAGAGCTATAGAAAAATTTGATAGAGCAATCTTGACTTGTTCAATTCATTTAAATAGTTTTTCTAGCAACTTTTCTTCTTTTCATACTACCCACGTGATTTTTAACCACTAAAATAAACCAATTCAAACTGTTTGTTTCCTTTTTTTTTCATTGTAATTTTTAGATGTCCTGTGTAATCGAATATTCTATATCTAACCTATGAGATATTATTAAGAGAGATGATATGCACACCACAATAAGTGATGTGCACACTACAAATATGCATATACAGTGTTGTACCATGTGCATTACAAATATGATTGTGTGGTGTATACATAACTTTTTGTGATGTGCATATCACTAAACATGTTTTAGTTAACATTAAACAACGACATAATTTCGTGTACCTAACAATAAGTAACCATTAAAAGTGTTTAATTAGGATAATGAGTCATGCACACGATTTAGTCATTTAGGGTATGTTTGCGAAATGGGTTGTAGCTTAGGCTCGAGCTTCTATTATAAGCCGAAAGCTAGAGCTTATATTTTTATAAAGTTGTTTGGCGAATTAGTTGAAGTTGAAGCTTATTAATGTAAAATCGTATAAAAATATATCACATTAAATTCATTTCTATTTCCAGCTTTTACGTAGTAATTCATTATATTTTGAAGGGTATTTAAGTAATATGACTAGCTATAAGCCTTTATAAGCCCATTTCAATAGGTTTGGTTTATGGAAGCTTATTGCTTATAAAAGCTTCCATTAACATGTGTGACAAATAATGCTTACTTTATAAGCTAGCTTATTTTAAAAGCTTAAGTCCCTATAATACTATAAGCTTTGTGCCAAACACACCATTAGTGGCATGCATGTTAGTCTCTAATTATGGGCCACTAACACACCCCAATATCCATATCTAATTTTCATTTCAATATTGATTATTAAACCACCATAAACCTTGTTTCATTCAAATGTTATTGTCATGCATGGACACTTGAACATTCTTTAGCATATTTATGTAGCTATTGTGTTTTATAATGTTATAAAAGCACATCTGATCTACTTAAATCGGAGTGTTAAACTTTTAAGTCGTAAAATACTTGGCTGATAATATCATGACAATTCAACAGTTATCGGTGATATCAGGGCCGGTCCTGAGCTTTTTAATGCCCTGGGCGAGTCAACTGAAAGATGCCCCTTGTAACAACCAACGCACTATACTTTAGGGGTTTTGAAATTAATAAAGCTAAGTGGCTCTTTCTCACACAAACGTTTATTCAATAACCAAAAGGTTACAATATAGGAGATAAAATATGCATTACAAGTTCAACATATATCACCTAAAATAGCATTTATATGTTCTTGAAGCAAAAACATCTTACCATGTGATAGTCTATGTTTTGAAATGTGGACAGGTTGTCAAACCAAGTAAGAACCACCTTGGTCGTTCAACCGGATATTAATTCTCAAAATTAAAGTGTATTAATACAAAACATCAAACATGTATAGATATACTTAATTATCGTTAAAATTCTTACATGTGAGTCTTTGGAGGATTATATGCAATAAATAGTCTTATAATTCATCATTAATAATATTAGTAGTTAAAAGAAGAACTAAAAGACTTGTGTTTCAATGATACACCTTTTTATGTGAGAAACTTCTGAAACAAATAATTGTGAGTTCAACTCTTGCTTATGATGTGTGAGATTGATTTGATGTATATATTGTGAGAGAGTTAGTACAATGTATTCCTTCACTCCAAGTTAGTAAAAAAAACGTAAAAATAGAATCAGTAACAACTCGTTTCAAGAAAAGACGAGAGAAATGACAGAATCATAGTCATAGTTACTTTAGAAGATATAAATTTGTCAAATATTACATCTCAAAAAATTTTAGTACTCCCTATAAACTAGTATACTTTCTTCTTATTATTTTGTGGTCCTTTTATGTTAAATTTATAATCTACCTAAAAATAAGTATATTCAATAGTTAAATTTAATATAAAACAATATTTTGAGAAAAAGAAACAAGAAAAAAAACAGTATTGTCTTGGAAGTTGTAAAGGCTAAAAAATAAATGTGTGAATCTAAAATGTTACGTACAAAAGTAAACTGGTTAATAGGCTATTATTTTAATTTATCTTTTATCTTCCACAAAGTTTATCTTTTATACACTACTTTTACGGCCACAACAGTGGCACACCGGAAAACTCATCAACATCATAAACTTCAGGTCTTCTTCTAAGGTTTTTCGTATCCAAGGTGGGCTCCAGGATCCTACACAGCAACCTTAGTATAACATGGACCTAAAATATGATGCCCCTAGCCGTCGCCCACCTCGCCCATAGGCAAGGCCGGCTCTGGGTGATATAGTAACTTATTCACAAAACCCACAGACGGAATATATTTAGGGCCCGTTTGATTTGTAGATGGTTTTTGGATTAGGATTTGGATTTGGATTTGGATTAGTATTTGGATTTGAATTTAGATTTTGATTTAAATTAAATGAGGAGAGAGAAAAATATAATAAAATAATATTATATATATGTTATAAATGAGTATAATCTATAAATTTAAAAATATTATTATTATAAGAATAAAAATGAAATTAAATACGGATTGATGATATAAAAGATGGGCACACCAAAAACGATAATATAGCAAAAAGTAGACAAATGGGATGACTTTTGCACATGGACAAATATATGGTATTCATCCCCACTTGTGGGTCCTACATAAGCATATCAAACAACATATTTTGGCATCATTACCAAATGCTAACCCTACCCCCTCAAACCAAACGCACCCTTATACGGATATATTTAACCAAAGGCGGACCCAAAACTTTAAATCACCAGATACATATTTTTTTTTTACGAGTATGAAGAAAATAAAGATTAATAAGACATGTATTTCTTTTGACATATTGGTAGACTAACTAAACAAGCATGTATTTATGTAACACAAAATTGTAGATCAGGTTTATTTTGGAGAAATCGAAATTTTTAACAAAAATTTACACTAGACGACGAACATCTATCGAGTTTCCGTGAACCCCCGAAAACCCTCTAGCCCGCCCCTTTCTCTAACCGAGACTTGAACTCAAAATCTTTAAGTTAGTAAGTCCGCATATAATGCTAGATTAAAGGTCATTTAGTATCATTGACAGAAATTTATTAGTACGTTGTGAAGAACAGTAACGAGATTAGGATATATAATCAGTGGTCATTAGTATTTCTATTATTTTTTAAACATAAATAATGATTATTTCCATAATAACACGTTTTCTAAAGTTAGTAAGTGGTGGTGAAATGATAGTTTGATTGATGATAAATATACATAATTATATTAAGGTAAAAGGAAAAGTAAAAACGCACATAAGGCTATACAAAGTGGGAAGGTCATGAATCGGTCGACCCACAAGGTCATGATCGGTCATGCCATTGTGGGCATTTGGTCATGGATCGGTCGAGCAACGAATATTACCCAAGTCGGTCGAAAATTAGACCGATTTTTACACTACCACTTTTGTTTTTTTGTTTTTTTTGAAAAAAAAAAAACACACTTGGTCACGACTGTGGAAACTTGGTCGTCGTCAGGTCATCGGAGAAAGAAAGCTGATGTGGCAAGGTCGTGGAAGGTCACGACTGTGTCCAGCCTAATAGTGTTACAGTCAAATGAATGAACTCTTTGAATAAGTTGATCATTTTAGTTTTGAACTCACTTGACAAAAATCAGTAAAGCTTATTTTACAGCTTATTTTGTTAAAAAATCACATAAAAATGCACAACATCAAAGAAAAGCAAAACCAAAACTTCTGTTATGCAATTATATGTCTTCTGTTATGCAAATTATATGTTGTATTACGTCACGAGTTACAACTGCAAAAAGTACCAACTATTATCTCTACAGCTGAGATTTTATTTCGACACGAGAGTCTAACACAACAGATCGTAAATTAGGGATGCTAATTTGTATACTCGAGGGTAAGCAGTGACCTAAACATTCTTAGCTTTCCAAAAATGGGATGTCTACAGTTTTTCTTTATAATCGGAATTGGACCCGGCCTGAATAGGGGTATACCTTTTAAATTTACAGCAGCTTTAATTCTGTACTTGCAATAAAACAAAAAATCTCCCATCAAAACCGTGGCTCTTGTTTCATATACATTCCCCTTGATGTCTCGTGCATCATTCTCTGTAAGTATCAAGATACAGAGTTAAAACTACTGTCACGAATTCATTTATGGGGATGCAATAGAATGATAGCTTTTTTCTCTTTTTGACATTCTTTCACCAATACCTAGCAAACATATGGGTGTTTGTATAAGATGACATTTTTGTGAAGGAAAAAATAGTTTGTGAAATGGACAAAGTGTCTAAGATTATACCAAAATAGGAGTTAGAATCTTACTTATTAGTGCTTGCTATAATTAGATAATAAGTTCCCTAATTGCAAATCCAAACACTTCCTATCTAGAATCTTACTTTCGAATGCTGTAAAGAGATTGTCATAATAACTCAATATTCGTTACCTGACTTGTAGTAGGCAAAATATTATGAGCAAGATCCTCATTTAGCGATACAGGCAATGGCGGCCCAGGTATATACCTCATGCTGCATATTAATTCAGATAAACCGCGCATTAGCAGCGAAAAAATTGATATAATAATAAGCTAAGGAGCTTTTCCCGTACTCGTTTAAGATGGCATTTATATTATTCTTCATGTGGCTGAAAAGGTCTAAATTTTCCTGCAGCTGCTCATGACACAAGATTAAATAGCAATAGTTTAGACAATGAATTCCATATGAAAAAACAATATATATTTGTAAATGTTAAAAGAATAACATACTTTCATTGAAGAAATATTAGCTGAGATCTGACCAAGAACTTGGTTATTTTGTTCAAGTAAGTGTCGTACTGAGCCATTTAATGCTGCATTAATGAGTAGAATGTATTCATCATGTTAGTGAAATCCTCAAGACTTACAATTAAAACTTGACAGTTATGAAAATCTTTAACAAGCACTTGATGTCACCTTAGCCCATATAGGGTAGAAGTGACAATGGTGAGTCAGTTAGTTATGAATGTGTTACATACAAGCTGTCTTAAGCTCAGGTGGGTCAACTGAAAATTTATGCTATAAAAGGAACATGTCGAATGGGTTGAAAGTAGCAAAAAATCAATTTTTCAAAGCAGATAACATCGTATATCGTTTTATTAAAAGTTTCTGACTTTCAATGTAAAATAAAATAAAAAATTGTAATCCTAATAACCAAATTGATTAAAATATCTAACATAAGGCAAAAAAATTGGGTCAGTCCAAACCTGTTTTGACCCTTACCCAGACCCGAGAGAGAATGGAAACCTTACACACAGTATACACTTTCATATACCAACTTAAAAGATAGGTAATACAAATGTTTCCCCCAACAATATATAAATACAAATTATATACTCAGCCCACTGCTTATATGATTGATGTTTAAGAAGTATAGGTTCATACTCCAAAGCCTTCCATTTCCGTCTAATGACCCGTACTTAATCACATAGATGGCCGCTTGGTTGAGTTTATTTCATCATGTAATTGTGCAAATAATTATGTCTAAGCTCCTTTTAAGATAAGAACAAAACACTGACCTTCAAAAGTAGTACCGTCAATCTGGGCCTGATTATTCATGGTAACAGAAAACGGGGCAACATTTAATGTTGGGGCTGATGACATACATGGCTTTGAGAATGATTCCAGCAAATCCTGAAATCATATGACAATCAGAACACTGATTTCTTTACAAAAAAAGGCATCATTACAAGGAAGAAAGAAAACCATCCTTGGGTATCCAAAACCAGGCTATCCAAAAGGGTAGTCGCCCTGGGATTAGTTGGCAAGCAATGTCGAGTCGGAAACTAGGTAACCCCAAAAAAAAGAAAAAGAAAACCATACTTGGGTGTGCATCTTTTTTCTAGGTTTTACAATATAGCTAATCCGTTAATTATAGTTATAGGCAGCAGATTGTAAAATAAGAATCTAAATCTTTAAATAAAATGATTCGGAGGTTGTATGCACAAAGAATGGACTTTTGGCCACTTTCAACCTGTTTAGCTAAAAGAAAATTATTTGACTCATCCTACGTAAAGCACAACCAGAATAGACCCTATCATAAGTATACGGTTCAAAATTGTCACCACTAATACCTTCTATCCAAAACCTCAAAATCCATGTATTGAAAAATGTCAATAAATTACATTGGTAATTATTATATTACTATAAGTGCCTTAACATGAATACATGATGGAGAATTTAGCAATCCGGTATCGCATACAAAATCTGCTTGAAGAGAAAGGCTGCATCTTTATAAGGCTCTGGCTCTATTTACGACTTATAAATTATAGTCGCTACTACTATAACAAAAAGAAACTTAAACATAAAAGGATATACAACTTTGAATATGAAGTCTTCCATATAACATTTACACAAATTTCAGAGTACGCATTAACTTTACCAATAGAAACACATCTTTTATGTTCTGTTGTCTAAGGCAATGGCATAAATACTAGAAAATGTATAGTGGCATCAGAAGCATACCTTCTTGTCTTTCAACTTTTTTCCCATATACAGATCATCCGGTTTCCTTCGTTTACTCTGTCAAGGATCACATCTTGTTAGGCATTTTAACCATAAAGGAAATAAAGAATCCAAAAGCATCACTTGTTAAGCAGTTTATTTGATTGTCAAGTGTTTTCAAATATCATTGCAAAAAGCTATACAATTACGATAACAAATGAACGTTTGAATAAACAGATTAGGAGTTTGTATTCATAATAGTTAACACTCAAGGAGACTTTTGATTAACCCATTTCCTTTTTAGCCAAGAACTTTTATTGGCCAATCAGTGATAATTATTAACAAGAATCGTCATATTATTACATAGGTCGAAATTGCCACCTTTAGGTCACCCATCCAATATGGTCACAAGAACGGCAATTTGGAGGCATTATATATTCTTATTTTAAACTTTTAATCAATGAAAGGCGATGAAGATACGGTGAAAATAAATAAGAAACTCACCGCCATCCACCTACACCTCAGGGCAACATCACGAACAGTTTTATCACGCAGTGTGGCAGCAATCTTTATGTACCTCATGATACTCGGTTCATCGGAAAATCTACATCATATATAAGTTATTAATTATAAAAATAACATACAAATGCCCATTGGAAAGAAGTTGACATCATTAATACAAATTATGTAATCAGCCCACACTTAAGAACACATACCGAGTATTTGGAAAAAAAAAAAGGATATGTGTATCAAAAGTTGACGCTATCTGACTAAATAAGGTTGCAACATGAGGATAAGGTTTTGAAGTTCAAGTCTTTTTTCTTCTTTCCATATATGTTTAAGCATCAAGTAATTATAACAGGTTCATGCAATCAACCTTTTTGCCGCTAAAACTAGATAAACATGAAACCACTCTCTTTGGACAATCTTATCCAAATGAAGTTGAACTGGCTGCTATAACATCTATAGACAAACATAGTCTAGATATCTTGTTTAGTTTTATTACCAAAATAAGCAAAGACAGTATTTCCATAATCAAAATAAGCAATGATATATACATTATAAAAATATTTAACAAAAAAATTTCATTTGTAGATAGACCAATGAACAGGGATAGCAAGATATGGATTAGTACAATTCATTTCAAACAGAAAACCTACATCATTTTGGACATTTTGGAGAAACAGTTGCCTCACAAAAGACTGAGACTTTTACATATTTGACTATTAACCAAGTATCATTTCACTTGTGTCCTATTAGAATCACTAAAATTGTCATGTTTAGAACACGATCTCTAAACAACATTATGGATGCACATTTATGATCGCTTTACATTGATCAAGATTAATGTGTTAGCTGTGAAGCAGTCGTATGACCACAATATCCAAACGCAGATCCCAAGAGCCTGCTATAAAGATTATTAATTTGCTCACATTAACTTAATAAAATATATGTTGAATATATGCTTATCGCTCCTCAACCCAACGGATGGTCTAAACTAACAAATAATCGAGTTAAATACATACCTACAATAAAAAATTAAAGCTCGAGAATTCGTAATAATAAACTTGGAACAAAATACCTACTTGGAAAGTCCTTCTTCCAACTTATGTTGTTCTTCAACCGACCACTCGACAGCCAACCCTCCATCATGCTTCAACCCCGGAACCGAACCACTCGAACTATTCCCAGATTGCGTAAACCACGAACCACCATTTCCGATACTAGAATTCCCTAAATACCTTGTACTACTTGTTGATGCAGTTGCTGCTGCTGCACTAGCATTCATTAAATAATAGTCACCCATCATAATCATATCAGATGTGCTCTCACCACCACTCGAATTAAACGAAATCGCGTGCGGATTCACCGCAGAGCTCAAATTTCTATCATACTGAAACCCACTATCCATTTTTCAACAAAAACCACCAAACTGAAACCCTAACCCTAATTTCTCAACTGAGAGCATAATCCCATAATAATCAAATCAAATGATCAATTCAAGTAATAATCATCAATCTTAACAATAGCCCTAAATCCATTTTAAATTATACCAACTAATTGAGCTCAATTAGATGCATTGAACAGTTCAAGCCCTAATTTCTAAATTGTTAAAATTGTAACAAGATTTTATAAAGATTGGTGCAAAATGATCAGAATCCAAAAGGGTGTCTGAAATGTGTAAGCTTTATTGATAAAGATGGGTATAATTGTGTTACTTTTTGGTTAATCAGTCACTACAACACAGAGTGTAGGCTGATTGCTTTTTTTTTCCTTTGTGTTTGTTGCTTAGTGAACACTTTCGGAAATGTAGCAAAACCATGTTTGATTTGTATTTGAATAATTTAATTGTTAAAAAAAAATAAATAAATAAATAAAAACAAAAATGAAAAAGAAGAAGGATTTTATGCATAAAATAATAGTTGTATTTTGTGTTGTAAATTGTATTATTTAATTTATTGTCTTGTAATAAATAATATCTATTGTCCATGTAGCGTATACTTTTAGAAAAGTATAATTGTTTATGGCTGAGCATGAACGTTTGAAAAGTGAACTCAATCTGAAAACCAAATCGAACTGAGCAAAGATTGGTTCGGTCATCAGTTTTAATTATTTGTGGTTTTCGATTTGGTTCGAGCTAAAACCAAAAAAAGCTACCTAAACCGAACCAACTGAGTCAAAACTAAAACTGACCGAGTATATATGTTTTGTTATCCGTTACCCTTTCCAATATGTTTTAGTTATCAGCATGGTCAAACTGGTTTAGTTGGCTTTGACTTGATGCGGTACCCTACAATAGTTACATCATGAATAAAAAAGATGCATATAAATCATCTTTAATTTTAAAAAATATTCTGATCAATCAAAATTATAAGTTGACAATTATATAAGAATATACTACTCGTAATTTAACAAGGTATACAATTATTAAGACGAAGTATTAGTTAATAATTTGATGTTGAGTTCTTCTTCTTTATTGGTTGGTTGTGCGGATCATGAAAATGAATAATGGTGTAAATCCCAATAAGCATTTAATGTCAATAATTGAATTGTCACCATTCCACCAATGATAATGTGTTTCTCACCAAACGTTCAATCATAACTTTGTACTAGTAGAAGACAAGGTCGTCAACAAAATGTTTTCCTTTTCATATTTAAAGGTTGAAATAAAATGTTTTCATGTTTCGTTATTACCTAAAGTACAAAATACATTATGTGTATAAATTATAGTTCGTAAAAATACGTGGTTATAAAAAGTTGCAACTAAGGGTGATGGCAATGGGTCTAATGCCGCCAGCGGCTTGAGGGGAGGCCGCCGGCAAACACCGCCGCCAACCCCGTTGCCGCCAGCGGCTCTTGCTTGGGAGTCTTGGTGAGGGCGACGAATCATGGGAAAAAGACAAAACAAATTTTGGAAAGTTGAGGGAAGAAATGTGACCGTTGGGGGTGTTTGATTTTTATTTTTTTACTTTTTTGATTTTTTTTTTTTTAATTCCCTGTGATTTTTAATTCCTTTTGGGGAAGATGATACATATTAAATGGTTTTTGCAATTTAGTCCTTGTGGCTTTTGCAGTTTGGTCCCTTTGATATTCGTAGGGGTGTTTTTTTTTTTTTTTTTTTTTTTTTTTTTTTTAAATTTAAAGTAAATAACATTTTTTATTTATCTTTTATATATAAATAATAAATTGTTTACATATAATTTTTATTATTTATAACATTATATATAAATAATAAATAAATAAAATGAGGCATGATTCCGAATCCTCCAGAATCCTCCACTTTAGGATTTCAAATCCTCATTTTTTTGCCTGCCACATGGCAGTCTGTGATTGGTCGGTGAGAATCCTCCCATGATTCCGAATTCTCCATTGCCATCACCCTAAGAAAAGCAAAGAAATTTCTTTGTTTTAAAGAAGTTGAGAATCTATGGCCGTGTTTATGTTAGGAATATAAATATTCACATGAAATACTCGGTCACCCCGAGTATGAATTAGCATTAAGTAGCTCGTAGGTTTAATCATATTAGTTTAGATATCGTTTCACCATGGAGTCGGGTCGGGTCTTTACCCACTGTCTACCTGGTCCATAGCCTACTAGAGGCGTTTTTGTGTCTTGTATAAATAGTCATTCCCACCCATGGGAAGGGTTAGAGCTTTCATTATTCTTAATCTAATACACATAGTTTTCTCTCACTAGAAACTCTCACTTCTATCTCTCTCTCTCTCTCTCTCTCTCTACAAATTCGACCTAATCTCTTGTACAAGAGTGTGTTATGATTTCGAATATCTTACAATTGGTATCAAGAGCCATGGTTATGACTAGCTAGATTGTGTGTACAATTCGTGGTTTAGTTTTTTTTTCTTGTTTTTCTTCTTCTTTCTTGGTTCAAATAGAAAAGGCAAGAAAAACATTGTTTGAGCTTTGTTGGTGGTTAAATTTGTTGAAAGGTTGTACTTTAGGGCTTAGATTATCACCTTGTGTTGTTTCTTGGTGGTATACGACTCATTTGGTGGCTTTCTTGGAAAATTGAAGTGTTTTTCTTCCCTGCGTTTTGACTCTCGAAGTTGTGTTCTTTATTGCGTTTTGATCTAATCTTGGAAGTCACAGGTTGCGTTTTGGTCTAATCTCAGTTGCGGTTTGGTTTGTAGCTGAAAACGGAAAAGGACAAAACTCAGTGAAAGTGACATTTATGTCCTTTGCGTTTTGTCTGTTTCCCACTGCGGTTTGACCAAGTGACTGTGTTTTGACCTGTTGCGTTTTGAAGTTCTGCGGTTTGACATTCTTGCGTTTTGGAAGTCTTGCGGTTTGAGTTTTGAAGTTCTGCGTTTTGGACTTCTGTGTTTTGGACCTCTGCGTTTTGTGCCAGACCCTGCGTTTTGGACTTCTGCGTTGCGGTTTGATCTTGCGGTTTGGCCTCTGCGGTTTGCTATCTTGAAGACCACTTTCTAAGACTAACTAAACGTTATGCTGCCGAAATTGTGTCAAGCCTTGCGTTTTGAGCATTGAGACTTGTCTACCTCATTTCGTAAACTCATTTCAACCAAAATCAAACAACATTTCACAAAGTCTAACAATCAATCATCACCCTCAACACACAATCACTAATCATATTATCGATCCAAACGGTTATCATAACACATATCAATTATCAATTCACGGTTTCTTCTTGATTTTGTAAAATCCCGCGAAAGAAACGATTTCTCGGTTTAAATCATAGATTTGTAAAATCCCGTGCACGTTTACACCATGTCTACTAATTCAGATTCTTTCATATCTGAGGTACTCAAATTGTACGACACGAACGATAAACATAAGACTTCCAACCCTGTACAACAAATAAACGTGTTTGATTCTGATAATGCTAACATGGAATCGTCGTGCTCGAATTCTCAAGAGAAAGAGTTTCATCAGCCACTAAAATTGCCTGATAATACAAAGGAAAGTTGCATAGAATGTTTTCGACTACTTCACTCACATCTCAAGGTTCTCTTTGAACGACCTGGATACTTGGGAGGATACTTAGGAGAAAGAGTTTCGTCAAAATGGTACTGTATTTAGATCAACTTGAACAACAACTTGACAAAGGAGAACTTTCTGAAGGTAGATCCATGGCTGCCTTTTGTGTGATCAACAACCAACTCCAAGTGTTCATTGATTCGCAATTCACTGAGGATTATGATTATGACAGTCAAATGACGAAAAAGTGTTTTGCTAATTACACTGGAATCGAGGTTGACATGTTCAGAGTTACACTACTCCAACTCATGGGTAATGTTAAGGAGTTCATTAATGAAAGGGCGCAGCATCAACAATGCAGTGACACTATGTTTGATAAGCAGGATACAAACGACAGTTCTGGGACTTATACCACACTTGACATGGATACAGATCACAGACCAGAAAATGACCAAGTTCCATCTGCTGAGGTACATATCACTGATCAACACAATGTGCTCCCTAATGAACGACTGCATACTGATCAAGTTATGCCCACTTATGACACATATTTGTTGGAAAAGACTGATAGCAATACCATTTCTAATTCAACAAATATGAATCATAAAGGGGGAGAAAGTGATCAGGATGATGCTGAACATGATAATGAGTCAAGTTCTTTATTTACGGCTGAGAATTTTAAATCAAATGATGTGGTTGATAAAGAAGTTTTTAATGAATTTTCAAACAAATTTTTACAGCTTGAAAAACATTGTATTTCACTTGAAATCACAATGCAACAAAAGGAAGAAAGTTTTCAAACTAACCTACCATGTAAAAATCCGAAACTCCCTGATTTCCGTGAATTCTTTATGATAAATGATTTGAAAGCTCAGCTAGAAGCCAAAAACTTAACGATCAACAACCTGAAAAAACGTATTGCTGAGATGTGTGATATGTGTAATGAAGTTAAGGCTAAACATGACAGTGATGTTATTGCAACAAAAAATACTGAATTGGAACATAATGTGGCTAAATTACTTAATGAAAATGAGACTTTGAAAAAGCATTGTAAAAACCTGAGTGATTCCATCAAAGAAATGAGAACTAGGGCTTCAAAACACACAACGTCTTTGATTGCTAAAAATGATGAATTCAAAGCTCAACTTCAAGAGAAAGGTTTCACAATTACTGCCTTAAAGAACGAGTTAAGGAAATTAACTGGAAATGGTGTGAACACTAAGTTTGCAAAACCATCAACCTTGGGAACACCAGTTTCACAACCTATTAGAAACCAAACAGTTGTTAGACAACCAACTGCGTTTAGATCTGAACGACCAAAATCTTCTAAACCGAGGTGTGCAACCCAAGTTGATGCGAAACAAGTTTTGTCAAAACCAGTCACTTCACAATCTAGACCAAATGATCAGATAGTTAATGTTCGTTCTAAGGCTCAATCTCATAAGTCTAAAGCAAAGGAAGTAAATGCTTATGCTAAGGTTCTATCCCTTAAGACTAGAAACCACAACAAGCCCGTAGAACCAAAGAGTCATACTCAGAAACCTGGTAGGCAGATTGCTGTAGGACTAAGAACTTCTCTCAACAAGCATTCTACTGTGTATGAGAAATCTAACACTCCTAGATCTTGCCTTAGGTGGTTACCGACGGGTAGAACTTTTAAGATGGTTGGTCTTAGATGGATACCTATTAGTACAGATTGCATTACAAAGTTTGATTGTGAAACTCCAAAAGGTCTGGATACCGATATCACTAACCCATATAAAGGTAAGCAAAATCGCCATGTTAGTGCAGGGAATCCTTATTTAAGTGCAGGTACATCGACCATTTCCTTCAAGGAAAAACTCAGAGTTTGGCGGCCAAATGGACTGAAATCTCCTAATTTAGGGGTTCAGGAAACTCAACATTGATGTACATGCATAATGACGTTTGAACACTGCAGTTCAAGCCTCGGGCCTCAATGTCAACATAATGGCGTCTGCTGAAAACACTCCAGGCCCCGTTCCTCAAAGAAAAGAAAGGCGTACGCTTGAGTGCGCTTTATCTTCGGAAGAAGAGAAATCTTCTTGTTTCTGACTATTCTCATCAACAAGCTTCATACTTTCATTAGATTGTATTTTTATTCACTCGATCAAAAATGGCAACCTCAAATGCAATTTTTGAGGGGGAGAAGTGTGAACAGTGGATCAACCTCATATGCACTTGTTCAATCAAAAATGGCAACCTCATATGCAATTTTTGAGGGGGAGAAGTGTAAACAGTGGATCGACGTATATTTGATTGTTTGTTCACTCACTTTTTGGGCATGTGACTCTAATTGTGACTACGGAGTTGATCAGGTATCACTTATTTGAGATTGAAGTTGACTTTCACAAAGGCGTGATCTTATTTTATCTTGAAGTCAGGGTTGGTTGGATGCATGACTTTCAATGATATCTTGAAGTCGACGTACATTTGATTGTTTGTTCACTCACTTGTTGGGCATGTGACTCTAATTGTGACTACGGAGTTGATCAGGTATCACTTATTTGAGATTGAAGTTGACTTTCACAAAGGCGTGATCTTATTTTATCTTGAAGTCGGGGTTGGTTGGATGCATGACTTTCAATGATAATGATGAGTGTGTAAATACTCATCATTTTATACCCATAAAAGACACAAAAATGACCAAAAACACCCAAATAGATCTAATATTGTTGCAAATATTCTTGGTTTGTGTTTTTATGTGTTTCAGGTACAAAAGGATTGAAAACAGGGCAAAAACAGACAAAACCGAGCACAAGATTGAAAAAGCGTGAAAAGCCGAGGACGGAGAAGAAATTTACAAGTTTGGGCCGGGATATTGCTTAAGTGTCAAAGTCAACCTTCAAAGAAATTCAATATGGCAGAATTGGCCCTTGGACATATTTTCAGAATGTAGCATAAATGGTCCCTCAGTTTCAGGATTTGGCAATTTTAATCCCTAAACATCAAAACTTATTCCAAAACTAAACCCTAACCCAATTAACCCTTATCCTAAAACTAAACCCTTTACCCCTAAACCCAGCCCAAATTAATCTCCAAAGCCCAATTTAAAAAACCCAACCCGGCCTTTCTTTTTGGAGTTAGCCAATACCAGAGTCAAACTCAAAGTCAAAACCATTCCACCCTTCTTCTAAACTAACAACGCGCCAAAACCACCATTCTAATTCCCCAAAACCAGACATCATTGTCTCCCCCCATGCTTTCTCTGCCAACACACAACCTCCCCCCTCCTATCACTTCGCTAGTACCCTACTCACGCTACCCACAACCCATGTGCTCTGAATTGCCAGTAAACCCACTACCCCTATTTTCCCGCCAAAATGCGAATGGAGGGCTGAGATCAAATGAAAGATATTCAATGGTTGGGATGAATTCGGAATGATGAGAGAAGGTTTTTGGGAGTATAAAAAGGTCTCCTCAAGCACACAATCGAGTAGTAGATTTTAGTTTTAGCTAAGTAGTTAAATTAGAGTAGGAGTAGTGTAATGTTAATTTTAAAGCCGAATTTAGATAAACTGTATGTTGTAGCTTACATTTCAGATTGATGTAACTTTAAGTTCAATTCTATTTCAAGTTCTAGTTTGAATTAAAAAAAACTTGCTCTCATTCGTTGTAATTCAAAAGTTAATTCAGTGATTTGAGATAGTTGTTGTTTAAGTATTCCAAGCCCTCTGCTCTGTTCCATTTAGATTATACATGGTTATGTTAGCTTATTGTTAATTCTGTTTTGCTTATTCAGTCTCAATATTCAAAAATGTTCAAAAAGTCAAAGAAAGTCAACCTGCTTGTTTGCTTATTTTCGGAGCTTCATTATCAGTGGTTATTGCTTATTTAATCTCCTTAGGGCTTTTAATTAATTTGTCTTTAGATGTCTTTGCTTAATTTGTTCTGCTCTAGTATAAAACCCCATAGACAGTTTCTTATGGGTTGTTTGGGTCAATGGTTTAAAATGGGTAAAATCAGTCATCACTGTTCATTTGCATCTCTTGTTAAGTTGATCTAGCTTAGTTTGAGTTACAGTAGCTGTTTGTAGTATGTAGTAAGCTGTTTTAAAGTATTTTGAGGTTTTGAGTCTTTTAGCTTAATTCTAGACTCTTTACTGATCCCTTGAGCTTATTATAGAATAAGCCATTTTTGGCACTTGTTTCTGGCATCATTAGATCTTCTTTAGTCCCTAGTTAGTGTCTCAAAGCTTTAGATCTAGCATAGCAATATTAGCAGACTAGTTATGCAGTCTGCAAGTTTTATTTGACTTTTCAGTTTTCAGTCATTTTCTTCAATTTTTAATTTACTCATAATAGGTTGTTATTAGCTTAATTTTTGGATAGTGATAATCCAGCTGCTCATTTAGTTGAATCTATTTTTTTTAGAATTTTTGGATTTTTCTTTAAGTGCTTTTCTTGGGCTTGAAAAAGCCAAAATTTGCCCTGCACCTAGAGCATATCAGCAGGAAGTTGTGATTGTTTGGCTTATTCAGTGCTTTTTAGTTATCCATAGTGCTTATTTTGTTTCCCCTAGCTTATTTAGTGTTGATCTTATATCATTATAGCTTGTTTCAATTTTCAGTAAGCTTATTATAGCTTCTTAGTCATTTTCTTTTTTTCCTTAATTCCTTTTGCCCACTGTTCTGAGCTCAGCTTATTTCCCAGCTTATTGTTAAGTTTCAATAATAGTAGCAGTTATAAATATAGCTTATTTTGATGTGCTTTTCATGTTGGTAAAAAGAAAAATCAAATAAAAAATAGTTTGTCCAAAAAGAGAGTCCAGGGATTCGAACCCTGGACCTCTTGTTCACAAAGCCACATGTTAACCAATCGCCCTAGGGTCTTTTTCGTTTAACTCTTTGCACCCTTTTTATTTAACCCTTGTTTTTCCCTTTTGCTTATTTTCCATTTTAGCTTAATAACAGCTTATCCGAATAAGCTGTTAGTCCCATTTTATTTTTCTTATGTCCTGCTTATAATTTAGCACGTTTCTGGAATTTTTCACATTTTTCCAATTTCGTTTAGTATTTTTAATGTATTTTTCTTTTTAAATTAGTTTTTAAATCATATTAAATTAAATAATTGTCAGAAAAATATAATTCTTTTTTATAAAATTTTCTTTTATCATTTAGGATTTTAGAAAAATAGATTTGTACCCGTAGTGTTAATATTTCATCGTTTTGACGTTTAGGATCGTTTTTTCCGGTTTAAACGTACGTTTTCAGTTTTCTTTATGTTTTTAGCCTCGTGTACTTTAGATTTTCGTTTTTCCTACCTTTTAAATTGCTTTTAATTTATGTTCATCAACCTTAGCTTAGAAACCCAAATATCCATCTCTTTCACTATTCATCACACGCAATCACAAACCGAATCACGAATTTCATTCACGCCTTCGTTGAGAAAACGACCTGGGTTACACATACTTCACTTGTGTTTCCTTTGGAGAAAAATATACGTGTTGATTCCAGCGAATCAATTTTTGGCGTCGTTGCCGGGGAAGGCTTGAAGCGAATTTTTAATTCTCGTTTGTCGTTGCGTGTTTTGAAGACCCTTCTCCCGAGAAGTTATCGTTTTCTTCGTAAATATTTTCTTATAAAAAACCCAAAAAGATTTTCTTTTCAAATTTATTTTCCTTTGTGTTCTTCAAAATGTTTCTAAAAATCCAAAAAGATTCTTCTTATCCATCTTATCCGTTTAATTCTTTTTCTCATCCTCTTAAACCGTTTGATTCTATCTTCTTAACCCTCATTAATGTTTAATTCTTATGTCGTCACTCGGCTATCACTGTTTTCATTGTAAAAGCCCATTGATTGACAGTCTTCGTTGTTCAAAGTGTGCGTGTGAGCGGTGTGGAAATCATGCACCAAAAGGATCATCTTGTTATTGGTGTGAAGTAGCCCTCGAAAGTGAGCTTAATTCCATCGATGATTTTCAAAGTTTTTCCGAACACCCTCCACACTCCCAGCCATATCCAATCAATAAGCATAATTGCTTTAAATGTGGAGATCCGTTGGGGGATGATTCACTTTGTGAACGATGTTTCTGCAAAGGATGTGGGTTTACCCACGGACTTTGCATGTGTTGCCCTTCTGAAATCAAAAATACACTTAATTATCCAGATTTTCAAAACGATTGCAACCTTCCTCAGGATTCATTTTGGCAAGAACCGTGTTTCAATGACACATCAATTCAAAATATGCCAAATGATCTTTGTGAGTATTGTAGAGGTCCTCACCAAAATTTTGATTGTCAAGCAAGTAAAATGCTTGTCTATGAGCAAGTTCCATGCGATCAAAATTTTGGTTATGACCAATATCCATATGATTCACCGAGTCAGTCACAACAGTTTTACTGTTGTGAATTCTGTGGAGGTCCGCATTATGATTCTGATTGTCAAACGAGGAACTCGCTTGTCTACGAGCATGGCCCTTGTAACAATTATGATTATTCTTATCAAAACCAACCTCCACAGTATCAAATGATTCAACCTCAGCCTCAGCCATCTCCTCTGGATTTGGCTCTCAAAGATGTATTCCAAGAATTTCAAGATGTGAGGAATGCACTTAATGATTTGGCTGTTAGGCATACCCAAGAAGAGCGTCATGGTGAATCTATGGAAGATTTACTCGCCATAGAACGAGCAGCACACAATCGTTTCTTGTTTAATCAGGCTTGCATGCTCGATGACGAAGATGAAGACGACGAGGAGAGTACTATTCCTTTTAGTGATATCATTTCTCAACTCCCTCAGTCTGTTGCAATCACATCATTTTTACCATATATGAACTCCAAGGACTCTCGTATTATGGGGGATGAGCATCTTAGCACTATTCCTGAAAAGGAATCGGACGAATTTATAAAGTCTAGTGCTGAGAACCTTATCCCAATCCCAAGTGAGTCTGAGGATATATCGGACAATGAATGTGATTTGTCTATTTGTAGTGATCATCCTCTTGACACTACAGATGATTTTTTCGGGACGTTTTCTAACCCTCTTTTCAATTCAAATGATGATTTTTCCTCTAGTGATGACGAATCACTTTCTGATGAGGACGTTCAAAATGAAAGTCTCAAAGTCTATTCGAATTCTCTTTTTGAATTTGATGATGAGTACTTTTCTAACAAAATAAATCCTCTCTTTGATGAAGAGTTAGAGAACGATGAGGTCAAGGACTCTATTATTCATAAACTTAATGATATGACCTCGGTTCTTAATCCCGATATCGTTCTTTCTCCGACATATGTGACATTTCCCTTTGAGGATCGCCATTATATTGACGTCACATATGTCGTTCGAGTTTTTCTACCTTTCTTCTCCTATACGGTAGATTGTCCTTTTATTCACTCGTTCGAGAGTGAAGACAAAGTTTTTGACCCCAACATCTCCATTTATCATTCTTTTGAGCCGGGTGTATCTCATCGGAGTGGAACTTTCAAGTACTTTAATGTTTATCCAAACATATTGAATGAAAGTCCGATGGAGATTTTCTCTTCCACATGCTCCCCCAAGAACAAATGAATTCGGGGTCGAGTCAAGCTAGTGACTCGATTAACAAAAACATTAGCACCACATGGGTGACAACCCATGTTTCTGACTTCTCTCTATTTTCTAACACTAAGTGTGGGGGAATTCCTCTACTGTGCTCTGTTTTGTGTGTTGTTTGCTCTTGTTTGCAGGTTTCCCTTAGACCATGATGATTGATGCGCCTGTTTTCAATCCAGCCGCCCAATATCCGATCTTGTTACTAACGTTTATCTAGGGATATCTTTTTAATCCTGTTTGTGAAAATAGAGATTTCTGTTCCACACTTGGCTATTAGTATTACCTTTTTACGTTCTAAGTATCGGCATAATAGCCGGTACTTTGAATATTGAGGGCAATATTCAATTCTAAGTGTGGGGGGAATTCTCGCGATTTTTGTCACATATGTACCTTCTAGTGCCCTAGTACCCCCGTTTTGGCAAAAAAAATTCAAATTTTTTTTCGTTTTTTAGATAAGAAATTGCAATAAAAAAGAAGTGTTTAGTCTTGATTAGGTTAGAACAACGGGAATCCCGACTCTGCTAGAGTGTTGATCTAGCTGCTTCCTTAACGTTTAGACTAAGGTTTTACGATTTGTGCAAATGAAAATGCTAAGCGTAGAATAGTTGGTTCTCTTTAGAGCTTATATAAGTAATCTATGGCTTTTCCTCTCAGTAGCTCCTAATCCGACTTAATTAGTGCTTATTTTCAAACATTTGAACACACAAAATCATTTTTTCATACGATTTTGAAAAATACTAGTTCAAAGATTTATTTAAACTTCGGAACAAGCATATGTCATAATAATGTAAAAGTTAAGTAATAAATGTAATGTGCTAAAAAGCTAAGGTTCAAGATCGGCCCTTAGATTCTTATTTCCGAAAGGCGTTTAGGTCTTGGCTACCCTCTTACACCGGCCCTTGGACCCTTAATTCTGAAAGGCGTTAAGGTCTTGGAACTCTCCGTTGTAATGGCCCTTGGATCCTTTATTCCGGAAGGTGTAAGGTCTTGGTTCCCGTGAAACTCCGTTAGTTTATGTTGCACAAGTAAAAAAATAAATAAATAAATAAATAAAATAAAAAATGATGAAAAAAATAATAAAATGGAATGATATTGCAAAATGCAAAAATGTAATGATATTGCAAAATGCAATAAGTTTTGATAAAGTTTTGAAACTTGCTTGTTGTAAATTTTAAATCTATCTTTCAACTAGTATTAGTCAAAATTTTCTATAAACGTCGATTTTTGTGATCAAAATTTTGAAAATCAAGCACAGTCACCTAACTATAATAAATATGGGAGTGAAAAGTTAAGTCTCAACTTACATAGATTATTAGTATAAGTAGCGTTGGCATTTTACAAAAGCGTTTGCACAATGAGTTTAAGCTTAGTTGGGAGTATAAAAAGAGGATAACGATTTCAATTCCCTGGAGACACTCATTTTGTGTGAATCCCGTTCCATGATACCATTTTTGAAAATCAAGCATGTTATCTATTTATGTTCTAGTTTAAATTTCTAGCATCAAATAAAAAGTCAAAACGGGGTATTCTTTTGATCCTTTCACTACTTCATATAATCGGATTGCTAGGGACTAGCAATAGTTTAGTGTGGGGGATTGATGAGTGTGTAAATACTCATCATTTTATACCCTTAAAAGACACAAAAATGACCAAAAACACCCAAATAGATCTAATATTGTTGCAAATATTCTTGGTTTGTGTTGTTATGTGTTTCAGGTACAAAAGGATTGAAAACAGGGCAAAAACACACAAAAACCGAGCACAAGATTGGAAAAGCGTGAAAAGCCGAGGACGGAGAAGAAATTTACAAGTTTGGGCCGGGATATTGCTCAAGTGTCAAAGTCAACCTTCAAAGAAATTCAATATGGCAGAATTGGCCCTTGGACATATTTTCAGAATGTAGCATAAATGGTCCCTCAGTTTCAGGATTTGGCAATTTTAATCCCTAAACATCAAAACTTATTCCAAAACTAAACCCTAACCCAATTAACCCTTATCCTAAAACTAAACCCTTTACCCCTAAACCCAGCCCAAATTAATCTCCAAAGCCCAATTTAAAAAACCCAACCCGGCCTTTCTTTTTGGAGTTAGCCAATACCAGAGTCAAACTCAAAGTCAAAACCATTCCACCCTTCTTCTAAACTAACAACGCGCCAAAACCACCATTCCAATTCCCCAAAACCAGACATCATTGTCTCCCCCATGCTTTCTCTGCCAACACACAACCTCCCCCTCCTATCACTTCGCTAGTACCCTACTCACGCTACCCACAACCAATGTGCTCTGAATTGCCAGTAAACCCACTACCCTCATTTTCCCGCCAAAATGCGAATGGAGGGCTGAGATCAAATGAAAGATATTCAATGGTTGGGATGAATTCGGAATGATGAGAGAAGGTTTTTGGAAGTATAAAAAGGCCTCCTCAAGCACACAATCGAGTAGTAGATTTTAGTTTTAGCTAAGTAGTTAAATTAGAGTAGGAGTAGTGTAATGTTAATTTTAAAGCCGAATTTAGATAAACTGTATGTTGTAGCTTACATTTCAGATTGATGTAACTTTAAGTTCAATTCTATTTCAAGTTCTAGTTTGAATTAAAAAAAACTTGCTCTCATTCGTTGTAATTCAAAAGTTAATTCAGTGATTTGAGATAGTTGTTGTTTAAGTATTCCAAGCCCTCTGCTCTGTTCCATTTAGATTATACATGGTTATGTTAGCTTATTGTTAATTCTGTTTTGCTTATTCAGTCTCAATATTCAAAAATGTTCAAAAAGTCAAAGAAAGTCAACCTGCTTGTTTGCTTATTTTCGGAGCTTCATTATCAGTGGTTATTGCTTATTTAATCTCCTTAGGGCTTTTAATTAATTTGTCTTTAGATGTCTTTGCTTAATTTGTTCTGCTCTAGTATAAAACCCCATAGACAGTTTCTTATGGGTTGTTTGGGTCAATGGTTTAAAATGGGTAAAATCAGTCATCACTGTTCATTTGCATCTCTTGTTAAGTTGATCTAGCTTAGTTTGAGTTACAGTAGCTGTTTGTAGTATGTAGTAAGCTGTTTTAAAGTATTTTGAGGTTTTGAGTCTTTTAGCTTAATTCTAGACTCTTTACTGATCCCTTGAGCTTATTATAGAATAAGCCATTTTTGGCACTTGTTTCTGGCATCATTAGATCTCCTTTAGTCCCTAGTTAGTGTCTCAAAGCTTTAGATCTAGCATAGCAATATTAGCAGACTAGTTATGCAGTCTGCAAGTTTTATTTGACTTTTCAGTTTTCAGTCATTTTCTTCAATTTTTAATTTACTCATAATAGGTTGTTATTAGCTTAATTTTTGGATAGTGATAATCCAGCTGCTCATTTAGTTGAATCTATTTTTTTTTAGAATTTTTGGATTTTTCTTTAAGTGCTTTTCTTGGGCTTGAAAAAGCCAAAATTTGCCCTGCACCTAGAGCATATCAGCAGGAAGTTGTGATTGTTTGGCTTATTCAATGCTTTTTAGTTATCCATAGTGCTTATTTTGTTTCCCCTAGCTTATTTAGTGTTGATCTTATATCATTATAGCTTGTTTCAATTTTCAGTAAGCTTATTATAGCTTCTTAGTCATTTTCTTTTTTTCCTTAATTCCTTTTGCCCACTGTTCTGAGCTCAGCTTATTTCCCAGCTTATTGTTAAGTTTCAATAATAGTAGCAGTTATAAATATAGCTTATTTTGATGTGCTTTTCATGTTGGTAAAAAGAAAAATCAAATAAAAAATAGTTTGTCCAAAAAGAGAGTCCAGGGATTCGAACCCTGGACCTCTTGTTCACAAAGCCACATGTTAACCAATCGCCCTAGGGTCTTTTTCGTTTAACTCTTTGCACCCTTTTTATTTAACCCTTGTTTTTTCCCTTTTGCTTATTTTCCATTTTAGCTTAATAACAGCTTATCCGAATAAGCTGTTAGTCCCATTTTATTTTTCTTATGTCCTGCTTATAATTTAGCACGTTTCTGGAATTTTTCACATTTTTCCAATTTCGTTTAGTATTTTTAATGTATTTTTCTTTTTAAATTAGTTTTTAAATTATATTAAATTAAATAATTGTCAGAAAAATATATAATTCTTTTTTATAAAATTTTCTTTTATCATTTAGGATTTTAGAAAAATAGATTTGTACCCGTAGTGTTAATTTTCATCTTTTGACTTTAGAATCGTTTTTTCCGGTTTAAACGTACATTTCAGTTTTCTTTAGTTTACTGTGATTAGAATCGATAATTGTTTATTTGAAATTAGTTGAAACCTTACTTTTCTATTACCACATCAACGTAAATTGTTGAAGACTGGTTAACTATCACTTGGTTTTTTGTAGAATCAGTGTTCAAACGATACGTTGTGTAAATTAAGAGTTTAATGTTAAGACTTGTTTCTATTGCAGTCTTAAGTTTGATGAAGCGGTTAACTATCTACTTAAACGTACTTAAGTTTAGTCCATTAGTCAACGCGAGACGTGGGATAATCTGAAGGCTGTTGTTCAACTTTGGTTACGGGTATTGGTACTTATCATTTATTGAAGCGTAATTTAAGGTTTAAATAGTGAAAGAGTTACGTAGACGGTTGGAATTCTAATCTTGTTTCAGTTTGAGTTTATGGGTTTTTCTCATCATTATCATTCAATTATGTCTAATTAATGGGTTGGTAAGATGTCAGGGAGGTTTCGGTAGCGGTTGATTTCACTTGATACATTTGAGCCAATTTTGTTCTTCTCACAAGATTTCAAGTATATGTGCGTAAAATGTGTTGATGATTCTGAGGTATCAAAACCAGCAAGGGGGAAGGAGACATACATCTGAACGCTCAACGAGTACACGTGATGAACTTTATACTTCTTCTTAATTGAAGTTATTCCAGGAACACAAATGTCATAACCGCAGAGAAAATCAGTGTTTTAATTCGTGACTTTTGGTGTATTATTCCAACTATGTGGGGGAAGAGATGTAAGAAACAGTTTATGATGATTAAAGAGGTACACAATTGGATGATGATTCCTCTGGTTAGTCGATATCCTACAGAAGGAAATGTGTTCATCCGGGACTTACTTGATTTTTACGGTACTGTTTTGGTGTTATCATTTCGACTACATCCGGTACTCAGTTGCTTTTGTGGTACTGTCTTGGTGTTATCATTTCGACTACATACGGGATAAATTGCTTACACTCAGGACTTAATTGACTTTGGTGTAACAATTCTCATCTGCAAATTCCTGAAGGGAGAAAAGTGCATTTCTGAGTCTTAATTGATTTTGATGTTACATTTTCGACTTCATTAATGGGATTGAGTGTGTACTTCGGGTTTTTGAACTTCATACAATGAGACCGATTGCATCACTTCAACTACTTGGGGGAAGTGGCCTCTTGATACTTTTGGTATGCATTACTTCAGCCTTCAGCGGGAACAAATATGAGAAGAATTACTCAAGCGTGAGATGATACGTTGCTGATCTATTTGATGATCCCTCGAACGGATAATCACGATGATTATTCTTAAAAGGAGCAGCAATATTTGATGTGGTTTGCTATGGATTTCGCTGTGAACTTAACTAATGTAAGCTTGAAAGAGAGCTTTGAAACTGCTCAAAAGGAAGATTGTCGGTTTGGAGGGAAGCTATCAAAGCTTCACATTGAGAAGGCTCAAGTTCAGACGATTATTCAGGAGCCTCGAAAGCTTTGGTAGTGAAAGTTTAAGAGATGTTGACTACAGACTTCTACAACATACAGAACGATATCCTTATTTCAGTATTCATGTCAACATCTTCTTAAATTGAATAATATATTTTGTACATATCTTAAACCAAAATGTAAATAGAAAATTATAAAACCAACAAAAGCCCATAAAAATCAGAAAAACAGAAAATACCAAAAAATAGTTTTCCTAGGCATGTCTTCTGGTATCGATAACATTTACGGTCCAAGAAATGTCATTCAATAATGACACGGGTCTTTAAATGAAGTTCGAGCAGAAGTTCAAAAGTGTTTCAAAACATGCCTTTATGGCTTGCTATTATTTCAGATGCCCAACCCGTTTTTCAAAATGAGGAAAGTACGTGGCCAAAAAGACGGCTGTTCCTAACAAAGGGTGATTAAGTTCTCCCGGGCATGGATTACTTTACATCCATTCACCCTCGATCTAGTGCACGCTTCAGTGCATTATTTATGGTATAAGAAGAGAAGTCTTCTTTGTATACAAATAATTTTCCTTCTATGATTCTTCTGAAAAATATTTGTGAGACACATGGTGGTAACGTGTTGTTTGAAATTCTTTCAGATTTGGATTGTTCATAAAATTTGTCACTCAATCAATGACTACAGCTCGTTAACTCGAATACGGGTCATTGATTGAGGGGGAGAGTGATTTCAAATTTTATATCATCAAACGGGTTTCTTGGTTATCTCATAATTGTTAGAAAAGGCTTTTGTAGTTAATGGCGTATTAGTTGAAGAGGAACTTACTAAGCTTTATCTCAAATGGTCAAATGTGTTAGTTGTTAGAAAGATTAGGGCATTATGTGCAATTTGCTTATAGTTTCCTAGCTTTATGTAACTAGAAGGTTCATTTGTGTCACTTAGGAATCCTCGGTTAATCCCCTAAATACTTTAAAACTCAAAATCTAAAAGAAGTTAGAAAACTCATTGTGTTTGATGTTCTTGAATACTCCATAGGCATTTGTATGATATGATTGAATGAGTTTCGAATGTTGATTGACTTTTGTTAGTCGATAGCTGTTTAATTGTTGTTGATGTATTGCTTGTGCACTCAGGATATGCTTAGGTATGTAGCTATCGTGTTAGAATCTTGTTTATAAGATCCTGAGTTGAATGTTGAAATATGAGTGAATTGCCATGTTCATGATTACTGCTTGCTCTTCATGCTAGATAGCGGTTTGAAAAATTTCCTGATTGTGGTTTGATCATGACATGAATATGATTTTGTGAGTAGGCAAACCGCTGCGTGGTAGCGGTTAATGTAGAGTTAATCTGTATGTATGTAACACCCCGACCCGACAAGGGTAGAGATGTCACAACAATGGTGACATATCAGAAACATACACAAGCATACATCTTCAATAATACAAAGGAATACAAAGGTTACAAGAAATTACAAGGAAATACAAAATTACAGAGGAATAAATATTAAGTCTGAAAATAAAAATTCTTCTAGTCATCTCTATAACAATTTATCTATCACAGTGTAGTCTTCTAAGTCCAATGATACTCTCCACTCGTACCCAGCTTCCTACTAAAACCTGCCGCAGGAAAAGAAATGCGGCTGAGCTACGAGAGCTCAGTGAACAGATATAACGGTAACAAAGCAGTAATAAAGAATAGTACAGAGTGTCAGAAATATATGTCATGCAGATATAATCAGAATCAAAGGATAAATAAATGAGTGAAGATAAAGGATAGGGAATAATGAGTAGGTAAGGTAAAAGGAAATAGTGCAAGGTATAATAATGGTCAAAGGTAAGTAATGTATATGGTAAAGGTAAACAGTAATCCACCACGAGCCCAGAAACAGAGATATAATATATATAACCATGCCATCATCATCAATCAGAGGGGTGTCCTCTCAGTAACCAGATAATATGAGGGGTGTCCTCATGTATCAAATGGAGTAGCTAGCTCCCAGAGGTTGTGAAAGACGTGTATCGCACACACCATCAGTCACCAGAGATATAACAGATAATATAAACAGATAACAGAAACAGAACAAATCTAGGATGCATCCATACGCCCCAGGTGGCCAGAGTCTACCAATACACACCAGATAAAATAAAGTCAGGGACGGGATAGGTCATCTCTCTCCTACCCTAGAGTCAAGTCATCGGTGCATCAATGACAAGGACATGAACACCTCATGCCTGGTGAGTTGGCTCGGGTATCAAACCGTGGTCAGAGTCAGATATCATATCAGAGGGTCATAAATAAAAGTTCATGTCAAAAGGTTCATGTCAAATATTTCAGGAGTAATATATATCAGAGGTTCAGAAATAAATCAGGTTCAAATCAGAGTTCACAGAATAAGGGATCATATCAAAGGTTCACAAACAAAGGGAACATAGCAATGGCTCAGGGAAATCCTAATATGAAACAGAGATCAGAATCAAAATTAAGAGAAGGAAATTGCCCTTACTGAAAGAGGGCGGAATATCTGTACCTTAGACCGTAAGTGAAAACACAATAGAAACACAAGATCGGAAGCAAACTCCATCTTCAGCGAATCTACACGAATTCATGATCTCTTATTAATAACTTATTTTAAGTCAGATTGCTCATTTTAGTCTGCTTTCCATTTTTAGTAACTTTCCTCTTTCAGCCGGTTTCCAAAATTAGCATGTTTCCATATTTGGTAAGTTTTCAAAATTAGTAACTTCCATGTTTAGGGAGTTGGGCTAAAAGTGACATTTATTCAAAGTGTAAGGTTATAAATACTCATATAGCATATGTTAGGATTAAATAGCTCATAATACATAATATAGGGTTTAATGAACCCTTATTTCATTATTAGGGTTTACATAAGAAAATTAGTTAACTTAGAGGTTTAATATGACAACTATTATGGTTTAAGTCTATATATGCCATTCTAATAAGGTCTAGGGTTTATTGCGATAATAACCAAAGTTAAAGGTTAAATTAGTAGATTGGCTTATTTTAATATTATATTGAACATGTATATTTTCAAATCTATGTAACCATGCACGTAAGTCATCTTCTTCGTAAGAAATATAACCGAAACCGATTCGAGCTCTAAAATACTTGCTCTCAGTTTCTTTTAGTTCATGAAGTGATCGAATCCATAGATCATTTGGGTGCGTTTTATTTGTTATAAGGGGTCGATAAGGGTTTAAATTTATGCGACACCAAGTTGTTTTATCCCGCGACACAATCGGTCACAATTAAGGGTACGTTTCTATAGTTATTTAGGGTGCGTTTTCAGGTTGTGATGAAGGTCGTCATGAGGGTTGGAACACGACACAACTGCAGCCTTATAATTTGACACCAAACACGCACTCACACAGCACCATATTAGATGAGACACAACAGGTTCGACAAGAAATTAAAAGAAACCAGATTTAAACCAAAGTGTCACACACACAACACACTAGTGTATATAGGCGTATCAAGTTTTATCCTTTCAAGCGATCATGTATCAAGACAACAAGGTATAAAAGCAGCATGATCCATATCTTCCCATCTCTCTAAGTTTCAGATACGATTGTTTACACAAGTTTTAATGGTGCGTTTTCATAAGTGAAAAAAAGTTGACATGATTTAGCAATTTTGTGACACAACCAGACCAAAAACATGTGACTCACAACATCCCAGCCACACTACTATGGTTTAAGGAACCAAAGACACCATAAAACCTTCACATGAAATAACCCATAATCTGCCATTATTCTCATAAATAAACTAGAGCGCCCCCTCTTTTATTATTTTGAGTTTATTATCAATTTTCTTTTTTTTGATTGCATAATGCAACTCATATTCGAATCTTAAAAAAAATCAGATCATAGACGTATATATAAACGGTTCGAAGGATTCAATACAGAAACGAGATCGACATTCATGAGCTTTAATATACACGAGTTTATTTGGCGTATAATCCTTTATGTGCGACAACAAAACTTATGTTAACAAAAAGGATAAGCAGCAACATATGACTAGGTTCAGTGTAGTCTTAAGCGTATATCAGTGTATGTCGAGAAGAGGACATATGTACCTTAGGCAGAAAACGAGAGGCTCAAGAGAACAAGAACAACACCAAATCTATTCAAACCCAAACTGAAAACCCTTTTTCCCCACGAGTTGATCACAGCAGCAACACCTTCGACTCTTGTTTTCTTGTGGAGATAACAACACGGTTTGGAATTATGGTTATTATTTTGAATTGGTTTTGAGAAGATGTAGTGATCAGAGGATAGTGATGTTATACGTGTGGAGTTTGAAAGCAAAAAGGAATGTCGTGTACTCAAGTTAGGCAAGGAAATAAATACGCATTAACTAATTGGCATTCATACCAATCGGTTTTATTAATATTGATTTTAGAACCGAAATTTTTGGGATTCCAATCTCTTAAATATAGCCCAAAACGTGTGAAATGTTACAAGACCAAAACGTGATTGATTTAGATAATTTAGGAAGACTTTATTTTGTAACAAATATTTATTATTAGGCATATTTTATGTTGGTATTATTAATGATATTATTATTTATAGCATATAGTTTAGGTTTGTAGTTAATCGTATTCATAGCTTAGGAAAAATTTAAAATCAGACGTAAAATTAGGGATTTAAAATTTTGGGTTTTACAATGTATGCCCATCTTTGTGGATATTCCTATGCAGATTCCATGGCTGATGTGAATGTGCCTGCTCCCGCTCTAACCACTTGATCAGATATTCAAACTCCATTGACTGGCTCTGAATTCACCACAACAACAACATCGGCAGCAACAACAACAACAACAACAACAACACCTTCACCACCACCACCACCTTCACTTCAACAAAGCATTACTAATTCTGGTCTCGCCGAGTGGGGATCTACAATACTTGGGAAGTTTTGTTGGTGGATGGATAATTGATGTTGACTACTGACTCCCTCAGAGAAGCGAATGATCACATCATCTGTGCGTAAAGGTCAACATCATTTGTGTCCTAACAGTTATCTTGCACATCATAAGTAGTGAATATACAATTGTTGTTATGTGTCAGTGAATGATTGTCTTAATTCAAAATCTTTCAAACCTATCATACCTGACACTAACATTCTCCCTCATAGATTGAGGGGGAGCATTAGTATGTTCTATTATCAGCACATATTAAACCTGACCACATTTTCTCCCATATTTTCTAAACTTATTTAAATCAATTGGGATCACAAATCTCAAAAGATTTGAAATTTCTGATCGGGGGAGAGAATGTGATTTAAATATGCAATCTGATAAAAATGTGATATTTTGGACTTAAATGTAAGCTCTCCCATATGTGCTAAACTCTTTTTGATATCAATGCACATATTGAGGGGGAGCAAATGGTTTGTGGTGACAAAAAGGATGTGGCATCTCATGTGAACGCGACTCAGACTTCACCAATGAATTGACGAAACAAAAACTGTCATTAATCGAAAGGACTTGTCCTGGCCGGGTAATAATTTCAAGCTGGTCTAACCAGTGATGTAAGCGTGTCTCGAAGAGGACTTGTCTGAGTAGAGTGTACCGTTTCGAGAAACTTTATGTGGACTTGACCAGGCCGGGTAATAATTTCAAGCTAGTCTAACTAGTGATGTAATCGTGTCTCGAATCGGTCATGTTCACTGAAAGTGGATCAATTCAAAAAGTGCAAACTCTACCCAACATGTGCAAATTTATAATAAAAACAACTGAGCACATGTTAAGGGGGAGCATTTGAAAAGTATAAAACTCTCAAAGTGTTAGCAAAATGTGTTTCATAATCATAAACGCTTTGAGAGATTTTACAATGATTTGGTTGACGGCAACATAGGATAGTCATGGTGTTATAAGCTGACTAAGGTTAGGAAAACCGTCCTATGATCCGCCAAAGCCGGAGGGATCTACCCAAGGACGATACCAAATAGTTCGTATTAGAAAGTCCTAGGTATGATAGAGAAAAAAATGAGTAATGTGAGAAAGAAGAAAGAAGGGGTTGAAGAATTAAAACGAAAAGTTATGAGAAAGGGTGAAAAGAAATAACCTCCAAATATTCAACCTTAGGGCAGAAACCGGGTTCAATTCATATGCTACTGGTTGTTACTAAGGTGACACCGGTATTGAAGACAAGACGTCATGGACCCAGTGACGCACTGCACTAAACCTTCTAACCACTCAAGTTCTCTTAAAAGAACTTGTTTCATTCTCACGGGGAACCCTGCATAATCTATCGACCGCTCATTACGTGTCATGTTGATATTAAAACAGGAGACACCACTCCAGTCGCCGACTACCAAAACTGCACTTCTCGAGTCTAGAGTCGCGAGATACATCAAAAGATCTCATAGGAACACATGTTACTTCTACACTGGTTGTTCAACATTAAGGACACCAGTTGTAAACTTATGAGTCCTACGCAGATCTTAGCAATCTGCCAGAACATTTATGAGGGAATTTACAAATGTAATTCTCAGTGATTGAATGGAAATTCCTGCCAGGGTCAACATCAAACAACCCTGAAAGCAGGTCACTTCGGTAATTCCTTGTGAATTACGCTTAGTGGTCGCGGCGGTTTCAAACGGTCTACAATCGTGGAGTGAACTCCAGCGACTCACCTAATCGTTGATGTACTTCGGTAGATCTTGTAAGCCCTCTCGGGGGTATCCGATTCAGGAACGGCCTTGGTAGAGATTAGAGAAAGTTTTCACACTATGTTGTTAACAATCTCGAAGTCCGAACCTATAAGTACCGGACGTTTTATTGCTAACTGTCGTATGCAGGAATCCCTGGCGATTGCAGCTGATTGTCGAAGTGATGTCAATATTATCACCTCATGCTCACACTTCACCATCATAATCAATGAAATCATGATAATTGAAAGACTTTCAATACTGCTTCTGCGACTCTGATGCTAAAAATCATGATCCAGAAAAGTGTGAGCATGTAGGTCCAAAGATCACAACGTCACATGGAGACGATACTGCAAAAAGATGACTTGGAGACGTACGTTGGATGATGAACTCAAAGAATCCTCAAAGATCATCCAAGACAAAAGAACAGTCATTAAAAGTTCACTGCTGAAATTACAAAGATTAATGACTTAGAAGAATCAAAGACTACGAGCTAGGAATTCAAATTCATGTAATAGAATGCTAGAATTCAAAGTGTAATTTCCGGGGTGACCTCCCTTAGGGGGAGATTGTTAGGAATATAAATATTCACATGAAAGACTCGGTCACCCCGAGTATGGATTAGCATTAAGTAGCTCGTAGGTTTAATCATATTAGTTTAGATATCGTTTCACCATGGAGTCGGGTCGGGTCTTTACCCATTGTCAGCCCGGTCCATAGCCTACTAGAGGCGTTTTTGTGTCTTGTATAAATAGCCCTTCCCACCCATGGGAAGGGTTGGAGCTTTGATTATTCTTAATCTAATACACATAGTTTTCTCTCACTAGAAACTCCCACTTCTATCTCTCTCTCTCTCTCTACAAATTCGACCTAATCTCTTGTACAAGAGTGTGTTATGATTTTGAATATCTTACAGTTTATTTTGAGAATTTTTTTTTTTTATTTTCTAATTTTAGAGGGATAATTTTCTACAAAGAAAAAAAACTCGTTCAAATGATATTGTTTTTTCTGTTCGAAAAAAAAACAACGGAGGTTAGAAAGGAAACAACGAAAACAAAAAAACTAGAAAATATCTCATTTTTTTAGGAAAGTGAAAAAATTGAAAACCCGTTTATTTCCGCTTTTTTCCAACAATTTTCAAAAAAAAAAAAAGAAATTCTCGCTTTCTAAATTTTAACTAGAAAAATAAAAACACCAATATACTTTTCTCTACTTTTTTCTCTCTAACCACAAAAAGACGAAATTTCTCAATCTACCATTCAAGTATCTCATTCTAACTCTAATAATCATCTTCGCCGTCGCCACTCACCGTTGCTTAAACGTAAAAGGAAAAATATAACTTCATCTAAATGGGTTTTCAAAATTCTCAACTCTTCTCTATAGAAGAAATACTATTCCTTTCTCAAGGAAACTAGAAACGGAAAAACAAGAAAATTTTTCTAGAACTAAACGTTATCTATGTTTTGTAGTTTTCCTTGTTAAAGTACAGAATGCAAATTTTCTGTTTTGTAGATAATTTGATGGGAAACATTTGATTTGAACGCATTCTCTATTTTCCTTATTTTGTACAAAATATTTTGTGAAAAACAATGGTTTTTTCTTTTAACTAAACGCACCCTATGATTCTATGAACCTGCTGTTGTTCAACCGTGGCCGAAAGAGTTATGTCTAAAAGTAAATATTAGTATTCATGGTTTATTACATTCTCATCAACATGAAATCCAAGTAGCAACTATATTAAAAAAAACCTAACGAACCTATATTGACTCGTAGCCGAAAACAGATGCAAGACTTTTGAGTCGTGTTCTTGTGATGCTTGAATATAGACTGTGTAATCATATTCATATAAGCTCGTTATCTTTAACCAGAAAAGACAAACTCGTATTTCACTGATCATAGTATGTAGTTTGGGGTTTTCTTGCAGTGTTTTCTGCCTTAGAGATCTGGTTTGTTTTCTCAGATCTCCATGTTTTAGTTTGAGTTTTTAATAAAATTTTCCGTTCTAAAAAAAAAAAAAAAAAAAAAAAAAAAAAAAAAAAAAAAAGAAGACACGATTGTCCAGAAAATAAATAAAGAAAAAATTACACGTTTGGTCCCTGTGGTTTGCTCAGATTTCATGTTTAGTCCCTAACTCGTTTTAATTAAACCAGAGATACCTATTTTTAAAACATTGCACTCATTTAGTCCCTATTTTGGATGAGCCGTTAGTTTGACCGTTAAGTGTTTAAATAATATTTGCCCGTTAGTCCCTCCGTTAATATATTTTGCACCATTAGTCCTCATTTTCTAAAATGAATTAAAAAGGGCATCATGGCTCGAACTCAGGTCTTGTTGCCCAAAAACCAACGCCCCAACCACTGGACTAAGCGTCCAATGGTGTAATTATATCAAAAGAAATTATATTTAACCTTTTTTTGGCTCAAACTCGTTGTTATCCGTTTTCGTCTGTTTTTATACGTTCTCGTCCGTTTTTTTACGTTTTTTGTCCCTTTTTTTACGTTATCATCCGTTTTTTTACGTTTTCGCCCGTTTTTTACATTTTTGTCATATTTTTACGTTTTTGTCCCTTTTTTTACGTTATCATCCGTTTTTTTACGTTTTCGCCCGTTTTTTACATTTTTGTCATATTTTTACGTTTTTGTCCCTTTTTTTTACGTTTTTGTCCATTTTTTAAAATTTTCGTCCGTTTTTTACGTTTTCGTCCATTTTTTTTACGTTTTCAACCATTTTTATCCGTTCTTGTCCCTCTTTTTTTACGTTCTTGTCCCTTTTTTTTTATTTTTTTTTTATTTTTTTTTTTTTTAATGTTTTGTCACTTTTTTTTTTGCGTTTTCGTCCGTTTTTTTACCTTTTTGTCCTATTTTAACGTTTTCATCCGATTTTTTACATTTTTGTCCCTTTTTTTACGCTTTCCTCCGTTTTTTACGCTCTCGCCTATCTTTTTATGTTTTTGTCATTTTTTTACGTTTTTGTCATTTTTTTACTTTTTTGTCCCTTTTTTTTTATGTTTTTATACGTTTTCGTCCGTTTTTTACGTATTTGTCCATTTTTTACGTTCTAGTCATTTTTTTACATTTTCGTCCATTTTTTTACATTTTCGTTCATTTTTTTACGTTTTCAACCATTTTTATCTGTTCTCGTCTATTTTTTTACATTTTCGTCTGTTTATTTACGTTTTCGAGCGTTTTTTTACGTTTTCGTCCTTTTTTTTACGTTTTTGTCCCTTTTTTTACGTTCTCGTCCGTTTTTATACATTTTGGTCTGTATTTAAACGTTTTCGTCTGTTTTTCTTTACGTTTTCGTTCGGTTTGTATGCTTTTACCGTTTTTTACGTTTTTGTCCGTTTTCTTTACGTTTTCGTCCGTTTCGTTTTTAACAGACGAAAACATTTAAAAACAGACGAAAATGTATAAAAACGGACGGTAACATAAAAAAAAGACAAAAACTTACAAAACGGACGAAAACGTAAAGAAAAACAGACGAAAATGTTTAAATACAAACCAAAACATATAAAAACGGACGAGAACGTAAAAAAAGGGACAAAAATGTAAAAAAACAGACGATAACGAAAAAAAATGGACGATAACGTAAAAAACGGACGATAACGTAAAAAAAGAGACGGAAACGTAAAAAAAATGACAAAAACATAATTAAAAAAAAAGATGAAAACTTAAAAAAAACGGACGAGAACGTAAAAAAAGACCAGAATAGATAAAAATGGTTAAAAACGTAAAAAAAAATTGACGAAAATGTAAAAAAATGGACAAGAACATAAAAAATGGACAAATACGTAAAAAATGTACGAAAACGTAAAAAAAATGACAAAAACGTAAAAAAATGACAAAAACGTAAAAGAACGGGCGAAAACATAAAAAACGGAAGAGAACGTAAAAAAAGGGACAAAAACGTAAAAAGAATGGACGAAAACGTAAAAAACGGACGAGAACGTATAAAAACAGACGAGAACAGATAAAAATTGTTGAAAACGTAAAAAAACGGACGAAAACGTAAAAAAAGGACAAAAACGTAAAAAAAGGTAAAATAATGACATAAACGTAAAAAAAAGGGTCGAAAACGTAAAAAACAGAGAAGAACGTAAAAAAAGGACAAAAACGTAAAAAAAATGGATGAGCACGTATAAAAATAGACGAAAACGGATAACAACGAGTTTGAGCAAAAAAAAATTAAATATAATTTCTTTTGATATAAGTACACCACTGGACGCTTAGTCCAGTGGTTGGGGCGTTAGTTTTTGGGCAACAAGACATGTGTTCGAACCATGATGCCCTTTTTAATTCATTTTAGAAAATGAGGACTAATGGTGCAAAATATATTAACGGAGAGACTAACGGGCAAATATTATTTAAACACTTAACGGTCAAACTAACGGCTCATCCAAAATAGGGACTAAATGAGTGCAAGGTTTCAAAAATAAGTATCTCTGGTGTAATTAAAACGAGTTAGGGACTAAACATGAAATCTGAGCAAACCACAGGGACCAAACGTGTAATTTTTTCATAAATAAATAATCCTTTTAAAGGCCATACAAGTTGAATACGGAGTAGTTTGTTTGTATGAATGAAACAATTATTATTTAATTATGAATACAATTATTGAGAAGTTTAATAAGCATTTTCTATATACTTTTATATGAACTTTTTATTGTTGTCAGAACCTTTTTATGCATGTTGTCATACTTTATTTTTCTGTTTTGGTAAATAAATACTACCTACGTCCCGAAATAAATGTCCAGTTTGACTCTTTGACCTTAACTATTTTTGTGGGTGTTATATAATATTTGATGCAAAATATATAAATGGATTGAGTTTTAAGTGTATTTTCAATGATATAATTTTTTATCAAGTATTATATAACACAAAAAAATATATTTAAGGTCAAAGTTGAACCAGTTTGACTTTGAAAAGTCAAACTGGACACTTATTTTGGGACGGAGGGAGTAGTTTTTAAAGAAAATGAGGTGATGCACCCGCGCGTTGCTACGGTTTTTTTGCTTCTATTTTTTATGCTATTTGTGTTTTGTTATATGTGTGTTGGTTCGATATGTGAACGTTGACCTATAAACCTCAAAAAACTTTTTTTTTAATCGTATAAAAACGTTATGAGTGCCTTAAATAAAGTTTTATGCAATAATTAGTTTTTATTATTTTTTGTAAGAAAAAATTTAAGCACTCATAATGTTTTTATACGATTTAGAGTGGGCTGAGAATGTTTTCAAGTTATTGGGTTTGTTTTAGTTTTGTATGACAAAATTTGATAAAACGACACCGTTTCAAACGGTAAATGATATGTATAATAAGCTCAACATCAACCCTTTTAGTAAAACCATCCCAATCAAAATTTAAGCTAAATTCGGATTACTACCATTAACAGCCCAACTTTTATATATATAAAATCGGCTAAAGGACTGGTCCAACCAAGTAAGGCCATAGTCCAACCCATCATAACTCTTAACCCTAATTTTTTTACTCCAATATAGACGCCCCCTTTATACCTCATATTCTCTCAAATGTAGTTGCAGTCACACACATCCTTAATTCATCGCAACACCAATCTTTCTTTCTTGCATCTTGACACTCGATACACAAACCAAACGCAACACAGACCTCTTCCTCTTCATTATTTCTGCTTTTCGAACATCATACCCGTCTTGTTTCTCATTTCAGGTTCAAGATCTCACATAGAGGTCTTGGGTAGGTATATGTTTGTGTTTCTTTTTTTTTCTTATTTATTTAAATTTTTTTTGAGTCATTTAAGGTCTATGAAAGATGTTGTAAGATCTGTAATGATCTATGACCATTCAAAGTATACACATCTGAGATCTTTTTGCATGTTCTTTCATTTTTTCGAATCTTCTTGTTGAGACGATGAGTTTGGGAATTAGGATAGTGAAGTTGTTGTGGCTGGATGATGACTATTAACACTTGATCTTTTTTTTCTTTGCACATATTAAGGTTGAAATAAGTCTTTGGTCAAACCATGTTAATTCGGTTATCGTATGGTAACTCGCGTTTCATGGTAGACCTCGTAACAAATTCGGGTCGTAATAAATACACGACTCAGATTGTTAAGAGGTAAAGTAATAAGGGTTTGCAACCGGGTTCATAACCTTGAGGCTTGTAACCTTGGGGTTTGAGATTTTTCAGACTTTGTGAAAAATGACTTCTTTTGCAAAGAGTCGTCAACTTTAGAGGTATTTTTTGTCATTTTTTTAAACTTTCATAACGACATCGTCCAAGTGGGAACTGTAGATATAACGTGTTCGTACTGTAGCAAAGTCAACTGTAGCTTAGTTGTTTTTTCTGGTACAAAACGACGTCGTTTAGTACGTCCTTTAATAATATTTATAATGCAATAAATCACTCAACCAACTGTGGACTATTTTTTGCTCAAAAAAAAATTTCCTATTAAAACTTTATTACGTTCTTCTCTTGGTACGTGTACGCACAAATGTATGCAAAGACTGAGTGTTCAAACAGAGTTTTCTTTTTATTAAACCAAAATATTTTATTTGTTTCCAAATTTTTATCCACAGATAAAAAATAAATAGTTTCAAAAGAGTTCAATCGTAATACATGCCACGAGTTAACTTTTGGCTGTGTTTGATAAAAGTAGCAGTAGCAGTGAGCAGTAGCTGTGAGCAGTGTTGAAATTTAGATATATTGACATTCAAATAAATAAATAAACATCAAAGCACATAATAGCGGAAGCAGGATCATTATTTAACATGTATAAAGTATTACCGAATATTAAATTAGAACGTACTGTTATGATCCTAGCAAGAACAAGGATCAAATCTTTTTTCTCCTTCACTAGAACAATCAAACGAATAAATAGGATTAACGTGGAACCCCTTACCTTTTTGTTCCACAATCCAAGATAATAATAAAAGTATGTTATATCCGAGTTCTCGAACACACGTACTATTACTCGATCAAAGGTTGATGCTAGTGAATGAACACAATTATTAAACCAAAACTATTTTGTTTAATAAACCTTGAATCTATTATTCAAGAAGAAAGTACATATATATATATATATATATATATATATATATATATATATATATATATATATATATATATATATATATATATATATATATATATAGGATAAAGATCAAATAAAAAGACAAATATCCGTACACTACGTAAAAAGATTTTTTTTTTTCAAAAAAGTTCGCAAAAAAATCCAAAAAAATTCCACAAGATCGGGAATGTTGGTGCATGAAAAATTTGTGAAGGAAGTTTTTCTAAAAGTGAATACTTTTTCCGAAAAAAAATTTTTTTGTGCATCAAAAATTCGTTTTTGCGCCCAACTTATTTTGACTTTTTTCATCAAAATAACATTGCGCATCTAACTAAAACAAGTTGAAAATTTTGTGCATCAAAATTTTTTTGCGCATCAAAATTCGTTTTTTGTGCATTAAAAAAAACGTATAAAAACTCAAAATTAGAAAAACTTCTTTCACAAAAGTTTTATGCACCAACATTCCCGATCTTGTGGAATTTTTATGGATTTTTTCGTGAACTTTTTTGAAAAAAAAAAATCTTTTTACGTAGTATACGGATATTTGTCTTTTTATTTTAACTTTACCCTATATATATATATATATATATATATATATATATATATATATATATATATATATATATATATATATATATATATATATATATATATATATATATACATACACTATTGATACATATGTATATTAATCATGCATAGTGTAAGTACAGTGCACATGTTGCACTATATGATGCATAAGTCAAAACTGCCACTGTACGATGCATGCAATAAAGTCGATTGACTTATTTGTATATTCTATTCTTCATAGCTTGTCGAATTACAACCAGAGAATATCATAGTGTGTGACTTTTTAGGTATCGTCCGACTTTTGGGGTTTAAGGGTGTATATATAGCCTCCAAACTTGTTCTCCAAGTTTGAGTCTAATACATCCTCAAGTTCCAAAACTCAACACTTAACCCCCTCCTTTATTTACTAACATTCATTAGTCAATTCCATTAATTACTTTAACGTCCGTTAGTTATCATTTCGTGTCCAAATAATTAAAATATATAACAATATATATATTAATTATTCCTTTGATCATTCATACGTAAAGTGTGCAATCCCTCAATCCCAGGTTCGATTCTAGTCATACACGATTTAATATTTTTCCAAAACTCTAACAGCTCCCACTTGGAAATCTATTAAAAGGGTAATGACATTGGTTAGCGTCTAGCAACACGCCAATGCCCCTAGTACAACTCGGGTGGTGGTCTCCTGGAAAAACCATTTGATGATTAATCATCATACTTATCCTTTTGTTTCTAATACCACATTAATAAAGATATGTATCTAAGTCATTCTTTATTAACAATTATGTTTCTTGTTGTTTATGATTGAGCAAGATTACCAAATCATCTGAACCTATTCAGGGGAGATCTTGGGTGCGGCCGCACAAACATCTTGTCAACCCTACGAGGGGCCCAACAGTATTAAACTCCAAACAATTTGAAGGAACGAATTCTATCTTGACTACGAGCATAACACATGCACTTCGCAACGCTTCCCAAAACAATCCGTATAGCTACCCGTTACGTATAGCGTTAAATTAAATCAAAGAAATGCACTACATGCATGACAGTTATCTGACATCTCAAGTCTGAGGATAACTATATACTCATGATTTACTTGATGACAAGATCCATAAAGTAAACACATGTCGGCGGGATTAAGTCCTATATTCAAACAATTTGAATATCATGTGAAATTGGTATGACAACGCATCAATATAATTTCAAGTATATTATACCAATACTCAGATTTACCTTAATTTAATTTAATTTAATGATATTCCCATATCATTAACTGGCAACGGACAGTTTATAATATATAAATATATTCAAGGATATAAACATGCAAATATAGGATATATTATTAAGAAAATGATAAATAAACATAACTATTATATTATTTCATTAAAATAATAACTGTTCAATAACATCCCATTATCCAAACACTAAAATAGATCAATGCATGATAATTCTAATTAATGATTTATGCCTCAAGTCATGTCAAACATACTTGTTGACACATCATAAATCAACTAATTTTGATCTATGGGAATTTTGAGAATACTTATTTCAAGAATTCAATTAATGAAGTTCCTTGTATATGTGCTATCAATTATCTTGATAATGCCACATAATATTTCATAAAATACGTGACATCCTCAACCACAAATATATGACAAGCAAACTATCAAACCTTTTATAGTTTAAAGTATTCTAATTCTTTAATGTAAAATGCAACTATGCTTACAGTTAAGCATAACTAGTACACATGGCCATTAACAAGGATGGAATCCTACCATGACTAGTATTGAGTGTCATCTCAATCTTATTAGCATCATTGTATGCAAAACAACAATATGCCTTTTAAAATCCCGTAAACTTTAATATCCAATTATGTAATGTTTGCTACCTTCAAATCTTTCAAGATTTTTCGGCTACATCAATTACGCAACAATTGCCATATGGTTCATATTTAGAATTCAGGAGCTATTCCAGGATGAGGATGTTAATTCTAAATCCAACCATATCCATTATACTTAGTTATCTAATAACTTCCAATTAGATATTAATGTTGTCAAATCATCTTTCATCAAGCATGATACAACAAACAACATGATGTACATGAAAAATCCTTGCATTAAACTTAGATTTATTCATGTCATATCTATTCAAAGATATGTATCTATCTAGACTTTCTAATAGTATAATCATGTTTATTAGAATCAATAATTTTACCGCTTATGTTTATCATAATAAACATATATTTCAAGGATGTATGTTTATTTCCTAAATCTTCACGTGAAGTTTCATTCCAAATTAAGACTTAACATTTAATGCTTATGAAATGTTACTTCCTATATGTTATACAACATATATGAAATAAGAAAATAAATATAACACTCCCACTAGCTTTTAGGAATATTAAGAGATTGCCTTATTTTAATTATAAATCAAAATATAGATTTAATAACTAAACATAAGTATATCCCAGATGCATGCATTAATCCATTCATAAATGATTGCACTTTGTATACTTCCAAAGATTATTTGAATTCAAATACTCATTTCAATTACTTATCGTCCTCGCACAAGTAATTACTCAAGAAAGAGTTTTAATATTCCATTATTAATTTCATATAAATGAAACTAAGAATGATAATCATAATCTTTATACATTTAATGTGCTTAGAAAGAATTCCAATCACAGTTAATTGCTTAAGTGTGTTTGATAATCTTTTCATACATTAAATATGTATACAAAATAGTCCATTATGATTTCTACACATGAATTTAAATCTCTAGGATTTCTATTTTCTTTTGAGAAACTCATCATTATTCTATAGTGTAACTATAGAATTCAAGATTAATTAAGTTTCTAAAACTAATTATCTTTATGGACTACATCTAATCATTCATAGTATGAGTAACTTGCCAAATTCAATATTTGCAATTCAATAACAGGTTTACCATAATCCTGTAACTCATAATCCTCAACATATTATACAAATATTTGAGATATCCTTGCGGATCTATGAATGAAAATTCCTTCATCTTGAGATTTAACATTTACATGTTAATCCTCAGCATGACATTTGCTAGTGTGTTTTAGAAGATCATGCATCTTGTAATTTTATCTTTTCAAGATAAAACTCCCACTTGCCTTTAACAATTTATAGACTATCTATAAATACTTAGCAAGTAGAGCAACACAAAATTGTTCTCTTTTTGGGACATTACAAATACACATTTACAGTTCCTTACATGAAGTTTGTTAATAACCTACTCAAAATAGTTTTAACAAATTCAGAACTTCAATTTTAAGACTTAATGTGATTCATCACATTCTATAATAAATGGTGTCTTATTAATCTTCTAGGTTGGAGTCTAATTGAGTATATACAATGCATACTCAATTTCCTAACCTTGATAACAATTTGGAAGAAAAAAATATATAGTTATCTTTAATCAAACAATATGCCAAAAGCTTGATTTTCCTAACTGAACGTACCATAAACATTATGTATTTCATTAGGATTAATATTGTAAGACAATCTTACAATATGTAAGATAAATATATTTTATTTTGGCTCACCTATTTACCAACTAAATCAAGTTAATGGTGAAATAGATTTTCCAAACCAATTTCATGCAATATAACATAAGTACTTTTTGACCAAGTCACTTCATGTCCATGTCTTAACAAGAAGACATAAACTGTTATAATCCCAATTAACGTTATAAATCATTGATCAACTCAATGACTTCTTGTTTATGTTAAATAACATAACAAGTTAAAGTCTTACTTTATTATAAGTCTTGTAACAATTAAAAGACTTCATATTTATATCTTTACAATAAAATATAAATATGCATAACTAAAGTAATCTTGAACACCACAATTTGGTTTCAATAGTATTTCAAGTTAATTTATTTACTTCATATATTTATGACATTCCAAGAATACATAAACATTCAAATTTGAAGTAATCTCATTATCATATTGACACTTGTTCTAATAAGAATCTAATTTAGAACTTGCAAATTAACATAGTTTCATTACATCAGTTGATCTGCTAGTAATGAAAGTATGTAATTTACCTTGTCATTAATATCTATGTCAAGGTCTCACTTACGCTAGATATTAATTTCAAGTGTTCTATTTATTAGATGTGAATAAAACACATTAGAACATTAATTCTCTTACCTTGCAGTCAAGAGAATCCTTTAAATCATATTCCTTTGTGTTGTTGCTTGCACACAATTAAGATTTCTCCCACTTGTGCATGGAACAACATCATGTATCAGATAAACAACTCGTCAATCGTTTGTTTATGTGATCAATTTGATTGTGTCATAGATATTAGTAGATATAGAATCACCTTTTCAAGTAAGGAAACGTACATGACTATCCTTAAGCCACAAGTGTCTATAATTAGAAAGTAATTATCTCAAGACATTCTAGAGATAATGTGGGTTACTACCAAGATAACAAGCTCGTAGCTCCCACTGAATTACAGATCATTACATTAATATATGTTATTCAGTAATTACATCACAATGCTCCCACTGAATTTGACAACATTATAAGTGTTTCATAACCAGTAAAAGCAAATAGTGTGCTATTTACTTTCCTACACCTTTAAGTGATCCCATATGTAACAATTACTTAGGTACTAAAGAATGTATTCTACTTTGTAAATGATGGACTATCCATCAATTCAATTAACTTGGAAATAATTGGGCATGCAATTTCTTCCTTAATTTGACTACCATCCCCACAATGGTATGTAGCATATTTAAGTGGTCAAAGCACAACAACTAGACAAAGTGTGCTAGTTTGCCTTTTACCAATTTGCAGTAACTAATCTAGCTTCTAATTTAATAACTCATAAAATGTGCAATTTTCTTAACTATTAAAATTTTGCTATGAGTTATTTCTTAGAATTTAGACAATTCTAATTTTTCCCATTATACCCTTCTTATACATGAAAAGGTATATGGTTTAAGTCTCACTCTTCTCAAAGAAAGTAGACTTGGTTTGTTCTTTTAGTAAAGTTGACTCTATCCTAAATCCCTACGGGTGTAGATCAATTTTCCACTAAAAGAATGCCCCACGTTTACGGTTTTAACGTTGCATTAATACATTAAATGAATTTACAAAATTCAATTTTAGTATTTTCGATAATAATTTTTCAAGAAAAGAAAATTACCCAGGAAATATAAAATAACCATTTAATTTTCTAGAAAACTAGGATCCAACTTTCCATAGTTCCACCACATCAGTTGATCTGCTAGCAGTGAAAGTACAAAAGATGGTAATTGTCGAACAATAATCGCAAAACAATTTCCGACTCCTAAATTTATGGGAATTACATTTGCCAAAAATAATTTTGCAATGTAAGCATGTTTCTTCCCATCTCATGCTTTAAGTCTCAAGGTCTCACTTATAACTTAATTAAGTCGTCTAATTTAGAAACATGTAAATTCACATAATTTTATTACACTCAGTTGATCTGCTGGCAATAAAAGCATGTAATTTACCTTGTCATTAATATCTGTGTCAAGGTCTCACTTACGCCAGATATTAACTTCAAGTGTCTCTTATAATTAGATAGCATGGACTTAAATTTTATAGGATATTTTATTTTGATGTCATAATCAAAATATGTACAAAGATGCATGCACGCATCTTTGTATCATAGGTTTTCAAAACAATTTTAATTACCAATTAGCTAAGAGTTAAATCAACAAAGTTTCAATTGAGGCATTGAGTAACTTACAACTTTGCCTTAAGATGCTTCGTACATATAATGGTGTACTTGGTAAGTCTAATTAGACGCACAGGCGAGCGGAGAGACAGAATGGAGTCTCTTTAAGGTCACAATTTAATGCGTACCAACCTTATACCCACTTTATAGTTTGTCTAATTAGGTCCGCCGCTTCGACCATTTGTACAGTTGCATCAATCAATTAAAAGTTTATGATTCTAAGTCTTATAAAATTATGTAGTAAATTATTAAATTGCTAGTCTCGCTTGGGAGCAAATTACCGTGCGAAGCGAACCACTGTCGGCACATAAGACTTGGCAATAAATAATTTACCACATTAAGGTTTCATAGTTATTAGGTCTATTTAATTTTTATACAAAAAATCACCCTCTTTTTGCTTACAATTCAAGAACAATTTAAACAAATAAGACAAGTAATTTTCACAAAAATTAAATAAACACAAATAACGTATATAATCTTAATAATTAAATCATATAGCCACATGCAAACCTTTTGATAAATCCTATTAATAATCTATATGTGTAATTATTATGTATATAATTAATAAAACTCCCATTGATTTTCGAGCGCATTGTACCCAATGGACCACAGACGCGAACAATTGACCGCGTAAGTTTTAATAATAATATACCACGTTGCACATAACTGATTCATTAATTTAATAGATTAGCTCTTCCCTAATTTTAGATTTATCTAAACATGTAGCACATAAAACAAACCCAAATCCATGATTTCTTTGCATGAAAAAATCATGGATCATTCAGGAACGCAACCCTTATTCAAATAAACACATAAACATGTCCTAATTTAGGGTTACAAAACTAACTTTTTAACTAAGAAGGGTCGAACCCCCCCTAAATTATGGTCCGAATTATTTTTAGATCTAGTAATAAAACCCTAAAAAAATTCGACTAACAAACATGTAAATCCAAATCAAGATTTGATTTTTAATTATGTGTTTCGATAATAACAATTACATGTTAAATTGGCTCGTGATGCCACTGTTGGAATTTAGATATCTTGACATTCAAATAAATAAATAAACATCAAAGCACATAATAGCGGAAGCAGGATCATTATTTAACATGTATAAAGTATTACCGAATATTAAATAAGAACGTACCGTTATGATCCTAGCAAGAACAAGGATCAAATCTTCTTTCTCCTTCACTAGAACAATCAAACGAATAAATAAGATTAACGTGAAACCCCTTACCTTTTTGTTCCACAATCCAAGTTAATAACAAAAGTATGTTATATCCGAGTTCTCGAACACACGTACTATTACTCGATCAAAGGTTGATGCTAGTGAATGAACACAATTATTAAACCAAAACTATTTTGTTTAATAAACCTTGAATCTATTATTCAAGAAGGAAGTACATAATATATATATATATATATATATATATATATATATATATATATATATATATATATATATATATATATATATATATATATATATATATATATATATATATATATATATATATATATATATATATATGTATGTCGATACATATGTATATTAATCATGCATAGTGTAAGTACAGTGCACATGTTGCACTATATGATGCATAAGTCAAAACAGCCACTGTACGATGCATGCAATAAAGTCGATTGACTTATTTGTATATTCTATTCTTCATAGCTTGTCGAATTACAACCAGAGAATATCATAGTGTGTGACTTTTTAGGTTATTATTGTATCGTACGACTTTTGGGGTTTGAGGGTGTATATATAACCTCTAAACTTGTTCTCCAAGTTTGAGTCTAATACATCCTCAAGTTCCAAAACTCAACACTTAACACCCTCCTTTATTTACTAACATTTATTAGTCAATTCCATTAATTACTTTAATGTCCGTTAGTTATCATTTCGTTTCCAAATAATTAAAATATATAACAATATATATATTAATTATTCATTTGATCATTCATACGTAAAGTGTGCAATCCCTCTCTAGTCATACACGATTTAATATTTTTTCAAAACTTTAACAAGCAGTGGCTGTGAGCAGTAGCCGTGAGCAGTAGCTGTTTTTTAAATAAAAACGTTTGGTAACATAGCTGTAGCTGTATTTATATACATGTAAAATGACGTAAAAGGACATATGCATATTTCAATAGAAAATTGTCTAAATAAATAATAAAGTTACGTTTACATGCTGGACATTTCATAATACCGTTATACACTAGTAATGTAGTACCGACGACGTGCCATATTGAATCAATTTTGTCACACGCCGCTTCACCAAACACTTTGCCATCACCACACCACAATAAACATCACCTTCAATATGATGTTTGTGTTAGATAATAGGAGCATGTTGGTTTTAACCGGGTGAAAAAGCTTATATGTTTTGTTTTAAAGTAGTTTGTGTGGACTTGAAATAAAATAGTTATCGGTTTTAAAGTAGTGTGAAGAACTAGTACTACTGTTAATTTTCTTAATTAGATGCAATGTTTTTAAAGAAACTTATATGGATATATTAGGGATGGGGTAGGGGGTATTTTAGTCATTGAATATATCCATAGCTCTTGTAAATATCCACAGCTTCAAAAGAAAGCATTGGGAAAAAAACTTTCCTAAAAAATTGCTACAACTCATTGCACTTTTACCAAACGACCATCAAAAATAAAAAATCTCATTCTCACCGCTCATTGCCCAAAAAAGCTCCAAAAAGCTTCGCGCAAAACATAGCTCTTCACATTATAAGAGCTTTTGAAAAAAGTTGAAACTATAAATCGACAATTATGTTGAAAGATATCAAAAATGCATAGATGGAGAATAATATTGAAACGAGAAAAAAAAAAAATAAAAAAAAAATCAATTAGTAATCACTACAAAATATCCTTAATGTGATATTGATCATGAGTTCACCACGAATGCAAGATGATCGTGAGTCCTTTTTCTCACCCGTTGTCGGTATTATGCTATTACTCAAAATTGAAGACCATGAGTTTACTTGAACAACTAATTAGAGAGTGATTGAGTTACAAGATTTAAAATCAGAAGCCTTGTTGGTACAATTGATAGTATCCAGAAAATGAGTCCTAGATGTACGTCTTATAAGACACATGCAAGAAACAAGAGATTGTGCATCCTTTTCTGAGTGAGGCCTTGATGGTTTCAATAGGGGTTTTTGAGATAAGAATCATCCTATCGAAGAAGAGATTGTCTTAGTTGATGTGTCACTTATTTTCGTATGTCATCAATACACCGGTTAAGGGATGAATACGGCGATGAAAGAATATGACAAGTTTTGTTTGGAAACAACACAAAGACGGCACCCCACGAGGTTCAAAAAAGTCTTCAAGGATCGGTAATGTATGGTAATAAACCTCATTCGAGCTTTTAAGTTTTAATTAATCGACATAAATGAAAGATAAGCTTGTATGGAAACTTATAGCTTACTTACATCGGTTTGATTAGTTTGAGCATATGGAAATTTATAGCTTTTTAAAAGTTAATGCAACCTTATCTTAACTACTTATAAAGCATGCATCACATCTCTTAATCTTTTAAAGTTCTTAATTTTAATGTTTTTTTTCTCCCTATTATATCATTTATTATAAATGGAAAGTTAGCACAAATTGATTGTTCGTGGTCCTCTTGTTTCAAAACACACGCATGGACTTTAACACAAAAAACTAACACACGGTTTCAAAACCAATGAGAATACTTTCTAAAGTTTCAAAACACACGCATTGGCCCTTAACACACAATCAGTGAGTGAGAATACTTTTTATAATTAATAATAGTAGCATATAGTTATAATGATATTTTGGTTAAGTGTTTTGTGTAACCAAAATATCACTATAATTATTTGCCGATATAAAATCCTGTTGATATGCATGTTGAAGCAATTTTCCGCTAGGCAAGGCTGGACGGCTCACGCGCCATTCGTCCTTGTCCCGAGCTTCGAATATACTGCAAACAAACAAGAAAGAACCCGTTAGAAGGTGGTCCTGAGGCCGAAGCCCCGGGGACCACCCTCCGACGGTCAAGTCAAAACCTCCGATGGAGAGGAGTTAATGTGTACAGTAGATATGTGTAATATGTGAACCGTGAGGTGTGTGTTGAATATATTCTAGAGAGAGAGAGTGATAAGATATTGTGTGGTTAGTTGAGATAATAATGAGATAAAGTAGTAGTATTTATAGGGAGAGAAAAGGTGAGACAATATCCCTTAATATCCGGGCTAGGTGGCAGCGCCAGACTATGCCACCTAGCCCGGATGGCCTTTGGATATCGCCACCTGGCCAAAGGATATCGCCACCTGTCCTAGTACTTACAGTGATATTAGCCGGATGGCCCGCGTGCCCTTCGGTATTTCCGGATGGCCTTTGTGCCTTCCGAATTCCTCCGGAAGTCCTCGTGCCGTCCGGATAGCCGAGAGATCTAGTCCATTCGGACACATCCGTCAACATGTCCCCCCAGTATTGCATTATCGGTTGAAGGCCGATGATGTAATACTTAAAGAATGCCTTTGTGCCTTTCGGCACACGTCGTTCGGATACATACACCTGCAATTCTTAAATAATACCTTGGTGCCTTTCGGCAAACGTCGTTCGGGCACATACACCAACAATAGTCAAAATGTTAAAAGTCCAAACCAAGATAACGCTTGCGAAACAGTCATATAAAAACAAGTGTCGCAAACTATACTTTATTGAAGTGCAGAATTCATTCCATAGAATATATACAACAGCCAGCACAAAATCAACAATCTACCAGCAGTAAACCATGAAAGCAAAGGCCTAAGCAGCGAAAACAAAACTAACCACCCAATCTTGTCTGCAAAACATCCAGAAGATGGGATTCGTTTTCTAGCCATATTCACCTATATCTTTCTCGTGTTTTGTAAGCTGTTTTAGCGCAACTACAGATTTTAGAGTATTGGTTTCTTTAACTCATGTATACATCGCCGTGCTAAAGAGCATTATTACTGTTGTCAGTACTGTAGGGATTAAAACTAAGATTTACAAACACACACTGTCAAAGAAGTTAAGGCCCAAAATCTCATCATAATAAGTATTCCAGTCACACGTCTCAAGTTTGCATTGCAAAATATATTTTTACACAAAGATAGTTGGTTCTTATTAAAACTTATACCTATTCTATGAAATTTAGTTACTTTAAGCGCCTATGAATCAACATTGTGATGCTCTACCTTCTAATAGTTGGTTGGTTATTAGTGTTACTATAGCTAATCTATTATTTCTTTATCTTAATTTTCACTTAAGCAATTGCGCAACACCCTATTCCACATCATCCCACATCTTTAACACAAAGATGGCAGATTAAACTGATCCTCTTTAATAACAAACAATTTAATGATTTACATAAAATTTCCTTTCAGTAACAAAAATATCATGCCGACATGTAACACCAGTATTGCATTGTTAGTAAAATACTGACGTAATACTTTAAAGAATACCTTATGGCCTTTCGGCCTGAATCATTCGGACGGACTAGTGTTGTATTTGCCTCTTGGTGCGCGCCTTTCAGACATATATATTAACATGTCCCCCCAGTATAGTATTATTGACTTACGGTTAATGATGCTATACTTAAACATTGTTGAATCCGAAGCGAGACGTATTTTTCCCATCATCCCTTTGTTCCTGCATAAATAAAACATCGACCCCAAACGTATACCTTTCTGTCTTGATTTTATGGTACCCCTTTGAACATTGACCACAAAAATCTCCGGAGGTGGCCAGCCTCTCGGAGGGGTCACTTTGTACTTATGTTCAAAGTGTGATAAATGATTTAGCCTTTCCGTCAGGACTATGGCAACCCCTTCCCTTTTTGGGTATCAACCATCTTTGAACATTGACCACAAAATCTCCGGAGGGCGCGAACCTCTCGGAGGGGCCATTTTCTAATTATGTTCAGAAAACAATGAACATTGATCACTAATCTCCGGAGGGCACGAACCTCTCGGAGGGACCACTTTCTACTTATGTTCGAGATATTACAGGTGGTTCAGCCTTTCCGCCAGGATTATGGCAACCCCTTTTTGGGTATCAACCATCTTTGGACATTGACCACACACTCCCCGGAGGGCGTGAACCTCTCGGGGGGGCCATTTTCTAATTATGTCCAGAAAACCAACCTCGAACACTGACTACGCCCGGATGTCGCGAGTCACCCGGACGAGCCACACTACACTTATGTTCGGAAAACCAACCTCGAACACTGACTACGCCCGGATGTCGCGAGTCACCCGGACGAGCCACATTAAACTTATGTTCGGGCTACTTGTAATTGCTACACATGTGGAACCTCGTATAACTATCCGTGCAGAATAAAATATGAGAGCTCTTGTCTTTTCCGTTAGATATTAAAGACATAATGTTTCACGTGCATTAATACATAAAAGTCACAACGGGTAGACATCGACACACCGGCCGCTTTTAATTTGTCTACAATGGGTGTTATTCCTGCACCATATATCATGAAAGCTCTTTTTTCCTTTTTTTGTTAGATATGACCAACAAAATATTCTCATGCATCAATAGGAAATTTTAGATTTAAACCGAACCGTAGCGTAACCAATGGAGATTTTTAGCATGGTACGGACGAATTGTGTCGTCCGGACGAGATCGTCGGAGTGTTTTCCACGATCGGTAAATCCGAAGCTTACCTTTCCTGCGGAATAAAAGTTGAAAGCTTTTTTGCTTTCCCCCGTTAGATACGACAAATAAAATATTTCACTTGTATCAATACAACATCCGGTTCATGACCGAACCGTAGATACGCAATAGAATTGTTATACTACTATATTCCCCTAGTTCAACGGTGCTATTACTTGTTAGTAACGTTGAACTTTAAATAAAATAGTGCCTCTCGCAAATTCAAGCGGCCATATTAATGTTGACTAGAAGCATTTATTTATGAGGTCGCTAACTGTTACAAAATATGACTTATGAAGCAAAGTGAGGTCTTTCATAATGCATGTGTTGGGCAATGGTAAAAACACCGATGAATAATTATTTATTAGTAGGAATTTTCTTCCAATTTTTTACATGCTAGTGACGAAAATGTTAAATAGTTCCATGCGACATGTTTCGAACATAAACAAATAAACAATGAACATAAACAAATGTATCAGTGGAACTTCTTGGGGCCATTGTATCAGCGGAACAACAAATATAAACAAATGTTAATCCGCATTCGGGCCAGTAAGCGTTAACAAGTTAATCAACCACTTGTGTGTTCCAAACATGCTTATTAAACGCAAAGAAAAAAGAGAAGAACCTGAAACTTACTTGCCATTAATTGAAGGCAGCCACAAAGCGGATTCGTATTATAACTATAACCACTTCCTATTTTAGCTCCTTCCATGCTTTCATTTCCTTTCCATCAGCTTTCATGCTACGAACAACCCTCCCTTTTTTTCTGAACTAAAAACACATAGCCGATATGGCGACACGGCATTGAATATACGTTCCGACCGGAAGTTAACACTTCATATAATCGATCCGAAAGGACACGCTGGCCAGAATCTTAGTCATCTAGCCTGTCATCATTTTGCTTTTCACGTCCAATTGGATAGAACCCGTGACTAGTGTATACTGCCTGAGGCAGCCCCTCAAGAAGCTCAATACACCCAAACAACTTGACCGAAGAGAATCATACCGAAAGACCCTTAGTAGATCCATACCGGACGTCCATATATTTGATGTCCAAGGTGAGCATCCATGCTGAGTGAGACTGTGTTTGAATGAAGCAGCACATTCGGACAGGTTATTACCTTCGAATTGACATGACCAAAGGAATATACGCCGGACGGCCCACAATCGCCCGCCGTCCATGATGAGATAACCAGGAGCCGTACCGAATTCCCAAGCAATAGCATCCGCAGCTGCTGAACGAGTTATACCAATCCTCAAAAGGACATGAAACTCAGTTGCATCGTTCAACATGTGCTTCGCCCAAACCGAGAAGTAAAATACCTCCACCCAGAAAAACTCCCATACATCCAACAGGTCTAATTTGCATAGCGAGCGATATTCTCACAATATACATACAACTATACGATACATACAATCTCATCGAATGCCTCCCCGCGATCAACAACACCAACACATACGACGGAATCAAATCAATAATAAATACACAACCACCACACGCCGCGACCATATAAAAATACCCAGGAACCGAGGCTAAATTCCACGCAAGCGATCCTGTATTAACGGCCCTAACAATGACACCTTCATTATCGTAACTCCCTGTGACAGACCTTAATATATGACCAGGACACATAGCAACTGAAATAGCCGCCACTGGACGCTATCTCTATATACCACACTTGCCTCTCTTACTGGCTTCACATCCGACACTAGAATAAGCACATTTACAAACTTTCAACTTGTGAAACAATCAACCCAATTTCTCAAAAGCATCGAGCCCCCCGCTTTCCGATCCTATATCCTTAAAACCCAAATGATTCAACCATTAATCCCACTATATCAAACACTTAACATATATTGGTTTCGAGGACACCATATGTGTAATATCTGAACCATATTTTAACAACAAAATCCCACCGGTTTTCCTTGGAACCAACTCACAATCACCGAAGATTCCGATGTGCCACCATCACGGCGACGTACACGAGGGATGAAACCCATCGCCGGTATATCCGAACAAAATCGGGAGCATATCCGTCTTGAGATCGGTCCTTCGGATGATGCATCCTTTCCGAACATCATAGTATATTCGAACGAAGCAGTTCCTCCGGCTGACATAACATCCGAATGAGACCATATGGTCGAATGAGCCACTATATTCGAACAAGATATTATACTCGGACAACCTTGATCAAAGAAGGTTATACCGGACTGGTCGCACTTGACATCCATTCCGGACATCAACCCCGAATGGTTGTAACAAACGTCCATACCGGACTCAAAATATGACCCATTCATGACATCCTTACTAGCGTTACTCCTAAATGGTGATATCTGATAGTCGCTTGAAGTAGAAATATAACCAAGGCACCTGTTATGCTCACCAGAAACTGTTGCAGCAAAGGACGATGCAACTACTGATGATATTTTTATAAGATGTAACAACGGTATGCTGTAAGCCGTATTCATTGTATAAAACTGCACCGGTGACACTGGAGCTCCCTCACGTCCACCGGTAGTACCCATGTTCAAAAAGCAAACTGTACCATCCAAAAAATAGTTTGAAAGTTGATGAAACGGAATATCCCACAGCCTCGACAGAAGGGTAAGAGAAGGCAGATGAGAAACGCCTGGAGTGCAGATTCGTAGGAATTTAGAACGAATGGCCCCACAAAGCGTTCCTTTATTATTATTATTTTTTTTTTTAGCAGCGTCCAAGATTACTTTCTTAACAAACAGACCATTAAAAGACTCCAGGATATACCAGCTTACTAGACCCATTTGCAACAGTTGGGATAACACCGAGGGCTACAAGGAAGCACCCAAGTAACTGGCTGAAATTTATATTTCCTTCCAAGAAACAGATATGACAATATGATTCGTCAACCAAGAGAATCCTGACCAAACTGGTATAGTTGCTCCCGAAAGAACGACTTTAGTTGCCATTCCACAAACAGTGCCAAGAGTTTCTAACATACCAACGACAAGTGGGGCTTTCGGCATGGAAAGTGTTTCATCAGCAACAGTACCGGCACGATACCGGAAATGCAATATGGAGAAATACACAGCTACATATCTGAAAATAATTATACTCCTCATCTGAGTGAGTCATCTCGTCTTCAACAATACTACCATCATTCGGCATTGCTTTTAAACAAATTCGAGCATCGTGAAAAAGGGCTCAGTCAAGACACACTTCGTGAATATGAATCGCAACTTTAAAAACTTCAAATCCCCATAAATAGCAGCAGCAGTAACCATAAGATCAGGATACGAAGTTCCACCTACTGCTCTACCTAAAGGGCAGTGCATAGCGGACATTCAGAACGAGCGTCCATGACCGAACGTCCATAGCCGAACGTCCGTACCCGATCATCCAAACCGTACGTCCACAACCGATCGTGCATAACCAAACATCCACAAACAAATGTTCACAATTGCACGTTCACAGCCGAAATGTCCGTTCCGAGCGAGAAGTGGGATCCAACTTTTAGGCTTAAAGCGTTCTAAACGAGGTGCATCGACTGTCACCATGGCAGATACTATCAATTGATCACTCCAACTCCAGGTTTTTTTATTGCCTCCTCGCAGATACTAACATAAGTTTTCCCTCTGCAATCATTTAAATCCCCAACAAGAGATAAACCTTTCGAGACCGGATCAACAAAGGAGCGAATTTGTTACCAAGTCACCGCCCGATTCATAAAGCGAAACCTTATCATCGAATGTCCTAAGACTCGGAAAATACCCCGGAAAAAGCCGGCATCTTTAAGCCACTCACACTTGTATCTTTAAGCCTTTCCAAAGACCCACTATCCTCCATTCTTAAGCAACAATAATCCCGACCCACGTCAGTAGGTATTCCCGAATTAATGTCCACCATATTTCTCAAAACAACACTTTAAATAAATTCGTTAATCTTAGACATGCCCCGACAACAAGAACCATGTCTGTGGAGCCTAAACTTAATCAGTAGTTTGACAACCCTTCGAACCAAATCAAGAAACATAACAGAGGATGAAACTTACCGTCTTGAAGACAAGATCGAAGTTGCAGCGGCATTTTCAGTTGGGATCAACAACGGCAGTACAACCGAACCAACATTTTTATTTTCACAAGTGGTTATTGTTCAATATATTTAATAGAAAAATTAACAAAAGCACTTTAAAGCTTGAATTATTGGAAGTACTTTATAGCCTTTATTAGTTCATTTGTTTGTTTATCATGTCCAGTGATTGACGTATTGCTTATTTTACTACACTTTTATACTAAAAAAGGAAAAGCAATTCCAGACATCATCCAATTAATCAAATGAAAACATACCAAGAGAGTGAGAGGTGAGTAGGCCCGAAAGAAGTAGTATCTCTCCAACCAGTGTAAACACCAGAAGCAACCACAACCGTCCGGTCATCCCACCAGTTCACGATCCTCACTAAAAAGGTCCATCGGAACATTCTTCTCCTTCGATAGTAATTACTCCGTTTCCCAACACCATCGTTTTATTGACAGGCTTGTTCGACCCATCACCACTACCTTCTACCATTATCATCTTCCTAACATCCCTTTTTTTTTTGTAGTACCCATCTGGCAGATCTGAATAACACAACATATCCGAATGAGATAATATCTTCGGACGACACAGCACATCCGAGCGACACAGAATATCCGAACGGCCAGGAAATCCCGCCGGACGATCCTGAGTAATCGGACTGGAGAGTGCGACCCATCATTCTCAACCCTTGGCAGATCGAATGGTAGGGTCCCACGGATGGCGCCAATTTGTTGAAGCAATTTTCCGCTAGGCAAGGCTGGACGGCTCATGCGCCATTCGTCCTTGTCCCGAGCTTCGAATATACTGCAAACAAACAAGAAAGAACCCGTTAGAAGGTGGTCCCGAGGCCGAAGCCCCGGGGACCACCCTTCGACGGTCAAGTCAGAACCTCCGATGGAGAGGAGTTAATGTGTACAGTAGATATGTGTAATATGTGAACCGTGAGGTGTGTGTTGAATATATTCTAGAGAGAGAGAGTGATAAGATATTGTGTGGTTAGTTGAGATAATAATGAGATAAAGTAGTAGTATTTATAGGGAGAGAAAAGGTGAGACAATATCCCTTAATATCCGGGCTAGGTGGCATAGTCTGGCGCTGCCACCTGGCCAAAGGATATCGCCACCTGTCCTAGTACTTACAGTGATATTAGCCGGATGGCCCGCGTGCCCTTCGGTATTTCCGGATGGCCTTTGTGCCTTCCGAATTCCTCCGAAAGTCCTCGTGCCGTCCGGATAGCCGAGAGATCTAGTCCGTTCGGACACATCCGTCAACAATCCTGTTGATATGCACGTGTAATCGTCTAGTATGCAAAAAGAACGAAGATTTTTTTAGTTTAAAAATTCAATCTAATAGATTCTCGTAAATTTGTCTGCAAACACACCCGTTATTGAGTATTTACTATGTATGGCACATTTGCTTTGCTGGGAGGTTTATCTAAGGTTAGTTCTTTTATTCTCGGATAAGGATGTGATTGTCTACATGGTATCTCTTTATGCTATGCTTCGGCGAGCGGCACATGTGTAAGAGATTGAGCTTACCTATCACAATTTTATGGAAAGGATAAGTATGAAGTACATTTTATATGAGATTAAAATAATGTGAGTAGTAGAATTTAAAATGAAATGAGATTTATGTCGTAGTATAAAATAGAATAGCTGAATAGGTATGAAAAATTAGTGTTGGCGTGTGTGTCGTTGTGTGCATATTTTGACATTTAATTTTGAAAAAGATGTTGATTATGCGCTCGTAAATCATTAGTTATACTGTTAGAAATTACGTGAGCTTAGCGGGGCACACACATATACATTTAGAGAGCGTTTATTAAATATAATTAATATATTTAATGTATGCTATTAATTATAATTAATATAATCCACGAAATACACATAACGGTCGTTAGTCCGTTAGTGTAACGGTCAACGGTCGTTAAATCCAAAATTAGCTTCTATTGTACGTAGTTTATTTCACAAGGACAAAAAGGCAACATGGAGGCCCATGGACACCCCATATGGCCAGCCATATTGCATTAGGGCAAGAGGGGAGTAGCTTTTTCCCTAAGCTATCCCATTAGTATAAAAGGAGGCATGTAAGTCTTCATTTATACACACCTTAAAATAAAAGCATTCTTTGATCTTCTCTCTTACTCTCTACAAATAGTCCAACACCCCAAGTAAGGGAGTTGGCTTTGTTTCTTCTCTACGATTAGTATTCGTGTTTAGTTCGTAAGCTCGTGGGTTAAGCACTAGCATTCTAATGCTCTCGTTAGACGTGTAGTGTGAGTTTTCGATAGAGATCAACTCACTATAGTTGATTAGGGTTTCGTGGTGATACGGGATCCATTGAAGTATTCGTGATTAAGATCAAGACTTGGTGGTTATCTATTTTTCAATAGATTCGAGGTTATTATTTATTATGTGTTTTAATTATGTGTTTTAATTCATAAGATTAAATATAGATCCATCTGCTGCGTACTCGTGGTATTGATGGTTTAATCAATATGAATTCCCTACAGTGGCTTCACGAACCATCTCGTTTGGTGTTATGGGTTACGCATAGAGTCGCTTGCTACGCTAATTAAACATATATATTAATTGTTATGACAATAACATGTATTATTGTCATTTAATTAAATATTGATCTTGTTTAATTATTAATGGTAAATAAGACTTAAAAGGGGTTAGGAAAATTAAAAAGATTATTGTAATATGTACTTCTTCTTTTTCTTTTTTCCAATCTTAAGGCTTACGCGGTCATCATTCTGTGATCCACTTGGTACCAAGCTCGAAAACCTTGTGGGAGCCTTAGATTCTCCAATTAGGGAAGACTCATTCTTGAGTTTTGGAGCATTACTTGTTTTACTGCTTTTCATTAGAGTCTGTCTTCTCCTCTACCTCTTCTTCTGTCTGTTTTAATTGCTTATATGTTTTATTCCTTGTGACTTGCTTTACATATATGCTATTGATTTTGGAAATAATAACAGACTAATTACTTATATCGAAACTTGTTTTTAATTAAATCGTGGGTTCCATCAAGCTATTGAGGGTATGGATCATTACTCGAAGCTACCAGGATATAGCTTGCTGGATATCGTGAGATTTAATTATTGTCTGTTAATATACACGTTTAATTCCTTGTGACCAGTTATGTGTTATGTGTAAAACTTTTTTTTACACTTAAACGGACTATAAACTATTGAAATCTGATTTAATTAAATCGCGGGTTCCATCAAGCTATTGAGGGTGTGGATCATTACTCGAAGCTACCAGGATATAGCTTGCTGGATATCGTGTGATTTAATAAACTTTAACTATAAGATACCTAAAGTTTTGTGCTTTTATTAATGATCTTTGATCATATCAAGATCTAGGGTTTTGTGTGGTCTTTTCCCGCCCCACTACATGCTTCGGCATATGAGGGAATTATTGGAAGAACTTGGGCAGAGTACAATATAGGGTTCTTGACCATTCTTTGCCCGTGATAATAGTACACCTAATAAGTTGGAAAAAATTTGTTTTTTGCAAACTTGTGTTACAAAGATGTATGCATGCCTCTTTGTACACAATTTTTGATACATGCTTTTGTCAAAAATTATGTGATACCCTATTTGAAATTTAAGTCTATGCCATCCAAGTTTGAGGACACTTGCACTTGCCTTTTGCTCTTCGTGGGACGTGAGTGAATTGCAACCCAAGGTGTTTATTCTCTGGCGTGAGACCTAGAGTTATTTACACATGTTCTCTAATTGGACGACTTAATCGAGTCAAGCGGTGAGATCCTTGAGCCCGAGGCATAAGATGAGACAAAACATGCATGACACTAGTAGCTTGTACTCTAGTGTAACACCCCAACCCGACAAGGGTAAAGATATCACAACAATGGATCCATATCAGATCAAAACAAAGCATACTAATACAGTAATACAAAATTCAAGGATTACAAATGAAACATTGAATCTAAATGGTTACAATTAAAACTTCCAAAACTAATTCTAAAACATAATGTCTTCAATCCAATTCTAACTCGGCATAGCTTATCCAATCTTCTAAGTCCAAGGTACACTCTTCCCTCAATCCCAGCTTCCTACTAAAACCTGCCGCATGAAAAGAAATGCGGCTGAGCTACGAGAGCTCAGTGAACAGATATATAGATAACAAGAAGCGATAACGAATAGCAGTACAAAGGAGATCAGGAAATACATACCATACAGGAATAAAATCACATGAAGGAATAGGAATAAGGAATGGAATTCAATGAAACACAATAAGACTAAAATAAATAAGGTTCAAGAATAAGGAAAACAGGAATCTATCACGAGCCCAGATAACAAATAATATCATAGCATACCAATATAATAAAACAAACCTGTGTAGAGTGATCAACTCCCAGATTATGTGAAAGACGTGTATCGCACACACCATCAGTCACCAGATATAATAAACAAATAATAATAGTCATAAAATATAAACAGATAACAGATGACAGGTCAAATCTAGAGTGCACCCATACGCCCCACAGACAAATCAATAATCATAATTATAATGGCCATAGCAAATAATAAATAAGGGACGGAACAGGTCATCACTCTCCTGCCCTAGAGTCATGTCAGAGGTGCGCCAATGACATGGACATGAAACCCTCATGCCTAGTGATTGGCTCGTAATATCAAACTGTAGGTCAAAGGTCAGGCGTACTATCAAAATAATCAAAAGTCATATCTTAAGGGTACATGGCAAAAGGTTCATGTCAAATAGTTTCAAAAATAAAAGTCAAGGTTCAAATCAAAGCTTATCAAATTGAGTTTTTATATCAAAGTTAAGTTCAGTTCCAAAGGGCAATATCAAAAGGTTTTCGGAAAAGAGTTTTCACAAGTTCATAATTAGAGGTCATAGCAAAAGTTCATTTAAAAAGGTTTCTATTTAAAAGTCCATTTAAACAATCATTCAAAAATGGTTTTCATAACAACTGATCTTACAACATAGTTTTCTTCAAAATGGCCTTCCAAAACTTTTAGTAACTTTCATTTAAAAGTAGTGTTGCTTCTTTTAAAATAGCTTTTCTCCCACGGTTTCATATGTATTTTAAAGATAGTTCCAAATTCAATTATGTTCAAATAAGGATTTAACCGATTAAGGTTTATATCAAAAATCAAATCAAGTTTTTCTACAAGTATGTCAGATTAAGTTTCAAAACAAGATTTACATATCAGGATTCAGGACAATAGGTCAAAACAAAGAGATTCAATAAAGATTCAGAACAAGGGAACACATCAAGGGTTCACAAATAAACGATCACATGAAAGGTGCACAAACAGGAGGGAACATAGCAATGGCATAGGGAATCCTAAAAGAATCAAAATACGAAATCAAAAGAAACGAAGGCACCTTACTAGAGAAGGGCAGAATATCTGTACCTTATTATGAATGCAAGAACACAGAGATAAACGCTGATAGAGATTAGATTACTCCTTCCTCGAACCTAAGGGAGTAGAAGACAAAATGACAAGTGGGTTTTAGTTATCTCAGATTAAGTTAAGTCCTTATTTAAGGCTTATTATGGTATTAAGGTATCTTTTAGCAGGTTACAAAAGTTTAGGGTTTATTATGACAGATTTTCATAGTTCAGGGTTTTAATTGTAAATTCATCTAATTCAAAGGCATAAAGTGAAAATACTTTAAGTTGCTGATTTAAATACTCATTTTATTCAGAATGACATCTTAACCCTTTTAGTTTCACCAATTACAGATTAAACCCCTTTAGTTATATAGTTTACAAAACAAACCCTACATTTACATAATTCATGTTTTAATCCTTATAATATTCATATTTTCCAAACAAGTACCTTATTTTACAAAGTTACAAAACATAACCTCAGAATTATATGAATTACAAATTAGATCCCTCAGAATTTATTAATTACACATTTGGTCCCTTAACTTTACAAAACTTATAATTAAATCATAATTTTATAACAATTACATATTAAGCCCATAAATACTCAAAATTACCCAAAACACTCTTAATATCATTATTTACTCAAAATGACTTCAAGTTTCCAGAATTTACACTTTTAATCCCTCTATTTTAATTAATTACAAAACAACCCTTATAAATACACTTAATTCATTATCTTGCAATATTTACACTTAGGACCCTCAAGTTATATTTTTCCTACATTCCTAAAGACCTAATTAACATTACAAAAGTATCCTACAAGTTCCAAAGTTGGCAAAACATACCCTTATACTTTTTAAACCAATCGTATATACTTTTAAAATAGCAAAACCAAACCCTAACTTAGGGGTGAGCAAAAATCGAACCGCAAACCGTAAAACCGCAAAAACCACAAAAAACCGCCCCACAAAAACCGCAAAACCGCAAAAACCACAAAAAAACCGCCCCACAAAAAACCGAACCGCATTTTGCGGTGCGGTTTCGGTTTTCACCGAAAAACCGCACCGCAAAAACCGCACCGCACCACTCTACAATTTATAGTTTTTTAAATATATTTTTTTTTTTATTTTTAGAATAACACACTAAAATTTATATTTTTTATTTTTTTGATATATTTTTTTTAATATATTTTTTTATTTTTTAGAATAACACACTAAAACCGCACAAAAAACCACATAAACCCGCAAAACCGCACCAAAAACTGCACCAAAAATAAAAAAATATATCTTGCGGTGCGGGGCGGTTTTGACCCAAAAACCAACCCGAAACCGCACAAAACCGCAAAACCGAAACCGCAAAAAACCGCGCGGTGCGGATCCTCAATTTTTTAAAAACCGCATTTTGCGGAGCGGGCGGTTTTGGCCAAAAACCGCACCGAACCGCCCCATGCTCACCCCTACCCTAACTTATCTAATCATTAAACCATCATGACACAATCATTAGATGCATTAATTTAGTCAGATCCAAACCACAAAACCCTAACCCTAATTCGATTTAGGGTTTTTTTTCCAATTTTTCCTTATTTTTACATATATACGGTTTAAACAAAATTCAAGAATAATTTTTCTAGACTTCTACAAATCACATGGTTATTTTTCTAGGCTTATATGATGATCAAAGAACACGTAAAAATTATGGTCACCACCCAGAAAAATCGTATAACATATTTTAGATTTTATGCATGTTTTTTATACCTAAAATTTCCACGACATATTTAAGCATTTATAATTCGTAATATTATTTTTCCCAGATCATATAAATCATATACGGTCTAAATAAAATAACCATAGCACCCAGAAAATTCGTATCATATATTTTGGAATTTACGTGTGTTTTAACCAATAAAATTCATAGCGACTTATTTATTCTGCATGATTCGAATTAAACAATTTTTATAAGTCTTATATGATATAAGGATCATTAGAAAAATATTAGATTAATTTTAAAACGTGTGGAATAAGGATCACGAATTTATACCTACCGGATGAGAAAATTCGACAAGAAAACGCCTCCCGATCAAACCAGCGACTCTACAAACCCAAACTTATTTTTCGTAGCCTCCTTGGATGAAGATCAACACCAGAAAAATACTAGTTCACCTCCATAATTTCGTGTGAAGTGTGGGTGAATTATTGTGTGTGTTATGATATATTCGGTAGGGTTTATAGAAAATAAAAGTAATGTTAACTAAATAAAGGGAGATGCCGACTTTAGGGGGAGGGATAGGACCAATTCATACGGTTTATAGCTGGCCAAAATAAATCTTTTAAATTTTTGATATAGTTTCCTTGTTTAAATTAGTAATTATCCTTAACTAATTCACTTTTAAATATAAATAAATAAGAAAAGATATTTTCGGTTTATATCTATACATAAAGATGTAATAATAATTTTTTTGGACTTTTAATAATAATATGATGTTGTCCCAGAAATTAACTTACTTCATATTGAGTTCGTTTTTAGAAGTTTTGGATTAATTCAGAGTGTTTATAAGTGATTTTATTAAGTTTTATGGCTTCAGGGTAATTTAGTCATTTTACAAGTTATCTGAAATTTCAGGTATTACATCTAGTGCCATAAGTATCATAAATCTAAGAGTTGCACTTGTAATGCAATTGTCGCACGCCGCCTACCTCTTGTACCCACAAGACTTACCAGAGTAGTAAGCACTACCGTGATGAGTGGGAGTTCAAGAGGGTCTTAGTCTTTTAGTAAATTAATTGTTTTATTTATTAATACATGGGTAGTTAATTTGTAAAAGAATTAATTATCAAAGATACTAAAATTTTGAACTTTGTTTTATTGTAGATGGCAGCAAATCAATTCGTCAACAATTCGATCTTCAGGTCTTTCCTCGAAAAGGAAAAACTTACTGGATCAAACTTCCTCGACTGGAATCGGAATTTGAGGATCGTCCTTACAACCGATGATAAGTTAACCTATGTGGAGCATCCCATACCTGCTACTCCTGTTCCTCCAACTCCTGATCAGCAGGTTCCTGCTGATGTCCTTGTTGCTCACGCCCAATGGGTTAAAGCATCCAAGGACATAGGCTGTCTTATGCTCATAAGCATGACTCCAGAACTTCAAAAGAATCTGGAGCACTTTGATGCATATAACATGCTTAAGGAATTGAAGACCATGTTTGCTCAACAAGCAGAACATGAACTCCTTGAGACTGTGCAAGCCTTTCATGCATGTAAGCATGAGGAGGGTCAATCTGTTAGCACCTATGTTCTGAAAATGAAGGGCTATCTAGATAGACTGTGTTAATACAAATATCGTCCTAAAAACGTTATTTATATTTTACGATATTTGCTATATTTTGTTAATAACAATTATAAAGTTTATCTTTAGCAAAGCATAAATATAAGTTAAAGTCTTTTACATTTATAGTAATAAGCTTTTAAAAACTCATCATATACATGCTACATGATCACTAGGATACATATTACATACATATATACATTTACATTATTTACATTTTAATTCTTAAAATGGAAATATGTTCATGACATCATTGCATACACTATTTGGATATCTTTTAGATATCTTGAAGATTTAGTAAATATCTTGGAAAGATCTTCAAGCAAAGAATTGGATTGTGTAAGATCTTGGCAAGATTTGGAAAAATTTGTGAAGATTTGCTGTCAGTGTTCTGGCAGAACCAAACAGCATAAAGGGCGGACCTCTGGATTTGGATCCGCCAAATCCGTGGACTGTTTGATCAGTTTGCCTATAAATAGTAAGCTGATCATTCATGTTCTCTCATCACTCATATAGCATAAACTACATTATACATTCTTTCATATATTACTAACTCATTCATTCATTCATTTGTAGAGATCTTTCTTTTGTAGCAAAGAGATCGAGCATCACAAGCTTCAACACACTGTTGCAAGTATTGTTAGTTAGATACTGTGTGATTTGTAGTTTATCACACATCATTGTTATACCAAACATTCAGTAGCGATCGGTTAGTGTTTTAGTCCTCAAAACACATAGAGTGTCGGGAGTGGTTGTACCCTTGTAAAGAACCCGGTATTTAGCTTAATACCGGAAAAAGTGTAAGCGACGTTAGGTTGGTTCTACCTCGAACTAGAACTCGGTATTTAGCTTTGTACCGGATAAAGAGTAAGCGACGTGTAAATGTTTTCTCCACCTAGAAGGGAGCTTGTTTCTTAGTGAAGAAAAACTCTCGAGTTAGAGGCTCGAGGAGTGGAGTAGGGCAAGGAAGAGAGTCCTTGTAGACCGAACCACTATAAACATCCGTGTTGTGGTTTGATTGTTTCTTTCCTTACTTGCTTTACTTATATTGTTTAATCATTTGCATTAAGTTGAAATCACGTTAAGTATTCAAAGCAAATTAATTTTAAAACAGTAAAAACTATTCAACCCCCCTTCTAGTTTTCCATAATTGGCATCAGAGCTACGTTACTCAAGATTTTCAAAATATATTGTATTTTAAAACTTGAAACGATCAATGGATTTTGAAAACTACATAGAAGGGCAATCTATGCAAAGACCATCACTATTTGAAGCAAATAGTTTTATATATTGGAAAAATCGCTTTGAAACTTATGTGAAGTCAAAGGATATAGATCTATGGTACATCATTGTAGAAGGTGACCATAAACCCATAATTAAGGATATATCAAGCGGTCGGGATGAGGATACTTCTCTTACTCGTCACAGTGATGAGCAAAAGAAATTAATTGCCAAAAATAATGAAGCTAAAATGATGCTTTATAATGCTTTACCTAGGAAAGAATATGAAAGAGTATTTATGTGTAAAACCGTTAAAGATATTTGGCAATCCTTAATTATCACTCATTAAGGGAGCTCACAAGTAAAGGATAACAAAAGTGATCTTCTTGTTCAACAATATGAACAATTTGTTATCCCTGAAGTTGAGACCATTGATAGTGCATTTGCTAGGTTTAATACTATTGTTACTTCTCTTAAAGCACTTGACGATTCTTTTTCTAGTAAGAACTTTGTCAGGAAATTTCTTAGAGCACTTCATCCGAAGTGGAGAGCAAAGGTGACGGCCATTGAAGAATCCAAGGATCTTTCAAGCATGCCACTTGACGAGCTCATAGGAAATCTCAAAGTTCATGAGATGGTGATCGAAGAAGATTCAGAGATAGTCAAAGGCAAAAAGGAAAAGATCAAGTCCATTGCCTTAAAAGCTAGGATAGAGTCAAGTGATGATGAAGAGTCTAGTTCAGGTAGCGAAGACGAAGAGTATGCCATGGCCGTAAGAGATTTCAAGAAATTCTTCAGAAGACGAGGAAAGTTCGTTAGACAACCTCGAGAAGAAAAGAAATCCTTTTGGAAAGACCGTGATGATAAGAAAGGCAAAGTAGATAGGAAGTGTTTTAGGTGCGGGGATACTAGTCACCTAATAAGAGATTGTTCGAAGCCACCCAAGAACAAGACTCAAAGAGCCTTTGTTAGTGGTGCTTGGAGTGACAGTGAAGATGATGACGAAGAGCCTAAGAATGATGAAGTTGCTCTTATGGCTCATGACTCTAACGAGGTACAATCTGACTCATCTTACTCCTTTATTGATGATGACACCTTAGAAATAGAATATAACAAACTGTGTGAAATTACCCTAAAAATCATAAACAAAAATAAATTTTTAAAAACCAAAAAGGAATTTTTGGAAAACGAAGTTTATTGGTTAAAAGAAAAATCTATACGATTAGAAAAGGGTAAAGATGTTAAAGAAACATGTGTTTCATGTCAGGAACTTAAACTAGAACTAGAAACACTTAAGTCCACACAGGAAGAACTTATCAAACAAAACTCAAAATTTAAAAGGTTTGATAAAAATATCAGTTGTGTAGATGAGATAATGAAAGTTCAAAAGTTACCTCATGATAAAACCGGACTAGGTTTTATGAAACTAGGAGATTTAAGTAGTTTTAAGAAACAAACAGTGAAAATACAAGAAACTGTTCCAACAAGCTCAGACACCCACGGATCCAATGGAACCAAAAATTTGGTTTCGCCAGTAGTGGCCAAAGGTTCCGCGGGTACTGTTGCTGAACAGAAGGCTTGTACTTCGGATCGTACTGAGTTCGTTAAAGTCGCAAGAAAACCTAGCACTAGTACAACTGTTAACAAACAAAAACCAGCAGTTACTATAGGAATAGGACAAGGTAAAAATGAGTTTAGGACTAAAACAGTTCAACAAAGACCTAGAACGACCATTCCCAAACGCCCCTTTCCAAAGAGTAATTACAACTCACAACATTATTATCAAATTAGTTGGAACCAAAACATGCCTAGGAACTATCAAGGTCCCAACTACATGTCATGGAACCCTTATCCACCATTTCCATACATGAACCAAGATAATGGAATGTTTAACCCAAATGGACCCATGAGATATTGGGGACCAAACGCTTGAGTTTTTTTTTTTTTGAACTTAGGTATGCTTGAAAGTCGGGTTAGAACCGGATGAGTGGATAAAAGACAGCGGGTGTTCAAGACACATGACGGGAAACAAAAACCTTTTCTCAACCTACCAACCTTACGACGGAGGTAACGTTACATTTGGTAGCAAGCTTAAAAGTAAAATCATCGGAAAATGTACAATCTCTCATGACTCTCTTTCTATTGATGATGTTGCTCATGTAGATAACTTAGGTTTTAACTTGCTTAGTATTAGTCAATTATGCCGTAAAAAGTATAACGTCCTTTTTAGTGAAAATGGAAGTAAAATACTTAAAGACGGTATAACCGTAGGAAAAGGTGTTTTAAAGAATAACGTATACGTTATGAAACTAGACAAAACACCTAAAGAAAAACTTTGTCTCACCTCCTTAGACGAAAACTCAACTCTATGGCATAGACGCTTAGGTCATGCCAATATGAGACTAGTCCAATCCTTATCATCTAAGGAACTCATTAGGAACCTACCCAAGTTGAAATACGACCAACACTTTTGTGATGCTTGCAAAATTGGGAAACAAGTTCATAATAGCCATAAGGCTAAAAACATGGTGTCAACATCTAGGTGTCTAGAATTATTGCATATGGATTTGTTTGGTCCATCCGCTATACAAAGTTATGGAGGAAACTTCTATACTTTGGTAATAGTAGATGATTACTCTAGGTATACTTGGACTAAGTTTTTAAAAACTAAAAATGAAGCATTTGATAAATTTGAAATTCTAAGTAAGAAAATTCAAAATCAAATAGGAAATAGCATTGTGTTAATTAAAACCAACCACGGTCGTGAATTTGACAACGAAACTCAATTTGGAGCTTTTTGTGATGCTAATGGCATAACACATAATTTCTCGGCTCCTCAAACTCCTCAATCAAACGGTGTAGTAGAACGTAAGAATAGAACACTTCAAGAAATGAGTCGAACAATGCTAAATGAACAAAATATACCACAAAAGTTTTGGTGTAATGCCGTTGACACATCAACATACATCCTAAATAGAGTCTTAGTTAGACCATTTTTGAATAAAACTCCATATGAGCTTTATAGAGACAAAAAGCCTACTTTAGGATATTTTAGAGTTTTTGGAAGTGAGTGCTCCATTTTAAACACTAAAGATTACCTCACCAAGTTTGACCCAAAGTCTTATGAAGGTGTGTTCCTTGGATACTCACAAAATAGTAAAGCATACATTGTCTTGAACAAAGAAACCTCAAGAGTCGAGGAATCGTTGAACGTAACATTCGACGAAAGTCCACCTCCCTCTAAGACATCACCTTTGGTAGATGATGACTTAGCTGAAAGTCAAATGGTTGAAAACCAAGAAAATCTAGAGAATGATAAAGAAGATGAACCTTTAAATAAGAAAATAGTCAATATCAAAGAATCTAAAAGTCATCCATTAGATAACGTCATAGGAGAAATTAATGAAAGAACCTTAAGATCAAGAGTTCAAAATCAAAGTAATTTCTTTTGTTTCATTTCAACAATTGAGCCCAAAAATATAAATAAGGCCATAAAAGATGAATCTTGGGTTATAGCAATGCAAGAAGAACTTAATCAATTTGTTAGAAATGAAGTTTAGACATTAGTTCCTCAACCTAAATGTCAAACCATAATTGGAACAAAATGGGTGTTTAGGAATAAAATGGATGAAAATGGCGTAGTGTCTAGAAACAAAGCTAGGCTAGTAGCTCAAGGCTACAATCAACAAGAAGGTATAGACTACGACGAAACATTTGCACCGGTAGCTAGGCTCGAGTCAATTAGAATATTACTTGCATACGCATGTGCACATGATTTTAAACTATTCCAAATGGATGTTAAAAGTGCATTTCTTAATGATTTTATTAATGAAGAAGTGTATGTCGCACAACCTCCCGGCTTTGCCCATTTTGAAAAACCAAATCATGACTACAAACTTAAAAAAGCTTTATACGGACTTAAGCAAGCACGAAAAGCTTGGTATGATCGACTTAAGACTTTCCTAGTTGACCATAAGTATACCATGGGCCTAGTAGACAACACTCTTTTCACTAAGAAAAAGGGATCACATATAATCATAGTTCAAATATATGTGGATGAAATCAGATTCGGATCAACTTGTCAAGAGTTATGCGACGATTTCTCAAAAATCATGCATGACGAGTTTGAAATGAGTATGATGGGGGAACTAAACTTTTTCTTAGGTCTCCAAATAAAACAATTAGAAGATGGGATATTCTTCAAGCAATCTAAGTATATAAAGGATATGTTTAAGAAATTTGGTCTTGAAGACTCTAAACCTATGAAAACTCCAATGTCTTCCGAAACCAAACTTACTAAGGATGACGAAAGTGAATCCGTAGATAGCACTAAATATAGAGGAATGATTGGTAGTTTACTCTATCTTACGGCTAGTAGACCGGACATTATGTTTAGTGTTTGTCTATGTGCACGCTTTTAAGAAGATCCCAAAACATCCCATCTTGAAGCCGTCAAACGAATATTTAGATATATTAAAGGTACTACACATTTAGGATTATGGTATCCCAAAGGAACGGGTTTAGAAACCATAGTGTATGCCGACTCAGACCATGCCGGTGACTATGTCGATAGAAAAAGTACAAGTGGTATTTGTACTTTTGTTGGGCATTGTCTCACCTCATGGTTTGCTAAGAAACAAATGGCCCTAGCAATATCAAAAACTGAAGCCGAGTAGGTGTCAGTAGGAAAAGCTTGCCAACAAGCTCTCTGGATGAAACAAGCTCTCGTCGACTATGGAATTCAACTCAACGACATTCCTATTCTTTGCAACAACAAAGGAGCTATCGACCTTAGCAAGAATCCAGTTCAACACGCTAGAACCAAACACATAGAAATTCGTCACCACTTTCTACGCGACAATGTTCAAAAAGGAAACATCTCAATCGAGAAAGTATCCTCAGAGGACAACATTGCCGATATTCTCACAAAACCTCTTAAGAGAGTACCCTTTAACTTCCTTAGACTTGGTTTAGGATTAATGGAACCAAATGTTTAGTTAAAACCTTAGTTTGAACCTTAGATTAACCAAACACGACAAAAACAACCAACTGTCAAAAGGTTTCGTGGGTTCCTGAGTCAGTTTTTATATTAAAACAAACACACCTGTACTGTTTATCACATTCCCCAAAACACACAAGCTACTGGAACTCGACCCATAGCAAACCAAACTCAAAATTTAGGCATTATACCACAACCAATTTGTGCTTTAATCCTCTCTGTAAGTATCCTAACTATATCTACATTCCTGATCTGAGTCTAGGATTTCTATTTCATGCACAAAATCAAAACTTGGGATTTATGCATATTTTTTGTAAATTCATGAAGCATATTCAACAAATTGCATAACAAATCATGTTTTCTATAGTTAAGGAATTGCATCTTGTAGGACATTATCATAATTCACCAAAAACCTCATGGGAAATTTTTTATAAAAATCTTCTCACGACTAGGACAAACGGATTTTGCACATTGTTCATACAAATAAAAACGTTATGTTTTAAACAACACTTGCATAATATCTCTTGAATGCTAAAGGGAATACATAACTAATATGTATTTTCGGGTACATTCAATCGAAACTACATAGAAGTAGGAGCGTTTAGGTTATCTCTCGTTTTGTTATAAAATTTGCATACACGAAATTTTCATGCATCAAAAGGAGTCGAGATAACCGCACCTCCATATTGTCCCCATGTAGGCACACACTAGAAATTTATATACGTATTTTCGATAGTTTTAACTAAACTATGTAATTTTCGTGTCTAGGATAACATCATGCCTCCCGCAACATACAATGATTACAAAGAAACCCTCAATTACCTACCCAAACACCATAAGACAAAAGGACTCACAAACGGCCAAGTCAAGATTTTTAAGGCTTTAGAAAAACGATATGTTCACGAGGGTAGAACCGTAGACCCCTCATTCTTAGAAGGAACCAATATCCGAGAACAACTAGCCGCCATCCAATTTGATTATCTTCTAGACATAGACGAACCCATAGTTCCTAGATTTGTGCTAGAATTCTATGCTAGCGTTGTTCTTAGTTCAAACGACTATGGTCTCATGAGCATCCATTTCAAAGTCAACCAACATGAATTCACCATCCCTTTGAACCAATTCGCGGAAGTCTTAGGAATTCCGGGTCAAGGCACTTGCCTTTATTTGGACAAATGGTCATTGTCCATCCTCGATTCCGTCCTTGATCGTATGCCTCCATACGACACACCATTGACTCCCAAAGAGACTATCCGTGATCATCTCTTTGTCCCTAGGAACATCCTCACTAGGACTAACCGTAAAGGTCGTCAAGTAGATCGAGACCCGTGTGGCATGGAGCTAAACGAGCTTAGGCCTCAATTTAAAAAGTTGGAAGAGATTCTTTGAGCAAACGTGTTATGCACCATAGGAAATAGGGATCATATAAATGCAAGCCTTTGTTACATGCTCTATTGTGTGTCCACCCATCAACCCTTCAACTTAGCTTACTATATCGCCAAGAGAATGGCCGATATTCCGGTATTAGGTACCACCACCATGCCTTATGGGATGCTTCTCACCCGTCTCTTTAGAGCTTTTTCACCCATTTCTCCTAATGCTAGAGGTTTTCTTCCAGACTACTCTGACATTCCCCATACCTTTGTACCTCTTAGTGACCATAGAGTAGCGGTGTCAAAAGGTAAACGTACTCATCCTCCAACCTCATCATCATCATCATCATCATCCATAAGTGAGGATGATGGTTTGCCCAATTCTAGGATTCCTCCTCTCGAATACATGAGCCAACTTCCACCTATCGAGAACCAATCCGAGGAATTTAGACAAACAAGAGGAATGATGAAGAACATTGGGCGTTGGATAATGAAGCTCAACAAGAAAATCAACAAGTAGTGAGGAAATAGGAAGTGTTTGGTATAAACAATTTCAAACAATGATGTGGTGAATTGTTATGTTTTTAGGATATTATGTTGGTATTAAACATCTATGTGAACTAACTTGACAATGCAGGATGATAACAATTGATGTTATCGATTTTCCGTATTTAAGCCACTGTTTGGCTTAACTTCCATATATGGTAAGTTCAAAATCATCCGTTTGATCTATATGCTAACATGTGTTAGAACCTGTGTTTTTGTTTTTAATCAATCACAACTAAGTAGTTACATATGTTTTAGGACAATTTTCGGGAATTGAACGGGTTTCGGGTCTTTTGACATGCCCTCTGTTAACTTTTTTGGATCGGCGGAAATGACGGAACCAAAATTTGCCTAACGGATTCCGCGGAACCAAAATTTTGGGTCCGCATTTGTTATCGATTGGCTCCGCCAACCAACAGTAACTTTTTTCAAATTTCCCGTCTTATCCCGCACCTTAGATCATTGATTCTAGTTCTTAGGATTATTCTACTGATATTTAAGCACATTAGGATCATCTTAGCAAACTTAGAATTATAGGAACACAATTTCCCACCAAAATTTGAAAATTCAAATTTCCACTCAAGTTACCTTTCTGTAACAAGCAAGGAACCCTCAATTTGGTTCCTTGCAATCCGTGGATCCATCAAATCATTAGATTTCCCACTCGCCTTTTGCATTTACTGCATATCTCCTCAAACTCACTCAACTCCATCTCTATGTATTGACTTTGGTGATATGACAAGTTCATTTTCTTCCTCCAAATCATTAGGAACCAACATTTCTCTATGGATCAATATCAAATCCAAACACAAAGTTCCATAAACCTTACTGCCTATAAATTAGAAGCTTTAGGATCATCACAATTCACACCTTCACCATCAATTCTACTAGCAATTTCTGCATATATCACCATAACTTCACTTCTCAAATAATGCCTAAGTCATACAACTCATCCACAAGCAGACCACACAGAAGGACGGCTCGTATGAGTGTCAGACCTTGTTGCTTCGTGAATCTTAATTCTTCATCAGAAGAGTCTTCACCATTGAACATTTCCTCACCCATTGCTAATGAAAACTTTCTCACATTATCAACTCCAACACCACCAAAATCATCATCAACACTCCACCACCAACCATAACTCCAGTGGCTACCACACCACCACCCGCTCCATCTCAACCAACTAAATCACCATCACCTCCACATTCACCCCAACTTCAGCCCATTGAGTTGTTTGCAACTCCACCTACATCACCTCACCCATATTTAGAAACTCTTGAAGACCTTCCTCCTAGGTCCATAAATCCACCACCCTTGACTTTTGAGGGTCAAGAACCACTCCTTTTCCATCCCATTTATAGGGATATTCACGGTCCTCTTTACCGTGACCAAGCTCCACCTTCACCACAACCTCAACCTCAACCCCTTTCACCAAGATCCACCCTCAATGCCATTGATGAGGAAATGTGGATAAACCAACCCCACACCCAAGGCGAGATCAATGAGGAACTCAACCGCCTCTATGCCTTCTCCAACATGGTGGATTCCCACCTTAGTGAAGCCATGGATTTACAATCCACTCTACTTGCTTCCATCATGTCACCAACATACATTCCACCACCTCCACCAACAAACAACCAACCACCACTGTAATACCTAAAATTCCATAACATGTAAAATGACCAAAATGCCCCTGGGAATTTAAAACCTAAATAAAACATTTGTAAAGCACAAATAAAATCCCAAACTTCTAGCAATGAACAAATTATGATCCCAAGTAATTTTAACAACACCATATAACATTTATGCAAGCCATGAAATTACCAAATTGCCCTTGGGCGCTTAATATAAAATTTAAATTCAAAAGTTGGAAATTCATAAAAGGAAAATAAATGAAAGTAAATGGGAAATTAAGGGAGATAATTAGGCCATTAATTCTTTGACCATAACCCCCCCGAAATATTGGCTATTCCTCCCCCCTCCTCGGCAGATTTCACTTATACCACCCACACAATCCTTTTCTTCTCCCAAAAGTTGCACCGAAACCCTACTATCACCAAGAATAATTCGCATAGCCTTCATACGATTTTTCCCAGCCTTCACACTAATTTTCCCACATTCTTTGGCCTCCTTAGAAGCCACGAAAAATACCCTTTTGAGCCTTGGAAGCACGGATCGAACCATAGGAAATTAATCCAAGTCGTAGGTCTCGGTAAGAACTTTTATCCCATGCGATCGATTTAATCTTTGTGCACTCGTTTTGATATTTTTCCCATGATCCTCACGACCCTCTTAATCCATGAAAATAGTTGGAGTCGTGGTAGAAGCTTGGATCGATCGTGAGAATTAAGTCAAGCCGCTCGATATACAATATAAGGTATCACTCGAATAAATTCATACGTGCTCTAATAAATTCGTCTATCATTTTTATTACGTTCCTCATGTCCTTCATGGTCCACGAAAATTGTTTACAAGGTCGGAGGAGTGCTCACGAATTCGTTTGGATTTTGGATCAAGTCGTGGCTCCATAATTCATTTCGCTCATTCCCTACGTTCGAATCTTGGTTTGGCAATTTTCCCTTACTCTATAATCAGTATGAACACCATATAAATTGTGCTATTCGACTCATGCATGATCTTTCTATCGTTTGAGAATTAATCTATAAATCGACCCATAATTCTAAAATACATGTAATCGATCGAACTAAACCCTATGAGTAATTTTATGGACACAATATGATTAGGTTATCATGAGAAAAATATGTATTTAATTTATCATGGCCTCTAGAATTGTTTTTCGAATTAAAGTTTGAAACCGGATTTAGAGATATTTTGGGAAATATATGTAATCGATCGATCTAGGGTTTTAATCATGAATTAGGGTTTGTTTTGGGGTATTGAATGACATGTAATCATGAGATAATTATTGGTGTGAGTTAGGGCTTGGTTTTGGAATTAAAATAGGTTATACGATTTGTTCTAAAAAGTATAAGGGTCGAATTGGGTTTTATAAAACTTGTGGGTCACTTTTGGAACTTTATAAACATTGTGGCATGTCGTATAAAAAGTATTAGAAGGACCTTTTATGTAAAATAAATGTTTAAGGGTTTATTTGAAATATATGTCAAAGTTTATAAATAGATTTGTAATTAAATAAACTAGAGGGATTAAACTTGTAATTTTGGGAAACTTATGGGTCATTCATGTATTTAATCATATTTAAGATGCCATGTGTCATTTTAGAAATTTAAGGGACTATTGTGAAATTAGTATTAATTAAAGGTTGATTTATATAAAATAAGGACTAATATTGAAATTATTATAACATGAGGGACTAAAGTTGTAAAATCTATTTTCTTAGGGTTATGAATCGTACATCATTTAAAATAAGGATATAATATGTAAATTGATAAAGCTAAGGACTAAACATGTTAACATGAATAATTAAGGGCTTAATATGTAAATTTATTAACTAAGGGACCAAACATGTAAAATTATGAAACCTCAAGGGTATAAAGTGTAAACTTGAATAAAACTAATATTAATTTAACCTAATTTATAATTATGGAAATATTACTAAATATAGAAACTTACTAAATAAGGAAACTTTCTAAAAATGGAAACCTGCTAAAAATAGAAAGTTATTTAATATGGAAATGGGATCTTTAGTAATCATGTCTTTACTCCTCTAGGTGTGAAGAGGGAGTAATCCTGTGCTCGTTATCATCTTTCAGTGTGATCTTTGTCAAGCAATAAGGTACAGATATTCTGCTTCTTTGATAAGAGGCCTTCATTCTCTTATTATGACTTCGATTATTGAACCATTATGATTATGAACCTTTCATTCATGAACCTTTGCTTATGAACCTTGACCATGAACCTTTGCTTATGAACCTTGCTTATGAACCATGATTATGAACCATGATTATGAACTTATGAAACATGATTTTGACCTATGCAAGTAAACTTAAAACATGATTCATGATACTTGACCTTTACCCTCAGTTAGATACTACGAGCCACTCACTAGGCATGAGGGTTTCATGTCCATGTCAGTCGATGCACCGATGGCATGACTCTAGGGCAGGAGAGTGATGACCTGTCCCGTCCCTGCATGTTATGTTTACGTAGAGGCAGATTATGGCCACCTGGGGCGTATGGATGCATCCTAGATTTGTTCATGTACATGTTATGTTATGTTATGTTATGATATTCATGGTGACTGATGGTGTGTGCGATACACGTCTTTCACACTCCGGGAGCTAGCTACTCCAACCCATGATGAGGTCACCCCTCATATATATACAGGATACTAAGAGGTCTCCCCTCTACATGTTTATGGCTATGATTATGATTATGATTATGATTTCATGTTATGGGCTCGTAGTGGATTACTGACCTTACTTTACCATACACCTTTATCCTTTATCTTATGACACCATGTATTCTTACCATGTATTCTTACCATGTACTCATGTTTCCTTTCTCACTTACTCATGTATTATTCTGCTACTGCTTGTTACGTTATATCTGTTCACTGAGCTCTAGTAGCTCAGCCGCGTTTTCTTTTCCCGCGGCAGGTAATTAAGCTAGGAGTTGGGCATGGCTTTGGGGTTGAGTGCACTTGAGTGGAGCTTGTTCTTTATAGCTTATCTACCATTTGATTTTCTTCAGACTTTATGTTGCCATTGTTTGGGCATTGAACTTATGTACTTCTTTTATTTCCTTTCATTTTGGATATAAGTCATGTTGACTTATTATTGGATTATGTATTGACTTCCGCTATTTTGATTTATGGATACTATGTTGTTCTGATATGAAACCATATATTTGTGATATCTTTACCCTTGTCGGGTTGGGGTGTTACAATTTATGGTATCAGAGACAGGTTTCCGAAACCCGTTGGCTTAGGCCTTTGACCTGTGAGGATTGGGTAGACATTAGGTTTTCCTTTCGCGTACTCTTTTCCGTATTCTGCTCTGTCATATTTTGTTTTACCTTACTAATCGTCTTCGTAATTCTATAGATGGTTAACACTCGTCATCAGGAGTATAACAGTGGAGGAGATGCTGAAACCCCCAATCTGGAGGAAATGATAGCTAATGCTGTAGCCCGTCTGCTACCGGGCCTTAACACTGAGGCGGTGGTCAACCGGCTTATCAGTGGTGGAGCTGGTCCATCTGGGGGTGCTGGCAGTTCTTCTGGTGGTGGGGGCCGACCCACTACTATTAATGGGTGGCTGGAGAGTTTTAATAAACTCAAGCCGTTGTCCTTCACTTCTGCTGCTACTCCTCAGGCAGCAGAAGATTGGATCACCCACATGGAGAAACTGTTCGAAGTATTAGGTTGTAAGGACGGGTTCAAGACTCGTCTGGCTGTGTTCAAACTAGAAGGTGACGCGCTCAACTGGTGGAAAGCGCATAAAGAAGCTAAAGGTGGTGATGCATATGTTCTCGGTTGTTCATGGGCTGATTTCCGTACCACGTTCTATAATCGGTACTTCCCTGCTTCCGAGCAGCAGAGGTTCATTAGGGAGTACAACACTATCTCTCAGCTTGTGTCTGAGCATGCTGGGCAGTATCTGGAGCGGTTTCAGCGATTAGTGAGTTTTGTGGGTCCGCTTGCTGGGGATTCTAAGCAGCAGGCTAGGCAATACAAATGGGGACTCAAGAGGTTAGTAACCTATTTAAGTTGATGGTTGGTACCAACAGACATTAATACATTTTTCTTTTGCTATTGTATTAGGTGGGTACTAGACCGCATACTTAATGATGAGTTTAAAGATCCGGCAGAATGTTGCGACGCTGCTCGCAATATCGAGATATTTCATCAGGGATCTGGGTATAAGAGAAACAGAGATGGGGATAGGATTCAGACTCAGGGTCAGAACAGGGATTTTAAGGGCCGGAATGACAGGAGTTATGATTCTCGTGGACAGGGGGATCGACGATACGACCATCAGGGTCAGGCTGGCAGGAACTATGATCAGAAGAGGTCGGATACTAGAGGGCAGGATTCCAGGTTCACTCCTAGGCAGGGAGATGATCGCTCGGGGCGCAACACCAGTCAGAAACAGTGGAGAGACCAGACTGCTAAGGGTAGTCAGCAGAACAGGGCTCCGGGTTCTAGTTCTCAGGGAGGTGCATCTGGGGGTTCATATACTTATCCTATTTGTACTACGTGTGGCAAGCGCCACAATGGACCATGTCGTCGGGCTTCTGGGACTTGTTTTGGATGTGGTTCGACAGAGCATCGTGTGAAAGATTGTCCCAAGCAAAACCCGGAGAAAACCGGGAACTATCTACCTCCCCCTCCACCCAACACTGGCCGCGTATATTCTATGACTCGAGACCAGGCGGCTCAGTCTTCAGGTATGATTACGGGCGTTTTATATATTGGTGATCACGCTATTTTCACACTTTTTGATACTGGAGCTACACACTCGATTATATCTATGAATCTGGTAAAGAAACTTAAAATATTACCAACACCACTAAGTAATCAAGTATCCCTCTCTACTCCCATGAAACTCAGTACTCTTATTAATCATGAATATGTGAATTGTCCCATACGATTCGATGACCGGATTCGTTCGGCAAATCTACTCCCTTTGGACATGGTTGATTTCGATGTTATTCTCGGCATGGATTGGTTATCTTTTCATAGAGCCACCATTGACTGTCATGCTCGAAAAGTAATTTTTGGTGATCTAACTCAGCCTGAATTTGTTTTTCATGAAACACGCTCTCTAAAATCTGTGAAAATTATTTCTGCTTTGAAAGCAAGGACTCTAATATCTCATGGTTGCCAAGGTTATTTGGCCTCTGTTAAAGATTCTTCCGCGGAAGGTCCTGATATTAATACTGTTCATGTTGTTCGGGAATTTTCTGATGTTTTTCCTGAAAAACTTCCTGGTCTTGCTCCGGCCAGAGAGGTTGAATTTACTATCGATCTGATTCCTGGCGCTGAGCCTATCTCTAAGGCTCCGTACCGGATGGCACCGGTGGAACTCAAGGAGTTAAAGGAACAGCTTGAAGAGTTATTGGACTGTGGATTTATTCGTCCAAGTGTGTCACCATGGGGTGCTCCTGTACTTTTTGTAAAGAAGAAAGATGGGTCTATGCGGTTGTGTATCGATTACCGGGAGTTAAACCGCATCACTATTCGGAACCGTTATCCGCTACCACGCATCGATGATTTATTTGATCAGTTGCAGGGTGCTAAAGTATTCTCCAAGATTGACTTGCGATCTGGTTATCACCAGTTGCGGGTTAAAGAGCAGGACATTTCTAAGACTGCTTTCCGTACCCGGTATGGACATTATGAGTTTTTAGTTATGCCTTTTGGGTTAACGAATGCTCCTGCGGTATTTATGGACTTAATGAACCGGGTTTTTCATGAATTCCTTGATAAATTCGTTATCGTGTTCATCGATGATATTCTGGTATATTCTAAGTCGGCGGAAGAGCACGAGCAGCATTTACGTACTGTTTTGGGTATTCTGAGGCAGCAGAAATTATACGCTAAATTTTCCAAGTGTGAATTCTGGTTGGACCGAGTTGCTTTCCTTGGTCACGTCGTGTCTGCAGATGGGATTACCATGGATCCAGCTAAGGTCGAGGCTATCACAAAATGGCCAAGACCTACCACGGTAACCGAAGTCAGGAGTTTTCTGGGTTTAGCTGGCTATTATCGACGCTTTGTCGAGGGGTTTTCGAAGTTGGCCTTACCGTTGACTCAATTGATGAGAAAAGGTGAGAAGTTTGTGTGGACGGATGAGCGTGAGCAGAGCTTTGAGGAGTTGAAACGACGGCTAGTTTCTGCACCTATTTTGACCTTACCGTCGGGTTCGGGAGGATTTCAGATTTATAGTGACGCTTCCAAGAAGGGTTTAGGTTGTGTTCTCATGCAGAACGGGAAAGTAATTGCCTATGCCTCAAGGCAGTTAAAACCCTATGAGGAAAATTATCCGACCCATGATCTAGAGTTGGCAGCTGTGGTATTTGCGTTGAAAATATGGAGACATTACTTATACGGTGAATCATGTGATATCTTCACGGACCATAAGAGTCTCAAATACATATTTACCCAGAAAGAGCTCAACATGAGGCAGAGAAGATGGTTGGAGCTTCTGAAAGATTACGACACTAATATCCAGTATCATCCCGGCAAGGCGAATGTTGTTGCCGATGCACTCAGCAGGAAATCGGGTATGATTGCTAGTTTGAATGTCGAGCCTCGTATTCTTCAGGACTTAGAGCGGTTAGAGGTTGAGATATGTGTAAAGGGCGTTAGTGGTTATTGGGCGAGTTTGAAGGTGGAATCGAACTTAATGCTGCGGATTAAGGAAGCCCAGAAGGACGATGGTGAACTCTGGGCTATTGTGCAGAATGTCGAGGAAGGTAAGCAGTCTGAGTTTCGGGTAGATGGTAGTGGTATTGTATGGTGTGGAGATCGATTATGTGTGCCTGATGATTCGGATCTACGTGAGGCCTTGTTGACTGAGGCTCATAGTTCTCCTTTTTCTATACATCCTGGTTCAACCAAGATGTATCGGGATCTAAAGCAACATTTCTGGTGGAGCGGCATGAAGCAGGATGTGGCATCGTTTGTAGCTAGATGTATGACCTGTCAGCAGGTCAAGATTGAACACCAGAGAGCTAGTGGGTTATTACAGCCTTTGGAGATTCCAGTTTGGAAGTGGGATGAAATTTCTATGGATTTTGTGTGTGGTTTACCGTTGACTCGTAGGAAGCATGATGCGATTTGGGTGGTCGTTGATCGGCTAACTAAATCCGCTCATTTCTTACCCATCCGTATGAGCTACAGTGTTAGTAAGTTGTCCGAGATTTTCACGCAGGAGATTGTTAGATTGCATGGCACTCCTTCTTCTATCGTTTCTGATCGTGATCCTCGTTTTACTTCGCGCTTCTGGAAGGGATTACATAAAGTTTGGGGTGTTCGTCTTAAGTTCAGTACCGCTTTTCATCCCCAAACTGATGGTCAGTCGGAGAGGACCATCCAGACATTAGAGGATATGCTACGGGCGTGTGCATTGGAATGGACGGGTAGTTGGGACGACTACCTGTGTTTGGTAGAGTTCGCTTATAATAACAGTTGGCACGCGAGCATTGATATGGCACCTTTTGAGATGTTATATGGGCGAAAGTGCAGAGCACCGGTATGTTGGAATGAAGTAGGGGAACGTATTCTTGAAGGACCTGAGATGATTGAGGTCACAAATGAAAAGGTTGCCACGGCTAAGGAGAAATTGAAAGAGGCACGGGCACGTCAAAAGAGTTATGCGGATAAGCACCGTCGGGATCTAGAGTTTAATGTTGGTGACCGAGTATTTCTTAAAGTATCTCCGTTCCGAGGCGTCAAACGTTTTGGTATTAAGGGCAAGCTCAGCCCTCGGTTTATTGGACCCTTTGAAATTCTGGAGCGTATCGGAGAAGTCTCGTATCGTCTAGCCTTGCCACCTCAGTTGGCTCATGTTCATAATGTATTTCATGTATCTCTTTTGAGGGGATACAACTATCATCCTCTACATGTGGCTTCTTATCCGTTTGATCAGATTCGTCCCGATATGACCTTATCTGAAGAACCGGAAGCGGTTCTAGAGCGTCAGGAACGCGTGATGAGAAATAAAGTCATTCCTTTTGTAAAGATTCTTTGGCGGAATCACCCAGCACGTGAAGCAACCTGGGAGACCGAAGAATCAATACGATCGAGTTATCCTCATTTCATGTTTTGATCTGGTATGTTCCGTTTCAATTCTGTCATGTTTCCTTTCTTTTGTCCTTGCAAATTTCGAGGACGAAATTTTTCTGTTAGAGGGGAAGAAGTTGTAATACCTAAAATTCCATAACATGTAAAATGACCAAAATGCCCCTGGGAATTTAAAACCTAAATAAAACATTTGTAAAGCACAAATAAAATCCCAAACTTCTAGCAATGAACAAATTATGATCCCAAGTAATTTTAACAACACCATATAACATTTATGCAAGCCATGAAATTACCAAATTGCCCTTGGGCGCTTAATATAAAATTTAAATTCAAAAGTTGGAAATTCATAAAAGGAAAATAAATGAAAGTAAATGGGAAATTAAGGGAGATAATTAGGCCATTAATTCTTTGACCATAACCCCCCCGAAATATTGGCTATTCCTCCCCCCTCCTCGGCAGATTTCACGTATACCACCCACACATCCTTTTCTTCTCCCAAAAGTTGCACCGAAACCCTACTATCACCAAGAATAATTCGCATAGCCTTCATACGATTTTTCCCAGCCTTCACACTAATTTTCCCACATTCTTTGGCCTCCTTAGAAGCCACGAAAAATACCCTTTTGAGCCTTGGAAGCACGGATCGAACCATAGGAAATTAATCCAAGTCGTAGGTCTCGGTAAGAACTTTTATCCCATGCGATCGATTTAATCTTTGTGCACTCGTTTTGATATTTTTCCCATGATCCTCACGACCCTCTTAATCCATGAAAATAGTTGGAGTCGTGGTAGAAGCTTGGATCGATCGTGAGAATTAAGTCAAGCCGCTCGATATACAATATAAGGTATCACTCGAATAAATTCATACGTGCTCTAATAAATTCGTCTATCATTTTTATTACGTTCCTCATGTCCTTCATGGTCCACGAAAATTGTTTACAAGGTCGGAGGAGTGCTCACGAATTCGTTTGGATTTTGGATCAAGTCGTGGCTCCATAATTCATTTCGCTCATTCCCTACGTTCGAATCTTGGTTTGGCAATTTTCCCTTACTCTATAATCAGTATGAACACCATATAAATTGTGCTATTCGACTCATGCATGATCTTTCTATCGTTTGAGAATTAATCTATAAATCGACCCATAATTCTAAAATACATGTAATCGATCGAACTAAACCCTATGAGTAATTTTATGGACACAATATGATTATGTTATCATGAGAAAAATATGAATTTAATTTATCATGGCCTCTAGAATTGTTTTTCGAATTAAAGTTTGAAACCGGATTTAGAGATATTTTGGGAAATATATGTAATCGATCGATCTAGGGTTTTAATCATGAATTAGGGTTTGTTTTGGGGTATTGAATGACATGTAATCATGAGATAATTATTGGTGTGAGTTAGGGCTTGGTTTTGGAATTAAAATAGGTTATACGATTTGTTCTAAAAAGTATAAGGGTCGAATTGGGTTTTATAAAACTTGTGGGTAACTTTTGGAACTTTATAAACATTGTGGCATGTCGTATAAAAAGTATTAGAAGGACCTTTTATGTAAAATAAATGTTTAAGGGTTTATTTGAAATATATGTCAAAGTTTATAAATCGATTTGTAATTAAATAAACTAGAGGGATTAAACTTGTAATTTTGGGAAACTTATGGGTCATTCATGTATCTAATCATATTTAAGATGCCATGTGTCATTTTAGAAATTTAAGGGACTATTGTGAAATTAGTATTAATTAAAGGTTGATTATATAAAATAAGGACTAATATTGAAATTATTATAACATGAGGGACTAAAGTTGTAAAATCTATTTTCTTAGGGTTATGAATCGTACATCATTTAAAATAAGGATATAATATGTAAATTGATAAAGCTAAGGACTAAACATGTTAACATGAATAATTAAGGGCTTAATATGTAAATTTATTAACTAAGGGACCAAACATGTAAAATTATGAAACCTCAAGGGTATAAAGTGTAAACTTGAATAAAACTAATATTAATTTAACCTAATTTATAATTATGGAAATATTACTAAATATAGAAACTTACTAAATAAGGAAACTTTCTAAAAATGGAAACCTGCTAAAAATAGAAAGTTATTTAATATGGAAATGGGATCTTTAGTAATCATGTCTTTACTCCTATAGGTGTGAAGAGGGAGTAATCCTGTGCTCGTTATCATCTTTCAGTGTGATCTTTGTCAAGCAATAAGGTACAGATATTCTGCTTCTTTGATAAGAGGCCTTCATTCTCTTATTATGACTTCGATTATTGAACCATTATGATTATGAACCTTTCATTCATGAACCTTTGCTTATGAACCTTGACCATGAACCTTTGCTTATGAACCTTGCTTATGAACCATGATTATGAACCATGATTATGAACTTATGAAACATGATTTTGACCTATGCAAGTAAACTTAAAACATGATTCATGATACTTGACCTTTACCCTCAGTTTGATACTACGAGCCACTCACTAGGCATGAGGGTTTCATGTCCATGTCAGTCGATGCACCGATGGCATGACTCTAGGGCAGGAGAGTGATGACCTGTCCCGTCCCTGCATGTTATGTTTACGTAGAGGCAGATTATGGCCACCTGGGGCGTATGGATGCATCCTAGATTTGTTCATGTACATGTTATGTTATGTTATGTTATGATATTCATGGTGACTGATGGTGTGTGCGATACACGTCTTTCACACTCCGGGAGCTAGCTACTCCAACCCATGATGAGGTCACCCCTCATATATATACAGGATACTAAGAGGTCTCCCCTCTACATGTTTATGGCTATGATTATGATTATGATTTCATGTTATGGGCTCGTAGTGGATTACTGACCTTACTTTACCATACACCTTTATCCTTTATCTTATGACACCATGTATTCTTACCATGTATTCTTACCATGTACTCATGTTTCCTTTCTCACTTACTCATGTATTATTCTGCTACTGCTTGTTACGTTATATCTGTTCACTGAGCTCTAGTAGCTCAGCCGCGTTTTCTTTTCCCGCGGCAGGTAATTAAGCTAAGAGTTGGGCATGGCTTTGGGGTTGAGTGCACTTGAGTGGAGCTTGTTCTTTATAGCTTATCTACCATTTGATTTTCTTCAGACTTTATGTTGCCATTGTTTGGGCATTGAACTTATGTACTTCTTTTATTTCCTTTCATTTTGGATATAAGTCATGTTGACTTATTATTGGATTATGTATTGACTTCCGCTATTTTGATTTATGGATACTATGTTGTTCTGATATGAAACCATATATTTGTGATATCTTTACCCTTGTCGGGTTGGGGTGTTACAACCAACCACCACCACCATCAACTAATGAACCAACCCTTCCACCACCTTGACATGGATGTTCCATGTGCGAGAGGACCGCCCACTTAACTCAACGGACCAACATCTTGGTTCACGAGTTACAAAACGAAATATAAATATCGTCCTAAAAACGTTATTTATATTTTACGATCTTTGCTATATTTTGTTAATGACAATTATAAAGTTTATCTTTAGCAAAGCATAAATATAAGTTAAAGTCTTTTACATTTATAGTAATAAGCTTTTAAAAACTCATCATATACATGCTACATGATCACTAGGATACCTATTACATACATATATACATTTACATTATTTACATTTTAATTCTTAAAATGGAAATATGTTCATGACATCATTGCATACATCATTTGGATATCTTTTAGATATCTTGAAGATTTAGTAAATATCTTGGAAAGTTCTTCAAGCAAAGAATTGGATTGTGTAAGATCTTGGCAAGATTTAGAAAGATTTGTGAAGATTTGCTGTTAGTGTTCCGGCGGAACCAAACAGCATAAAGGACGGACCCCTGGATTTGGATCCGCCAAATCCATGGACTGTTTGATCAGTTTGCCTATAAATAGCAAGCTGATCATTTATGTTCTCTTATCACTCATATAGCATAAACTACATTATACATTCTTTCATATATTACTAACCCATTCATTCATTCATTCATTTGTAGAGATCTTTCTTTTGTAGCAAAGAGATCGAGCATCACAAGCTTCAACACACTGTTGCAAGTCTTGTTAGTTAGATACTGTTTGATTTGTAGTTTATCACACATCATTGTTATACCAAACATTCAGTAGTGATCAGTTAGTGTTTTAGTCCTCAAAACACATAGAGTGTCGGGAGTGGTTGTACCCTTGTAAAGAACCCGGTATTTAGCTTAGTACCGGAAAAAGTGTAAGCGACGTTAGGTTGGTTCTACCTCGAACTAGAACTCGGTATTTAGCTTTGTACCGGATAAAGAGTAAGCGACGTGTAAAGGTTTTCTCCGCCTAGAAGGGAGCTCGTTTCTTAGTGAAGAAAAACTCTCGAGTTAGAGGCTCGAGGAGTGGAGTAGGGCAAGGAAGAGAGTCCTTGTAGACCGAACCACTATAAACATCTGTGTTGTGGTTTGATTGTTTCTTTCCTTACTTGCTTTACTTATATTGTTTAATTATTTGCATTAAGTTGAAATCACGTTAAGTATTCAAAGCGAATTAATTTTAAAACGGTAAAAACTATTCAACCCCCCTTCTAGTTTTCCACAGACTAGAACGCCTTGGTCACCCCATGTCATCTGGCCTTGCAGTGAGCCTGATTCTTACCTCTCTGAACAAGGACTTTGCTGGATTCAGACAGAATTATAATATGCAATGCATGGGGAAGACAGTGAATGATGTGCATGCAGTGCTTAAGCTGCACGAACAAGGGCTTCCTAAAAAAGATGCTACCCCTGCTCTACTTGCTATAAGAGCAGGAAGGATCCAGAAGAATAATAAGAACAAGAAGCCGCTGAATGGTGCTCAGGGTAAGAATCATGGTAAAGGTAAGGCTAAGCTTGCTTATGCCCCCAAGGCCAAGATTCCCACTCCACCTAAAAAGGAGCATTCTGCTAAGGACACTGAGTGTCATCATTGTCATCAGACTGGACACTGGAGAAGGAATTGTCATGCTTATTTAGCCGAGTTAATGCAGAAGAAGTGCAATGTGGGTAGCAATGCTAGCACATCAGGTATCTTCGTGATGAACTCAAATAAGTACATTTTATTACTATCATTTATCCTATTAATTTGACTTGTTTTACTATATTATGTATGAGGATTGATACTTAATCGTTTACTTTTGTAATTCTCAGGTAAAAACAAGCATTTGGTGAAACTTAGCGATTTTGGACTAATAATGGAGCAAAACATGCATAAAGTAAAGAGTCTACTGAAATGAAGAAGATCAAGACTAATCTGCTCCAGATGCGCCGCATCTCACTCATGACATGCGCCGCATCTCTATCAAGATATCACCAGATACGATCCAAGATACAAGAGGACATGCGCCGCATCTAATCATGGAGTTACGCCGCATCTTCTGGCGGTGTACGAATATTCCTGAATATTATAATCTTGGACCCCACGCGAAGTTAAGTCAATGCGCCGCATCTACTTAATAGATGCGCCGCATCTTCCCTCAGACAGAAACTATAAATACCCCAAGGCCAGACGAATTTCGTACGCATTATATAGATTCGAAGACCGAACAGGAGAAACCAAGGACGAATTCAGTCAAGGAGGCAGCACAAGACACACCCAAATCAAAGATACAAGAGCTGTAAGAAGGTGCTGCATGTGTTTAATTCATTAAGTAGTTTTGTTTTATTGTGTTAGCAAACTTTAATTCATCAGGATTGGTGGCTTGTGTAATGTGACAACGAAAGATTGCACTCCCTTTAATACTTGCTTTCCCATCAATTAAAGTTTATATGTTGATGTCTTTGGTTACTACTTATTAGTGCATTGATAACCTCTGTGTTTATTAGTGGCTTGCGGGCATTTGACTGCGGGACATAATGTGGCTCCCACGGTTATTACTAAATTGATCACTTAGGAATAACTTTTAGACATAAGTAATCATTAAGGGTTTACTCGCCGATAAGATTAGGACCAACGAGAAAGGGTTAACTACATACACTTCATATAAAGCTATCAATAAAACAAGTGACAAACTACTTAATCATAAGGACAGCCCTCTTATTGTCTCGAGTATCTATCTGTGTACGTGTGTGCTACCTGCTGATTCGTGCCTATTGGTTTATTTTATTATTTAATTGCAAACAAAACTGTGCCAGTCTCTCAGGCTGAAACCCCCTTGCGTTAGGATATTAAAATATTGATTAGAATAACGAGATAATACGTTCCACTCTTAGTGATCGACACTCTACTTACCATTATATTCATACTGACCGGGTACACTGCTCGTTAAGTGTGTGTGTTATTGATAAGTCGGCTAAATATAAATTTAAAACTTGAGTAGGCATCTAAAACTGCTAAACCGCAACGACACATCGCACGCATCACTTCGTCATAGAACTTTATACTTATCCTCATAAATCTTGGGTAAATGACACTAGTTGTGGTACTCACATCTGTAATACTACTCAGGGTCTTAGGGGAATTAAGAGACTGAAGCCAGGAGCTTTAAGCCTGTACATGGGAAATGGAAACCGTGCAGCCGTTGAAGCTATCGAAAGTTTTGCTTTATACCTTCCTAGTGGTTTAATAATTGTATTAGACAATTGTCATTATGCTCCTAGTATTACTAGGGGTATTGTTTCAGTTTCACTTTTGAAAGACAAGGGTTTTACTCATTGTTTTATAGATATTGATATTTCAGTTTCAATGAATAACGTGTTTTATTTTAATGTTGTTCCTAGAAATGGTATTTTTGAAATTGATATGCATGATTTTGTTTCGAATGATTGTTCTATGTATTCTGTTAATAGTAAAAGAGCCAAGCGTAACTTGCACTCTACATTCTTGTGGCATTGCCGACTTGGGCACATTAACAAGAAACGCATTGAGAAGCTGCAACGTGATGGGCTTCTTAAATCAACTGACCTTGAGTCTTTTGATAAGTATGAATCTTGTGTGTCTGGGAAGATGGAAAGAAACCTTTTTCCACATAAAATGGAGAAAGCTACAGATCTGCTTGGACTCATACATTCATATGTATGTGGCCCTTTTCGAACTGTGTCAAAACAAGGATACAACTATTTCTTAACTTTCACTGACGACTTTAGTCGATACGGTTATGTTTACCTGCTTAAACATAAACATGAAGTTGATGAAGCGAAAAGTGTACCGCTTTTAGGGGGTCATTTAAGCCCTAAATCGTATTTATTTGATCAAATATTGCCCTAAATCGTTCCTTTTGTCATTTTAGGTACTTTGGAGAAGAAATCTGGAAAAGGAAGCATTTTGGACGTTTTTGGAGCATAAAAGTGAAGAAAACGACAAAGTCTCAAAATCGGCTGGAAAAGTACCTTTGACGGCGTCGAGGATTGCTCCTGACGGCGTCATGGCTTGGCAAAACAGGTGGATATGAAAAATACACATGATAAGCCAGGGAATTTTACAAAGGAATTCTGACGGCGTCACCCTTTGAAGTGATCAAGGCCATCACGGTTTATGTTAAAGAGAGACGGCGTCAAGCCCATTTCTGACGGCGTCAACCTTTGATAAGCCAGAGTGGATTTTGGAGCACTAAAGAGGGACGGCGTCAAGAAGGCCATCCGGGAACCCTAGACACGGCGAGGTGACGGCGTCAAGATCTACAACGTGACGCCATCAGCCCTTAAACTCTATATATAGTTTTTTAATTTTTTGTCATTAGTGTGCAACTTTGTGAGGAGAAACCCTAAGACGAATTTCTGCCATTTTTAAGGGTTTCCATACCCTTGGATCTCCCATGTTTAATTGAAGATAAGTAATCATTTAATCAATCAATATGTCTATGTGTTGTTTGATTATATCTCGTTCCTGTCTTTTAATTAACATGCTAGGCTAGATTTATCTTGTGTTTGCTTAGATCTAATGAAACCTAACTATTGATTATTAGTTGTTAGTGTGTTATTGATTGTATTGGATGATTGTTTATCGATGTTAGGCTTAAGAAAACTGGCTAACCTCCTATACGGTAATTTGCTTGAACGTCTTAAGAAACATGAACCAATGCGTACTAGGTTTATATGGTTGTATTTAATGCACGAGCGAATTCTAGTGATCCCATGTTAGGAGCTTCCTAGCCGGCTCGACATAGGAGTGAAGTAGGAGCTTGTAGAGTTAGGGAAGTACGTACGCCACCCCACGATTGGTATTAAGGAATACACCCGTCATCCACGCAATTAATACACACTAATCAACCGGTAAAAGATAGTTAGGGAGTAAGGACATCTAAGTAAACACATTTCTCTCCACATAAGTTTCACAACCTTTTCATTTTCAGTTATTTTATTTTATTTGCATTTGTAGTTATTTGGGTTAGTTGACTAGCAACTAATTCCGCTCACTCTTTCAAAACCCGAGATTTTACTTGCTTTCATAAAAATATAAAAATACAAAAATAATCTTCCTTCACCCTTAGACCTAATTAGAGTAGTTTTTCATACCTAACGAACACTATTCCCTGTGGAGAACGATCAATCCCCCGTACTTACCACTACACTATACTACATCGGTCAGGTACACTGCCTGGTGGGGTTGTAAGCCTCTTGAGATCCCTCGAGAGGTAAAACCTGTTGTAAGGTCGCAAAACCACGCATCAAGTTTTTGGCGCCGCTGCCGGGGAATAGTTATTGTTTAGGTTGAATTTTTATTTTATTAGGTCTACTCACTAGATTCCTTTCTAGTGAGATTTTGCCGGGGAATAGTTATTAGGTCTACTCAATAGTTATTGTTCGTAACCATTACCATCCGACATCATGGAAGGTGGTAATATCCTCGATCCCAACAACCCACCACCACGACAAAACCAAACTCGTAGAGCACACACTTTAGGAGGATATTACCTAATTTTGGATGATAACCCCCCTAATCATAGAATCACTAGGAGCCGTAGCTCGATCAAAACTCTTGCCACACCCTATGCTGAACCCGAAAGGGAAATGCATAAGTTAAGGCAACACCACCAAGCGGCCAAACCATCCACGATCAATTTTGATGATGCCCTCTCCGAGGAAGAATCCAATCCTCACTCTACACCTCCTAGCCCTCAATCCAATCACGATATGGAGGTTCCCGAAAACCCCATCAGTAAAACCCGAAAATCTAAAACGTATTAAAAGACCAAAATGCCCTCATAACTTTGAAATTTAATTAAAACATATATAACTTACAAATAAAGCACAAAACCTATGAAAACGAAACAAATATGACATGAAATGATTATGAGGCCCCATAAGATAATTATACGAGCTACCAATAATATTTATAACACATTACTTAGTTACTTGAACCGAAAACTCAATAAGTATATATTTAATTTTGTACTAAAAATCGTTGCGTGTAAGAAATATTCAAGAAATAAGGGAATTGATGGAATTTAACATAGATGTTGTGGGTTGGGCCTAGGGGCCGATCCAAGCCCTCCCTCCCCTCTCTAAATGTCGGCCAAAGCTTCTACAAAATAGCCTAATCCCTTTTTGATCACCACATACTAACCGAACATCACAAACACACAAGAGAAAACCCTAAAACAAAAAGTTCTGCTGTCATTTTTGAGGGCTGCTGTCGAGCCATAGGAGAGACCAAAGGAAGGCTAATTTTGTTCCATTCTTGTGTCAATCATCATAAGGTAACATGTTCTTCAAGCCTCAAGTCCCTATGAATTGTTTTATTAGCAAGAAACCCTAATTGTTCCTTGTCTTGTCCCCATTCGATCGACAAGGGAAGAAGGAGGAAGGAAAGATTTTCGTGTGGTGTTTTGATCCTTGTGTTCGTGTTCTTCGTGGTCTACGAGGGTATAGTATCGCTTGTTCTATCATTTATTCACATATTAATGTTCTATTCGAATCATAGATCAAAACTTTGTCACATAAAATCATAAAACTAAAGAAAAACCTAAAACTTAAAACATGGATCGATCAAACTGTTTTGGTGAGGATTAATTCGGTTTGAATGTGTAATAAACTGATATTAATTGACCATAATGTGTTTTGGACTCACCCAAAGTCGTTTGGTATAAAGAACTAATGAACGGGATGACCAAAACCTAAGTTATATATGAATCTGTGACAATCTGCTACTAGCCTGGAATTTTACTCGACTTTAACCGGCTATAACTCAATGATGTGAACGGGTATTGGGATAGTTTTTGAGTCTAAAACTAAGTTCAATGAAGTGGCTACCTGGGAAAATTTAGTTTGTAATTTTTGGAGGCCTGGAAGGTTACTTTTTGATTTTTGGAAATTTATGTGTCTGGTCGGATTCATGAAGTCTGGAAAAACAGGTCGGGTTTTTCATTTTTCATTTTAAAACCATAAAGATTTAGAACATGTACTTTGAACTGGGTAATATAACACATGTTAGTTAATTACTGGAATTTTTTAGAATTTTATAAATTTTCTAGACTGGGTTAGTAGATGGATAATGATCGGGTGTTTTTAAGTGATCCGGTTCTGGAACAGGTTGGGGAAAAGTATTTTTAATTCGTACCTAGTTCACTTAATAAAATCTGGAAAAATTATATAAAATACTAAAAACCCTGAGGAACGTCGTTGAATTTTTATAGATTTTATTTCGAAGGTTTGATATGGTTTATAAATTATTTAAAACGGGTCTAGATAATACTTAAAGGCTGTCAAGATATGTAAAAAGGTTGTAAATTGTTAATTTTCCAAAACTAAGGGTTATAAATGGTAAATCATGAAACTTGAGGGTAAGTCGTGTAATAAATCATATTTAAAGGGGTTTTGTGTCATTGTGATAATTAAAGGACCTAATGTATAATTATTAATAAATAAAGGATAGAAACATAAATAAAGGAACCAAATAAGTAAAAGCATTAATTTGAGGGACTTGTTTTGTAATCTTGTATTTTAGAGGTCCTAATCGTACAACGTAATAAACTAAGGGTACATTGTGTAATTTGGAAAACTAAAGGACTAAAAGTGTAAAGTATGAAATCTTCAAGGGTGAAAATGTAACTTTGGATAATTTGATTATAACTTAACCTAAATGAGATTTTGGAAATACTACTAAGTATGGGAACTTTCTAAATAAGGAAACTTTCTAAAAGTGGAAACTTACTAAATATGGAAACCTGCCTAAAATGAAAAGTTACCTAAAATGGAAAGTGTTGTAACACTTGTCTACCCCTCTAGGTGTGAAGAAGGAGAGGAACTGAGTCCATTTCCACTTTATTCATTGTGATTTGTGCTTTGCGTTGGTATAAGGTACAGATATTCTGCTTCTTGAATGAGGAGCCTTCGCTCTCACTTTATTTTCGTATTAGGGTTTCCCATGCCATTGCTATGATTCCCTACTTTGATTGTGAACCTTTGATATATGAACCTTTTGGCAATTGATGCGTGGTTTTGCAACCTTACAACAGGTTTTACCTCTCGAGGGATCTCAAGAGGCTTACAACCCCACCAGGCAGTGTACCTGACCGATGTAGTATAGTGTAGTGGTAAGTACGGGGGATTGATCCTTCTCCACAGGGAATAGTGTTCGTTAGGTATGAAAAACTACTCTAATAGGTCTAGGGGTGAGAGAAGATTCTTTTTATGTTTTTATAATTTTATGAAAGCAAGTAAAATCTCGGGTTTGAAAGAGTGGGCGGAATTAGTTGCTAGTCAACTAACCCAAATAACTACGAATGCAAATAAAATAAAATAACGAAAATGAAAAGGTGGTAAAACTTATGTGGGGAGAAATGTGTTTACTTAGATTTCCTTACTTCCTAACTATCTTTTACCGGTTGATTAGTGTGTATTAATTGCGTGGATGACGGGTGTATTCCTTAATACCAATCGTGGGGTGGCGTACGTACTTCCCCAACTCTACAAGCTCCTACTTCACTCCTATGTCGAGCCGGCTAGGAAGCTCCTAACATGGGATCACTAGAATTCACTTGTGCATTAAATACAACCATAAAAACCTTAGTACGCATTGGTTCATGCTTCTTAAGACGTTCAAGCAAGTTACCAAATAGGAGGTTAGCCAGTTTTTTAAGCCTAACATAGATAAACAATCATCCAATACAACTAATAACACACTAATAACCAATAATCAATAGCTAGGTTTCATTAGATCTAAGCAAACACAAAGAAAACCTAGCCTAGCATGTTAAACAAAAGACAAGAACAAGATAGAATCAAACAACACATAGACATATTGAATGATTAATTGATAACTTATCTTCAATGTAACATGGAAGATCTCAAGGAAAAAAGCCTTGAAAAAGCTGCTAAAATCGTCTTAGGGTTTCCTCCCAAAAGGTTACACACAAAGTTCCACACTAATGACAAAAAATTGCAAAACTATATATAGAGTATAAGGGCTGACGGCGTCACATTGTAGATCCTGACGCCGTCACCTCGCCGCTTTTAGGGTTCCCGGATGGCCTTCCTGACGCCGTCCCTCTTTAGACCTCCAAAATCCGCTCTGGCTTATCAAGGCTTGACGCCGTCAGAATCAAGCTTGACGCCGTCCCACTTTAGCTTAAGCCGTGACGACCTTGATCACATTAAAGGGTGACGCCGTCAGATTTTTCATGCAAAATTCTCTGGCTTATCATGAGTAAATTTCATATCCACCACTTTTGCCAAGCCATGACGCCGTCTGGGGAAATTCCTGACGCCGTCAAAGGTACTTTTTAGCCGATTTTGAGATTTTGTCGTTTTCTTCACTTTTATGCTCCAAAAACGTCCAAAATGCTTCCTTTTCCAGATTTCTTCTCCAAAGTACCTAAAATGACAAAAGGAACGATTTAGGGCAATATTTGATCAAATAAATACGATTTAGGGCTTAAATGACCCCCTAAAAGCGGTACACTTTTCGCTTCATCAAATACCCTTACACTTGAGATTTGCTTGTCCTCAAGCAAATGCGCTTTTATTCTAATCAAAATACAAGTTAGGGGTCATTTAACGCTAATATAAAAGTAATTGCAACAATTAGTCGTTCCACTTTAATCATAATAAGCACGGAGATTACATACTAGCACCTCACAAGTAGTGTTTAGATACTCACATCTCTAAAGTGTCATCAACATAAATCTCATAAATGAAAACGGATATTATCTCTCACTACCTGTCATAGCAAATAGATTACCATAGGCTTGGGAAAGGATCGAAAACCTCCTCCACTAGGCGTAAGCACCTAAGATAAACTATCAAAGAGGGCTTTTACATGGGTTATAACGTTAGGTGTAGGGATATGATAAACACGGTTTTGTTGGATAAAGGATATTTTACTGGTGGCGAGTTAAATATCTTGATTAATTACATGTACTATACAATGTTGCTAAGCCAAGACTCGACTCAATCTTAAGCTAAAAACAAAATAACAAAAACATAAAATAAACATAAAATGAAACGGGATGGTAGTCCGTATGTTTTTTCTACTTTTCCTTTTCTCATTTTTTTTTGTATTTTTCTTAATTTTTCAATTTTTTTTTTTTTTTTTTTTTTTTTTTTTTTTTTTCATACATTCTTGCCCTACCATCCAAAATAATACATCATAGGGCGTTGCATTCCCCTTACACTTGAACTTTTACATAACTTTACAAATAACTATTCTAATGACTCGAATTAAGATAATTGAAAAACTTGGAGTACTTTTAAAATATTTAGCACATATGGGGGTAATAAATGATGTTCTTCCCCATTACTCCATTACACTAGTACTTTACCCATGAGTCTCAATCGTCCCAAAATAATATGTACAAGGATATGACTCGACTTAGCAACCATGTAATCAATTAGATAATTAACTTGGGTTTAAACAAATGTTGTCACAATAATGCACTAAAAATGAGTGCATACAAGGTAGGCTAAGGCGATTTGGGTGTACATTTAAGTGGGGTGTAACAAATTCTTCCTTTAAGTAAAATGCTTAAAGGTCGAAACGAAAAGATAGGCTCTGAGGGTGTACTAGGGGTATCGTGTACTAAAAATGAGTACAACGCAAAGGGTGTGGGAGAATTACTTGACCAATGTAGCCAATGTAATTATAACAAAAACACAGGTGTAAAACAATGGGTTAATCCTAATGCCTCTTATCATGTAGTAAATCTAACTACACGAATGTAGTCTCACTTGTGGCCTCGGAATGGTCCTAACGCAAGTTCTAGAATCTAAGTGCTACCGGTACACACATCATAGCATAAATGCTTTTCCTACCAATTCTAGGGGCGAACCTCACATATTTGGGGGTGGAAAATTTTTTAGTGGTACGGTTTTTGTGCTAGTCATATAACTCCTATCCATGAGACGCTCATTAAGATCAAAGTTTCACTCCTAAATGTTGTAAAAAATTTTAAATTTGGCACTAAAATTGCCCTAACAGGTATTTCTCTCAGTTTTATTACACATCTACTATTAAACAAACAAAAATCAAGCGCAATTGTATTCTCTAAAGTATCGTACTTTTACCCCCCCTTACACTTAAGATGAACATTGTCCCCAATGTTCAAATAACAAATGTAAAAGTAAAAGAATGAAATCAAATACTCCCCTGATTCGCTCGGTGGATAATGTGGCAACACGGTTAGATCTTCTTCCAAGAGAATGTAGAAGCTTTACGACTAATGCATCGCCAAAAGCTTGATCCAACAAACATTTCCTTGTCCAAAATAACCTGTTAAACCTGAGAAAACAAACACGAAAACCTGCATAACATCGGCGGGATAAATTCTATATATAAGGATATAATGCTTGTGGAATGATTATTTTGCAGATTCCTGGAGATTATAAGTTAGGGATTTAATAAAAACTTTTTATGAAAACAAAACTTTCAAAAATTTTCAGAAAATTAAACCTGACGCCGTCAGGTTGTAAATCCTGACGCCGTCAGAAATGATCTGACATAATTCTCATGTTACGTTTCCGGAAAATTTTTGGAAAAACCTATACCTTACTTCCTGGAATTCCTGCAAAATATCATTATGACTCGATACAAGCATTTGACTCAAACAAATACTAATATGTAGGTTAATTTATTATTATTATGATTCATGTTCATTTGTGTTCTAATAAACCGATTTAGATTTCCCTTACACTTAACTTTTGCAAAATACCTTTATATGTAGTTAAGACGAAGTTAAAGACAAGATAAAGCATTTTCACAAATTAGTTTTGAACATGAATCAATAATAATAAAAATTAAACACACATACGGAAACAAATAAAAACAAACAAACAAATAAATAAACACACAAAGCAAATAAAGCTTGGGTTGCCTCCCAAGAAGCGCTTTTCTTTATTAACGAGTCTTGTAGCTAGACTCAAAGTCCTTCTACCCTATGTAAGTGAGCTCGTCATCGAGGACGTCTTTAGGGTTAAGCTTGGATTGAAGTTTCCTATTGGTCCGCTTAGTACGATATATCTTTTCAAACTTCTCTCCATCCGGGTCATACAATGTCATCTTAATATGCCATGACCCATCTCCATCTTTGGGTGGTTTGTCCCAATCCCACTTATGGTCATCTTCCTCACAAGCCCATTTATTCATTCCTAGGTTAATTGGCAAAACTCCTAGGAAATCAATCATCTTCCTAAAAACTAGAGGGTCTTCAAATGGATCCAATTCGGTGTCCCTAGCCAAGAGTTGCTCTACCGTATGTGTTCGGTTAACAAAGTCCTCTTCTAGGTAAAATGGGCGTTGGGGTCCTATGAAGTCTCTATCGATCCAAGGTCCATATCTAGATGGTCTCCTATTTACTTCTAACCAATGGGGTGTTGGTTCATCACTAGTATCATAGGCATGTTTCTTCACATCATAGACTGACCAAGTATCTCCTTCTCCTACCGCTATCTTGGATTCCTTACAATCAATCATAGCACTAGAGGTCGCCAAAAATCCTCTACCTATTAACAAGGGGCATGTAGGGTCGCTAACCATATCAAGGACGTGGAAATCGGCTAAAATGGTTAGTTTTCCTATGTGTACAAACACGTCCTTGACTACTCCAACCGGGTAAGCAACACTCCCATCCGCTAAACCTATTATCACCTCGGTCTCTTCAAGTTTTCCTAGTTTTAGAGAGGTGTAGAGAGGTAACGGAAGTAGGTTAAGGCTTGATCCAAGATCGGCTAATGTGTCATAAGCCTCCGAATTACCGATCTTGCAAGGTAGAACAAATAAGCCCGGATCATCTAACTTCTTAGGTAGCTTGTTTTGAACGAAGGCGGTCCCTTTTTCACCTAACTTGAGCTTCTTCTCATCCAACACATCAATAACCGGACTTTCAAGGTGGAGCTCCTTGAATTCATTGTCAAGGTTTTGAGTGGGAGGTGTTTCAACTATGTTGTTGACCAATTTGGATGTCATAACTTCTTGGTCATTTTGAACGACTTGGGTTTGTTTGAAACACGAGCTCATGGAATTGACCGAATAATATTGTGGACAAGAACTAGGAGACGAAACCGATGAAATGGCGTTGACGTTTAGTTTCGGGTTCTTGACCGCGTTGCTAGGGAGTGCTCCCATTTCTCGGTCATTGAGGGCTTTCAACAAAGTGTCAATCATATTGGTCATCTCGCTTTGTTTTTGTTTGAAATCGGATTCAAACTTGGCCAAACGAGCTTCTTGAGATGCCATAAATTGGGACATCAATCCTTCAAAGTTATTGGTACTACCATTGCCGGAAGGATTGTTGTTGAAAATATGGTTCGAGTTGGAACCGCTTGATTGGAAACGATTAGGTGGGTTGGAAGAATTGGTTTGTTGTGCGTTTTGGTTTTGTTTCCACCTAAGGTTCGGGTGATTTTTCCACGAGGGGTTGTATGAATCACCGTAGGGGTTTGGCTCGGGTTTGAAAGTGTACCACTTGTCTCCCGCTCCGTCGGTACGCGAGGATGCGTAGTCCGCAAAAGCTTGTTCGGGGAGTTCCATGCAATCACGAGTGTCGTGGGGACCACTACATAATTCACATGAAAAAGTGATTTTGTTCACTTGGCTTGAAGGTTTAGGAGCCTCGTAGGATTTCATCAGAAACTTGACTTGGTCTTCAAGTTCTATGATCCTACGGTCGGAAGTGCTTGAATTGTTCGAAGGCAAAGATATTGCCTTGATCGTTTTATTCAAATCACGGGGATCACTCCAACTTTCGTTGTCATAAAGAGCAAGGTCTTCTAGGAGAGCCCATGATTGTTCCGCACTTAGATCACGTAGCTTACCACCGGCCGATTGGTCAATGGTTTGCCTCGTGGAGAGATTGATATGGTCATAGAAGATTTGGACTTGGAGCCAAAGTTCTATGCCATGGTGAGGGACTTTTTGGAGTAAGTCCTTGAATCGAGTCCATGCCTCGTAAAGGGTTTCGCCTTGACGTTGTTGGAACATCAAGATATCATTCCTTAGCTTGGTAGTTCTTCCCGGTGGGAAAAACTGAGCAAGGAAACGAGTAGTGAGATCATCCCAAGAGGTGATGGATCCTGCGGGTAGACGCTCTAGCCATTGACTAGCTTGGTCCCGCAAAGAGAATTGAAAGAGACGCAGTCGGGTCGTCTCTCGAGTGGCAACATCAAGGTCTATAGAATCAACGATTTTGAGAAAGTCCTTGAGATGTTGGTTAGGATCTTCGGAACGAAGTCCATGGAATGCGCATCCGCTTTGCACCAACCGGATGGTGTCGGATCGCAAGGGAGTGACATTGGCTCCTTGAGTGAGCTCAATGGTGTTTTGATAGCCATGGTGGCTAGGACGGGAGTAGTCTCCTAAAGTACGGGCTCTAGGAGGTGGTGGTGGGTTGTTGGGATCGAGGATATTACCATCTTCCATGATGTCGAATGGTAATGGTTACGAACAAAGAAACGAAGAAAATAGATAGACTAAAGAAAACCTAGAAAAATAAAATAAAAATCTCACTAGAAAGGAATCTAGTGAGTAGACCTATAAAATAAAAATTCAACCTAAACAATAACTATTCCCCGGCAGCGGCGCCAAAAACTTGATGCGTGGTTTTGCAACCTTACAACAGGTTTTACCTCTCGAGGGATCTCAAGAGGCTTACAACCCCACCAGGCAGTGTACCTGACCGATGTAGTATAGTGTAGTGGTAAGTACGGGGGATTGATCGTTCTCCACAGGGAATAGTGTTGGTTAGGTATGAAAAACTACTCTAATAGGTCTAGGGGTGAGAGAAGATTCTTTTTATGTTTTTATAATTTTATGAAAGCAAGTAAAATCTCGGGTTTGAAAGAGTGGGCGGAATTAGTTGCTAGTCAACTAACCCAAATAACTACGAATGCAAATAAAATAAAATAACGAAAATGAAAAGGTGGTAAAACTTATGTGGGGAGAAATGTGTTTACTTAGATTTCCTTACTCCCTAACTATCTTTTACCGGTTGATTAGTATGTATTAATTGCGTGGATGACGGGTGTATTCCTTAATACCAATCGTGGGGTGGCGTACGTACTTCCCCAACTCTACAAGCTCCTACTTCACTCCTATGTCGAGCCGGCTAGGAAGCTCCTAACATGGGATCACTAGAATTCGCTTGTGCATTAAATACAACCATAAAAACCTTAGTACGCATTGGTTCATGCTTCTTAAGACGTTCAAGCAAGTTACCGAATAGGAGGTTAGCCAGTTTTCTTAAGCCTAACATAGATAAACAATCATCCAATACAACTAATAACACACTAATAACCAATAATCAATAGCTAGGTTTCATTAGATCTAAGCAAACACAAAGAAAATCTAGCCTAGCATGTTAAACAAAAGACAAGAACAAGATAGAATCAAACAACACATAGACATATTGAATGATTAATTGATAACTTATCTTCAATGTAACATGGAAGATCTCAAGGCAAAAAGCCTTGAAAAAGCTGCTAAAATCGTCTTAGGGTTTCCTCCCAAAAGGTTACACACAAAGTTCCACACTAATGACAAAAAAATGCAAAACTATATATAGAGTATAAGGGCTAACGGCGTCACGTTGTAGATCCTGACGCCGTCACCTCGCCGCTTTTAGGGTTCCCGGATGGCCTTCCTGACGCCGTCCCTCTTTAGACCTCCAAAATCCGCTCTGGCTTATCAAGGCTTGACGCCGTCAGAATCAAGCTTGACGCCGTCCTACTTTAGCTTAAGCCGTGACGACCTTGATCACATTAAAGGGTGACGCCGTCAGATTTTTCATGCAAAATTCTCTGGCTTATCATGAGTAAATTTCATATCCACCACTTTTGCCAAGCCATGACGCCGTCTGGGGAAATTCCTGACGCCGTCAAAGGTACTTTTTAGCCGATTTTGAGATTTTGTCGTTTTCTTCACTTTTATGCTCCAAAAACGTCCAAAATGCTTCCTTTTCCAGATTTCTTCTCCAATGTACCTAAAATGACAAAAGGAACGATTTAGGGCAATATTTGATCAAATAAATACGATTTAGGGCTTAAATGACCCCCTAAAAGCGGTACACTTTTCGCTTCATCAGCAATTGGGACCCTTAGCATTTGAACTTTGATATTTGAACTTTTGATATGAACCCTTTAATATGAACCTTTGACATGGACTTGACATTTGAACTATGACATTTGAGCCTTTGACCTTTGACCCCAGTTTGACACTACGTGCCAAATTTGTTTCCTAGCCATGAAGGTAACATGGCCGTGCCTTTGATGCACCACTGGCATGACTAGTGTGTAGCCCTAGTGATTTGGTTACACCATCCCCATTTGATTTGATATGAGCTCACTTTGATATGATTTGATATGGCCAATATGATTTGTTTGGGGGGCGAATGGATGCATCCTAGATTTGTTGTCCGTATTTGTGGACAGATTTGATTTGATATATTTGTATTTGGTGACTAATGATGGGTGCAATCCACGTCTTTCACGAAATTTGGGAGCTGATCACTCCAACTGGTACATGAGGCCACCCCTTATATTATCAGCTTATTTGAGAGGCATCCCCTCTATATGATTATGACGAAGACAGGACTATGATATATGATTTGTTTTGGGCTCGTGGTAGATGACTGTCCTTTACCTTACTCTTGTACCTTATTACTTCTTATTCTTTTGTCTTATATATTCGTTTGTTCATTACCGTTTATATTATATCTGTTCACTGGGCTTTTTAAGCTCAGCCGCGTTTCTTTTCCCGCGGCAGGTTTTAGTTGGAAGCTGGGTTAAGAGTGGAGTGCTTTGGGCTTAGATTGCTACCCTGGACTTAGTGATGACTAGAAGAGATATGCATTTTGGACTTAGTATTTTATTTTGTTCTCATTGTAACCTTGTAGTTTTAGTATTTCATTTGTAACCTTTGAAATTCTATTGTATTATGTAAGTCGTATGTTTATGCTTGCTTTGATATGTCACCATTTACGTGACACTTCTACCCTTGCCGGGTTGGGGTGTTACAAAGTGGTATCAGAGCCAGGTTTGCGACTTGTAGTACATCTACCCTTGGCCTGTGTAAGTTATGGACCACTAAGTTTCCCTGTAGGCGCTCGTAAGTCAACCTTTGAAAATTGCTTTAAGATTTCCCCATAGGAACCTAAGTTTTGACCGGTGAGGAATGGGTAGACTAAAGCATTTATTTAAGTATCTTTGCTTCCGCATCACTCTGATTCGTGCCTTGCTTTTGGTTTGACCCTGTTGATATCACTTTTAGAAATTAGAAGCTTACACTTTGCACCGCTTGAAAATTTGAACCTGATTAAATCTGGAAGACATTGAGAATTGCAATGAAATTGTCTGACACTAATTGATATATTGACTCTGACCTCTGCTCCTTTCGTTACTCAATTCGATGCCTCTTCGATCATTCTGAGAATCCCCATGGCAATGACGTACTTGATGTATTCTCTTATTGTCTTTTGCTCTTGAAAAGTATTTATGAATCTTCCGACACCAATTGATTTTGTTTCACCCATCTCTGGCCCTATGAGAAGTCTTATGGTTGTTACCATGAATATGAAAATGTTCCCTCTCATTGTTGAGCAAAAAGATTTGATTTGTGAACCGTCTTTCTTTGGATAATTAACTTCGATTTTAATTCTGACAAGGAATTGGTTGATTGAGCATTCAAGTATTGACAATTACCCTTCTATGTCTCACCTTTAACGTTTGCAGCAATGTTGAACTCCCTACTACGACTACCGATTGTTAAACCCTTTGCTATCACCATTACTCTGGAGACTCGTGTGTTACTTTCGCGGCTATGAAGTTTTTTTCCTGGAACCCAATAAATAAATCTTACCTTGAGTGGTATTTGGCACCCTGCGTTTTCTGAATATGACTCGTGACTGAACCCCATGTTTTTCCACCGAAGTGTGAAGTAAGAATTGACATGATACCGAGAGATTGTCTAGTCTCTAAGCGAAGGTGTCTTTCAAATGTGTTCGGGATCATATAAATTGATTTGAACAACCGGGAAGAGCAGCAACCGAAGATCAAGAATAGAGTTTGTTTAAGAGTATCTTCTGGACGTGTTTTAGTTTCGATCGCGATAGAGAAGGAAGGCGACCGGAGATGGCTGAAGCGTAATACTGTTAGGAGCCAATGTTCCTCCACCCTGAAACGACTATGTAGTTGTTTAATTTCAAAGCGCGAAGTTTCCTTCTGATGAATTGAATTCTATTCTTGGAATCGTCTTCCATATTCGTAAACGACTACTATGACGATTTGTGATGCCAATAGTATTGGCTAAAGCTCTGATTGTTTTGCGAATTTGATAAATGATGTTTACTCGAGAGTACTTGGACAAATGGTCATTGTATGACTTAATAGTACGTTCAGAGACGAGGAAGAACATAAAAATCATCTTTGCACTTCGATAGAAATTCGACGGTCATCGGTACATTCTGAGAGATTGACATTATTACGACAGCGATGTTCTTAATCGAGGGTATCTCTTTCAGCCACGCGAGTTTTGAAAACTATCATCATGGAGTCAAGACCGATAACAGAATGGAGAACTGAAACCTTTTGAACCTTGTAGAGGAATTCTGGAAGATGTTTGCAACTTAAGATACCATTTGGAAATTTCGTGGACCAAGAGAAACAGCTTAGTTGATCGGAGAATGGAGTTTTGAGAAAAGCTGAAATAGAAGTTAATTTCCTTACCCTCGGCGAAACAAGTTTGGGATAAATCAGGAAGAGACTCGGAGATACCCCTGGCAGCACAGAAAATTTTTGTATGCAGCGGGACAACTAGAAACATGTCAGAAGAGTTGCGGCACTACTTGAATTGGAGTTGACAATAACGGCGGCTACCCTGAAGAGTGAAGACGTCCTCTACAAGACAGAAGGTTGGAGATGCAGAAGAAGACAATCCAATCAAGACGGCGAACCCGGAGCTAATGGAGAAGTACAGTCTCACTTCCCTATTCATTTTGGTTGTACTAAGATGAACTGAGAGCGGAAGTAGACTGAATGATGAAGAGCATGCTAGGAATTCGCATTCCTCCATCACATTCCAGGAGAACTACAGGAGACTCGACAAACCAGACACAAGTTTCCGAGTTTGGATTTCACTTCCGGGTTGATGGGCAGACGAAGATAGATTAACCGGACTTGAAGAGATTGACGTGTGAAAGGAGTAGATTTCTGAAACAAACCCGTTACGTTCGGGAAGACTAGCTTTATGAAGGCTGAAATTCGTGGCAATTAACTCTCATTCCGTTGACCCTCTTAAGTTTTTCTATATAGTGATAAGATCCTTTTGTGATTCAAGTTCCCTAGAAGCATTTCAGTTCCGTGACCATTTTGTCACATATATTCGATGATGGCTTTGTTTTGGGAGATTTTGGACGAATTGTAGAAGATATGATGCTTGTGACGGCATACCTCACTTTTGCTAGAAAATTTGGGATTTTGATACTCTCACGGAAAATTTTGCTTCCTCTCTTGTCTATGACATCCGATTTTGTTGGCCTTGAGACCGTAGAAGTACTAGGTGGATTAAGATAGGCGGTTTGATTTCGACTTGAGATAAAGTATGACCATCATGATGGTATACTCATATGATGTTGGTATTATGACGAGTAGCTAACGTGATAATACCTACGTCACATGACGTACCCTCATTGTGATCATAGGATATTTCGAGAAGTACCTTAGAAGCCTTAGAAATGTGATAGTTGTTTGAGATTGTCTGTGTTAGTAAGATTTTAGGTTCATTCTACCGATACGTTCAATCTATTGTCACCATTATATGATTTGATACGTTTGGAGAATCGACACGCGATGTTGACCTTTGTACATCCGATAATGATCTTAAGTTTCGTTGTAGAACTTTCTACCGGTTGATGTCACCGAACGGTATGTTCCCATCAATATGAATTCGATCTATTTCTATGAAGGAGTACACCTATATTCTGGTATATATACGTTTCGCATTCGTTGAATCTGTTCATTTGATCTGACATGAGTTGAGATATGAGATTGAGAATTTTGAGGAAACAAGATTTGTTTATTTGTGAGAATACCTTGGAAAGGTTATTTTGAGGCTGAGACTATTTGAAAATCTGAAGAGTTGAACGTGTATATTACTCTCATGTTGCTATAATCCAATACGATCTCATTTGATTTGTCTATCTCTATCCTACAGACGAATATCCGTCAAACCAACAATTTCCTTATATCTCTCCTGATTGGATGCGATTATCACCTATTAAGTCTGGCATATTACTCTTTTGATGTGAATCCTGAAACAACAAGTCTTTCTGAGGAAGCCAGGACTATTCGATCGACAAGTTCGAGTTATGAGAAACAAAGTAATTCTGTTTGTAAAGATTCTTTGGAAGAATCACCCAGAGCGAGAAGCCACCTGGGAAACCGAAGAGTCGATACGAGCTAACTACCCTCATTTTGTATTCTGATCTGATATGCCTCTATTTGAATTCAGTTCCATTTCATTTCTACTTCCTTGCAAATTTCGAGGACGAAAATTTTCTTTTAGAGGGGAAGAGTTGTAAAACCCGAAAATCTAAAACGTATTAAAAGACCAAAATGCCCTCATAACTTTGAAATTTAATTAAAATATATATAACTTACAAATAAAGCACAAAACCTATGAAAACGAAACAAATATGACATGAAATGATTATGAGGCCCCATAAGATAATTATACGAGCTACCAATAATATTTATAACACATTACTTAGTTACTTGAACCGAAAACTCAATAAGTATATATTTAATTTTGTACTAAAAATCGTTGCGTGTAAGAAATATTCAAGAAATAAGGGAATTGATGGAATTTAACATAGATGTTGTGGGTTGGGCCTAGGGGCCGATCCAAGCCCTCCCTCCCCTCTCTAAATGTCGGCCAAAGCTTCTACAAAATAACCTAATCCCTTTTTGATCACCTCATACTAACCGAACATCACAAACACACAAGAGAAAACCCTAAAACAAAAAGTTCTGCTGTCATTTTTGAGGGCTGCTGTCGAGCCATAGGAGAGACCAAAGGAAGGCTAATTTTGTTCCATTCTTGTGTCAATCATCATAAGGTAACATGTTCTTCAAGCCTCAAGTCCCTATGAATTGTTTTATTAGCAAGAAACCCTAATTGTTCCTTGTCTTGTCCCCATTTGATCGACAAGGGAAGAAGGAGGAAGGAAAGATTTTCGTGTGGTGTTTTGATCCTTGTGTTCGTGTTCTTCGTGGTCTACGAGAGTATAGTATCGCTTGTTCTATCATTTATTCACATATTAATGTTCTATTCGAATCATAGATCAAAACTTTGTCACATAAAATCATAAAACTAAAGAAAAACCTAAAACTTAAAACATGGATCGATCTGACTGTTTTGGTGAGGATTAATTCGGTTTGAATGTGTAATAAACTGATATGAATTGACCATAATGTGTTTTGGACTCACCCAAAGTCGTTTGGTATAAAGAACTAATGAACGGGATGACCAAAACCTAAGTTATATATGAATCTGTGACAATCTGCTACTGGCCTGGAATTTTACTCGACTTTAACCGGCTATAACTCAATGATTTGAACGGGTATTGGGATGGTTTTTGAGTCTAAAACTAAGTTCAATGAAGTGGCTACCTGGGAAAATTTAGTTTGTAATTTTTGGAGGCCTGGAAGGTTACTTTTTGATTTTTGGAAATTTATGTGTCTGGTCGGATTCATGAAGTCTGGAAAAACAGGTCGGGTTTTTCATTTTTCATTTTAAAACCATAACGATTTAGAACATTTCCTTTGAACTGGGTAATATACCACATGTTAGCTAATTACTGGAATTTTTGTATAATTTTATAAATTTTCTAGACTGGGTTAGTAGATGGATAATGGTCGGGTGTTTTTAAGTGATCCGGTTCTGGAATAGGTTGGGGAAAAGGATTTTTAATTCGTACCTAGATCACTTAATAAAATCTGAAAAATTATCTAAAATACTCAAAACCCTGAGGAACGTCTGTGAATTTTTATAGATTTTATTTCGAAGGTTTGATATGGTTTATAAATTATTTAAAACGGGTCTAGATAATACTTAAAGGCTGTCAAGATATGTAAAAAGGTTGTAAATTGTTAATTTTCCAAAACTAAGGGTTATAAATGGTAAATCATGAAACTTGAGGGTAAGTCGTGTAATAAATCATATTTAAAGGGGTTTTGTGTCATTGTGATAATTAAAGGACCTAATGTATAATTATTAATAAATAAAGGATAGAAACATAAATAAAGGAACCAAATAAGTAAAAGCATTAATTTGAGGGACTTGTTTTGTAATCTTGTATTTTAGAGGTCCTAATCGTACAACGTAATAAACTAAGGGTACATTGTGTAATTTGGAAAACTAAGGGGCTAAAAGTGTAAAGTATGAAATCTTCAAAGGTGAAAATGTAACTTTGGATAATTTGATTATAACTTAGCCTAAATGAGATTTTGGAAATACTACTAAGTATGGGAACTTTCTAAATAAGGAAACTTTCTAAAAGTGGGAACTTACTAAATATGGAAACCTGCCTAAAATGGAAAGTTACCTAAAATGGAAAGTGTTGTAACACTTGTCTACCCCTCTAGGTGTGAAGAAGGAGACACTGGTACAGATTCTGCCTATCGTCACACTGGAAATGCGTGACTATATGCATATAGTCACACACGTTTTTTTGGGTGTGTGTGACAAAAAGTCGCGCCACCGTAGGTATCATATGGTCACATTGTTTAGTTTGTGGCCGTTTTCATCGAAAAAGAGTGACCAAAACCCGAATATGTGTGACTAATTAGGCACAAGTTTTGTTGGATTCATCAGTATGTGTGACTATTTCCCATCCTATGGCCACACGAAAATATAATAAATGTGACGTTTGTGATGATTTAGTCACACATCGTGTGTTGTTTTTTTCGAGTTAGTCACATACAATTTAAAAAACAGTGGCCAAAAGTGTTAATAAGTGTGACCATATGCTGTTTAAAGTGAAGAAATGTGTACTATTGATCATCCAATGGTCACATGAATTCTTAGTTTGTGTGGCCTTTTGTAATATTTAGTCACACAAAGCATGTTTGCTTTGGGTATTTAGTCACATACAATTAAGCATAAAGTGGCCAAAAGTGTTAATAAGTGTGACCATATGCTGTTTTAAGTGAAGAAATGTGTATTTTGTGTGACTATTGATCATCCAATGGTCACATGAATTCTTAGTTTGTGTGGCCTTTTGTAATATTTAGTCACACAAAGCATGTTTGTTTTGGGTATTTAGTCACATACAATTAAGCATAAAGTGGCCAAAAGTGTTGATAAGTGTGACCATATGCTGTTTAAAGTGAAGAAATTTGTATTTTGTGTGACTATTGATCATCCAATGGCCACATGAATTTTATGTTTGTGTGGCCTTTTGTAATATTTAGTCACACAAAGCATGTTTGTTTTGGTTATTTAGTCACATACAATTAAGCATTAAGTGGCCAAAAGTGTTGATAAGTGTGACCATATGCTGTTTAAAGTGAAGAAATTTGTATTTTGTGTGACTATTGATCATCCAATGGCCACTTGAATTTTATGTTTGTGTGGCCTTTTATAATATTTAGTCACACAAAGCATGCTTGTTTTGGGTATTTAGTCACATACAATTAAGCATAAAGTGGCCAAAGTTGTTAATAAGTGTGACCATATGCTGTTTAAAGTGAAGAAATGTGTATTTTGCGTGACCATTGTTCTTCCAATGGTCACATGAATTTTTATTTTGTGTGGCCTTTGGTACTATTTAGTCACACATCGAATTAAACAAAGAGTGACCAATAATGTTGGAGCAGAGTTGCTACTGCTAGCAGTACTAAGGTAGTCCAAGGTAGTCCTGCTGAAGCAGAGTTACTGCTGCTAGTACTATGCTAGTGCTGCTGGAATGTGTATATATATTATATATAAAACAATATTAAAAAACACAAGAAATTTCAAATTGAATTAAACTCGAATGTATATAACTGGACAAAATATACAATTGTAATGTCGTACTTAATTAATCAAATATCTAAAGACTTTTGAACCTTCACCCCCTTAGCAGTTTGCCTTAAGTCGTTAGCAGATATATATTGTTTCTTCGTTGGTGCCTGTGGTACACATTTAGTCACATGGTTTGTTGGTGTAACCTGTAGTAAACAAAAGACGCTTCTATCAAACATTGAATTACATATGAATAATTATATATGTAGGTTGAAAAAACACATGTACGTACCACCTCTTCAAAAATAACTTGATCCTTTGGCCATGCAACGAAACTACCTTCGACTTCCTTAACTGTTTTGAACCCATTATTTGCTACGTCCGGTATGCATGCTGCATCAACTAACGATGAATCAATTGACACTCTGTAGCAATCATTTGGGAGTGGTAGGTTATGCAGCATTTGCTTTCCATGAGACTGGTATACGGTACCAAAAGCAACGATATTTGATTTCTTTGTGTGCCAGAGTTTGCACTTAAGTGTCTACAAAAAAAAAAAAAAAATTGCATGTATATATCAGAAATTATTTAAACAAAAGAATAACAAGAAACATGTTGAAATACATACTGTTGGCAGTGCTTGTGTTAGAGACACATCTTGTTGCGATTGGGAATCTGGAGACCCGTTTCGTCGCTTCTTTTGCTTTGGCTTATTGGGTCCGACAGTTTTAGCAAGTTCCTATATGTATATATAAAACACGTTACATTATTTAAACAAAAGAGTAACAAGAAACATGTTGAAATACATACTGTTGGCAGTGGTTGTGTTGGAGACGACACATTTTGTAGCGATTGGGAATCTGGAGACCCGTTTCGTCGTGACTTAAGGTTATGCTTAGGCCTGACAGTTTTAGCAGCAGGTTCCTATACGTATATATAAAACACGGTACATTAGTCGATCATGTATGTAAAATTCAAAAATCAAAGGGCGATCTTTTATTACTATACTTACCATTGTTTCCGTTACCTTTTTAGAAGTTTCAAGGCCATTGGATTTCTCCTCAATTCCCGCATCTTTAGGACTTACAACACCACTTGTCTGAGTGCCATTGGAGTCACCTGCAATATTGTCAATGGCCATTGGAGTCACCTGCAATATAAATTAAGAAATACAGTCACTCATCAGTTTATGTTCAATGCCTAGTATCATTAGCATCAGTGGTGTTAGCATTAGAAAATGAAATTGTTAACAACATAAAAAATGGCTTACAACTGAGGCTATTGGCGATGGTTGAGTTGGCAGAGTTATATTCATCCCTTTATCATTCAACTGTTGCAGAATTTGAGAAAGCATTACATTTGTGTTTTCCACCTCACCGGATAATTTATTGACCTGCACATCTTTTTCGGTCATCTCGGCGGACAATTTTTTGATCAATTTATCTTTTTCTTCACGCTCGCGTCTCTCATTATCCAGTTGAGTTTGAAGTAAGGCAATTTTTTCATTGGCTTCTTGTTTTCTTCGAGGAAGGCCAAAATACTCTTTGTATGTTACTGCACCTCCCACTCCCCTGGCATAACCGCCCTTTTCCTTACCAAATACAAATGTCATGGCATCAGTGCCATCATCAAAACCCGATGTTCCTTCCTTGATCTTGTCATCAGCTTCTTTCTGCACAAAAAATATAGGAAATGTTGGGATTAAAAGTCTTCTTGATGCTGTTAGAGTAACTGCTGGTATACAAGCTACTACTGCTAGTACACAGTTAAATGTTGCTGCTATATAAGCATAATAATAGAATTAGCACTCAAACTTACAAGTTCATCTCCCTTTGATTTAATATCATCATTTGGGTATTCGCCGTCTTTGTTTACCCTTCCTTTCACCCACATTACATCACGGGGGGGTTCTTCATCCGCTTCAATCTCTTTATTTTCGATCTAATAAACATCAAATGCATACCCATGTAAAGTTAAACCAAGATAAACGAAAATATGTGGATGCTTACACATGTACAGTTAAACCAAGATAATCGAAAATATGAGGGTATTAATGCAAATGTGCAAATTGGGTAATGTAAACGGATTCATTTCTCATACTGATCGTCTCTTAATTGGTAAAACAAACATTGTGTAATCTTACCATTTTCTCTTTGACATAAGCATATCCACCTCGTCCCATTTTATGCTGATAAATATTTTGGGAACGCGCCATTTTACCTTTCTCAGATTTCTCCTAAAAACACAAAATCATAAGGCGTTTAGATGCGGTAATGCTGCAAACTGAAAATAATAAAATGACATATACACTTAATTAAAGATGACTAATTAAAACCTTGTATGCTTCGGTGGTCGTGTATTTAACATACTCGACCCAGTCTTCTGATTTCATTATTGTATTATACAAGTCCGGGACTTCATTCAGTTTGGAAGGTGTATTTAGGTTGGGCAAAATGTAGTTGACTTTGAGCTTCCTTCTGTAATTCCTTAGCATTTTACCAAGACTAATCATTATCAATTTTCTGTATTGGACGTCAACAACAAAAAATTTCTGAAAAGATTAACACAATGTTGTTAATTAGTTGCACATAATGTAACTGCATACATAAACTTATGTAGTATTGGGTTACAAAATAGTATATATGTACCAAGATTTCATCCCATAGTTTATCTCTTGCTTCTTTATTCACCTTCTTCCAGTGTAGAATCTTCACACCTATCTGCTCACGAGCCACATCTCCTAAAAAACTCACAAACACTGCTCTGTTTTCCCCTGTTACCCTACCGAGTGCATCGAAGGTTACCTTGAGCTTTGTTGCACCAGGTTTGTCATGCTTCGCGCGAAACTTTACTAGCCTGGTTGAGCCCCTCTTAGCTACTATCTCAGGTGTTTGGTTGGATACAGGCTCATCTATATCTTCTTCATCAGAAGACTTTTCGGATTCATATTCTAAGGTGTTATCATCATGTACAATATGATCAAGAGGAAGCAAAGTATGGTTATCAACAATGGGTTCAGTTTCCATGACTCTTGAGCAACAAAGGGTAAAAGAAAATGATTATGGCTTAGCTTGGAGAGTAATGGTGAGAGAAGATTTGATTTTTGTTTTTTATTTGCAGTCTTTTTTTTAAGGAGAGAAAAGAGGCTATACACCAAGAATATGAATCGTTTGTGATTCAAAAAATTTCGATCCAAAAATTTGCCTCCAAGTTGTAATTTGAAATTAACAATTGAATTATTTGAAAATTTTCCCTTTGAACCTGTTAATTAAAGCATAAACTTGATTTTTGTTTTTTATTTACTATCTTAATAATCGCAAATAATGTATCATACTGTGCAACCATCACATCAACAGTACAAACGTAATTACTACATATTGTACCCTTACCAATTACATTTACAAAACACAAATTACTAATTACCTTTTTGTTATTTGGTTTCATTGTTTGCGTGCTTGTGTTTGCCAGAAGAATGTGTGTGTTGATTAGGGTTTATTGATTTGTGTGTGTGTTTACAAATGACCGGGTAAAGGGATTAATTGCTGGTTGAATATTGAATTTGTGGTTTGGTTTAACTATAGCTGACGTGGCAAGATTTGTTTAAAAAAAAAAAAAAAAAAACTAATGGTGATGAGGTGGCGGTGAAATCCGGCTATAGCCGGTAAATAGGGATGGCAACGGTTCGGGTTCGGGGCGGGTTTTAGTATACCCATAACCGAACCCGTTTATAATATACCCGTACCCGACCCATATCCCACCGGATACCCGATTAATATTATCCATCGGTTTTTCGGGTTTCCCCGCGGGTATTAGTTATCCATACGTAGTTGAATATTATATGGACAAAATTGGCGGTATTAAGATTAAGTCACGCTAAAATCCACCGAAAAAACAAAAGAAAATACTCTAACCACTCCCAACAATAACTCAGCTTTAAACTTTAACACAATGCCACGTCAGCTTTAACACACTCACCCTTAATTAACTGAGCTTTAGTTATACACAAGATGTTTAACGAATGAGCCGAGATGATATGGTTGTATACGAGATGTTTAACGAATGAGCCGAGATGATATGGTTGTATATATACGAGATGTTTAACGAATGAGCCGAGATAATATGGTTGTATACGAGATGTTTAACGAATGAGCCGAGATGATATGATTATACACGAGATGTTTAACGAATGAGCCGAGATGATATATATGGTTGTACACGAGATGTTTAACGAATGAGCCGAGATGATATGGTTGTATACGAGATGTTTAACGAATGAGCCGAGATGATATGGTTATACACGAGATGTTTAACGAATTGAATGAGCCGAGATGATATGGTTGTATACGAGATGTTTAACAAATGAGCCGAGATTATATGTTTGTACATGAGCAACACACCCAACAATAACTCACGCAACCTTTCGACCCTGTTTCATCATTTCTTAAAAGAGTTTAATTTCTAGACCAACCCTGATAGCTGGATGGTCTTGAGGCAACTCACGAAACCTTTCGACCTCTGGATCAGCACGATTATGCATCTGTAGCATAATACGAGTTATCTCACCTAGCAAATTGTTAATCAATTTGAGTTCTTTTTCTTGTTCATTGTGTAATCGGGTGAGGATAGCCTTTTGCACCTCTGCTAGTTAATTTGTTAGCCACAGTGTTTGTGTTAAAATTAGTGATACTTGCGAGAGAGTTTTATAAGAAGTTGTGTGAGAAAACGAAGTGTTGTGAAAGTGGCTTTGATAGTGGAAAGCCGTTAAACTAGCCGTTGGAGGCTATTTTAAAAATCAGATTGAAAGTAAAAGTAACCGTACGAGTATTATTCAAATTCAAACGTAAAGTAACAGTACAACATATTAATAACGAGCGGGATATTTAAATTTTAAAATTTCAAATTCAAATTAAACAAAAAGGCGGGATATATTTAAAATTTATCAATTCAATTCAAATTCAATTCAATTTATAAATTGAAAATAAAGTATCAAATACAAATACATTAAACATGAAATAGAAATACATTAAACATGAAATAGAAATACATTAAATGTCAAATAAAAACTACGTTAACATAAACAATGATTGATTAACATAAACAACATACGATTAACATAAACAACGGACGATTAATAAAAACTATCATCTGAATCTGGGTAACCATCTTCAGAGGATTCGGAAGGTGTGAAAAAACCAGACTCCCACCTTTGCCTACGTTCTTCATCCTCCCTGGCTTGCCGCTCCAAACGACCAGCTTCCTCTTCTCTTTCAAGTGCTTCCATTTCCAGGAGGACTTGCATATCTGCTTCCTCTTGCCTAAGTTGTTCCTCAGTTAACCCAAACGGATTTGGGTCTTGGTTATGAACTGGTTCATTTTCAGGTTGATTATTCACCGGAAAATTTTCCGGTTGGAAAACCGGAAAGATATGCTCGGGTGGAGTATGGAATTTTTCATTTTCGCTAGGTGGGCTTGGAAACTGTTGGCCAAAATCCTTTTGGCGAGGTGGGCTTGGAAATTGTTGGCCAAAATCCTTTTGGCGAGGTGGGCTTGGAAATTGTTGCCCGAAATCTTTTCTGGAAGACATCTTGAATTTGAGATGCTTGGATCTTGAGTATTTGAGAAGTTTGGAATGTGTTTCTGTGTGACTTGTGCTTCAGAAGCATTGGTATTTATAGGGTACAAATGCACACGTTTTATTAACGTGACTTTGAATTTTAATTGTTGGGGCTAACCTGCGTTAACGCAGCGTTAATATGTTGTACTTTATCTTACGTTTGAATTTGAATTTTAATTTTAATTTGTTAAGGCTGAGTTATTGTTGGAAGTGGCCTAAATATACCCATACTTCTCAAACACATTCAGACTGCGATAGATATTAAAGCATGTATTTACATTAAACATGTACTAGAAAATATCAATTACCCTAATGAAAAAGTCAATTAGTCATTAAAGTTAGCACACAAATTACATTAAACATCATTAATATAGAAAATATCAATTACCCTAATGAAAAAGTCAATTAGTCAATCCAACACCAAACACACTTCTAGATCAACTACACTAGTCAAATCCAAACCAAACACAAACCAAATCCGATCAATATTATCCATCTGTTTACTTTTGGCGCCTCTCAATGGTCCCTCTTCCCGCCTAAAGTATTGGGAACCGTTCGTATACCTCTCTAGCCTATTTGTACAACTCGACATGGAAAACCGTTCATAATTAATCAACCGTACCATATACAACTCCTTTGATATTTTCATTAGAAAATAAATTTCAAATTTCAATGGCTGACTCCTCTTCAACTCCTTCTTCCAACAAAAACAAACGCCCAAGGGATGATTCTCCTCCACCAATGCCTGAAAATTATAAAAAAATGGGCATATCCCAAAATATTTGGGAGAAATGTAGTAAAGGCCCGTATGGTGTTGAAAACGCATTGTTAGAAATTCACAACAAGCGTATAAATATGTATGAAGAAAGGAACAAGAAAGATTTAGAGGTCATTGAGGAGCATCAGAAGAAAATTGAGGAGAGGAACAAAAAAATAGAAGAAGAAAGAGAGAAAATAGTTGATGTTTACAGAAGTATTGAAGCTAGTAAATATGTGTCTTAATGTATCTTTTCTTTATATATTTTGCCTATGTATATTTTGCCTATGTAAATGTAAACTTATTTTGACTTGGTTTAATATATGAATGCAGTTATTATGTACAAGTTTATGATATTTGAATACAGCTATTATTATTGTACTGCTAGGTAAACAATTGTACTGCTATCGAAACGTTGTACTGCTGGGTATCCTTTTAGCAGTGGTTGGGAGTGCAGGGTAGTTTGTATCACTTTTTACTTAAAGTGTATAAACCCCCAATTGCTGCACACAATCACATTCACGCACACATTACTCTCTCTCTTCCACTCCCTAATCGAATTTTAATTGTCAAATTGCAAAACCCCCAAATCAAATCATAATGTCGAACCTAACTTTTACCGAACCTCATAATAATGTTGCCTTTTTAGAAAAATCCAATAAGTCTGTAGATTTTACTGAGATCATTGATTTCCTTAATGCAAGCTATATTAAGTTTGCATTAACAGTAAAACCTACTATATATACTTCCAACATTATCCAGTTTTGGTCGTCTGCTAAGGTCAAAACTATTAATGGGGAAGCACAAATCCATGCCCTTATAGATGGGCAGATGATTATCATTACAGAGGCGTCTATTCGAAGAGATCTTCTCCTAGATGATGCTAACGGAGTTGAGAATCTTCCAAATACTACAATCTTTGAAAAACTTGCACTGATGGGCTATGAGAGATATACAGATGCTTTAAAGTTCCAAAAAGGTAATTTTTCTCCTCAGTGGAAATTCTTAATTCATACTGTCTTAGTGTGTCTAAGTCCAAAGACCACTGCATGGAATGAATTTAGCAGTAATTTAGCTTCTGCTATAATTTGTTTGGCTGAAAATACTCAAAGATTTAATTTCTCAAAATTAATTTTTGATAATATGGTTAAGAACTTGGATGGTTCTTTGGCTAAATATTTTCTATATCCAAGGTTTTTGCAACTCTTTTTGGACAACCAATTTAAAAAAAAGAAAAGTCACAAAAATGTTTATCCCACTCCCTGCCTTACCAAAAAGGTTTTTGCTAATATGAGTAGGGTTGGAAAAGATTTTTCAGGGAGAGTGACACCTTTGTTTCCAACAATGTTGGCACTAGCCCAAACCCAAATGGGTGAAGGTTCAGCAATCCCAGCTGGTACCCATCACACACCCACAGAACAACAACAAAAGACCTATAAACGTAGGACTAACACCAAGAACACTGAGCTACCTCAGGCTAGTGGTTCTATACCAACTGTTGCAGATGAGGATGTCACTGGGGGGGAAAGTGACATGTTGGCAAGGGCTGCCACTACTGTGTCTAGCTTAGCAGCAGCACAGGACAGTGGTAACATCATTAAGACCCGAACCAAGACAACTTCTAATGAAGAAAGTTCCTCTGGAACTGATTCAGGTGAAGGTCCCAGTCACATGGAAACAATGGGGGGTTCGGATGTTCATCCTAGGGGTGAGACTGAACTTAACTTTTCTAGTGATCCACCTCTCGGGCTAGGTAACACAAGCCGAAGTGGTGAGGATAGTATGCAACTTTTGAATGAATTGAAGGATACCTGTGCCAAGCTGTCTGCACAAATTGGTGATCTGCGAGCAATAGCTTCTTCCCAACATGGAGTCATCAAAGCTCAAGGTGGGGAGATAAAGGCTTTGAAGAGAAGGGTTAGGTATTTAGAAGGAGTCAAAGGATCAAGAATTCCCAAACAAAAGGTTAAATCTTCTGAAGCTTCTAAGGATGCTCCCAAACAGGGAGGGAATGAAGGCAAAGTTTCAGGGGAGGATAACCAAGGGAATCAAGTGGTGATTGATCATCATCTGGGCAAGGTTACAAATGCTGATAGTGCTACTGAGCCAATTACAGTTGGTACTACAAAAGCTAGTACTGCTACACCAGAGGTTTTTGCAAATGCTGTTAGTGTACTTGCTGAGCTGAAGACAGCAAAACCAGTAACCAAAGGTGTTGTGATACAAGAGCCATCATCCTCTCCAAAAGCTAAACAATCAACTCCACAGGTATAAGGCAAAGGTAAAGGGATTCTTACTGAAGAGCCTGTGGAGAAACCATTATCAAAAGAAGAGCAATTAAAAGTTGATGCTGAACTTGCTATGAAATTCTCAGAAAAGTATGATGCAGAACATCAGACAATTTTGGAACAAAGGAGAATACAAGAAGAAAAAGATGCAGAGTTAATAGCTTCATGGGATGAGCAAAGGGCTCAGGTTGCAGCTGATTCTGAGCTTGCTAAGAAACTACATAAACAAGAGCAAGATAAGTACTCAGTAGATGAAAAAGCCAGGATGCTGAAAGAATTTTTTGATGAAAAAAAGAAGTTGTATGCAGAACAAAGATATGCAGCTAAGAAGAACAAGCCACCCACTCAAAAACAAAGAAGAGATCTCATGTGCAGGTAGTTTTTTTTTTTTTTTTTTTTTTTTTTTTTTTTTTTTTTTTTTTTTTTTGCAAAGGTATTTATATTAATATCAACAATACCCAATATGTACATCATATCATAAACATCTACTCATGTGCAGGTATTTGAAGAATGTGGACAGATGGAAACTAAAGGATTTGAAATTCTTGGATGATAAAAGAATTGAAGAATTATATGCAATTGCCAAGAGAAACAATGATCTCTTCTTGAATGACAGTTCAAAGAGAGCAGGTGAACAGTTGGAAATAGAAAGCAGTAAAAAGAGAAAACAAGAACAAACTGAGCAAGCTGTTGCTGAAGAACAAATGCAAGCTCACACTAAACTTGCAGTTGACTCTGTAGGAGAAGCCATGGATGCATAACCTTTAACTGTCAAACATCCCATTGTTGATTATAAGTCTGGATCTTTTGGGGAAACAGTTTATTACGATATTAAGAGGCATGATGGTTCTTCTAGAAGGTATGTAAGCTTTCTTCACATGGTTCATGATTTTGATAGACAAGATATGATAGCTCTATGGAAATTACTCAAACAAAGATTTGGTAATAAGACACCAGAACAAGCTAATTATGATAGAGAAGTCTGGAATTATTTAAAGGTAATGTTTGAACCAAATCATGAAGATGAATGTTGGAGAAGACTAACGTACAATACTGTTAAAGAATGGAAAATTTTTCAACGATGTGGAGTACATGCTTTAACTGTGAATGAGTTGGTGATCTACATGCTTGTAGAAAAGGATTACCCTTTAAAGTTTCACAAAGACATTCTACATCAGATGTTGCGTGGGAAGAAAATACTCAAGCTTCAGCTTAATTATGATGACATGGCATATGAACTGCTCAGGAAGATGGAAGAGTATCTAGGACCCAAGGACAAGAAATAGAATGTATAGTTGTTACTGCTACAATGTATAGTTTGACTTAAACATGTATAGTTATTACTGCTAGTATGTATAGTTATTACTGCTAGAATGTATAGTTATTACTGCTAGAATGTATAGTCTGACATTTATCATGTATATGTCCACTTGCAGTCAAGCTTTATTGTATTTGCAGTTTCCATTTATCATGTATATGCACTTGCAGGCACTTTAGTAACATGTTACTTCATTATAAAGTTGAAAATTGACTTTAGAAAGTCAAGTAATCTGGTTCCAGCTAGGGGCAAGTAACATACTTACATACTACTGCATTAAACTAGATAGACTATAAAATCCCAGCATTGTAATGGGGCAAATTAAATGAAGAGTCATGACTAACAGTCTGAACTCAAAATATGACTCTATGATTTAGACACCTAAATAAATACTTCATGTGACCATATGTAACATCTTGAATTTAGTCACACAAACACTCAATGTGACTAATATCAAGGTTAATGATAACTGAGTTCACATTTTGCTATACATATTAGTCACATGAATATTTCACAGTGTGACTATTTTCAATGTATTGGTCACATATAATACCCTTATAATGTGGCCATAAACATAATTTAGATGCACATTTGTGGTATGGTGTTACTATTGTATAGCCTATAGTCACATGATTGTGCTACAATTAAATGTGACCATACACATTAGGAATTGGCAGGCAAACACACACTTAACTTTAGACACACATATTAACTTACGTGACTATTTGTATCGAATTTTGGTCACACTTAATCATGTATGCCTATGGTTTAGTGTGACCATATATGACATTTGGTCACACATCTCAAGTGTGTGACATATATTTGTCACTTTTAAATGCATATCGTGACTATGCTTCAAACTTACTTTTCAGTTGTCACACATTTCAAATTCATATGTGGCTAAATTTTCAACAAAAACTAGCAGTCACGCTTAAATAATGTGTGACAAACTTGAGCATATGATTTAGCCACATACACAATTACTTCGTGTGACCATATATGGATTTTGGTCACACTTTTCAATTGCGTGACATATATTTGTCACATATGTATATATATAGTGTGACTAATGTTTCAACCTTATTTGTATCCGTCACACGTCCCAAATTATAAGTGACTAAAAAATCAAAAAAAAATTTACCAGATACGTATAGTCACGAAAATATTCAAATGTGTGGCTATAGCCTCGGATGTAATTCCGAAATGGTCACACAAGTCGGATCAAGTGTGGCTGTTTATTTTATTCTGGTACATTTAGTCACATAAAAAGGCGACTGTGTGGCTGTTCGAAAAAACAGCATGTGTGACTAAATCCCATTTTTGTACTAGTGAGAGGAACTGAGTCCATTTCCACTTTATTCATTGTGATTTGTGCTTTGCGTTGGTATAAGGTACAAATATTCTGCTTCTTGAATGAGGAGCCTTCGCTCTCACTTTATTTTCGTATTAGGGTTTCCCATGCCATTGGTATGATTCCCTACTTTGATTGTGAACCTTTGATATATGAACCTTTTGGCAATTGGGACCCTTAGCATTTGAACTTTGATATTTGAACTTTTGATATGAACCCTTTAATATGAACTTTTTTACATGGACTTGACATTTGGACTATGACATTTGAGCCTTTGACCTTTGACCCCAGTTTGACACTATGAGCCAAATTTGTTTCCTAGCCATGAAGGTAACATGGCCGTGCCTTTGATGCACCACTGGCATGACTAGTGTGTAGCCCTAGTGATTTGGTTACACCGTCCCCATTTGATTTGATATGAGCTCACTTTGATATGATTTGATATGGCCAATATGATTTGTTTGGGGGGCGAATGGATGCATCCTAGATTTTTTGTCAGTATTTGTGGACAGATTTGATTTGATATATTTGTATTTGGTGACTAATGATGGGTGCAATCCACGTCTTTCACGAAATTTGGGAGCTGATCACTCCAACTGGTACATGAGGCCACCCCTTATATTATCAGCTTATTTGAGAGGCATCCCCTCTATATGATTATGACGAAGACAGGACTATGATATATGATTTGTTTTGGGCTCGTGGTAGATGACTGTCCTTTACCTTACTCTTGTACCTTATTACTTCTTATTCTTTTGTCTTATATATTCGTTTGTTCATTACCGTTTATATTATATCTGTTCACTGGGCTTTTTAAGCTCAGCCGCGTTTCTTTTCCCGCGGCAGGTTTTAGTTGGAAGCTGGGTTAAGAGTGGAGTGCTTTGGGCTTAGATTGCTACCCTGGACTTAGTGATGACTAGAAGAGATATGCATTTTGGACTTAGTATTTTATTTTGTTCTCATTGTAACCTTGTAGTTTTAGTATTTCATTTGTAACCTTTGAAATTCTATTGTATTATGTAAGTCGTATGTTTATGCTTGGTTTGATATGTCACCATTTACGTGACACTTCTACCCTTGCCGGGTTGGGGTTTTACACCATCCCTAAATCCCTCAAGGACTACTCTTCACCCACCCCTCGCGGTTTTTCCAATGCTATTGTTTTTCCTAATGAACACACGGATGGGGTCTTGCGTGCAACCGACATTTGGCTTGCCCAAAGTGTATGCAAGTTTCACGGATTGAAAAGTGATGATCCAATCCAACACATCAAAGACTTCCTAAAAATAGTGGATACCCTCCATACGGACGGAGCCACTAGAGATACCTCCCGGCTACGATTATTTCCCTTCACCCTTTATGAGAAAGCCAAAGATTGGTATAACAAACTCCCCTCCGAGTCCATCTTCACATGGGAACAGCTTATCTCAAAATTCTATGAGAAATTCTTTCCCGTAGGAAGAACTTCAACGTTAAGGGACAAAATCTTCCGCTTCCATGTTGGACCAGCTGAACCCATTCACGAATCCTGGAACAGATTCAAAGATCTAATTAGACAAGTCCCTCATCATGGCATTGAACTCTGGCTTCTTGTCCAGATCTTTTATGACAGTGTCCCTAAAAGCGACCAATTTGGCATTAATAATTCGGTGAAAGGAAAAATAGCCAACCTAAGCGCTGAGGAAGGATGGAATAGAATTGAGGAATACGCAAATGATCAAGACGATACCTGGGATGAACCCGATTCGATCATGAGCATTTACAAGATCATGAAAGAGCCTCCTTTTGCTAGCCGGTTGAGTAGATTGAATGATCAAGTATCTTATCTAGACAAGTCACAACCAACTAAACGGTTATCAAACCCATACTTGATCTGCGACCAATGTGGTGGCCCGCATGAAGTGGAGGAATGCGGGAATGATACCACCACCGAACAAGTATGCTTGTCAAGCCACGACATCTTCGATGATCCTTCGCTCTTAACTTTCTACCAAAACAATGATTTTACCCCCTGGGGAAATCTTGTGAGAGAAGAGGGAGGAGGAGAATATCCTGACTACAAGGTTAGGAGCACTTTTGAGGATGATCTTGGGCATTTCACGCTTGAAAAGAATCTGCAACTAAATGGTCTTGACAACCTCATCAATAGCCAACAAAACGACCTAAGGGCCAAATTCGCAGAACTCAACGCCACTCTTGACGGTCTTGACGAACCTCGAACAAATCAAAGAGATCCCTTACTCGCCATCACCACTCGTGCTGGAACAACTACTAAGGATCCACCTTACCCAGCTCAACAATCTGACGTCATGGAACCCGACACCCCTCATGAGGATGAAGGTAATGTGAACGGTGGAAATCCTGAGCAAACCCCTCCGGTAACTCCCTCTCCACCTACTCCAACCAAACAGCCCATTAAAGTCCCATACCCATCCCGCCTCAAGAATCAAAAGGTCGAAAATGATAATAAAAGATTCTTGTCATATTTGAAGAATTCGGTCGTCACCATACCCCTTCTTGATGCATGTTACCATATGCCCAAATATAGTACATACTTCAAGAAGCTGCTAACCAACAGAAAAGGGCTCGAGGGTCTTGTAACCTTAGGAGAAGAATGTTCTGTGGTGACTCAACGAGGGCTGCCAAAGAAGGTGGACGATCCAGGTAGTTTCACCTTGCCCTGCTCAATAGGATCTCTTTCTGTCAAGAATGCTTTAGCCGACTTAGGAGCAAGTATCAATCTTATGCCGCATTCCATGTTCCTTAAGTTAGGGTATTCTGGATTGAAACCAACCCGTATGAGCATCCAACTAGCCGATAGATCAGTCAAATACCCCTTAGGAAAATGTGAGAATGTGCTGGTTAAGGTAGGGAAGTTCAAATTTCCAGTTGACTTCGTCATCTTAGAGATGGAAGAAGATGACCTAGTGCCCATCATTCTGGGGAGGCCATTCCTTGCAACTGCTCGCGCTGTTATTGATGTTCATGACGGCAAACTAACCTTACGAGTGGGGACCGATAGCTTAACCTTCGACATCAAGGACACAATGGATCTTTCTCTCGAAGCAGCTAATCGGCTGTATTTCGTCGGAGAAATCAATGAACTATCCGACGAGATTGATAATTGTATAGATGAACAGGTGGAAGCTGCTTGGTTGCGAGATGAAGCTTTCTTACCCATCTTAGAGGAGGAGAAGACTATGGATGTGAGCGCAGTCTCCTTCTATCCCAGACAAGAAATCGAACAGCTTGAGCTTCGTAAACCCGAGAACAAACTTAAACCTTCCATCATCGAGCCACCCACGTTAGAACTCAAGGAACTCCCAAACAACCTGGAATATGCTTTCCTCCAAGGAAAAGATCAACTTCCGGTAATCATAAACTCTTCTTTGAAAAGTGAACAAAAGGATAAACTCTTAGGAGTTTTAAAAAAATATAAAGGAGTTATAGCATGGAGTGTAGCCGACATCAAGGGGATTGACTCAACCTTTTGTACGCATAAAATCCTCATGGAGGAGGATTATAAACCCACCGTGCAACCTCAAAGGCGAGTAAACCCCAACATAAAGGAAGTCGTTAAGCTCCTAGATGCGGGACTAATTTACCCAATCTCAGACAGTCCATGGGTAAGTCCTGTACAGGTTGTACCAAAAAAGGGAGGAATGACGGTGGTTAAGAACGATAAGGATGAGTTAGTGCCTCAACGAACAGTAACTGGATGGCGTGTGTGCATCGATTATAGGAAGTTGAATGATGCAACCCGAAAGGATCATTTCCCTCTCCCATTTATCGACCAAATGTTGGAAAGGTTAGCGGGGCATGAGTACTACTGTTTCCTAGATGGGTTCTCAGGGTATTTCCAAATCCCTATCGCTCCTGAGGACCAAGAAAAGACTACGTTTACATGCCCTTATGGCACCTTCGCCTACAAGCGAATGCCCTTTGGACTATGTAACGCCCCCGCCACTTTCCAGCGCTGCATGACAGCAATCTTCCATGAGTTAATGGAGGACAGCATGGAGGTCTTCATGGATGATTTTTCGGTCTTTGGGAACTCTTTTGATCGCTGTCTTGCTAACCTTGAGAAAATGCTCAAACGTTGTGAGGAGACTAACTTGGTACTAAACTGGGAAAAGTGTCACTTTATGGTAAAAGAAGGGATTGTGCTAGGGCACAAAATTTCAGGAAGTGGAATTGAAGTAGACCGGGCAAAAATTGAAGCTATATCCAAACTTCCCTATCCAACAACTGTCAAGGCAATCCGTAGCTTTTTGGGTCATGCTGGCTTCTATAGGAGATTCATTAAAGATTTCTCAAAGGTAGCTAAACCAATGACTCAGTTGCTCATGAAGGATGCCCCGTTCGACTTCTCTCAAGAGTGCAAGGATGCATTCGATCGATTGAAGCAGGAACTTACCCAAGCTCCAATTATGGTCACCCTTAACTGGGAGTTACCCTTTGAAATCATGTGCGATGCTAGCGATTATGCTGTTGGAGCAGTATTAGGCCAAAGGCTTAATAAACACTTTCAGCCAATATACTACGCTAGCAAAACCATGAATCCTGCTCAAGAAAACTACACTACCACTGAAAAGGAATTACTAGCCGTGGTATTTGCTTTTGATAAGTTTCGCCAGTATCTTTTCCTTTCTAAAACGGTTGTTTTTACGGATCATTCAGCTATTCGATATCTTTTTACTAAACAGGATGCTAAACCACGATTACTTCGTTGGATCTTACTCTTGCAAGAGTTCGATGTTGAGATTCGTGATAAGAGAGGAGCAGAGAATCTTGCGGCTGATCATCTCTCTCGTCTCGAAAACCCCAGCCTCGCTGAATCTGACAAGAGTGAGATTCGGGAGTCATTTCCTGAAGAGCAACTCATGTCAATAAATGATTCTGAACCATGGTATGCGGATTATGCTAACTACCTGGCAAGTAGAGTCATTCCTGAGCATATGAGCAGGCATGAAAAAAAGAGGTTCTTCAATCAATTAAAGTACTACTTTTGGGATGAACCTTTCTTATTCCGAAGATGTCCGGATCAAGTAATAAGACGTTGTGTTTCGGAAAAAAAGGCTATCAGAATTATGAAAGAGTGTCATGCAGGTCCATCTGGAGGGCATCACGGAATGAACACTACTGCACGAAAGATCTTGGACGCAGGATTCTATTGGCCTACAATATTTCGTGATGTGAAGGGAATGATACAGACTTGTGACGCGTGTCAAAGAGCTGGGAATATCTCTAGGAGGGATGAAGCCCCACAGAATTATATACAAGTTTGCGAGGTTTTCGATGTTTGGGGAATTGATTTCATGGGACCCTTCCCATCTTCAGGAGGGAATGAATACATCTTAGTGGCCATTGATTATGTTTCGAAATGGGTGGAAGCACAAGCCCTTAGGACTAACGACGCTAGGGTAGTAATTCATTTCTTAAAAAAATTGTTCGCTAGGTTCGGAATTCCGAAAGCTCTTATTAGTGACAGGGGAACCCATTTTTGCAATTCGCAAATGGAGAAAGTTATGAAAAGAGTCTCTCACCGATTCTCCACCGCTTACCATCCTCAAACCAACGGTCAAGTCGAAAACACTAATAGAGCCATAAAGAGAATATTAGAGAAAACGGTCAATCAAAACAGAAAAGATTGGTCTTTTAAGCTCGATGAAGCTTTGTGGGCATTTCGAACCGCTTATAAGACACCAATCGGGACAACCCCGTTCCGTATGGTATATGGCAAGGCATGCCACCTTCCAGTAGAACTGGAACACAAGGCATATTGGGCACTTAAGGCTTGTAATTTGGATTATACGGTTGCGGGAACAAATAGATTCTTACAGCTCCAAGAGCTCGATGAATTGAGATTAGAGGCCTATGAATCTTCCATTACATACAAAGAAAGGGCAAAAAGATGGCATGACCAACGGATTAAGAGACCCAAGGAGTTTTCAGAAGGAGATAAGGTCTTATTATATAACTCTCGCTTAAGGCTATTTCCTGGGAAACTTAAATCTAGATGGTATGGACCTTTTACCGTAAGGAGCTCCTCTAAAACCGGAGCCGTTGTGTTGATTGACGACGAGGATAGAGAGTTCACTGTGAATATTCAACGAGTCAAGCATTATCAAGAGAATGGTAATGAAATGATCAATGAGGAAGACATAACTTTCGATGAAGAAGTCACGTAATGTACGTGACTTTGAGTCTAGCTACAAGACTCGTTAATAAAGAAAAGCGCTTCTTGGGAGGCAACCCAAGCTTTATTTGCTTTTTGTTTGTTTATTTATTTGTTTGTTTGATTTTATTTGCTTCCGTATGTGTGTTTAATTGTTATTATTATTGATTCATGTTCAAAACTAAATTGTGAAAATGCTTTATCTTGTTTTTAACTTCGTCTTAACTACATATAAAGGTATTTTGCAAAAGATAAGTGTAAGGGAAATCCAAATCGGTTTATTAGAACAAGAATGAACATGAATCGTAATAATAATAAATTAACATACATATTCGTATTTGTTTGAGTCAAATGCTTGTATCGAGTCATAATGATATTTTGCAGGAATTCCAGGAAGTAAGGTATAGGTTTTTCCATAAATTTTCCGGAAACTTAACATGAGAATTCTGTCAGATCATTTCTGACGGCGTCAGGCATTACAACATGACGGCGTCAGGTATTAATTTTCTGAAATTTTTGAAAGTTTTGTTTTCATAAAAAGTTTTTATTAATCTCTAACTTATAATCTCCAGGAATCTGCAAAAATAATCATTCCACAAGCATTATATCCTTATATAGAATTTATCCCGCCGATGTTATGCAGGTTTTCGTGTTTGTTTTCTCAGGTTTAACAGGTTATTTTGGACAAGGAAATGTTTGTGGAATCAAGCTTTTGGCGATGCTTTAGTCTTGAAGCTTCTACATTCTCTTGGAAGAAGATCTAACCATGTTACCTCTTTATCCACCAAACGAATCAGGGGAGTATTTGATTTCATTCTTTTACCTTATTTACTTTTACATCTTGTTATTTGAACATTGGGGACAATGTTCATCTTAAGTGTAAGGGGGGGTAAAGTACGATACTTGGGGTAAAGTACGATACTTTAGAGAATACAATTGCACTTGATTTTTGTTTGTTTAATGGTAGATGTGTAATAAAACTGAGATAAATACCTGTTAGGGTAATTTTAGTGCCAAATTTAAAATTTTTTACAACATTTAGGAGTAAAACTTTGATCTTAATGAGCGTCTCACGGATAGGAGTTATATGACTAGCACAAAAACCATACCACTCAAAAATTTTCCACCCCCAAATATGTGAGGTTCGCCCCTAGAATTGGTAGGAAAAGCATTTATGCTATGATGTGTGTACCGGTAGCACTTAGATTCTAGAACTTGCGTTAGGACCATTCCGAGGCCACAAGTGAGACTACATTCGTGTAGTTAGATTTACTACATGATAAGAGGCATTAGGATTAACCCATTGTTTTACACCTGTGTTTTTGTTATAATTACATTGGCTACATTGGTCAAGTAATTCTCCCACACCCTTTGCGTTGTACTCATTTTTAGTACACGATACCCCTAGTACACCCCTCAGAGCCTATCTTTTCGTTTCGACCTTTAAGCATTTTACTTAAAGGAAGAATTTGTTACACCCCACTTAAATGTACACCCAAATCGCCTTAGCCTACCTTGTATGCACTCATTTTTAGTGCATTATTGTGACAACATTTGTTTAAACCCTTAGTTAATTATCTAATTGATTACATGGTTGCTAAGTCGAGTCATATCCTTGTACATATTGTTTTGGGACGATTGGGACTCATGGGTAAAGTACTAGTGTAACGGAGTAATGGGGAAGAAGAACATTATTACCCCCATATGTGCTAAATATTTTAAAAGTACTCCAAGTGTTTCGATTATCTTAATTCGAGTCATTAGAATAGCTATTTGTAAAGTTATGTAAAAGTTCAAGTGTAAGGGGATGCAACGCCCCTATGATGTATTATTTTGGATGGTAGGGCAAAAGTGTATGAAAAAAAAAAAAAAAAAAAAAAATTGAGAAAAAGAAAAGTAGAAAAAACATACGGACTACCATCCCGTTTCATTTTATGTTTATTTTATGTTTTTGTTATTTTGTTTTTAGCTTAAGTCGAGTCTAGTCTTGGCTTAGCAACGCCATATTGTACATGTAATTAATCAAGATCTTTAACTCGCCACCAGTAAAATATCCCTTATCCAACAAATCCGTGTTTATCATATCCCTACACCTAACATTATAACCCGTTTAAAAGCCCTCTTTGATAGTTTATCTTAGGTGCTTACGCCTAGTGGAGGAGGTTTTTGATCCTTTCCCAAGCCTATGGTAATCTATTTGCTATGACAGGTAGTGAGAGATATTATCCGTTTTCATTTATGAGATTTATTTTGATGACACCTGAGAGATGTGAGTATCTAAACACTACTTGTGAGGTGCTAGTTTGTAATCTCCGTGCTTATTATGATTAAAGTGGAACGACTATTTATTGTAATTACTTTTATATTAGCATTAAATGACCCCTAACTTGTATTTTGATTAGAATAAAAGCGCATTTGCTTGAGGACAAGCAAATCTCAAGTGTAAGGGTATTTGATGAAGCGAAAAGTGTACCGCTTTTATGGGGTCATTTAAGCCCTAAATCGTATTTATTTGATCAAATATTGCCCTAAATCGTTCCTTTTGTCATTTTAGGTACTTTGGAGAAGAAATCTGGAAAAGGAAGCATTTTGGACGTTTTTGGAGCATAAAAGTGAAGAAAACGACAAAGTCTCAAAATCGGCTGGAAAAGTACCTTTGACGGCGTCGAGGATTGCTCCTGACGGCGTCATGGCTTGGCAAAAGAGGTGGATATGAAAAATACACATGATAAGCCAGGGAATTTTACAAAGGAATTCTGACGGCGTCACCCTGTGAAGTGATCAAGGCTATCACGGTTTATGTTAAAGAGAGACGGCGTCAAGCCCATTTCTGACGGCGTCAACCTTTGATAAGCCAGAGCGGATTTTGGAGCACTAAAGAGGGACGGCGTCAAGAAGGCCATCCGGGAACCCTAGACACGGCGAGGTGACGGCGTCAAGATCTACAACGTGACGCCGTCAGCCCTTAAACTCTATATATAGTTTTGCAATTTTTTGTCATTAGTGTGCAACTTTGTGAGGAGAAACCCTAAGACGAATTTCTGCCATTTTTAAGGGTTTTCATACCCTTGGATCTCCCATGTTTAATTGAAGATAAGTAATCATTTAATCAATCAATATGTCTATGTGTTGTTTGATTATATCTCGTTCCTGTCTTTTAATTAACATGCTAGGCTAGATTTATCTTGTGTTTGCTTAGATCTAATGAAACCTAACTATTGATTATTAGTTGTTAGTGTGTTATTGATTGTATTGGATGATTATTTATCGATGTTAGGCTTAAGAAAACTGGCTAACCTCCTATACGGTAATTTGCTTGAACGTCTTAAGAAACATGAACCAATGCGTACTAGGTTTATATGGTTGTATTTAATGCATGAGCGAATTCTAGTGATCCCATGTTAGGAGCTTCCTAGCCGGCTCGACATAGGAGTGAAGTAGGAGCTTGTAGAGTTGGGGAAGTACGTACGCCACCCCACGATTGGTATTAAGGAATACACCCGTCATCCACGCAATTAATACACACTAATCAACCGGTAAAAGATAGTTAGGGAGTAAGGACATCTAAGTAAACACATTTCTCTCCACATAAGTTTCACAACCTTTTCATTTTCAGTTATTTTATTTTATTTGCATTTGTAGTTATTTGGGTTAGTTGACTAGCAACTAATTCCGCCCACTCTTTCAAAACCCGAGATTTTACTTGCTTTCATAAAAATATAAAAATACAAAAATAATCTTCCTTCACCCTTAGACCTAATTAGAGTAGTTTTTCATAACTAACGAACACTATTCCCTGTGGAGAACGATCAATCCCCCGTACTTACCACTACACTATACTACATCGGTCATGTACACTGCCTGGTGGGGTTGTAAGCCTCTTGAAATCCCTCGAGAGGTAAAACCTGTTGTAAGGTCGCAAAACCACGCATCAGAAGTCTTTGAAACTTTCAAAGTATTTCAAAGTGAAGTTGAGAATCAACTTGGTAAGACCATAAAGGCTTTACGGTCTGACCGTAGAGGCGAATATATGAGTCAAGAGTTTATAGATCATCTTAAGAAGTGTGGGATTGTCTCATAGCTCTCTTCTCCACGTACACCACAACATAATGGTGTATTTGAGAGAAGAAATCGAACCCTGCTTGACATGGTAAGATCTATGATGAAACAAACAACTCTACCAATGTACTTTTGGGATTATGCTCTTGAGTCTGCTGCACGCATTCTCAATATGGTTCCATCAAAGAGGGTTGAAAAGACACCATATGAACTATGGCATGGGAAAGTCCTTAATATGTCTTACTTAAAGGTCTGGGGTTGTGAGGCATTCGTGAAACGTGATACGCCTGACAAACTTGAGCCAAGATCTATTAAGTGTATCTTTGTAGGATACCCAAAGGAAACAATGGGTTACTACTTCTACTACCCACCTGAGCACAAAGTATTTGTTGCCCGTTTTGCTGACTTTTTTGAGAATCGCCTCATCTCACAAGAAGCAAGTGGGAGGATCGTAGAACTTGATGAAATTCAAGAAGATACTCACCCTTCTGAAAATACTAGCCAACTTCCTGAGATGGTTGAACATGAAAGTGTTGAACCAGAAGGTGAAGTTATTCCTGTTCATAGGTCCTCAAGGACAATACGTGCACCTGAACGTATGTGTTTGTACATCGATTCAGAGGAGCATGAGTTAGGGAATCTCAATGAGCCCGCTAACCCCGCATTAGCAGATTCTGAATCTGAAAAATGGCTTAATGCTATGAACGAGGAAATGAAATCCATGAAAGACAATGAAGTCCGGATTGAAGTTGACCTCCCTCCTAACGCTAAAACCATTGGTAGCAAGTGGCTCTTCAAGAAGAAGACTGACATGGATGGAAAGGTACACACCTATAAAGCTCGTCTTGTGGCAAAAGGTTATACTCAAACCTACGGTGTAGATTATGAGGAAACCTTCTCACCTGTCGCAGACATAAAAGCTATTAGGATTCTTTTAGCCATAGCAGCGTACTATGACTATGAGATTTGGCAGATGGATGTCAAAACTGCCTTCTTGAATGGTCACTTAACCGAAGAGGTTTACATGGACCAACCTGAAGGATTTGTCAATCCACAATATCCTAACCATGTATGCAAGCTACAACGATCCATTTATGGATTAAAGCAAGCATCTAGGCAACGTAATAAAAGGTTTGATGAAGAAATCAAGAAGTATGGCTTCACTCAAAACCTTGATGAGCCATGTGTATATCGTAAGGCTAGTGGGAGTAATGTAGCATTCCTAATCTTATATGTTGATGACATATTGATCATGGGAAACAACATTCCAATGTTACAAGCTATTAAAGCCTATCTTGGTAATTGTTTTTCTATGAAGGATTTAGGTGAAGCTTCATATATTCTAGGAATCAAGATCTACAAAGATAGATCTAAGCGGTTGATTGGACTTTGTCAAAGTGCATACATTGAGAAAATCTTGAAAAGATTTAATATGGCGAATTCCAAGGGTGGAACTACCCCAATGCAAGTAAAACTTGAGTTGAGAAAATCTCAAGGACCCTCAACACCTGCAGAGGTGGAATGCATGAAGAGGATTCCTTATGCCTCGGCTGTAGGATCCATCATGTATGCGGTGAGGTGCACTAGACCTGATGTTGCGTTCGCTCAGAACTTAACAAGTCGATTTCAAGTAGATCCAGGTGAGAATCACTGGTGTGCTGTGAAGAACATACTGAAGTATCTCAGATATACTAAAGATATGTTTCTTGTTTACGGTGGAGACCCAAACAGAGAGCTCAGAGTTACCTGTTATACTGATGTTGGGTGGCAGACCGACAAGGATGACACCAAGTCGCAAACCGGATACATTTTCGTTCTAAACGGAGACGCTGTAGTCTGGAAGAGTGCCAAGCAAAGCATTACAGCGATGTCTTCTACAGAAGCTGAATACACTGCTGCTTCAGAAGCTGCAATGGAAGCTATTTGGATAAGGAAGTTTATTGATGAGCTTGGAGTAGTCCCCACCAATAAAGAACCTATGAAAATGCTATGTGACAACACTGGAACATTAACTATCGCCAACGAGCCTTGTAACACCCCAACCCGACAAGGGTAGAGATGTCACAATAATGGTTTCATATCAGAACAAACACAAGCATATGACATAAATAATACAATTGAATTTCAATGGTTACAATGGAAAATCTGAAGATACAAGGTTACAATGAAGATACAATAGTTACTAAGTCTGAATATAAGCTCCTCTAGTCATCTGACTCAAAATAGCTAATAAGGTCTTCTAACTCCAAGGTACTCTCCACTCATACCCAGCTTCCAAACTAAAACCTGCCGCAGGAAAAGAAATGCGGCTGAGCTTAAAAAGCCCAGTGAACAGATATAACGGTAACAAGCAGTAATAATGGGATAGTGAAGTAAGTGAAACAATGCAAGGTATAACCAGAGTTAGGAAAGAAAAATAATGGTTATGCAGGTATATCAGGAATTAAGAAACAGTTACCATAGTAAAGGGAACAGTAATCCCAACCCGAGCCCAAGTCATATCAAGTCAAGTCAAGTATCAAGTCAAGTATCAAGTCAAGTATCCAGTCAAGTACGTATCCGGAGGGGTGACCTCGGAATACTAAGTACAAGGTTATAAGGTAACAGAAACAGTAATCCACTACGAGCCCAGAAACAGAATCATATCATAATCATGTAGAGGGGAGACCTCTCAGTAACCAGTAATATGAGGGGATACCTCCAAGGGGTGGAGTAGCTAGCTCCCAGATATGTGAAAGACGTGTATCGCACACACCATCAGTCACCAGATATAACAGATACAAATACATATAACAGATAACAGATCTAGGATGCATCCATACGCCCCAGGTGGCCAAATACCTCCTCAACACACCAAATCAAATCAAGTCAGGGACGGGATAGGACATCACTCTCCTACCCTAGAGTCATGCCATCGGTGCATCAATGACATGGTCATGAAACCCTCATGACTAGTGATACAGATAGTGGCTCGTAGTCTCAAACTGAGGGTCAATGGTCAAGTATCAAATGTACAAGTATTCAGTTCAAGTTTCATATTAAGTGTTTCAAGTCCAATTCCATTTCAATTATATCAGAGGGTTCATATCAAAGGTTCATATCAGAGGGTTCATATCAAAGGTTCATATCAGAGGGTTCATATCAATAGTTCAATATCAGATGGTTCAATATCAGATGGTTCAGTATCAGAAAGGTCAATATCAGAAGGTTCAATATCAGAAAGGTCAATATCAGAAAGTTCATAATCAAAGTTTCATATCAACAGTTCATTTAAAAAGGTTTCTATTTAAAAAGTCCATTTAAAGCAATCTTTCAATAATGGTTTTCATAAAGATAGTCTTAAAAATAGTTTTCTTAAAAACTTTTAGTAACTTTCATTTAAAAGTAGTATAGCTTTTCTCACACATTTTCATATATAATTCAGAAAGGTTTTCACATCTAGTTACCAAAATCAAATAATCCTTCAAGTATTAAGTGATTCCAATATTCATGTTACAGGGTGACGAACAAGTCATATCAAGTATCAAGGGGACATGGCAAAGTTCAATTATCAAGGTTCGCAAATCAAAGGAAGCATAACAGAGGCATAGATCAAATAAGAAGGCTCAGATCAAAATCAAACCAATATAGAAAGATGTAAGTGAAACATGAAGAACGAATCAAAGTATAAGGGAACATAGCAATGGCTTAGGGAATCCTATAATGAATCAGAAATCCAGAATGTCATGAGAACGAAGGCACCCTTACTGAAAAAGGGTAGAATATATGTACCTTATACCGCAAGTGCAAACATATCTAGAAATATAAAGATCGGAAAGAACTCCATCTTCAGCGAATCTACACGAATACATGGTCGTCTTATTATTAATATCTTCTTCAAATCAGATTTCTCATTTTAGTCGGCTTTCCATTTTTAGTAACTTCCCTTTTATAGCAGCTTTCCAAAAAAAGTAACTTTCCTCTTTAAGTAGTTTAACCGTTTTAAGTAACTTTCTATATTTAGTACGTTTTAACACGACTTCCCAATTTAGTTAAGTTTAGGGTTAAACGTGTAATTTATCAAGGTTTAGGGTTTAAATCGTAACTTAATTTCATGACAACCCATTTAAGATTTAGTTAATTTTATTATTTTCTTAGATGTAACCCGACTCGTTTAAACTGAATTAACTTCGCTCAAATACGTTTACTCGCATGCTCGAGCATACACGTACCCTTTTCTTTTTAGAGCCAACCCGACTTGTTATCGATAAAAAAACACAACCCTTTATTCCAAACAATTTAGACTAAATCTTTTAATGCCCCATATTAAAACTCATTTTAGAATTCATTTTATGCAATCAAATTCACAGTATTTATCATCAAAACAGTTCTAGATTATAATATGTGTATATGTTCCAGTCATAAAAAGTCATGCATGCATATCAAGTGTACACAATTAATTCAGTGTATAGCATGCACGTTAGTCCCTACATATCATTTCATCATTTTATTATTCCTTACTGATATACATATGCATACGATATATTAATTTTTGACTTTAGGTGTTATAAATCATGGCGATGGATACGAACGAATACCTCCAAGCCAAACGAGTATAGGCCGAGTCCGAGGTCGAACCCGAAACAAGGACATTAACGCAACCACGAGCAAGACCACCAACTCGAACACTAACCACAGAAATCAACGAGCCACGATTTAGTCCACACCTCCATCGTTAACCAAACACGAAAAACCAAGCTCGAATGAGACTCGATAACCAATCACGATACAACCCTTCTGCTAACGGACCCTCCAACAGCAGATTGAGATCGAAACCGAGCACGAACCACAACTGGTCTAAACTTGTATTTGTAGTTTTACTGACATACTCGAGTGGTTTTACAGACTGAAAGGCTCAAAGGCAAGACTGGAAGTAGCGGATGACAATAGGGATGAAGGATGTTATCGTCTACGCATGAAATCACACACCTATGAAATCACATGCGCATGAAACCACAAGAAGGTATAACAGATTCTCGACAAGCAGGTGGTATGGGTGAATGTTTATTTTCTCTTTTGATATCAACCCATAATATAGGAGGAAGGTGTGTTTATTTTTGTCTTCTAAGTTTTTAAACAAAGAGGTAAGGGAGTATACGTATGGAGATATAAAGGAGTAGGGAAGGTCAACTTTTGGGAGGTAAATGGGAAGGGTTAAGGCCACAATCACAGGTAGTTGGCTGAAAATTAGGAGGATAGACGGGACAAAATTTTTGGTGCATTAACTATAGGCAAAGCGTGTATATATATACATGGTAATACCGTGTAGGTTGATTGAGATAATAATGCATAATATCTTTTCTATGTTATGGGATTATCTCATTTAGTACATATCTTAGGCAATTATAACGCCAGGCTAGAATCGGTTCAAAATTTTGGAGGCAAATGGAAACATTTAAGATTTACCAATATTAGGATAATATTTAGGCTTATGAAACTTTAGAGTATAATTGTTTAGTTTTAGGATTTAATTTTAATGTTTATATTAATTATAAGGTGTAGTTTTTAATGACATGTAGTTATACTTCATACTTAGGATAAAACGTATAATGCTCTTGTATAATTATTTGTATGCTCTTATAAATTCAAACTTTTCGAGGGCAAAACGGGAATTTCAAATGAACGAAAATTTCGGGTTTTACAACTCTTCCCCTCTAAAAGAAAATTTCATCCTCGAAATTTGAAGTCGCAAAGTCAGACGAAGTCGTAGCAAATCGCAAAAGATCGTCAAAACATTCTCACGCCCGGGGAGGTTCTTCCAAAAAGGAAAGCTTATATGGAAATACGAATAAGATTTCAGATCAAATTAACTGTATCAATAGTAGAGAGCTCTACAAGAGTTCAAGATTTATAACTGAGGTCCATAGAATGCAAAACGAGAGTCCAAAATTACCCAGATATCTAATGAACGAAGGTAGAGTATACACATAGGTATAATGAACCTAAAGTCTCACTAATCACGGATAATCCAACGGAGATCAAATTCTAAACTTCTCAGGTACTTCCCAAGATATCCTATGGCCGCAATGAGGGCACGTTATATGGTGTAAGTATTATCACGTTGGCCAGGCGTTATAATACTAGCACTACATACATATGCCTTCATGATGATCATGCTTTATCTCGAGTCGTGAGCAAAACAACCTATCTTAATCTACCTAGTACTTCTACAGTCTCAGAGGTCAACAAAATTGAATGTCATAGCAAGGCACTAATCAGAGTGATGCGGAAGCAATGATACTTAAACAATGCCTTATAGTCTACCCATTCCTCACTGGTCAAAACTTAAGTTCATATTAAGAAGTCCTAAAGCAAGTTCTCAAGGTGTTCTCCTATGTTCTTACAGTGGAAGCCTAATGGTCCAAAACTCACAGGTCAAGGTTAAATGTATTACAAGTCGTCAGCCTGGGCTCTGATACCATAAATTGTAACACCCCAACCCGACAAGGGTAGAGATGTCACAATAATGGTTTCATATCAGAACAAACACAAGCATATGACATAAATAATACAATTGAATTTCAAAGGTTACAATGGAAAATCTAAAGATACAAGGTTACAATGAAGATACAATAATTACTAAGTCTGAATATAAGCTCCTCTAGTCATCTGACTCAAAATAGCTAATAAGGTCTTCTAACTCCAAGGTACTCTCCACTCATACCCAGCTTCCAAACTAAAACCTGCCGCAGGAAAAGAAATGCGGCTGAGCTTAAAATGGGATAGTGAAGTAAGTGAAACAATGCAAGGTATAACAAGAGTTAGGAAAGAAAAATAATGGTTATGCAGGTATATCAGGAATTAAGAAACAGTTACCATAGTAAAGGGAACAGTAATCCCAACCCGAGCCCAAGTCATATCAAGTCAAGTATCAAGTCAAGTATCCAGTCAAGTATCCAGTCAAGTACGTATCCGGAGGGGTGACCTCGGAATACTAAGTACAAGGTTATAAGGTAACAGAAACAGTAATCCACTACGAGCCCAGAAACAGAATCATATCATAATCATGTAGAGGGGAGACCTCTCAGTAACCAGTAATATGAGGGGATACCTCCAAGGGGTGGAGTAGCTAGCTCCCAGATATGTGAAAGACGTGTATCGCACACACCATCAGTCACCAGATATAACAAATACAAATACATATAACAGATAACAGATCTAGGATGCATCCATACGCCCCAGGTGGCCAAATACCTCCTCAACACACCAAATCAAATCAAGTCAGGGACGGGATAGGACATCACTCTCCTACCCTAGAGTCATGCCATCGGTGCATCAATGACATGGTCATGAAACCCTCATGACTAGTGATACAGATAGTGGCTCGTAGTCTCAAACTGAGGGTCAATGGTCAAGTATCAAATGTACAAGTATTCAGTTCAAGTTTCATATTAAGTGTTTCAAGTCCAATTCCATTTCAATTATATCAGAGGGTTCATATCAAAGGTTCATATCAGAGGGTTCATATCAATAGTTCAATATCAGATGGTTCAATATCAGATGGTTCAGTATCAGAAAGGTCAATATCAGAAGGTTCAATATCAGAAAGGTCAATATCAGAAAGTTCATAATCAAAGTTTCATATCAACAGTTCATTTAAAAAGGTTTCTATTTAAAAAGTCCATTTAAAGCAATCTTTCAATAATGGTTTTCATAAAGATAGTCTTAAAAATAGTTTTCTTAAAAACTTTTAGTAACTTTCATTTAAAAGTAGTATAGCTTTTCTCACACATTTTCATATATAATTCAGAAAGGTTTTCACATCTAGTTACCAAAATCAAATAATCCTTCAAGTATTAAGTGATTCCAATATTCATGTTACAGGGTGACGAACAAGTCATATCAAGTATCAAAGGGACATGGCAAAGTTCAATTATCAAGGTTCGCAAATCAAAGGAAGCATAACAGAGGCATAGATCAAATAAGAAGGCTCAGATCAAAATCAAACCAATATAGAAAGATGTAAGTGAAACATGAAGAACGAATCAAAGTATAAGGGAACATAGCAATGGCTTAGGGAATCCTATAATGAATCAGAAATCCAGAATGTCATGAGAACGAAGGCACCCTTACTGAAAAAGGGTAGAATATATGTACCTTATACCGCAAGTGCAAACATATCTAGAAATATAAAGATCGGAAAGAACTCCATCTTCAGCGAATCTACACGAATACATGGTCGTCTTATTATTAATATCTTCTTCAAATCAGATTTCTCATTTTAGTCGGCTTTCCATTTTTAGTAACTTCCCTTTTATAGCAGCTTTCCAAAAATAGTAACTTTCCTCTTTAAGTAGTTTAACCGTTTTAAGTAACTTTCTATATTTAGTACGTTTTAACACGACTTCCCAATTTAGTTAAGTTTAGGGTTAAACGTGTAATTTATCAAGGTTTAGGGTTTAAATCGTAACTTAATTTCATGACAACCCATTTAAGATTTAGTTAATTTTATTATTTACTTAGGTGTAACCCGACTCGTTTAAACTGAATTAACTTCGCTCAAATACGTTTACTCGCATGCTCGAGCATACACGTACCCTTTTCTTTTTAGAACCAACCCGACTTGTTATCGACCAAAACCACAACCCTTTATTCCAAATAATTTAGACTAAATCTTTTAATGCCCCATATTAAAACTCATTTTAGAATTCATTTTATGCAATCAAATTCACAGTATTTATCATCAAAACAGTTCTAGATTATAATATGTGTATATGTTCCAATCATAAAAAGTCATGCATGCATATCAAGTGTACACAATTAATTCAGTGTATAGCATGCACGTTAGTCCCTACATATCATTTCATCATTTTATTATTCCTTACTGATATACATATGCATACGATATATTAATTTTTGACTTTAGGTGTTATAAATCATGGCGATGGATACGAACGAATACCTATAAGCCAAACGAGTATAGGCCGAGTCCGAGGTCGAACCCGAAACAAGGACATTAACGCAACCACGAGCAAGACCACCAACTCGAACACTAACCACAGAAATCAACGAGCCACGATTTAGTCCACACCTCCATCGTTAACCGAACACAAAAAACCAAGCTCGAATGAGACTCGATAACCAATCACGATACAACCCTTCTGCTAACGGACCCTCCAACAGCAGATTGAGATCGAAACCGAGCACGAACCACAACCGGTCTAAACTTGTATTTGTAGTTTTACTGACATACTCGAGTGGTTTTACAGACTGAAAGGCTCAAAGGCAAGACTGGAAGTAGCGGATGACAATAGGGATGAAGGATGTTATCGTCTACGCATGAAATCACACACCTATGAAATCACATGCGCATGAAACCACAAGAAGGTATAACAGATTCTCGACAAGCAGGTGGTATGGGTGAATGTTTATTTTCTCTTTTGATATCAACCCATAATATAGGAGGAAAGTGTGTTTATTTTTGTCTTCTAAGTTTTTAAACAAAGAGGTAAGGGAGTATACGTATAGAGATATAAAGGAGTAGGGAAGGTCAACTTTTGGGAGGTAAATGGGAAGGGTTAAGGCCACAATCACAGGTAGTTGGCTGAAAATTAGGAGGATAGACGGGACAAAATTTTTGGTGCATTAACTATAGGCAAAGCGTGTATATATATACATGGTAATACCGTGTAGGTTGATTGAGATAATAATGCATAATATCTTTTCTATGTTATGGGATTATCTCATTTAGTACATATCTTAGGCAATTATAATGCCAGGCTAGAATCGGTTCAAAATTTTGGAGGCAAATGGAAACATTTAAGATTTACCAATATTAGGATAATATTTAGGCTTATGAAACTTTAGAGTATAATTGTTTAGTTTTAGGATTTAATTTTAATATGTATATTAATTATAAGGTGTAGTTTTTAATGACATGTAGTTATACTTCATACTTAGGATAAAACGTATAATGCTCTTGTATAATTATTTGTATGCTCTTATAAATTCAAACTTTTCGAGGGCAAAACGGGAATTTCAAATGAACGAAAATTTCGGGTTTTACAAGCCTGGAGCTCAGAAAGGTGCCAAGCATTACAAAAGGATTGTTCACTATATCCGTGAGTCTATCACAGATAATGAAGTAGTACTTAACAAAGTTCACCCAGATGACAACTTAGCTGATCCGTTTACTAAGGCGTTGCCTTTGAACAAGCATGTTGAGCATGCTAGTGGTATTGGACTTCGTTCAGTTAGTAGTCTCATGTAAATCTGCTTTGATTTTAGTATTTGGATAATGGGATATGTAAAACATTTATTATTTTGATGATTAATATACGTGGTACTTGAGTTATTCATTCATATATTAATTGTGTCCTATATTTGCATGTTTAATCCATAAGTAATTTATTACTTTAAATTGTCCATTGTCGATCAATGATATGGGAGTATTGTTGAATTAAGGCAAATGTGAGAGATTGGTTATATTCTTTGAATACTAAGGATGTGTCCGCCAAACTCACATGTTATCCACGTGCTATGGATATTGGACTTCCCCAAACCTACGAGTCATCACTTTATGGATCGGCGTCATTAAGTGATATCTCGCAAATGGTTATTTTATTTGTCCTCTGACTTGAGATGCAAGCAGGACTTGCATGTGTGGATCTTTCTTCTTGACTATAGTCAAACGCCATCCTTAATAAGGTGGTTATAAAGGCTATTCTCAGAATTTGGTTGAAGTACATGAATGATACGTGTAGTCAAAATAGAATTTGTTCCTCCACTTGTCTTCTGGAGAAAGATACTATTGGGCCCCTCGCTGAATTAATCAGATGTTTGCATGACTGTGCCCAAAGTGTAAATCAAGATGATACTTGTTTTATGTTTGTTAATCTTGATTAATTTCTAAAACGAGAAACAGAATAGTTGAACAATATGGAATGACTTTGATCCATATCCATTGTTTAACAAGTATCTAAAACAAAAGGATAATTTAAAATTATAAACCATTTACCTAGTTGTTTTTTTTTTTTTGAAACCACACTCAGGTATTTCTGGGAGCAATACGGTGTTGCTAGACACTTAGCATTGTTAGTATACATTATTGATTGTTACGATCGCAAGTGGGAGCTGTTGGTTATGCGCTCGTAAATCAATAGTTATACGGCTAGAAATTACGTGAGTCTATCGGGGCACACACATATACATTTAGAGAGCGTTTATTAAATATAATTAATATGTTTAATGTATGCTATTAATTATAATTAATATAATCCACGAAATACACATAACGGTCGTTAGTCCGTTAGTGTAACAGTTAACGGTCGTTAAGTCCAAAATTAGCTTGTATTGTACATAGTTTATTTCACAAGGACCAAAAGGTAACATGGAGGCCCACGAACACCCCATATGGCCGGCCATATTGCATTAGGGCAAGAGGGGAGTAGCTTTTTCCCTAAGCTATCCCATTAGTATAAAAGGAGGCATGTAGGTCTTCATTTATACACACCTTAAAATCAAAGCATTCTTTGATCTTCTCTCTTGCTCTCTACAAATCGTTCAACACCCCAAGTAAGGGAGTTGGCTTTGTTTCTTCTCTACGATTAGCATTCGTGTTTAGTTCGTAAGCTCGTGGGTTAAGCACTAGCATCCTAACGCTCTCATTAGACGTGTAGTGCGAGTTTTCGATAGAGATCAACTCACCATAGTTGATTAGGGTTTCATGGTGATACGGGATCCATTGAAGTATTCGTGATTAAAATCAATACTTGGTGGTTATCTATTTTTCACTAGATTCGAGGTTAGTATTTATTATGTATTTTAATTCATAACATTAAATATAGATCCATCCGCTGCGTACTCGTGGTATTGATGGTTTAATCAATATGAATTCCCTACAAAAGAGTTTCAAGATTAAGAGGTTATTTAATATTGACGACATAAACGAGATTTATATGAGATTAAAATAATATGAGTAGTAGAATTTAAAATAATATGAGTAGTAGAATTTAAAATGAAATGAGATTTATGTCATAGTATAAAATAGAATAGCTGAATAGGTATGAAAAATTAGTGTTGGCGTGTGTGTTGTTGTGTGCATATTTTGACATTTTATATGAGATTAAAATAATATGAGTAGTAGAATTTAAAATGAAATGAGATTTATGTCGTAGTATAAAATAGAATAGCTAAATAGGTATGAAAAATTAGTGTTGGCGTGTGTGTTGTTGTGTGCATATTTTGACATTTAATTTTGAAAAAGAGTCTCAAGATTAAGAGGTTATTTAATATTGACGACATAAACGAAAACTTATGTAGTATAGATATAGATTATAGCTATAACTAATAACAATAGATGGGGCAGTGTAATGAAAAATTGACTCAAACTTAAACGCATGTCAAAAGTTAAAGGATGGAGTTTTTAATTTTTAATATTGTATGTTTGTCGAAATATTCAAGTTACCGTAGTTATAAAAATAACCTACACCAAATGATATATAAAAATCATCTCTTGTTGATACTATTGGTAAATATCATCTTTATGAGAGCAATTCTCTGCCACTTTACATCTCTCGCTAATTAATATAGGGGTAAAATGGTCATTTAAAAATGTTAAGTAATGATGTGTCACTTTACATTTTTTATTTGATATTTTTACAAGTTATCAAAATATGATTAGTAACTATTTAGATTTTCATTTATATGAAACAAAAAAATATATAACATTCTCTCATTTTCTAAATATAAATATTTGCTTGTAAAGTCAGAATCACAATATATATATATATATATATATATATTTTTTTTATTATTATATTTTTTTTTTGTGTGTTTGTTGGTCTGATCAGGAGGGTGGTGGTGATAACGGCAGGTGGGGCCGATGACAACAACTACAGATGGTGGTAGTAAAAGTAGTGTGTGTTTGAGGAGAAAAAAAAGAAGATGAGTGCATGCGTGTATGTCTTGTTATGTGTAGGGATAGCGAGGGTGAGATTAGAGGAGATTAATAAGATGAACTGATGAAGGGTGCTTGACAATATTAAAAAAAAAAAAAAAAAAAAAAAAAAAAAAAATCGGAGTGTTTGGAATTTTAAACAAGGGTAAAATGGTCATTTAAGACGAAGAGGGATGTAATATGCAAGACGTTTGCCTTTTTAAGGATGATATTTGCCAATAACATCAATAAAGGATGATTAGTGTCGAACTTTACAAACTACAAGGATGATGTTTGCACTTTACTCTATACGAATAGATATATTTAATATCCTTTATAATAAGAGAAAACTCAAGATTGAAAATGAACATTTGAAATAATATCAAATTAAATCAATAGAAGAGCTTTTTTTCGCCACGTGAAAAAATTCAGCCCGTTCTCTGTGGCTCATAAATTTTTTATTTTTTATTACTGAATACGCCATATAGGATCTGCTCTATACGCCGTATCCACCTGCAGTACGCAAACCTGTAAAAACTAAATTCTGAACTAAACCCATTTCTAACAATATGTATATTCTGAATAATATTAATAACTGTACATGTTTCATAAGCGGAAGCGTAAGTTTCTATATAAAACAGGCTTATTCCAAAATCCTCTTTAAAACTTGTAGCTATAAATGTACGTATCATTGATGATCGGATCTACACACACTCCTTGTGTTAGATGTATACTTTGAATGATGTCTAGTCTAGCACGCGGAATTTACTAGCTAGCACTTAGAAGATTTGTTTTTTTTTGTGTTTTGTATTAACGAATCAACAATGAATGAACAAGGAACACAATATACTTCAACTTCAACGATTCAATATTATTAATGAATAATACGGGTGATCTCCTATCACTAGGGTTTACAACCTTGAATCTTAACAAAACAATCATACCTAAACTTTAACCTTGGCAATCCTTTTATAGACTAAGGATTCCTTTACAAGATAACTATCAACCTAATCGTATAAGATATACACAATATCTTTTCTATAATTATCTTACATAAAAACATAAACCGTACTAACTTCTTCATACAAACAGTACGAACTGCTTATGTCTTCAAAACTCTTCAGCAGTACTAACTTTCTTTTCAACCGTACTAACTGCTATAGCTTAATTTCCTAACAATCCTCCCCTAAACTTATGATTTCTATCCAAATCACTAAGTTTCTCTGAATTAAGCTTCTTCTTCTCAATGGGGAAAATTCTTTCAAACACCTATCACATCAGTCACTTTAGTCTTTGACTTTTCTTTGCTGTGCAAGGTTGAAAATCTTTGTAACTAACAAATCTGCCATCTCATAGTCTTCTTCAACCTTGAGTCTTCCTTGTAACATAGCCATTAACACAAATGATCTGAGTGGATAGTTCTTTTCTACCAACATATAGATTTCTATTCCATCTGGAGTAGAAACTCTATGTACTCCACACGATTCAAATAAATACCAATACACATCTTTAACTTGTGCTTCAAACCTCCACATTGACTCTCCACTATCAGGTTCATAGATTCTCTTCAACTGAACCCATAATTCTTTGTCTTTGTCTTCAATAGGATCTTTATCTCTGAATCTTTCTTTTACTAAGCTCCATAGTTGATTAAGATCTTCTCTGTCAAATCCTCTGAGTAAATCTTCAAAAAACTTGTACCTTTCAGAAATATCACCAAGTCTGACTATCTTCCATTCTTTCATTCTTCCATCAGTGAAAACTTCCCAGTCAATGATTGGATGTTTTACTTGTAAAGGTTTTATATATGAAGATTCTGGAACAATCATCATCATGCTCTTGATCTTCTCATTGGTTAATCCTTCTTCTTCAGACTTTTGTTTCTTTGCAGCATCAGATTCAAGAACTTCTGGTTCTCTTTTCTTTTTCCTTGTCATGTCCTTTCTGATTAGAGTATTCAGTCTTGCATATGTTTCAAAGAATTTCCTTTCAATCTCAGCATCTGTCCATCCAGTAAAGTCACTCATCTTGTAATTAGCTTGATTCTTCAAATAGTGCTTCATGAAATTGAGTTTTTCCTTCCTGGTAGGAAACTTTGTCTTGTAACCTGACTTTTGCCTTTCTCTGATTCTGTGCATTAAGTCACTCCAAGTAGCTTCTCTGTTTGTCTTCAAGATAAATTCTTTGAGCTCCTCTGACTTTTCTTCTTCATTTAACTCCTGATCTTTAAGAATCATCACAACATGAGCTTTTATAATACAATCAGAATCCAACAAGTATTGAAGTTGCTCATTGAACTCTTCTTGATTAAAATCTTCAGTTCTTGTTCTATCCATGAAACCAGCTATGTTCCTTTCATCATCAGCAGCCATTTTCCTTGCTAATTCTGCATCTTGAGCTATCTGAGCTTATTCATCAACCCAATCTTTTTCAATCATTTTCCTTGCTACCTCTGCATCAAAGTCTATCTGAACTTGAGTTTTTGGTTTTGTTGTCTTGAGCCTTTCAAGTTCTTGAGCTGCTTCCTCTTCCTCTTGTGTCATAGCCTTTTTACCTTTGTCTGCTCTTTTTCTTTCATAAACTAGCTCAGCTGAAGTGTCACCAGTTAGAACTGTCTCATGCTCTGTCTCAACAGTTGGAACTGCTTCAACAGTTGGAACTTTTTCAGCTTCTTGGGTATCAGTCTAAACTGCTTCATGTGTCTGTTCTTCTTCTTCCATATCTACATTACCTTTATCCTTATCAAGTTGTTCTTCTTCTTCTTCATTTTGCCTCCCCTGAAAACTTGATCCATCCTTGTCTTTACCAGATTTCCTCCCCTGTTTGGAAGAATTTCCACCATCAGCATCATCTGAATCATGTGAGTCATCACTAGAAGAATCATCATCCAATACCATTCTTGCCCTTTTCTGCTTGAGTTAATCTTTCAGCCTTTTCACCTTTTGTTGAACCTTAGACCTTGATAGATCTACGAGCACTCTTGAATCGATAGTAATGTTTATGTAATCACAAACACACTAATAGAAAGTCTCTAATACTTGTATAAAGCGGAATATAAACACAAGCAAGAACACAAATAACTAAGAACGATTGATCCTCTATGGATCTTTTATTGATACTAAGAACTTGTTTTTTCTAAACTCGTACGTAATACATAATGATGCGTTCCTTTTATAAACAAGGAACCCTAAACAACCCTAAACCGTTTCACAAGAAACGTATAATCTAAAAACTATCTAAGATATGCAATATCACTTTCTAAATAAACTCATGCATATCCTAACTAATAACATAATACGCGGAAACTATCAATCAGCAGAAACACATTCCGCAGAATCTATACTTCCGCAGTAACATTCTTCAGCAGAATTACAAAGCTTCCTTAGCAGAATTCCCAACAATCCTCCCCTAATCTTGAATTTGACATGGTTAAGTTCAAGATTTTGGATAGATCTTCCACACTTCAGAATAAGAGGATTGACTTCGAACATCAGCAGCAAAGAATCAAAATGACCACATCTCTATGAATGGTAGAACTTGAAACTTCAGGTCTTTGCAGCAACAAATGACATTAGGTACATCAAAACAATTTAGTTTCAGACTATTCTCATCACATCCAGGTGTGTTAACTCCTGTGAGAGGTGAATCATTGAAAATAATGGATTTGATGTCTCTTTACCAATAGCCATCACTACTGGAGTAGCCAAATGTTTAAGTTCGAAAACTATGGTACACTGATAACCATCTGATTTATTAGCAAATCAGCAACTATAAACGGATTTGAGATGTCTTTACCTGTAGCCGTTTGCTCAGGACTAGCCAATTCTTTGGTTTCAACTGAACCTTGGTGAATTGAAGACCAAATATGGATACCAAATGTCTTTACCACAAACCATACTTTTGTGGACTAGCCAATCCTTTGGATCCCAGAAAGGGTTACATCCATGGTGAATTGATGACCATTTCAACTCTCAGCAATGAAGCATGGGTGAGTTGAGTACCCTATAGCTTTTAGCAAGCTATTATAGCTATCAACAGATTTGATGTGTCTTTACCAAAGCTGTACCCTTTGGACTAGCCAACTCTTTGATGGACACAAGTCACATCTGGTGAGTTGATAACCATCAACAGAGTTATACAACAAACCTGCATAAAAGTTAGTATACAAAGTTTTTTTTTTTTTTTTTTTTTTTTTTTTTTTTTTTTTTTTTTTTTTTAACTAAGAATGAAATAAGAAAGAAATGAAATAAGGAAATAGAAAATATACAAATAATACATAATACCAGAATCAAGAAGAAGCTGGTTGTTGCAGAAGCTTGGACTTGATGAACCCAACCAATTGTTCAGCATGTGTCCTATCATTAGCAACTGGATTTGGAGGAATTTCCAACTTCCTTTGGAGCATTCGATTCATCAGGGTCATGGACAATGGATATGGTTGATCAGAAAACATACATACTCTTATCCCAGACTCAGTCTCTACCACATGTACATTGGGAAGGGGATAAAATCTCCATGTATCCACTTTCCACCGATAGGAATTCTTCCAAATCGAATAGCCTTTCCCTTGTGGAGTTTGAGAGTCAAAGAGAACTTGAAGATCTCCCAATAAATATAGGCCAGCACCTTGTGGAGTATGTATATCATAATACTCAGTGACCAACTTGTAAAGTGTCTGCAGATCTTGTCTATCCACCAAATGAAGAATTTCTTGCAAGAAAGTGAAATTCTTATAGGATTGATCTTGCCTGTAGATAGTGTTAAGTTGTCCATCTGTGATAGTCCATCTGATCAACACATTGTATGACCCTTCAGGAAAAGTGTCAGAAGTTCCTTCCTGAATAAATGAATCATCAGTAGCTTCTAGGTCTACTTGCTTTGAAGAACTACTCATTTGAGCTCTGAGAACCTGCTTAGCCAATCTAATTGATCTTCTACTTGCAATATGCTTGCCTATATGTGCCATTCTCTTCTTCCTTCGACCAGGTATGTAAATTCCCATAGAAACATCTTCAGTAGCAATAGAAGAAGTATCTTCAGTAGGAATAGGAGAACTTGGAACAGAAACCCCTGTTACATGTAATCCCTCAGCCATTTCCCTGGCTTGTTTACCCTTAGCAGCTGCCTGTTCAGCTTGTTTAACCTTGTCTGCATTAGAATTTGACAATGATGAATCGTCATGATCAGCAGATGTTGCAGCAAAAGGTTCAGCAGAATTGGACGGAGCTTCAGAAGAAACAGGAATCCCAGATGATTGTCTCTCAGAAGCTTCATCAGCAGCAATGGTAGGAGTAACAATAGGCTCAGCAGATTGTAAGTCTGCAGGAGTATCATCAGCAATATCAGTAGAAGGACTCAGAGGTACTTGATCTCCAGGAGATGAGGTACCTATCTCCACTTGCTTCAGTCTTTTAGTACTTGGAGCTTCCAAACTAGCAGCAGTCCTCTTAGGTTGAGTAGCAGAAGAATGAATAGACTTCATAATCTGATCATAAATCCTATTCAACTCAGAATCAGACAAAGCCCAAACTTGCTTCTTTGTCAAACCATAACTGTACATAGATGTATACTGATTATAGACCACATTCCTCCTATATTGTTTCTTCTCTGCTTCAGTCTGAGGTCTATCTCTCTTAGCTTGTGCTTTCTGAGCAGCAATAGCCTTTCTCCTCTCTGCTGCAGCTTTCTTCCGCTGTTGCCCAAGAGCTACCATTTGCTCAGCAAAGGTATTACTATCAAAGTTAGCTCCTAAGATACTCTGGGCCAAAGTGGGATTGGATGCAGCTTGTTGAGTGTAAGAGTCCCATTGTGCATCAGTGAAATGAGCGGATTGCGCATCTAGCTCTCTTTGCCTTTCAGGAGGCAAATCTGAAGTAAAATGATCAGCCATCTGTTTTGCTAAAGCTTGACTCTTCACAAGATCCTCATATTCTTTAAACAACCTTTCTTGCTCCTTCCTTTCTTCTTCACTAACAAGATCTGTACCAATATCTTCTTCAACCATCCTTCCTTGCTCATTCCCAGAAGTATCCACACTAGTAACTCTGTCAATATCTTCAGTAGAAACTCCAATAGAAGCATCAGCAGAAACATGTTGAGTTGAAGATTCAACATGTGGAGCATGAACTTCATCAGAAGTATCCACTACAAAGGATCTTCCAGCAATAAACACTTCAGCAGACACCTTGGAAGATGTAACATCAGCAGAAGCCACATGATCATCAGCAATATGTTCTTGAGCAACTGACAAACTTTGCAGTGTAGATTCCTTGCTCAAGTACTGTCTTCTCCTCTTTCTGTAGAACTTAATCTGATCCCTTTGTTGAGAGGATTCAGCAGCTGTAGGTGAATGAGTAGAAGTCTGCTGAGCAGCTTCAGCCAATAAGTCAAGATGATCCCAATAACTAGCCTCCTGCTCATCATTAGATGCAAACACAAACTTCCTCTTCTTTGTCTGCCCAAGTTTATCCTCTAAGTCTTGAACCCTTCTTTTCAGCACCACAATCTCATCACCAAGTGAGGATTTAATCTCTGCAAGTTCCTTCTTCAACTTCTCAGTTTCTTGAACATTCCTGTTGAATAAAGTATACAGAGAAGTGAGAGTAATAGGGTCCTCTGCTCCACCAGCAGATGTCTCTGTGGTAAAGGGAGCTTCATTGGGCCTTTCAGAAGAAACATGTAAATTCTCAAAATTAGAAGTGTTCTCATCTATTGGGTCTCTAAATGGGCTAGGTGTGGACAGTCTTGGAATCTCATCTTCAAGAGGTGTAGGAATATTAGTATCAAGAGACTGAATTGTCTCCTCTACCTCAGGAACAAGCTCTTCAGGAGCTTCATGAGATGGTGATGGAACAGGTGAAGGTATAGAGTGGTCAGTAGAAACTATAGGCACTTCAACAGCTAAGGAGGGGCCCTCAACCCGTTCTACTGATGGAGTACCATCAGCAGTATTGGGAGCTGGTGGAGCATCAGCAGCATTGCCCTCATCAGCATCATCATTGCCATGTGGCAACATAGCTGGAAGAAGAGGGTGATGCTCCCCAACATAATGAGTTCTCATAGAAGCAAACAACTTGGCACTAAGGGCTCCTATGGGATAATGTCCTCTATCCTGGGTATTTATGTCTAAAATTATCTGTAGAAACCTAGGTACATCAAAAACTTATGCTTTTTCTTGTAAATATTTTCTACCAAATTATCAAAAATAAACTTAGAAAAATTATAAGTTAAACCCTGTGAAAGACACATGATACCACAACCCAGTTGACTAGAGAATTGATCCCATCCTCCGGATTTGTTGCTGATACATTGAAGTAATGTGTGTACCAGAAATCTCCACTTGGGACAAAACTTGTTCTTCAGCCACATAGTTGTATCCACACTTTGATAACCCGCTGCTCTTAGACCAGTAAGAATCTCTTCAGTGTTGGTGTGATAAACCCCATCTTCATCATCCAACTGCAATCTTTCCCTAATCAAAGCTTCAGTCACAACATACTCAGTTCCATCTATCTTTGCTACTATCTCTGTATCAGACCGCTTCTCAGCAGATGCCCAAAACTGTTTTACCAAAGATTCATGTACGATATCCGGATAATGAGTCAAAGCAAAATGAATCTTTGATCGCTTTAAGAAATCAACCATAGGGTCATATATGTCCTGTCCCTTCGCTTTTCCCAGAAAAGCAACTTTATTGTGATCCTTCTTAAATTGTAGAGCCTCCATTGAAGAAATTATGAGCGAATAGAGAATAGGTTTAGAGTACTTGAAGAGGGAATTAGTTGTTTTGGGCGAAGATTATATGAATAGGTTATAAATAGAAGGTACCCATTTATTGTCAAAATTTATCGGAACAAATGGTTGACCTTATCTGACGTGTAAAGTAACTTCACCATTCAAAATCAACCCTTCAGCAGAAATGATGGTCAATCTGCTGAAGTGAAAAGTCAATCAGCAGAATCAACTCAAGAGAATAATATCTTCGGTAAAGATCTTGAGTTTTAATTTGCCACCCAACTAGCATTAATTAGCATTTCCACTTGACTTTGCCTATAAAATAACCCCAATTCACAATCCGCACAAATCACTTAACCCTAATTTACCATCAAACCTTCATCCAATCAAAATCACTTATCAACACAATGAATAACCAACCCGAAGTCATCGATCTTTCTTCTGAATCATCAGCAGATTCAGGAGATAACAAACCTCAATCATCCACACAACCTTCACATACAATGTATGGTATCACCAAAGAACAAGCCCGCAAGAAAAGACATGATGTGGGCTCTTCAAGCAGACCCAACAATCCACCCAAACCTCCATCATCATCTTCATCATCTGAGGATAGTCGACCTTTATTTCGATATCCTCACCAAGACGAGCCACCTACAAGGAAGTCCCCTTTTCTTCCTTTTTCAGAAGATGATAGTGTGGTGGATCCAGATGATTCATCTAGGGGTTCTGATGACTCCACAGAGCGTCTTGAGCCAATCTTCAATAGGTTGGTAAGAGAGGAAGAGGAGAGGGAAGCAGCACCAACCAGGGAAGAGAATCCCCAACCTTCACAACCCCAACCAAGGCCACACACCCGAAATCCACCACTCCCAGAGACAAGGGAAGTGGTTATTGGTCTTCCTGCTCCAAGGACTGGTGTTTCATACCATAGAGACACAGGAAAGAACAAGGGTCCAGAGGTGACTGGAAAGGGAAAGGGTAAAATGGAGTAGGAGATGATGAGATGTTGCCAAGGACCAAAGATATAAAACTAGGTTCTTCAGCATCTTCAATCATGTCTGTTAGTCTTCCTGGTGCATCAGTAGATGATAGGAACAAGTGTCTGTGTAGGTTATCTTGTATAGGATTGGTCTTGTTGAAATTGAAGTTGTTTGTAAGCTGTAATTTCTTTTGAATCAATGAACAACTTTTCTTTGATTATTACTTGAACTCTGCTTCAGTACTTCCATTCAGCAGAAACACTCTTTAAGCTTACTTGACCATGTCCCATTGATCTTGGTGAACATCAACTTAAGATCATCAATATCAAGGCAGTTCTGCAAAACAGACACATAACAACAAACAAACCAAACCATACAAACTAAAATTACATTAGTGGATTAGTGTGTTAGCAAACATAATCAATAATCTACAAAATATTACAAACTTTACAACCACAATCCTCCCCTGAGGCATATGCCTCCCCTGAGGCCTATGCCTCCCCTCAAACATAGCATTTAAGGGTTAACCATTCCAATATGGACCACTAAGTGTTGAAACCTAGGTCCATCAAAAGCTTTAGTCAGCAAATCTGCCACATTATCATCTGTGTGAATTTTAAGCACCTTAATCAAATGTTTTTCATATGCATCTCTTATAAAATGGTGCCTTATCTCAATATGCTTAGTTCTATTATGAAAAACTGGATTTTTAACTATGCATATGGTACTTTGGTTATCAATAAAAATTGTGGTATTCATGAAATTAAACCCATAATCCAACAATTGATTTTGTATCCAAAGAACCTGTCCACAATAATTGGCAGCAGCAACATACTCTGCTTCAGTAGATGAGGTAGCAACAATGGTTTGCTTCTTGCATTGCCAAGAGATCAACCTTCTTCCAAGAAATTGGCAACCTCCAGTTGTGGATCTCCTATCCAGATTTGCACCAGCATAATCACTATCACTGTAAGCCTCCAACTTGAAAGGAGACTCTTTTGGGTACCAAAGACCTAACTTGGGTTGGCCTTTGAGATACTTAAAGATTTTCTTTACTGCATTCATGTGGGAAGTGAGTGGTGTGACCTGATGCCTAGAACAAGCACTCACAGCAAATGTGATGTCTGGCCTTGAAGCTGTCAAGTACATCAATGAACCAATCATGGACCTGTATAGGTGAACATTCACTGCAGGATCTGGTTCAAGATTATTCTTTGGTTTGGGAGCTTCATAAGGAGTAGTGGCAGTTCTGACATGTTCCATATCAAACTTCTTTAAGATATCTTGCACATATTTATCCTGACTTATAAAGATACCATCTTGTTTCTGCTGAACTTGTAAACCCAAAAAGAAAGTTAGCTCCCCCATAGCACTCATCTGAAACTCTCCTTTCATTAATTCCTCAAACTCCCTGCACCAAGCCTCTTTAGTGGAGCCAAAGATAATGTCATCCACATAAACCTGCACAAGAATTATATCCCTGGAATTCTTCTTAATGAAGAGAGTTTTGTCAATAGCACCTCTCCTGTATCCATGCTTCAGCAGAAATGCAGAAAGCCTAGCATACCAAGCTCTTGGTGCCTGATGTAGTCCATAGAGAGCTTTTACAACCTTGTAAACATGCTTTGGATGATCTGGGTCTTCAAAACCTTTGGGTTGAGTGACATATACTTCCTCTTCAATTTCTCCATATAGAAAAGCACCTTTCACATCCATCTGATATACCATGAAACCCATATAAGAGGCATAGGCCAAGAAGATTCTAATGGCCTCAACTCTAGCTACTGGTGCAAAAACCTCAGTATAATCAATTCCTTCCTCCTGTCTAAACCCCTGAGCCACTAACCTTGCTTTGTTTTTTACCACAATACCCCTTGCATCTCTTTTATTTTTCAAAATCCATTTTGTCCCAATAGCAAATTTCCCTTCAGGTAGTGGTACTAATATCCAAACCTTCTGATTCTTGAATTGAAGCATCTCATCTTGCATTGCTTCAAGCCAATATGAATCTTCAAGGGCTTGAGCAACACTGGTTGGCTCCACTTGAGAAAGAAAGCAAGCAAACAGACAATGCTTAAAGTCTGTGTGATTGTTCCTTTGCTGATTTGACACATAGGAAAGAAAAGCAACTTGACCATACTTAGAACCTTTCACAGTACTTCTAGTTCTAACAGGTGCCTGAGGATCACCAAGTATATTGGATTGAGGATGTGCAATGTTGATCCTTGTGGTAGCATTGGGGTTGACATCAATTGTGGTGTCAAGATTGTTCACATTGGGTCCAAAATCACTATCATAGGAGGCTGAGTTGAAGATACCAGCTTTGGGTTGGTGATTTCCAAGATCTGAAGGACCTGGAAAACGTGTATATGGCTCTTCAAGATCAGTGGACACACTAGGAGAAATGGGAGAACCTTCAGGAGAACTGTCAGCAGAATTGGTGATGTCAGGGGAAACAGAAAGCCTATCAGCAGAATCCGGGTTTCCACTGACTGATTGTGCTAACTCCACATCAATTCTTTCAGCTTCTTGCTTGGCTGCATGCTCCTGCTTCTTAAGTCTAGCAAGATCCTCTGCATAGTGTGACTCATCTTCAAGCTCATCAGAAGCAACTTTGGAGCTATCACCTGCAAATTGGTTAGGAGAAAAGGAGGGAACAATAATAGGGTGTTCATCATGCTCAGAATCACTATCTGAGTCACCATCCATGTTACCAACTTTGTCTTCGGGAGACTCTTGAGAACCTGCAGATTGGTTAGCCACATATCTAGTATAGCCCAAATAATCAGTTAAGTAATCCAGGTCAAAATACCAAGCATGACCTTGACCCTGAACATTAGGCTTATCTTCTAGGAATCTCAGGTTAAGAGTCTCCTCTATCTTTTTAGCATTTAAATTATATACCCTCTAAGCCTTACTATGTGCTGCATAACCCACAATATACCCCTCATCAGCTTTCTCATCAAACTTTCCTAGTGGATCACTAGTATTCAAAATAGTCACTTGACAGCCAAAAGGTTTAAGGTAATGAATATCAGGAACTTTCCCAGTGAGAAGTTCATAAGGTGTCTTAAAATGAGGTCTAGTGATGGATACCCTGTTCAAAACATAACAAGCAGTACTTACTGCTTCAGTCCAAAACATAGTGGGTAACTTAGAGTCTGCAAGCATGGATCTTGCTGCCTCTATTAAGGTCCTATTCTTTCTCTCAGCCACCCCATTTTGCTGTGGGGTTCTTGGATTGCTATAGTCCCTTTTTATCCCTTTAGACTAACAAAGTTCTATTAAAACAGCATTTTTGAACTCTGTCCCATTATCACACCTAATACCTTTAACCTTTTTGTTTAGCTGGTTTTCAACAAGGGTAATGTATTCTTTTAAAATTGGAGATGTTTCATCTTTAGTTCTCAAGAAGAATACCCAACAAAACCTGCTATAGTCATCAGTGATTACCAGGCAGAAGCATTTGTGATCAATACTTCTGATTTGAGTGGGACCAAAAAGATCCATATGCAGCAACTGAAGAGGTTCTGAGATAGTTCTCACAGCAGTAATGGCTTTGTATGAGGCTCTATGTTGCTTTCCTTTGTTGCAGGCAACACAATTGTGCTCATTGGTGAATACTTTGGAGGGAAGCCCATGAACTAGACCAAGTTTTGAAAGCTTGTTAATGGTCTTGAAATTCACATGAGCCATCCTTCTATGCCACTTTGTAGACTCATTCAGTGATGCTTTAGCCACCAAGCATGTCAGATCACCTTCAGGTTGGACTTCATTTAAGTTGAATGTGTATAAGTTGTGGCTTCTGGGAACTCTCAGCAGTATTGTGGTATCTTCTGGAAGCTTGAAGTCTTTTGAGAGTACAAGACATTCATCCTCAGAGAAGAAGACCTTGTTCTTTGTATCACACATTTGTGATACTGAGAATAAGTTAAAGTGTTGCAGTTCTTCCACATAGAGCACATTCACAAAATCCAAGTTAGGTGTTCTGATGGTTCCATACCCAGTGATTTTGCCATCTCCTCCACCAAAAGTCACATTGCCTCCTCCTTGAATGGGTACAAAATCATGCATCAAATCTCTGTTTCCTGACATACTCCTGGAACAACCACTATCTACAATGCCTATGTCTTTACTTTTCAAAGGATGATCCTACATATACAACAAAATTATACAAATGTTAGTACACTTTGGAGACTCAAGTCATTTCTGACTTGAGCCTGCCTTGTGGATCATAGGAATTAGGCCATGTAGATGTATACGATCCACCATTGTTCTTGGGCCTGCTATGAAATTTAGGTCCCTTGTGAGTCCAAAAACAACCTGCTGAGGGCTTAACAGCAGTATCCCAAAATCCCATACCCATATACATTGGGTCAATATGGTTAGGCCAATATCCATTCTGAAAATATGAACTAGTGGGTTGCACAAATGGTCTATCAACATTTCTTCTCCTAGTAGACTTAGAATGTCTATCAGCAGAATGTCTATTAGCAGAATTGCTGGCCCTATGAGTTGCTTGTGGAACATATGGTGGAATATTCTGAACATTTGTCCACATTGGTCTTGGTTTAGTCTGACCAACACCCATTCTTTGCTCATGAAAATTACAATCCTTGATTAGATGAGATTTACTTCCACACACAAAACATTTCTTCTTTTTAGAAGATTTATTAAAAGAAAAAGATGTTCCATTACAAGTAGAATTATTCAAATCACTAACAGAAACAGGATTGTTTTTGACACAATAAGAAACATTATTTTGCAAAGAATTAAAAGACAAGTCTTCAGAAGAAACTGTCTTGGACTTCACATCCTCAGCAGCAATTCTAACAGGCTTGTAGGGAGTCTTGGGTGTAGACTTAGGAGAGGTCTTGGGTGAGGTCTTGGGAAGGTCTGACTTTTCACTTGAATCACAACTGGTAGTAGACCCTTGGTCAGAGGATATGTCACTAGAAGAACAAGAGACATAGTCAGTAGTAGTAGAATCAGGGTCTGGCAAGTCATTTGACTTTTTGCCATAAAGATGGTGTGATCCATCAAAGTCTGAGGTGGTGTTTGTAGTGGGCATGAATTCTCCCCTAATAGGTCCGGGCACAGCATGTAATTTTCCTTCTTTAACAAAGTTTGCTAAGCCTGCTGATGTAGATTTTCTCATATCAAACCTAGCCTCTAACCCAACATATTTTTTAAAACCAAGACCTATACTAGAGTTTACAGGTTGACTATTATAAAGACAGTTATTTAGCTTATCTCCTGACATTAACCAAGTTTTATGAGTAGCTACTTCCTTGTCTAATTTCTCTTTTAGTTCCTGATTTTCTAACTCTAGTTCAGCCTTTTTCTTTTCACAACATTTTAATTCATTTGTGGAGCACAACAAATCTCTTTCTAACACCTCTATCTTTTCTTCATAGGCAGTCTGATTCTTCTGAAACCAAATTTGTTGTCTTTCTTTAGTTTTTAAAGCCTGTTTGTAAGCCTCAACTTCAACATAACATTCATTATATTTAGGTTTCAATTCATCATATGCCTTCTTAAGTTCATTATATCTTTCACTACAACCAAAAACACAATTTTGTACCTGAGAGATGCCCATTAAGGCAACTTGATCATGTTGATCCTCTGTAGTATAGTATGCCAGTAATCCACTCTGTCCAGTAGCTTCATCATTCTCAGGTTCATGCACATTCCAGTTGATATGATCATCCAGAGTGATCAAAGCTCCAGCTTTCCCAGCTTCCACTTGTTTCTTCTGATAGGTAGTATATCTAACCTCATCACCTGCCTTCCTATCCTTGCATTCTCTTTTGAAGTGACCCATCTGTCCACAAGTATGGCATTTGATCTTCATCCTGTCAAATCTAGCTGGATCTCCTCCCTTGTAATCAAAATTTCTCCCAGACTTCTTCTTAAACCTTTCGACATTCAAAGTGAGCATGGCCACCTGCCACTTCAAGTTCATCTCTTCCAAATCCAGAGGATCTAATTGATCAAAATCCTCAAAAGCAAGTTGCTGCTGATGATCATAATCAGCAACAAAAGAGTGAAGTACATCTTCCAAGACACTACTAGACTGTGGTTTGGAAATTGGTCTATTGTTGGTGTAAGAAGATGATACTGAGGAGCTTGGGCTCGAAACTTGATTCATCTTATTGGAGGTGGTGCTAACAAATGCTGAGTAGTTAGGAGTGGATGCACGAATGGGACTTCTAACATCAGGCTCAAGAGTCTTAAGCTTGTTGTAGAGATCATCAAAAGATAGCATATCCAGTCCACCTTTAGCTTTGAGTGCAATGCTCACTTGCTGCCACGATGGAGGTAAAGATCGTAAGAACTTTGCATTGCAATCCTCATTGTCTGGCCTGGCCTGCAGCTGATTCAATTGGCTCAGAATCTTATGAAACTTATCATACCCCTTGTGAATACCTTCTTCCTCAGAGATTTGGAATTCTTGAAACTGCTGTTTCAGCATCGATTTCCTCATTCTCTTCGACTCCTCATTCCCACCAAACCTAGCCTTGATGGCCATCCAGATATCCTTAGCGTCCTTTATGTAGTGAAAGTCACCCATATGATCATCTGGAATAGCCTGAAGGAGAATAGTTCTAACTTTATTCTCTCTCTGAACAGCTAGAATCTCTTCAGCAGTTTTAGGACCAAGGATGGTAATCTTGCCATCAGCATCTTCGGTGTGCCTTTTCAAACTATTTCCATTCTTGACAACTTCCCAAAGATTCCAATCAATATTTGTGATCCAGTTCTGCATCTTCATAGCCCATAATTCATACTCTTCCTTCTTTAGATATGGGAACTTTGCATTGCTGTTGGTGAGATTGAGTTGTTGCATAGATGAAGTTGTGGTGTTATGGTTGTTGTTATTGTTGACTTCGGATCCATCTTCTGATCCAGGCATTGTTTTGGTTGTTTTGATTGATAGGGTGTGGAAGAAAAGATGTTCTTAGTATCACAGAGACTCTCCCGAGGCTCTGATACCACTTGTTGAACCTTAGACCTTGATAGATCTACGAGCACTCTTGAATCGATAGTAATGTTTATGTAATCACAAACACACTAATAGAAAGTCTCTAATACTTGTATAAAGCGGAATATAAACACAAGCAAGAACACAAATAACTAAAAACGATTGATCCTCTATGGATCTTTTATTGATACTAAGAACTTGTTTTTTCTAAACTCGTACCTCATACATAATGATGCGTTCCTCTTATAAACAAGGAACCCTAAACAACCCTAAACCGTTTCACAAGAAACGTATAATCTAAAAACTATCTAAGATATGCAATATCACTTTCTAAATAAACTCATGCATATCCTAACTAAAAACATAATACGCGGAAACTATCAATCAGCAGAAACACATTCCGCAGAATCTATACTTCCGCAGTAACATTCTTCAGCAGAATCACAAAGCTTCAGCAGTAACCATCAGCAGTAACCATCAGCAGAATTCTTCCTTAGCAGAATTCCCAACACCTTTAAAGATAACCTGTTAAAAATTTTAGCAGAATTCTCCTTGTGGGCTTTGAGTTCCTCCTTGGTGCTTGTAAGATCTGTCTCCAAACTATCAACTTTGGCAACTAGCTTGGTACATAATTCCATCAATGCATTTTGGTTAGAGCTACCCTCATCACTTCTAGCTGTGTGACCTGCTAGGAGAGGTGAATCATGGGGAAAGGATCTAGGAATCACTCTGGGTGTTTCCCTTCTCCTATAAGTGATGTGAAATTGGGATGTTTGGGTTCTTTCGAGTACTTGAGTGGATGTGTGATGGGGATCAGTTGGAACTGCTGACCCTCCACCCAACTCAGTTTGAAACATTTGAGGAAACAATGGAACTGGTTCCCCTTGAAAAAGTCTACTAGCCATAGCCATGTTTTGAAAAACTTTTTATTGAAGGCTAGGAGTAGCAAAAATTTCTGTTGGTTTTGTAAGCAGGTATGTCTTTTTATTCAAAAGTGTTTGAACAAACCTTGGATACATTAGAAACTTGGTTTTGCTGTTTACATTAGATGCCATACCCTCAAAAATAAATTTTAAAAAGTTAAAAACCTTGTTTGTAGACAAACAAATGAGAGCAATAGCAATGTTGCTACTGAACTGCTCCCAAACAGTCTTTTTAGGACTTAAACAATGTAAAAGGGTATGTATCAAAAATCTCCATTGAGGTGAGAAACATCCTTTTTGAAAAGTTAATTTGTGTTCGGATGTATCATACCCCATTTTGGTAAGTTCTTGCCATATTTCACTGTTGTGCATAGAATTGATACCATCTGAGTCTTTTAGTTTAAGATGTCTCCTAAGTATAGACTCGGTAACAACAAAAGATACACCATCCACTTCAGAATGAATTTCTAAGTCTCCATCTTCACTAGTCAAGACAGTAGCATTCTGCCAGAACTGTGTGATGTGAGAGACATAAAGAGTAGGAGAAACAATTAGAGCATACCTTATGTGAGAGTAGTTTAGAAAGTCCACAATCTCATAAATTTCGGTCCATCTCCCTCCTCTGTTTTCTCAAGAAACGCAACCTGATTGTGACGCTTAACAAATTCCAATCCAGCCATTTTTAGTGATGAAGAAAGAAAGATTATAGCAATAAGATGATCGTTTAAAGTGGAATTGAGGTTTTATGTAGTCTATTGGAGTTTATAGGTACTGTTTAGAGTTTTGCGAAATAAGCGTATGAGATAAATTATCTTTAGAAATAGAATAAATAAATTTTTGGTAAAAAGATAATTATCTTCTAGAAAAATCCCTATAAGTACCTTAAGAATAACGGTTTTACCCCAACAGCTATAAAATTTAATTACTGACAGATTTTTACAACGGCTAGTGTAACACCCCCGTTTTCGATATTCGCAGCGGAAATATAAGTTGGGGGGTTACTAAACAGTTCACAGTCATGATGATAGAAAACGACTCGAAAATGAGACGTTTTAGATAAAATTGTTATCATTCATTTATATCAGAGTTACAATATGCAGGTCCCAGCAGGAGGTTCCAAAATACATTAATAAAAATATATTATTGGTTTGAATGATAACATAGTCCATAGCCAATCCCGTGCCAATCCATGCTTCCAATAACCTGAGAATACATGCTAAAACGTCAACACAAAGGTTGAGTGAATTCATAAAGTTTCGTAAATGAAAATGTTTCATTTATTCAGAAATATGATGGTTCCAGTTATTCAGAAATAAGCCAGTTTCTGTTGTCAAAAATACGCTGTTCAATGGTTCAGAAATACGTTTGTCCAGTTATTCCAAAATACGTTATTCAGTTCAGTTGGAAATCATTTAAACACAAGATTAAATATAATAATTGCAACACACACAATTATTATCAGGGAAAGATGTATTTTATTGCACTAAGTCTCATGAAACGCAAAACATTAACAGAACATCAACAGTCATGAGCTAATGATGTAATAATTACCCCATAATTAAATGTAGGTAACCTTGCCCCCGGGTAGGAGATTGCCACATCTCTTTATTCATCTCAAATATAATGCTTTGGGTTACGTTACGGTAACACAAAGGGGTTGTCAGCCCAATAGATCTATCCACAATATTCGCGCTCACCCTAAGTCGCGGGTGATTAGAGGTTCATGATGGGAGGACTTTTGGCTTAATTAAACTTAGCTTAAGGCAATAAAATAAGAATAACATTTGGATACTACTTGTGTTTAATTCGGGAAAAAGTTCATTAGTGATTCATAAATCATGTAAATGCGAACAATGTTTATAAATGTTATGAGCATGCATCTCCCCCAAAAATAATTCAAAACATGTAAAAGTAGGGGTTATGAACTCACCTTAGCAATCTGGATGGAAAATAAATGAAAGAAAGTTGATAAACGTCTCCGGACAAGTAACCTGGGTTGTTATGCCAATATTTAGTAATCATTTCTAATGATTATATGTTTATTTTGCTCGTTCTGTTGTTTGGTTTTTTATGTTTCTGTTTGTCTGTTCGTTAAAGTTACTCTTTCGTTCGTTCGTTAGTTCATAGGCTCGTTAATAAACGTATTACGTTAATATTGAGTCAGGAAAACAAAATAGAAAGGATGAAAATATTGATTAGGAAAAGTTATGTTTTAATCCCTAAGGTTTGATCAAATGACAGTTTACACCCTGATCTTTTGGAAAATGACAGTTTCTACCCTCAAGTTTTAGAAATTTCATTTTCTACCCTGTTCTTTTGTTATTGACAGAAAATAACCTTTAATAATATTTATTTACAAATTCAGCCTATTATAACCTTTATTGAAAATAAAACATGTGGAATAAATGATTTTAGCTAGAGGTTTGGATTCGAAATTCTTAATGTGTACTAGATGATTTTTCGAGCTTTTAGTTTTTATGACAAGTTGGCCAGATCAACTTTAAAATGAGCCAAAATTTGTATTTTATAAAATTCAATTGATGTTCGAAAACCATGGCTAAACTCGACTGGTAAAACAGGTTTTTATAAAAATCTGGTAAAAAGGGTTTTTATACTAGCGATGGCTCAACCTTTGGACTCGAATATCTTACTACTCAATTGATGGTTTTAAATGATTTTTCTTTCTAACATAAGTTCACTATATGAACTTTAGTATGCTAAAAACTCGAAATTTATAGGTATTAAATAAGGGTCCAAAACTAGGTTGAAACCTGGGTTGTTAGTCGACAAAATAGAAAAATAATAACTGATTATCAAAGGTTTTAGTTTAGCGATTTGGAACAAAATTCAAGACTCGATATCTCCTAGCTTGTTTAACCTTGTCATTCGATTCTTTTTCCTAAATTTTATTTACTGGATGAACTTAAAACATGACAAGAACCAGATTTTATAAAGACCTATAGGTGGTCGATTCACAGGTCAGAAGTTGGGTCACTGGTCGAGTGAAAAAAGAAAAATAAATAACTGGAAATTCATTTTCTACTTGTAGCGATATGAAGCAGATTTTGAAACCCGATATCTCAATAGATACTTAACTATTTTCATTGATTCTTCTTCCTAAATAACGCTTACTAGGTGATCTATACACATGCGAAAAATAAGAATTTAATAGGGTCGTTAGAGGGTTGGTTTTCAGGTTGAAAGTTGGGCTGTGGGGCGGGGTCTTCACTCGATAAAACACAGACAAACCACCCGATTGGGTTTTAATGGTTTTTAGGGTTTTCAACTAAGATTTTAGGTATGATATAATTATGTTCAATATATTTTAACATATTCTATATGTCTTTGATTTGTTTAGACAAATATTCGAATATATAGGGTTCGTTTGTTCTACTGTTCGAACAGAAAGGAGATTAAGAAAATCAAAACTTAAGCTTTTAATTATGTTTATATTTAAGAGTTATGTTTTAGTGTTTTTAGAAATATATAATAAATAAAACTGAAATAGAAAGCGTTAGAATAATTTACCTAGGGTTTTAGGCGAATAGGGTTTATGGCCTGAAATGAATTCGACCTTGGTTTTCCAGTGTTCCTCCTCTTCTCTGGACTTTCTAGGTTTGTTTTGAGAGTATGTTGAGGTTGTGATTATGACAGGAGTGGGTTGGGATTGTTTCTGTATTTGGTTCGATTGGGTGTGAAATGAAAAGAGGATTATGTTTCTATTTATAGAAGTGTATGTTAGGGTTTTTGGTGGGGCATGAGGAGGGGACATTGTATGCATACAAGGGCTGACAGAAATAGGTGAAGGGTGCCACTTGGATAGGAGGAGGAAAAGGGGTGATGTGGCCGGTTCTTAACCAAAGCATGCAACTACCAATAAGGGAAGTTCTTGAAGTTGAAGGTGTACATGTGGAGGGGTTTCTAGGAGAGGGCATGGAGTGTGTCTTGGCTAGGTTCATTGTAAGTAAAATCTAGTTAAGGTTCTTAATAGAAATTCGACTAGTAATTGAGATGGAACCGGATTTGGCTTTAAATGATAATACAATAGGTTTAAGAGGTTGTAACTAGGGTTTAGGAACTTAACAAATTTAGTTTAAGTGCCTTGTTACTTAGAAAATATTTAAGAGTTTATATATATATATATATATATATATATATATATATATATATATATATATATATATATATATATATATATATATATATATATTTCGGATTTTTGGAAATAAAAGGAAAATTTAGTTTAGACATATAAGAGTTATAAAACATTCTTAATGGACTTGTACAATAATATAGGATATGAGAAAAATATAGGCTTAATGCTTTAATAAGTTATAAAAATTAATTGTTAATTTTTATCATGTTTAAAAGTGACTAAATGGAATTTATAGTTTTCGTGCATTAGGTACTTGTACTTTGGCGTTAAAGACTTGTAAAAATAATTAAAGAGTTTAGGAAAAATAATTTATTAAAGTTATGCATAAATGGTTTGTACTTTATGCTTTAAAAATAAATATAAATAGGTTTTAATAAAGATTTTATAAATAAATGATTTTATGCATAAATGACTTGTACTCTAGTTTAAATAACTTGTAAACTTAATATTTTGTAAAAATATTATAGAAATAAATTAGGGTTTGTGAAATGAATACATAAAATCATAGTTATGTGAATTCAGGGTTTTACCGGGAGCTTAAATAGAATTAGGGTTTCTGGTGCTCTAGTAACTTGTACATTATCCCAGATGAGTTGTATTTTTTTATGTTCTGAGGTTTAGTTATTCATATTTGGTATTGTGATGATTTTAGGGTTTCATAGAAACTCTATTCAGATAATGAATGTTTTGTTATACGTTTGTTAAGAAATTATCGTAAAATGGTAAATAGTATATTGTAATGTTTTCATATAGATTTATTTATGAAATAAACATTATGTTTGTTAGGCAGGTCTTGTGGGAGCACGTTTATCAATGATGTGATATACGTCACATAAGATAGGAGATACAGTTAAATAAATAAATAAAATAATTACCCGTGGAAAAAGGATAATAATTCTGTTAAAGTAAATGGGAAATTTTATGAGTGGTTACAGTATCCCCCTATTGAAGGGAATCTCGTCCCGAGATTCGGCCGATGTTGGTTGGAAAGTTGGAAAAAAATGATGTATAGGGATAGCTAGGTTCAGATTTCTATCTTATCCAGATAGGGAATGTGATAAAAGAAAATCGTACAACGATTTGAGTTAGGATGAGAGTTTGATATGCTTAAAATGCCTCAAGTTAAAAATAATATTACTTAAAATATTATCTTTATTCTTGGGTCTGATTTCCGATAATGTTGTTTCGCTGTTAATCCTTGGTTCTCCGTTTAATACCTAAGGATCAAGGTTTGGTCAGTTACATCTCTACTGGATGAACTAAATTTGAATGTTTTGCCACCTGATGCGTCACTGTGCAACGGTCAGATTCCTAAAGTGGATGAATAGTGATTTTAACGGTCGAATAAATAAATACCTCATTTCTAATCCTCATTCTTTCATCACAAATTTTCTTTCTAAAACCCTCAAAATGCCGCACCTTGTAACATTCTTAGCGATTGTATACGTGGTCCTTGCGGTTTCTTATTTTGCTTACATCCCCAGCGAAGATCATGCTTTCCTAGTTTGCGTTCTAGCAATCGTTATGCCTATCGTGGTCTTTGCTATCGGAGTCGACAAGATATGGGGGTAAGGTTTGCTTTTCTAAGTAATCTTCCGAAAATTTCTTATTTATTCTTATGCCTAGTTTTTATTCCTATAGGATAATCAAGGTCGTTCATCCTGTCGTGGCTCTAGCTATTGTGTTGTTGGTGGCTATCCTCACATTCATGACGGGTCAACCTTTCGAAGAATCTATCCCTTATCTTGTAATCATTGTAACCTTAGTATTTCCGTTCTTAATCATTTCCCTATGTATGAACTTCCGAGGTTTTGAATAAAATCTTAGGGTTTTCCTATCCATAAAGTTGTAGAATTCCTATGTTAGAGATGATGGGTAGTAGCTGTAGACTTTTGCTGTATGAAATCAAAATAATGGTTTATGAATAATTTGTTTTGTTTCAATATTTTGCTTTTGAATGAAAATCAGTAATAGAAAATTCGAAAATATAACTGCTCAATTCACTACATGATTCTTCCTGAATTATACATAGTTGATCAGGTTATGTATAATTGAGGACCAAATGATGTAATGTTTTGTTCAGTCTCTGTGGTATTTATTCAAAAAGTTCTAGATGGCGTTCAACGCTTTATTTTTGAAAAATAGCTTCATAAATAATTTTTCAAAATAATAGGAAAAATTCCAGTCTACACTACAGTGATGGGTTAAGGTTTCCTAAGGTATTAATGGGATAACCTCAAAATAAATCTTAAAGTTCGTCTAAGGTTTCACTAGGCAACGTTCATGAATAAGGTTTGGAGAAATAGAATAGATATGAAGGCTAAACGCTGATTTGGAATATGAAGAAATTGTCACGAGGTAGAGATTTCATAAGATAGAATGATATTTTATTTAGATTACGTTCATCATAACTAAGGAGTATTTGAAAGGAAAATACAACTTAAAGAGTTCTAGACCTCAATTTATTCATTACTTCAGAGATATCAAACTTAAAGGTCATACTAGGACATAGATGTGATTTCTTAATGAGTTCTAGTTTTCTTCCGAATCAGTCTTAGTCTTCCAGTTGGGATTGAAGTTCGGGCATCGACTCTTATAATGTCCTTTTCCGTTACATCCATAACAAGTCACGGTTCGTACTTTTGCTCTTATTGTCTTACAGTTTCCGGACTGATGTCCTATTTCCTTGCATCTTCCACACTTGATGAAACAATCTCCATAATGATGTAACTTACATCGTTGACATAGAGGTCGTTTTCCACCATAAACAGCTTCATGACTAAGATGCTCGTGATGGTAACAGGCGGGGTAGTGAGTTGGGATGGTGGTTTCTATTTCACTATGTTTTCGCTTTTGGTTATTTCGTTCAATTCCTAGGGTATGGGTAGATTTAGTTATTCCTTCTGGGTTTTTGTTATAAATTGGTCTATAACCCGTAAAACTTTTAGGGGTACAAGACACATTCATCTTCTTCTTTCCCGTTGTCTTCTTATTGCTTCCTAAGCGAGCCGTTGTAGTCACCTTGAGTACTGCTGCAATGAGGTTGATTACCAACTTCTGGATAACTTCGGGAGTCTTTGGCGTAGTATTTTTCATTCTGACTTTCTTCCGGATATGTTTGGTTAAATATCGTAGATAAATTATTAACTCTTAGTATAATTACTAAGGAATTAAATAATTCTCTCGAATTTCAGCAACTTTCTCTTCATTCATCAAGGTTCTCTTCCGAAATTTTATCTTATGGGGTTCTATGGTTATGATATGTCTGGATGAGAATATCATAATATTAATAACTTGATCAATTGTTTTTACCAAAAACAATTAATACAAGGTCTTTTATTAATATTGTAGGTAGTAGGTTTAGGGTTTTCTGTTTCCAACTTAAGGGTTAATCCTCAAATTTCTCTGTTACTTACTGGGCTCTAGGTTCAAGAGGTAAAAGGTAAGTGACACTTATTGGGCTAGGTATAGTTTAGTTCGAAACCATTCGTTTATTAAACAAATGATAGGGTTTTATGGAAAGTCATTACATAAATGCACAGCATTATTGTAAGACATGATAGAATAGAATTTATTCTCAACAATAATGTATACAACAAAAGATATTTGTCATACATTTATTGATTGATTACAAACTCCGAAGATTTCAGGCTTATTGGAAAATACAGGAAATACTTAACCAAATACTATTTGGTACAGTAAACACAACGTTGTTACATATGAGTTAAAGATCAGCCACGTCCTTGACGTAAAAGCTTAACTTCATTCTCAAGTTGTAGTTGTGAGATTTCCATTTCCAAGAAACGCTCCTGAAATTCCGTGTTCACCTTTATTTGACTGTCCAGCATAGATTCCAAAGTGAAAATCTTCTGACCCTGGCAGATTGCCGTCTCTCTGGCCATCCGTAGGGTTCTCTCAATCTCCGCCACTCTACCACGTAGTTGACTGTTTTCCCTTCTCGCATGACGAATCCTATAATCTAGGCTTTTATATTTATGTTCGTGCGTATTCTTCATTCGTTCAACACTTGCTTCCAAGTCGAACACCGTTCTCCTTTCGTCATCGGTTCTTCTAAACAAAGTGTCGAAATTACGGTCGTACCATTCGAAACGTAAATGTGGTAACTCCTCCAAATGTTTAGCGTGATTGTCGAGAATACTGGCGTGTTCATAAAGAAGAGTCCACATGGGATCTTTAGGTTCAGGGGAATTAGGCGTAGATATAGCATCTGGGAAGTTTAGTATCGGGGTTTCGGGAGTATTAGGTCCTAGAGGATTTAATTCATCATCTTTCTGAATTGTTTCTTGGCGTGAGTTTTGTCCAACCTCAAATGTTGTTGGGCAACCAATAAACTTTTCATCAGATGGGGATTTCCTAAGGGAGTCGGTAGGTGGTGTACATATAGTACGGAAATCTGTTTCGTTAGGTTCGGGAGTTTTGGGGGACATGATACTGTATTAACCCGTAAATAATGAAAATAAGCAATTCGAAATTTGCAAATAAAGAAAATCAAGTAGTTATCAGATAGGGGAATTATTAATGCCAAATAATCATAGTGAAGGATGCTCTAAATTCTGAAACATACCTGGCACGGAGGGCGTAGGACTTTATGGTGTAAGTTTATTTATTTTTGAAAATGCGGTTATAGTCCAATGTTTAAAAATATTTGGTTCTCTATAACCATGAGCTCTGATACCACTCTGTAACACCCCCGTTTTCGATATTCGCAGCGGAAATATAAGTTGGGGGGTTACTAAACAGTTCACAGTCATGATGATAGAAAACGACTCGAAAATGAGACGTTTTAGATAAAATTGTTATCATTCATTTATATCAGAGTTACAATATGCAGGTCCCAGCAGGAGGTTCCAAAATACATTAATAAAAATATATTATTGGTTTGAATGATAACATAGTCCATAGCCAATCCCGTGCCAATCCATGCTTCCAATAACCTGAGAATACATGCTAAAACGTCAACACAAAGGTTGAGTGAATTCATAAAGTTTCGTAAATGAAAATGTTTCATTTATTCAGAAATATGATGGTTCCAGTTATTCAGAAATAAGCCAGTTTCTGTTGTCAAAAATACGCTGTTCAATGGTTCAGAAATACGTTTGTCCAGTTATTCCGAAATACGTTATTCAGTTCAGTCGGAAATCATTTAAACACAAGATTAAATATAATAATTGCCACACACACAATTATTATCAGGGAAAGATGTATTTTATTGCACTAAGTCTCATGAAACGCAAAACATTAACAGAACATCAACAGTCATGAGCTAATGATGTAATAATTACCCCATAATTAAATGTAGGTAACCTTGCCCCCGGGTAGGAGATTGCCACATCTCTTTATTCATCTCAAATATAATGCTTTGGGTTACGTTACGGTAACACAAAGGGGTTGTCAGCCCAATAGATCTATCCACAATATTCGCGCTCACCCTAAGTCGCGGGTGATTAGAGGTTCATGATGGGAGGACTTTTGGCTTAATTAAACTTAGCTTAAGGCAATAAAATAAGAATAACATTTGGATACTACTTGTGTTTAATTCGGGAAAAAGTTCATTAGTGATTCATAAATCATGTAAATGCGAACAATGTTTATAAATGTTATGAGCATGCATCTCCCCCAAAAATAATTCAAAACATGTAAAAGTAGGGGTTATGAACTCACCTTAGCAATCTGGATGGAAAATAAATGAAAGAAAGTTGATAAACGTCTCCGGACAAGTAACCTGGGTTGTTATGCCAATATTTAGTAATCATTTCTAATGATTATATGTTTATTTTGCTCGTTCTGTTGTTTGGTTCTTTATGTTTCTGTTTGTCTGTTCGTTAAAGTTACTCTTTCGTTCGTTCGTTAGTTCATAGGCTCGTTAATAAACGTATTACGTTAATATTGAGTCAGGAAAACAAAATAGAAAGGATGAAAATATTGATTAGGAAAAGTTATGTTTTAATCCCTAAGGTTTGATCAAATGACAGTTTACACCCTGATCTTTTGGAAAATGACAGTTTCTACCCTCAAGTTTTAGAAATTTCATTTTCTACCCTGTTCTTTTGTTATTGACAGAAAATAACCTTTAATAATATTTATTTACAAATTCAGCCTATTATAACCTTTATTGAAAATAAAACATGTGGAATAAATGATTTTAGCTAGAGGTTTGGATTCGAAATTCTTAATGTGTACTAGATGATTTTTCGAGCTTTTAGTTTTTATGACAAGTTGGCCAGATCAACTTTAAAATGAGCCAAAATTTGTATTTTATAAAATTCAATTGATGTTCGAAAACCATGGCTAAACTCGACTGGTAAAACAGGTTTTTATAAAAATCTGGTAAAAAGGGTTTTTATACTAGCGATGGCTCAACCTTTGGACTCGAATATCTTACTACTCAATTGATGGTTTTAAATGATTTTTCTTTCTAACATAAGTTCACTATATGAACTTTAGTATGCTAAAAACTCGAAATTTATAGGTATTAAATAAGGGTCCAAAACTAGGTTGAAACCTGGGTTGTTAGTCGACAAAATAGAAAAATAATAACTGATTATCAAAGGTTTTAGTTTAGCGATTTGGAACAAAATTCAAGACTCGATATCTCCTAGCTTGTTTAACCTTGTCATTCGATTCTTTTTCCTAAATTTTATTTACTGGATGAACTTAAAACATGACAAGAACCAGATTTTATAAAGACCTATAGGTGGTCGATTCACAGGTCAGAAGTTGGGTCACTGGTCGAGTGAAAAAAGAAAAATAAATAACTGGAAATTCATTTTCTACTTGTAGCGATATGAAGCAGATTTTGAAACCCGATATCTCAATAGATACTTAACTATTTTCATTGATTCTTCTTCCTAAATAACGCTTACTAGGTGATCTATACACATGCGAAAAATAAGAATTTAATAGGGTCGTTAGAGGGTTGGTTTTCAGGTTGAAAGTTGGGCTGTGGGGCGGGGTCTTCACTCGATAAAACACAGACAAACCACCCGATTGGGTTTTAATGGTTTTTAGGGTTTTCAACTAAGATTTTAGGTATGATATAATTATGTTCAATATATTTTAACATATTCTATATGTCTTTGATTTGTTTAGACAAATATTCGAATATATAGGGTGCGTTTGTTCTACTGTTCGAACAGAAAGGAGATTAACAAAATCAAAACTTAAGCTTTTAATTATGTTTATATTTAAGAGTTATGTTTTAGTGTTTTTAGAAATATATAATAAATAAAACTGAAATAGAAAGCGTTAGAATAATTTACCTAGGGTTTTAGCCGAATAGGGTTTATGGCCTGAAATGGATTCGACCTTGGTTTTCCAGTGTTCCTCCTCTCCTCTGGACTTTCTAGGTTTGTTTTGAGAGTATGTTGAGGTTGTGATTATGACAGGAGTGGGTTGGGATTGTTTCTGTATTTGGTTCGATTGGGTGTGAAATGAAAAGAGGATTATGTTTCTATTTATAGAAGTGTATGTTAGGGTTTTTGGTGGGGCATGAGGAGGGGACATTGTATGCATACAAGGGCTGACAGAAATAGGTGAAGGGTGCCACTTGGATAGGAGGAGGAAAAGGGGTGATGTGGCCGGTTCTTAACCAAAGCATGCAACTACCAATAAGGGAAGTTCTTGAAGTTGAAGGTGTACATGTGGAGGGTTTCTAGGAGAGGGCATGGAGTGTGTCTTGGCTAGGTTCATTGTAAGTAAAATCTAGTTAAGGTTCTTAATAGAAATTCGACTAGTAATTGAGATGGAACCGGATTTGGCTTTAAATGATAATACAATAGGTTTAAGAGGTTGTAACTAGGGTTTAGGAACTTAACAAATTTAGTTTAAGTGCCTTGTTACTTAGAAAATATTTAAGAGTTTATATATATATATATATATATATATATTATTATATATATATATATATATATATATATATTTCGGATTTTTGGAAATAAAAGGAAAATTTAGTTTAGACTTATAAGAGTTATAAAACATGCTTAATGGACTTGTACAATAATATAGGATATGAGAAAAATATAGGCTTAATGCTTTAATAAGTTATAAAAATTAATTGTTAATTTTTATCATGTTTAAAAGTGACTAAATGGAATTTATAGTTTTCGTGCATTAGGTACTTGTACTTTGGCGTTAAAGACTTGTAAAAATAATTAAAGAGTTTAGGAAAAATAATTTATTAAAGTTATGCATAAATGGTTTGTACTTTATGCTTTAAAAATAAATATAAATAGGTTTTAATAAAGATTTTATAAATAAATGATTTTATGCATAAATGACTTGTACTCTAGTTTAAATAACTTGTAAACTTAATATTTTGTAAAAATATTATAGAAATAAATTAGGGTTTGTGAAATGAATACATAAAATCATAGTTATGTGAATTCAGGGTTTTACCGGGAGCTTAAATAGAATTAGGGTTTCTGGTGCTCTAGTAACTTGTACATTATCCCAGATGAGTTGTATTTTTTTATGTTCTGAGGTTTAGTTATTCATATTTGGTATTGTGATGATTTTAGGGTTTCATAGAAACTCTATTCAGATAATGAATGTTTTGTTATACGTTTGTTAAGAAATTATCGTAAAATGGTAAATAGTATATTGTAATGTTTTCATATAGATTTATTTATGAAATAAACATTATGTTTGTTAGGCAGGTCTTGTGGGAGCACGTTTATCAATGATGTGATATACGTCACATAAGATAGGAGATACAGTTAAATAAATAAATAAAATAATTACCCGTAGAAAAAGGGTAATAATTCTGTTAAAGTAAATGGGAAATTTTATGAGTGGTTACAGTATCCCCCTATTGAAGGGAATCTCGTCCCGAGATTCGGCCGATGTTGGTTGGAAAGTTGGAAAAAAATGATGTATAGGGATAGCTAGGTTCAGATTTCTATCTTATCCAGATAGGGAATGTGATAAAAGAAAATCGTACAACGATTTGGGTTAGGATGAGAGTTTGATATGCTTAAAATGCCTCAAGTTAAAAATAATATTACTTAAAATATTATCTTTATTCTTGGGTCTGATTTCCGATAATGTTGTTTCGCTGTTAATCCTTGGTTCTCCGTTTAATACCTAAGGATCAAGGTTTGGTCAGTTACATCTCTACTGGATGAACTAAATTTGAATGTTTTGCCACCTGATGCGTCACTGTGCAACGGTCAGATTCCTAAAGTGGATGAATAGTGATTTTAACGGTCGAATAAATAAATACCTCATTTCTAATCCTCATTCTTTCATCACAAATTTTCTTTCTAAAACCCTCAAAATGCCGCACCTTGTAACATTCTTAGCGATTGTCTACGTGGTCCTTGCGGTTTCTTATTTTGCTTACATCCCCAGCGAAGATCATGCTTTCCTAGTTTGCGTTCTAGCAATCGTTATGCCTATCGTGGTCTTTGCTATCGGAGTCGACAAGATATGGGGGTAAGGTTTGCTTTTCTAAGTAATCTTCCGAAAATTTCTTATTTATTCTTATGCCTAGTTTTTATTCCTATAGGATAATCAAGGTCGTTCATCCTGTCGTGGCTCTAGCTATTGTGTTGTTGGTGGCTATCCTCACATTCATGACGGGTCAACCTTTCGAAGAATCTATCCCTTATCTTGTAATCATTGTAACCTTAGTATTTCCGTTCTTAATCATTTCCCTATGTATGAACTTCCGAGGTTTTGAATAAAATCTTAGGGTTTTCCTATCCATAAAGTTGTAGAATTCCTATGTTAGAGATGATGGGTAGTAGCTGTAGACTTTTGCTGTATGAAATCAAAATAATGGTTTATGAATAATTTGTTTTGTTTCAATATTTTGCTTTTGAATGAAAATCAGTAATAGAAAATTCGAAAATATAACTGCTCAATTCACTACATGATTCTTCCTGAATTATACATAGTTGATCAGGTTATGTATAATTGAGGACCAAATGATGTAATGTTTTGTTCAGTCTCTGTGGTATTTATTCAAAAAGTTCTAGATGGCGTTCAACGCTTTATTTTTGAAAAATAGCTTCATAAATAATTTTTCAAAATAATAGGAAAAATTCCAGTCTACACTACAGTGATGGGTTAAGGTTTCCTAAGGTATTAATGGGATAACCTCAAAATAAATCTTAAAGTTCGTCTAAGGTTTCACTAGGCAACGTTTATGAATAAGGTTTGGAGAAATAGAATAGATATGAAGGCTAAACGCTGATTTGGAATATGAAGAAATTGTCACGAGGTAGAGATTTCATAAGATAGAATGATATTTTATTTAGATTACGTTCATCATAACTAAGGAGTATTTGAAAGGAAAATACAACTTAAAGAGTTCTAGACCTCAATTTATTCATTACTTCAGAGATATCAAACTTAAAGGTCATACTAGGACATAGATGTGATTTCTTAATGAGTTCTAGTTTTCTTCCGAATCAGTCTTAGTCTTCCAGTTGGGATTGAAGTTCGGGCATCGACTCTTATAATGTCCTTTTCCGTTACATCCATAACAAGTCACGGTTCGTACTTTTGCTCTTATTGTCTTACAGTTTCCGGACTGATGTCCTATTTCCTTGCATCTTCCACACTTGATGAAACAATCTCCATAATGATGTAACTTACATCGTTGACATAGAGGTCGTTTTCCACCATAAACAGCTTCATGAGTAAGATGCTCGTGATGGTAACAGGCGGGGTAGTGAGTTGGGATGGTGGTTTCTATTTCACTATGTTTTCGCTTTTGGTTATTTCGTTCAATTCCTAGGGTATGGGTAGATTTAGTTATTCCTTCTGGGTTTTTGTTATAAATTGGTCTATAACCCGTAAAACTTTTAGGGGTACAAGACACATTCATCTTCTTCTTTCCCGTTGTCTTCTTATTGCTTCCTAAGCGAGCCGTTGTAGTCACCTTGAGTACTGCTGCAATGAGGTTGATTACCAACTTCTGGATAACTTCGGGAGTCTTTGGCGTAGTATTTTTCATTCTGACTTTCTTCCGGATATGTTTGGTTAAATATCGTAGATAAATTATTAACTCTTAGTATAATTACTAAGGAATTAAATAATTCTCTCGAATTTCAGCAACTTTCTCTTCATTCATCAAGGTTCTCTTCCGAAATTTTATCTTATGGGGTTCTATGGTTATGATATGTCTGGATGAGAATATCATAATATTAATAACTTGATCAATTGTTTTTACCAAAAACAATTAATACAAGGTCTTTTATTAATATTGTAGGTAGTAGGTTTAGGGTTTTCTGTTTCCAACTTAAGGGTTAATCCTCAAATTTCTCTGTTACTTACTGGGCTCTAGGTTCAAGAGGTAAAAGGTAAGTGACACTTATTGGGCTAGGTATAGTTTAGTTCGAAACCATTCGTTTATTAAACAAATGATAGGGTTTTATGGAAAGTCATTACATAAATGCACAGCATTATTGTAAGACATGATAGAATAGAATTTATTCTCAACAATAATGTATACAACAAAAGATATTTGTCATACATTTATTGATTGATTACAAACTCCGAAGATTTCAGGCTTATTGGAAAATACAGGAAATACTTAACCAAATACTATTTGGTACAGTAAACACAACGTTGTTACATATGAGTTAAAGATCAGCCACGTCCTTGACGTAAAAGCTTAACTTCATTCTCAAGTTGTAGTTGTGAGATTTCCATTTCCAAGAAACGCTCCTGAAATTCCGTGTTCACCTTTATTTGACTGTCCAGCATAGATTCCAAAGTGAAAATCTTCTGACCCTGGCAGATTGCCGTCTCTCTGGCCATCCGTAGGGTTCTCTCAATCTCCGCCACTCTACCACGTAGTTGACTGTTTTCCCTTCTCGCATGACGAATCCTATAATCTAGGCTTTTATATTTATGTTCGTGCGTATTCTTCATTCGTTCAACACTTGCTTCTAAGTCGAACACCGTTCTCCTTTCGTCATCGATCTTCTAAACAAAGTGTCGAAATTACGGTCGTACCATTCGAAACGTAAATGTGGTAACTCCTCCAAATGTTTAGCGTGATTGTCGAGAATACTGGCGTGTTCATAAAGAAGAGTCCACATGGGATCTTTAGGTTCAGGGGAATTAGGCGTAGATATAGCATCTGGGAAGTTTAGTATCGGGGTTTCGGGAGTATTAGGTCCTAGAGGATTTAATTCATCATCTTTCTGAATTGTTTCTTGGCGTGAGTTTTGTCCAACCTCAAATGTTGTTGGGCAACCAATAAACTTTTCATCAGATGGGGATTTCCTAAGGGAGTCGGTAGGTGGTGTACATATAGTACGGAAATCTGTTTCGTTAGGTTCGGGAGTTTCGGGGGACATGATACTGTATTAACCCGTAAATAATGAAAATAAGCAATTCGAAATTTGCAAATAAAGAAAATCAAGTAGTTATCAGATAGGGGAATTATTAATGCCAAATAATCATAATGAAGGATGCTCTAAATTCTGAAACATACCTGGCACGGAGGGCGTAGGACTTTATGGTGTAAGTTTATTTATTTTTGAAAACGCGGTTATAGTCCAATGTTTAAAAATATTTGGTTCTCTATAACCATGAGCTCTGATACCACTCTGTAACACCCCCGTTTTCGATATTCGCAGCGGAAATATAAGTTGGGGGGTTACTAAACAGTTCACAGTCATGATGATAGAAAACGACTCGAAAATGAGACGTTTTAGATAAAATTGTTATCATTCATTTATATCAGAGTTACAATATACAGGTCCCAGCAGGAGGTTCCAAAATACATTAATAAAAATATATTATTGGTTTGAATGATAACATAGTCCATAGCCAATCCCGTGCCAATCCATGCTTCCAATAACCTGAGAATACATGCTAAAACGTCAACACAAAGGTTGAGTGAATTCATAAAGTTTCGTAAATGAAAATGTTTCATTTATTCAGAAATATGATGGTTCCAGTTATTCAGAAATAAGCCAGTTTCTGTTGTCAAAAATACGCTGTTCAATGGTTCAGAAATACGTTTGTCCAGTTATTCCGAAATACGTTATTCAGTTCAGTTGGAAATCATTTAAATACAAGATTAAATATAATAATTGCCACACACACAATTATTATCAGGGAAAGATGTATTTTATTGCACTAAGTCTCATGAAACGCAAAACATTAACAGAACATCAACAGTCATGAGCTAATGATGTAATAATTACCCCATAATTAAATGTAGGTAACCTTGCCCCCGGGTAGGAGATTGCCACATCTCTTTATTCATCTCAAATATAATGCTTTGGGTTACGTTACGGTAACACAAAGGGGTTGTCAGCCCAATAGATCTATCCACAATATTCGCGCTCACCCTAAGTCGCGGGTGATTAGAGGTTCATGATGGGAGGACTTTTGGCTTAATTAAACTTAGCTTAAGGCAATAAAATAAGAATAACATTTGGATACTACTTGTGTTTAATTCGGGAAAAAGTTCATTAGTGATTCATAAATCATGTAAATGCGAACAATGTTTATAAATGTTATGAGCATGTATCTCCCCCAAAAATAATTCAAAACATGTAAAAGTAGGGGTTATGAACTCACCTTAGCAATCTGGATGGAAAATAAATGAAAGAAAGTTGATAAACGTCTCCGGACAAGTAACCTGGGTTGTTATGCCAATATTTAGTAATCATTTCTAATGATTATATGTTTATTTTGCTCGTTCTGTTGTTTGGTTCTTTATGTTTCTGTTTGTCTGTTCGTTAAAGTTACTCTTTCGTTCGTTCGTTAGTTCATAGGTTCGTTAATAAACGTATTACGTTAATATTGAGTCGGGAAAACAAAATAGAAAGGATGAAAATATTGATTAGGAAAAGTTATGTTTTAATCCCTAAGGTTTGATCAAATGACAGTTTACACCCTGATCTTTTGGAAAATGACAGTTTCTACCCTCAAGTTTTAGAAATTTCATTTTCTACCCTGTTCTTTTGTTATTGACAGAAAATAACCTTTAATAATATTTATTTACAAATTCAGCCTACTATAACCTTTATTGAAAATAAAACATGTGGAATAAATGATTTTAGCTAGAGGTTTGGATTCGAAATTCTTAATGTGTACTAGATGATTTTTCGAGCTTTTAGTTTTTATGACAAGTTGGCCAGATCAACTTTAAAATGAGCCAAAATTTGTATTTTATAAAATTCAATTGATGTTCGAAAACCATGGCTAAACTCGACTGGTAAAACAGGTTTTTATAAAAATCTGGTAAAAAGGGTTTTTATACTAGCGATGGCTCAACCTTTGGACTCGAATATCTTACTACTCAATTGATGGTTTTAAATGATTTTTCTTTCTAACATAAGTTCACTATATGAACTTTAGTATGCTAAAAACTCGAAATTTATAGGTATTAAATAAGGGTCCAAAACTAGGTTGAAACCTGGGTTGTTAGTCGACAAAATAGAAAAATAATAACTGATTATCAAAGGTTTTAGTTTAGCGATTTGGAACAAAATTCAAGACTCGATATCTCCTAGCTTGTTTAACCTTGTCGTTCGATTCTTTTTCCTAAATTTTATTTACTGGATGAACTTAAAACATGACAAGAACCAGATTTTATAAAGACCTATAGGTGGTCGATTCACAGGTCAGAAGTTGGGTCACTGGTCGAGTGAAAAAAGAAAAATAAATAACTGGAAATTCATTTTCTACTTGTAACGATATGAAGCAGATTTTGAAACCCGATATCTCAATAGATACTTAACTATTTTCATTGATTCTTCTTCCTAAATAACGCTTACTAGGTGATCTATACACATGCGAAAAATAAGAATTTAATAGGGTCGTTAGAGGGTTGGTTTTCAGGTTGAAAGTTGGGCTGTAGGGCGGGGTCTTCACTCGATAAAACACAGACAAACCACCCGATTGGGTTTTAATGGTTTTTAGGGTTTTCAACTAAGATTTTAGGTATGATATAATTATGTTCAATATATTTTAACATATTCTATATGTCTTTGATTTGTTTAGACAAATATTCGAATATATAGGGTGCGTTTGTTCTACTGTTCGAACAGAAAGGAGATTAACAAAATCAAAACTTAAGCTTTTAATTATGTTTATATTTAAGAGTTATGTTTTAGTGTTTTTAGAAATATATAATAAATAAAACTGAAATAGAAAGCATTAGAATAATTTACCTAGGGTTTTAGCCGAATAGGGTTTATGGCCTGAAATGGATTCGACCTTGGTTTTCCAGTGTTCCTCCTCTCCTCTGGACTTTCTAGGTTTGTTTTGAGAGTATGTTGAGGTTGTGATTATGACAGGAGTGGGTTGGGATTGTTTCTGTATTTGGTTCGATTGGGTGTGAAATGAAAAGAGGATTATGTTTCTATTTATAGAAGTGTATGTTAGGGTTTTTGTGGGGCATGAGGAGGGGACATTGTATGCATACAAGGGCTGACAGAAATAGGTGAAGGGTGCCACTTGGATAGGAGGAGGAAAAGGGGTGATGTGGCCGGTTCTTAACCAAAGCATGCAACTACCAATAAGGGAAGTTCTTGAAGTTGAAGGTGTACATGTGGAGGGGTTTCTAGGAGAGGGCATGGAGTGTGTCTTGGCTAGGTTCATTGTAAGTAAAATCTAGTTAAGGTTCTTAATAGAAATTCGACTAGTAATTGAGATGGAACCGGATTTGGCTTTAAATGATAATACAATAGGTTTAAGAGGTTGTAACTAGGGTTTAGGAACTTAACAAATTTAGTTTAAGTGCCTTGTTACTTAGAAAATATTTAAGAGTTTTATATATATTATATATATATATATATATATATATATATATATATATATATATATATATATATATATATATATATATATATATATATATATATATATATATATATATATATTTCGGATTTTTGGAAATAAAAGGAAATTTTAGTTTAGACTTATAAGAGTTATAAAACATGCTTAATGGACTTGTACAATAATATAGGATATGAGAAAAGTATAGGCTTCATGCTTTAATAAGTTATAAAAATTAATTGTTAATTTTTATCATGTTTAAAAGTGACTAAATGGAATTTATAGTTTTCGTGCATTAGGTACTTGTACTTTGGCTTTAAAGACTTGTAAAAATAATTAAAGAGTTTAGGAAAAATAATTTATTAAAGTTATGCATAAATGGTTTGTACTTTATGCTTTAAAAATAAATATAAATAGGATTTTAATAAAGATTTTATAAATAAATGATTTTATGCATAAATGACTTGTACTCTAGTTTAAATAACTTGTAAACTTAATATTTTGTAAAAATATTATAGAAATAAATTAGGGTTTGTGAAATGAATACATAAAATCATAGTTATGTGAATTTAGGGTTTTACCGGGAGCTTAAATAGAATTAGGGTTTCTGGTGCTCTAGTAACTTGTACATTATCCCAGATGAGTTGTATTTTTTTATGTTCTGAGGTTTAGTTATTCATATTTGGTATTGTAATGATTTTAGGGTTTCATAGAAACTCTATTCAGATAATGAATGTTTTGTTATACGTTTGTTAAGAAATTATCGTAAAATGGTAAATAGTATATTGTAATGTTTTCATATAGATTTGTTTATGAAATAAACATTATGTTTGTTAGGCAGGTCTTGTGGGAGCACGTTTATCAATGATGTGATCTACGTCACATAAGATAGGAGATACAGTTAAATAAATAAATAAAAAATTACCCGTGAAAAAAGGATAATAATTCTGTTAAAGTAAATGGGAAATTTTACGAGTGGTTACAGCTAGTTGAGTCGTACTAACTTTGTACTAACCGTACCAACTGTTGGAAAATTTTTGTTGAGCCGTATGAACTTATTGAAAAGGATTTTAAAATACCATGACTCAAACATAGTTTTTAGCAAACTATCAGCTATCAACGGATTTGATATGTCTTTACCAATAGCCGTTTGCTTTGGACTAGCCAACTCTTCACAGTTAGATATGGTGAGCTGATAACCATACAATTTTTGGTAAATTTTCAACCATTAACGGATTTGATTAGTCTTTACCAGAAACCGTTTGCTCTGGACTAGTTGGTTCTTATGTGGGTTAGACATGGTGAACCAATTACCATTTGTTGTGTGCAAAGATCACACACTCAGCTTCAAATCACAATATAGTCCAAAACATAAAGCATTTAATTCATTGGTGCTTATCATCCAAAACCTGCAAGTGTTAGTCCAAAAACAAAGAAACAAGATACAACCAAATGACTAACATTGCACATAACAAGAAAATTTAATTTCCTTGTGGTACCCAAGCCAAAACAGACTTAGGCTTTCCTCTTGCATCAACATAATTCATCCTTTTCAAAACAATTTTAACACCATTAAAAACAAAGAAACAAGATACAACCAAATGACTAACATTGCACATAACAAGAAAATTTAATTTCCTTGTGGTACCCAAGCCAAAACAGACTTAGGCTTTCCTCTTGCATCAACATAATTCATCCTTTTCAAAACAATTTTAGCACCATTGGGTTTGATGGGTCTCCAAACCCAACATGCTGATGCATTCACTCCCGTACCCATATTTCCCTTAGTAGTGTTTTTATTAACACCAGTACCAATTACTCTGCTAGCAGTTGGAACTGCTGGCTTGGTAGTTGTTACCTTAGGTTTCCAAACTTGGTTTTTCACTACTTGTCTGTTTTGAAATGGTCTTTTAACAGGTGTTGGTGCTGATTTGGAAAACATTTTTGCACCTTGAACTGTTGGCCTTGAGTGAATAGGTCTAATTGGTCTGACAGGCTGAACTGCTGGTCTAGCAGTTAGAATTGGTCTTTTGCCAGACTTTAATAGAACTGATCTGGGTATCATTCTATCATTCCTAGGAAGAGTTTGAAGTCTTGCTATGCACAACCTATGGTTTGAATATCCACTCAACCATTTATCACAAAAATCTGCAAGATGGTCAAAACTACCACACGAGTAACAAGCTTTCCTATAGCAGACAAAATCATCCCCTAATGGGTGAGATTTGAGGTCATTCCAATTCCTTTGGTTACCTCTTGGCTTGTTTGTGGTTCTATACATTTCTGCATACCTAACTGTTGGTCTAAAAGGTTTGGAATTTGATCTAGGCCTAACAGTCTCAGGTTTAACCATCTTTGGAACTTTTGGTTCCTCCACTTTAACACTAACAGGCTTAACCACAGCCTGATCACCTTCATCATCAGAAGTCCATTCCTCTATGGTTGGAGCATCTGAGTCCTTAGCTGAGGACACCTTATCCTCAGAAAATGAGGCATCACTTGCACTTTCATACACAGGTTTATCAACTACATTCTCTTTAGGTTGAGGACCATATTTAAGCTCAGGTAGTTGAAATTCAGGTAGTCCTGTGTGTTCTAAGTCTATGCCTGGGGGTGTTGGAATTCCTCTATAGGGAGGTGGAACTGACTTATAACCTAGGCCTGACTTAGCTTTATTGAGGATCTGACACTCAACAATCTTACTAACACCCTGAGTTGCAAATTCTAGTGTGTCAACAGTCATTTGAATGTTCTCCTTTGCTTTCTTAACCTGTTCTAGCTCATGTTTCAACAAACTAATTTCATTCTCTCTAAACATTAAGTCTCTCTTAACAATAATCATATCATCAGAAAACTTTGGCTCATTACTTTTATAATGAACAATTTGTTCTTCTAACACAGCTAAATCCCTCTTATGATTTGCTAAGTTAAAAGCAGTTTGGGTTAGCTCTTTTCTCTGATCCTCATATCTTTTCTTAAGAGTTTCTAGATCTTTTAAAGTTTCACAAGATTTAGAACATTTAGAAACTTGTACCTCAGAGTCTGAAAATGCCATGAGAGCAATCTCTGTAGATGCTTCTGCTTCCTCCTCTGCAATGTAGCTCCAGTCAAACCCTAAGCCATCAATGGCAACCATGGCTTTTGAGCTTGAATCAGTAACCTCCACAACCCTTGACTTGCTTCCATATCCTCTGCTCTTTTTATCTTGTTGTCTTGGCAATCTGCACTCCCTTGAATAATGACCTTTCTTGTGGCAATTGAAACACTCAATCTTGGACTTGTCATACCCTGCAACATCATTGCTGTTTATGAAAATCTTCTTGCCAGTCTTCTTCAAAAATCTCTTAGCTCTCAAGCTGAGAAGAGAGAGCTGCCACTTGATATCCATCTCTTCAATATCATCTTCATCAATCTCTTGAAGATCTGAATGAGTCAACATACTTCCATTGTACTGAGTAGTCAAGAAAGCACAATAAATATTCTCATCCAAGAGTCCATTAGTACTGCTTGAAGTGCTAGCAGTACCAATATTGGAACTAGCAGTACCAACTGCTCCAGTCACTTGAACTTCTTCATCTAGACTTGAGGTACTGGGAGTTGATACAAAGGCCAAATTCCCTGAGCTTGAGCTTGATCCAACAGACTTCTTAATATCATGTTCAACTATCTTGAAGTTGCTATAGAGATCCATTAAGCTCATGGAATCTATATCAGGCTTGTTTTTCCATACAACCACATGCATAGCCCATTCAGCTGGTAGACTCCTTAGAAATTTGGAGTTGAGATCTTCCTGAGGCATCTAAATTCCTAGAACAGCCAATTGACTCACTAGTTTTTGAAGTCTATTAAACATATGATCTAGTGACTCGTTGCTTGTTGCTGAAAAATTCTCAAACTGTTGCTTGAGAAGGGTCTTCTGAGTTTTCTTGGTGGCTTCGTTCCTACCATATCTTGCAACAATAGCTTCAAAAAGGGTTTTAGCACACTTAAACTTGCTAAAATTCAACAACTGATCATTGGGAATAGTTATCAGAAGCAAACTTCTCGCCTTAACATCATTCTTGTGCTGTGCCTTCTCTTCAGTAGTGGTTGGCTTAGTTTGCACCTTAGTTTCAGTGACACCCTCAACAACAGTTGTTGTAATTGTAGGTTTGAACGAATTCCCATCCTCAATAATCTCCCAGAGAGTATAATCTTGAACTTGGAAGAACTGCTCAATTCTTAATCGCCACATATCGAACTCATTGGGTTTAAGCATTGGAAGCTTAGCAGCAATATTAGTCTGACTTGTTGTTGTCTCCACGTCCATCTTTTCTTAAACAAATTCGTCTGGATCTTCTAAACCAAAGTATCAGTTAACCTGTCTCTGATACCACTTGACCGGATCTACACACACTCCTTGTGTTAGATGTATACTTTGAATGATGTCTAGTCTAGCACGCGGAATTTACTAGCTAGCACTTAGAAGATTTGTTTGTTTGTGTTTTGTATTAACGAATCAACAATGAATGAACAAGGAACACAATATACTTCAACTTCAACAATTCAATATTATTAATGAATAATACGAGTGATCTCCTATCACTAAGGTTTACAACCTTGAATCTTAACAAAACAATCATACCTAAACTTTAACCTAGGCAATCCTTTTATAGACTAAGGATTCCTTTACAAGATAACTATCAACCTAATCGTATAAGATATACACAATATCTTTTCTATAATTATCTTACATAAAAACATAAACCGTACTAACTTCTTCATACAAACAGTACGAACTGCTTATGTCTTCAAAACTCTTCAGCAGTACTAACTTTCTTTTCAACCGTACTAACTGCTATAGCTTAATTTCCTAACAATTGACTACATAACTTTTACAAAAAGGCTCTTGTTTTGGGGGGGCATTCCAAACTGATAACAAATGATGAAAATGAGAAGCCCGTTACCTAACCCATGAGCTACACCATTTTGACCCATTACACCCCATTTAATACATAGCTTGGTCTCATCTTACAAACCTGCAAAACATGAACTGAGAACGGGAAATCCTTGCGACTTAGTGAGTAAACAGAGGTAATCTGAAATAATACTTGCAATTCTGATCATGAACATATTAATATATAATATGTTGTAAATGGTACGACTTTTAGTCGTCTTACTTCTGGTACATGATATATATAATTCTGGTTCTAAATTCATAAACATAATTATATATTTCTGATTCTGAATTCATAAGCATGGCATAATTATATATTTGTGATTCTGAATTCATAAACATGACTTGGAATCTGAGCACGTGCTTCTGAATAGACGATGCTTAGTCGTCCGGCTATAAGTGAGAACTTCACTAACCGACGAGTACTCTTCTTGGGGTTATAACTTGTCATCGTGCTTATCTATACTCAGGTCATCCATAAAGGATGCTTGATCATATATACTTGACATGCTAGTTCTAAACATAAATCATCCGCATCGAATGTAAACACTATAATAAGCACGGGGCATCACACAAATGATGCTTCTACGGGAGTTCTATATCGTGTACTTCTTTGGTACACTACATGACTTTTGGTGTGTTTCTTGGGCACCCTAAACTTGACAAATGATGCTTATTGTGAGCATCCTAAACATGGTTTTCAGCTATATCTGAAACCTTGCGTACGTTCTAAGATCATATTAAGTCTAATACATGAAGCTAATAATTCGTTAATCACCTTGAACATAGCATGTAAGCTAGTGATCCACAACACATGTTACGAGCACCTAAATCATGATAGATGCACACATAGACTAATAACACATATCTAACACATAAACATGATCATATGTACGGTGGAAACATAAACTATAAACCACCCGAACTTGTATAAACACATAACAACTCTTAGACATTAAAACACATAGCTAAACCATGTTCTTAATTCTACAATAGCCTGCAAATAAGCTCATGAGACTAGTTTTACATGAAATAGCTCTTTTGGCTTTCCAAAAACGTATGACACACTCCCAATGGAGCTACGGTTGATCCGGTATGAATTTTTAAAGTTTTGGTTGTTGCACTTTTTCAAAATCTGACATTGCTGCACTAATTCGCATTTTACACTAGTTTAACTAATGAATTTTCCAAAACTTTCTTCATAACAATTGAAGTAGACTCAAAGGGCTACGATTTTCGTTTTGACCTCAACTTAATCCGCCAAACGGTTAGTTCTCTATAATCCTCCAAAGTTGACTAAATTTCTACAACACATGTCCTAAATTCATACATCACCAAAACGACCCAAAATCAACATAAGCCTATTCTAATCACTTGTACATTCATACCTCAACTTATTAAACATGTTAAGATCATTTTCCAACAGGTCTACAAGCAATCTTACTAGTTTAAGCATTAGTTTAAGCTTGAGCCAAACACCCCTTAACTTAACATACTTAAGCATAACATTAAAACCATAACATGAGTTCTATTATACAATTAGCCATAATTCCACCATAAGATTCTTGACATAATCATAACATAACAAAGCTTCTAACACCATGATTTCTAGAATATCTAAATTTCAAATGCTTGTTACATTTTCTTCTAAATTCATTCCAACATAAAAAACAAGCTTATAACATGCTATTTAATCAAACCCTTAATGGGTTAACACTTAAACATGATTCAAGAGGGTTTTCTAATAATTCTTACCTTGTAATAACTCCAAGAAAGCTTCAAAATCAGCCCTTTAAACTCACTCTATGCCACTTTCCAAGCTTGCTTAAAACCTTGATAATACTATAATTCTTGAAATTAAGATAAGTCTTTGAGATGAGTTTCTCTCTCCCTCTTACACGTGTGACATAAGAGTGAAATATAAACGTGTGTTTTCTTCATCATAAGGAAAGGAATATAAAGCTTATTTATTAAGTTTCATAATTTGGTAAGGTTAGTCCCTGTCGTTAAATCCTTTGCATCGTTAGTCCTTTTTCGTTAACTTTTTTCGTTGGAGGTCCTAATTTCCAATAAAAACTACGAGGAAAATTTTTATAATATTCTAATAGCAATATAATAGTCTACTACTAAAACTTATAAAAATCGGGGTGTTATACACTGGGCAACAATAGTAAAAAATTGGAATTTATAGGTCAACGTTAATGAAATTTTCCTTTGTTTAAATAAACAAATAAAAAAGTAAAAATACAGGTGACCTTTGAAGCTTTTTCTTTTTTAATTTTGGACATAAATTATATTTTGATTAGTGAATAGAATTTGCAATCAAATCCAAAACTTCTTAATAAGGGCTAATGCTAAATTTAACTTATGGACTTAAATGTATGTTAAATAACTTATAGCTACTTTTTTGGTATGTTATGTATATAACTGACACGACCAGTCCTTAAATTTAATTCAGTGTCTATTTATGTATTCGCTAGTTAACTAACAAGGACTATTTATATTTTTTTTCGTTAATGCAAGGATTGCCTTTGTAATCGCAAGTAAATTGTAGGGACGCCTTTTGCATTTTTTTCTGATTTTTTTTCAAAACATGTAAACCGCAAGGATGAATTTTTTCCCATTTCTCTTTGCAATTTACTTTTCACTGAACAGTAAATTGACTCCAAAATTGGTTATATAATAAATAAATATAAATATAAATATAACGTATATAACGCAATGATTTTTTATATTGGAAAAAACGAAGCTAATGGTTCGTTTTGGTTTTAGCATAAAAACTAAATCGAATAAATCCGATCTGACAGAGTACATATAATATTTAAACACTCTTATTTAGATTGCTTTATGAAAGTGTAATTTAAGATGTATAAACAGTTACGGATTATCTTCTAGTATATTTGGTGGTCACTAATGACACATAAGCAATTATCTTATAGAATAACTTTTTATGGTCATTTGTTTTTTTTACTTTCATCATTGCGTGTTTTATTACAGAAGCTTGAAAGTGTTATTTTATGATGCATTACTGATTTAAACTTAAAAAACAAAACTCAATGAATCAAATTCAAATTAAAAAACCAGACTGAAAAAACAAATCTAAATATAAAAAAAAAAAAGAACAAGTTTTAGAAAACAAAAACAAAACATTTTTGATGTGTTTAGTCGTAAAGAAACACCATTGTTTTTCACAAAATGTTTTATACAAAAGAAGAAAAACTAAAATTGCGTTCAAATCAAATGTTTTTCATCAAGTTCTATATAAAACATAAATTTTGCATTTCTTACTTTAACAAGAGAAACAAAAAAACACAATTTTTTGGTTTTCCTTGTTTGTCTTATAACCCTTTTACTTTTATGAGAATAAAAGTCAATATGAACACATTTTCTATGTTTCCTACCACATTGGTGCGTTTGGTATATAGGAATGGCAATGAAGGAATGCATTTTCATTCCAATAATGATGTTTGGTTAAAACTTTTGACTTTCAAACTAGAAATGATATATAAATATATTCTATACTTGATAGTCACAGGGTCCGTTTGGTTTGTAAAAGGATTTGGAATCGGATTTGGATTCGGTTTAAAATGAAAGAAAGTGAGGTAAGAGAAAAAAAATGATATTTTATTAAACTTTTTATTTTAATAGTTGATAAATGATTTATTAGAAAGAAAGTGAGTAGTTTTATTTTTTAATAATTAATTTATGTATAGATTGTGAGTGAGATATAAATATAGGTTTCATTATTTACAAAAGATACAACATTTGACATGAATCAATCTATCATTACCGGATCCACTTCGATTCCCAAAAACTTGAACCAAACATTTAATTTTTTGAATGAAAACATTCCTTGAATCCAAATGATATAAACCAGAAGGGCCCTAAATGGGTAGGATATCATTATTTCATTCATGAAACCACATTATTTTCCTCATATTATTAACAAGGTATACCAAATATGATAATTAAACCAAACAATAATATTGGATTTGATTACTTGACTCATATTTATTCTCATTACATCTTATATCGAAACTCATACCAATTGTAATTCACGAGAGCACACCAAACATGTAAAAACCAAGCATGCTCATCTCTCCTAGAGCGTATAAAAGAAACAAAAACTATATTTGATAAAATACCAACAAATAAGGTGTTTTTTATCTTTGTCATCGACCCTCCATTTTGAATGGCGATAACTGCTGCAACGGCTTGTTCCATTTTCACATACAACCAAACCCCACCTTCGTTAACCTCTTGTTCATTTCTATCTTGTAACTCAAGCCACCTCTCACTCGCTGGAAAATATAATCTTTTTGCACCATCATCCCTTCATAGGAAACAGTTTGTTTCAAGGACTTTAGTATGTTCTGGCTCTAATGTAAATTCTCAGCCTATGGTTCCTCCGTACAATGTTTTGATCACTGGTTCCACTAAAGGTTTTTTTCTTTGTTTTTCTTTCATGTGGGTCTTGTTTTATGGAAAATGGTATTGGCAAAAAAAAAAAAAAAAAAAAAAAAAAAAAGACATGTTTTAGAAATTTACAGCAACAGACTAAGAGGGTGTTTGTTTCGGCTTATATAGCGGGTTTATGGCTTATGTGTTTTTCGACTCAAGTTTCATAAGCTCATTTTTTGTGGCTTATTTGACACTTTTCAGCTTACATTAGCTAATTATGACATGATAAGCTTGTATAAGCCGAAAAGTTTCAAAATAAGCCACAAAAATGAGCTTATGAAACTTAAGCCGAAAACCACATAAGCCATAAGCCCGCTATATAAGCCGAAAAAGCACCCCCTAAAATAGAGGATTTTGCTTGTTCAAGTTCGTAAACCTTCAAAAATTGGTCTGCAACACGCAAAACCCCTCTATTTTGGTCCCTTGCCATAATTTTCGCATTATTAATCGTACATTTAACAAAAACCACCCACCGCTTGGTCTTATTGTTAGCAAAACCTTATTTTATTTTATTAGTTCATAGTTTTAAGGTTAAGGGGATGAGATGTGAATTGTGTGGACTGTTAGGGAAACTTGTGTCGTGTTAATTTGATTTGATGCGAGTAGTTAGGAAATTCTATATAGTTACGAGCCTCGGTTACTAGGAAAATATGTGGAAGGCAACGTTGCAATAGGAGTGTGTCGACCCATACCAAAAAACGTGGCTATTTTTGCGAAGTCTCTCCCTTGGAATAATCAAGGATGGGCCAAAGTTTAATGCCTTGAGGATTAAACTTTAGCCCCTTTGGGTTTTGAATTCCATATAGTTTATTATTAAGGAGATGCCTTTACTATGCAACTACCACCAATGTGGCCTAGTGGTCAGGTATCGTGATGTCCTCATAAGAGGTCTTAGGTTCAAACCTCACTAGATACACATCTTGGGAATACCTGAGTCACGGCGCGTACATCTGAGTCAAAGACTCTCCCTCACAGGGTAACCTCAACATGGAAAACCTCATTTGGTTACCTGTTTGCTCAAAAATATCGAAACTAATTGAGGAATGGACTAAAGATTGATCCTTGTTAAGAAAGTTGTGGATCACATAGGAACATGGATCAACCACGTTATGATGCAAAGTAAAAGAAGCATGAAAAATAGCGAACCCAAGGTGTTTGGTTAGAAGGGACTTGTTTACTTAGGGTTTAAAACTAAAAACGAGTTCTATTAAAAAAAATGTGGGCAGAAATTGTTGGTATTGCTACCATTGAGATCTCACTAAGCACAAGACATAAGCCTACATAGTGTTCCACTTTATAACAAGTTAGCAATAGAAGGAAGTCCACCAAGCTTATGTGTTAGCATAGAGATTTATCTTATTTCAATGTGAGATTGGGTTTGCACTTTGCACCGAACAACAGTATCCCATACTCCTGCTCTGTATCCACACTTAACAATTGTGAAAGGGTGTGAGTGTGTGACTTCATGGACTAATGATACACGAAGTTGGAGGAACTAAAAATTGATTAAGCTGTTTTTTCTATGGATTACTTAATTTTTATGTTCATTAGTGATCTTATGTCTTCCTAGTTGTATATAATGTATTAAGATAATTTGGGTCATTATCATGAGATGTGACACAATTCAGGTAGCAAGGTGAAATATAATAAACAAGGCAAGACATTTGGTTCAGTGAAAACAGTTAACTATTGATCAAATATCTAACATGTCCCTTAATGAGGATGCAACAAAGAAAGCTTGTGGACCACAATCGAAGTTTCTAGTTAAGTAAATTTAAGTAATGATTACCAGGTACCTGTTATTAGGACAATATGAGCTGGTTGTTATGGACGACTTATTCGTTCAATGGTATCTTACTTTTTGTTTGGGACTTACTGGTGAGCCAATGACAGTGATTGACTTTCCTATTGAGCACTAAAGCAATGTCCTCAATATTCAGTGCGAAGATGAACATCCTAATGGTCTTTGCCTTTGTGTGTTTAACGGATGATAATTGATATGTATATGACTTGTTGAATAGTTTAAACTTTAAAGTTATAGTTATCTTGCTCATTTGCAAATTTGGTTTACAGGAATAGGTTATGCATTAGCTAAAGAGTTCCTGAAAGCAGGCGATAATGTTATAATATGTTCAAGGTCTGGTAAGTACAAGCTTGTTTAAATGTGAAATCTCAGCTTAAGATTATCTTTCAAACATCTAGAGTTGGCAATTTCAAAATGGGTCAATTCGGCTTAAGTTGATTGGTAATGGGCCAAGCTAGTTTTATGTAAAAAGGGTTAGCATGAATGAGATGGGTCCAGGGGGTTGGGCACAAGTGATATTAAAGTTTTATACATGTTTACAGTGTCCTATACCGTTTGAATCAAAAGAAGTTAAATATGTATTTCAATATGATTTTTGTATCATATTCAGTTAATGCATTATTATTTTATACAGCTGAACGGGTTGAATCAGCTCTCCAGAATTTAAGGGCAGAATTTGGGAATCAGCATGTGTGGGTACCTATTGATACTTCTGTCCAGTGTTGAACTATTATTAATATGTGTTTCGTAATCATATCTCTAGCTTTACATTTCCCCTTTTTGTGCAGGGTACAAAATGTGACGTTCGGGATGGGAATGATGTGAAAAATCTAGTTAAATATGCACAAGACAACCTCCAGTATGTGGATATATGGGTACATATAAGGCTTTCATCACCATTTTTATCGATTATTACTATACCTTTATGTGGCTTTCTAAAATCAAACTTTTAACAACTGCAGATCAATAATGCGGGATCAAATGCATATAGCTATAAACCTCTGGCGGAGGCTTCAGATGAGGATCTCATGTGAGCTTCTTTTTTATTTTATATCTATTTCACTGCTACTATGATTATGTTATCAGTTTTTTATTCAATAAATAAATATGAATGATCTAATCACAGAGAAGTTGTCACTACAAACACGCTTGGTTTGATGATTTGTTGCCGGGAGGTAATTAATTTTGTACAAATGTTGAAATCACATTGGTCAGATGTTTTCTTATTTGCTTTCATTATAGGCAATGAAAATGATGCTTAACCAGCCTAGAGGTGGTCATATTTTCAATATTGATGGAGCTGGTTCCGATGGAAGACCGACTCCCAGGTGTGCTTTTTAGTTCTTCCTCAATACATTTTTATAGATATTCTGTTTCGATATAGTCAAGTAACGTTATACAACACAAATTACTTGGTCATCTTCTTAATTAGGTTTGCCGCATATGGAGCAACCAAACGCAGTGTGGTGCATTTGACAAAATCATTACAGGCAATAACTGCAACCTGTTTTTTACTGCTGTTGCAAGAAAACCAGCATATTTTTTTCATGAGTCTTGTTTTAGTCATTGCACTTTTTCTTATGCATATAAGTAGATAAAAGATGGTTGTGTGTCCTGTTTGGGGTCATTTTCTAACCAAAAAAAGATTAAAACCGGCTTTTAGAAATATTAATTTCGTATCAAGATGATAAATTATGTACAAAAATAAAATTACAGATTAAGAAAATGACCAAAACAGGAGAAAACCATCTTCTAACAACTCAGATGTACTAAAAAATGAAATAGCTGAAACGGGACAAATGAAAAAGTAAGTTGATACAATATGCAGAAAACCCTATTTATGTTGTTTATTACTTGTATAGTGTTCTCGATCAATTTTTTTATTAGGTGTTTTTTTTTTTTTTTTTTTTTTTTTTTTTTTTTTTTTTTTTTTTTTTTTCTTCTGTAGGCGGAGTTGCAGATGCAAGAAGTAAGAAATGTTGTGGTCCATAACTTGTCGGTATGCTGTGTTTTTCCTTTGTTGCACATTTGAACTTCTCATCATGCATACCATGCACCTTACATACATAATACATTATCTAATCAATGTTTTTGGCTTGATCTGATTTCAGCCTGGAATGGTTACAACTGACCTTCTAATGTCGGGTGCCAACACAAAGCAGGTATGAATTCTACCAACTACCATATCCTTATTCCCTCGTCTACTTGTTTCTTATCTTCATAGACGAAAATTCATATTATTGCAGGCCAAGTTTTTCATTAATGTTTTGGCAGAACCAGCAGACGAGGTAACATTTCATGAAAAATATACATTCTTTAATCTCGTTTTTGTATGCTAGTGTTACTTTTCCGACAGAAGATAAAGTGACTCGATCCATCTGTTCTTACCATAAGGGCATCAAATATTAATAAATTTTGGCGACTGAGTTAATGCTAAGGTGGACTTGCGGTAAGACCTTGCTTGACATGATCCCGAACGGAGTTTTCAGAGCTAAACTTGAGGTCGAGACTATTACATCGAAGATGAAAGAAGGAAGGCTCAAGTGGTTCGGTCATGGCAGGAGGAGGCCTCAATTAGCGCCTGTAAGAAGAGTCGAAGCGCTAGTAGTGGATGGTGTGAGAAGGAGCGGTAGACCCAAACTCAGATGGGAGGATAGACTTAAGCTCGACATGAAGGAGCTTCTCTTGTCCGAGGACATGACCTCAGATAGGAAGGCGTGGAGAGATAGAATTAGGATATGCGGGTAGCTCAGGCTAGGTGTGCGTGGGTCTAGGTTGTCTTGGCGTTTGGCTTTTTTTTTTTTTTTTTTTTTTTTTTTTTTTTTGCGTCTCTTTGTTACCTTGCCCCTGTGTTTGGTTGCTTTGCCTTAGCTTTAGGCCCCATGCGTTGCCCTGTTTTGCTTTGTGTTGCTCCCTTAGGTTTACCTGCTTTTCTTTGTGCTTTGCTCTTTGCTTTTGTGCTTTTTTGCCCGTTTTTCGCCCGTGCCTCCTTATCTCTGTTTATTTGTTTGCTTGTTTTGCCTGTTTCTTCGGGTCCCTTGTTTTGTTTCTGCTCTGTTTATGTGTTTGCTTGTTTTGCCTGTTGTGCTCTGACTCGGTTGCCCTCCTGCCTTTGCTCTCTCACGCGCACACATGCACTTGCCGGAGGTCTCTTTGGAAGCAATATCTCTACTCCCGGGTTTACCTTGGGGTAGGGGTAGGATCTTTCTACATTCTACCTCCCCCATACCCTGCCCCGGCGGGATTGGGTTTGTTGTTGTTGTTGATAAATTTTGGCGACTGACTTAATTTTACTTTGATTGTATTTTCATTTACTCCGGTTGCTTCTGAATGACATGTTGAGTATGTGCAGGTTGCAAAGTACCTTGTGCCAAATATCAGGTCCATACCGAGCAGAGGATCAACAAGACCAACTTACATTCGTTTTCTTACGGGATTAAAAGCTTACTCCCAAATATTTTCTGTAAGCACTACCAAGTCATCATTACTTAAATATTGTGTTCACTGTTCCTATCCCACTTTGCTTGATGCTTATCTTGTAAAATGTTTTCTGGTCACTCTACAGTTATACACTTCATTTACTTCATTAGTGTTATTTCCACTAAAGAACAAACTTTTTCTTTTCTATAAAACTAGCAATAATATAACAACATTTGGCAGCTCTCAAAATTTTTGTCCCAAGGTAGACTAAAGTGGTTGGACCATGAGGTACACAAGTAGACTACAATGGCCAAAATGTATTTTACTCGAACGATTAGTGGTAGTCAAAATGACTCGCCCACAACAGAGCATGAAAGCCGAAATTTTTGGTTTGAGAAATGTTGCTTGAAATATGCATAGTGATGCATTTGTGCATATTTTTGGTTTTTGTAGAGACTGGCTTTTGGAGCACGAAGGAATAGATACTTGGTTGAAGAATGAAGATTGATACTCCAATAGCTAGGAAAATTGCAAATGCGTATCGTTTACTGCATTTGTTAATGAATGTGTTGCTGTTTGATATAATGCCTATTTTTAAGCAGTATATTTGAAGATATCATTTATGCCAATATGACCACGCAATGGTAGCTCAATGGTGAAGGACATTTAACATTGTTCACAGATTCAATCAGCGTCGCCATGTCCCTTTAATCCAAGTGCTATGTAGCTTACCTCTAACATATTGGTCATGGGACCGCCAGTAGGTCGGTTTCTCAACGTAGGTTATAACTTGTAACAAAAATTTATGTGAAGGAAAAATTTCATATTAACAAAATCCTAGTACCTTTTCATTGCCTTAAAAGAAATCCTAACAAATATTTGTTGCCACGAGATTAGTAATATTTATAGAAAACACAAGTCACCTCTATTCACTAAATGGTATCTATCATTACATAATAAGACTTATTGATTCGTGTAACATCAAAGTTATAAGTGGGCATTAGTTGATTTTATAGAAAAAATGAAGGGCACACAGCCACACAGCCCCTCTACAGCTCATCAAGTTTTAGTGGGTATAAGTTGATTTTTAGGAAAATGTTTACTTTTAGAGTGTACTTTAGTTGGAAATATTTGAGCTTATGCATAGGCCCTCAACCAATCTTATTATGGGTCTAACTTATTGATCTAGTTTATTGGATCTATTCAACAGAGGGCAAATGCCCCCTACCACCCATCAAGTCTTGGTATTAGTTGATTTTATAGGTAAATGTTTTAGTCTTGGAGTGAACTTTAGTGAAGTGTTTGGTTCTCTTGCCCCATATATGGCAGGTTTCTGAATTTGTCACTGATTCCATATTAGTTCATGCCTTTAAAATCATATGTTAAGGATCACGAGTGGAAATAATTAGATGAACTTCTAACAGCATCAAGATAATAAAGTACACAAAAATACTAAGTAGTGTTAGTGTACATGATACACATGTTGCTCAAAGCCATTATGAAATCTTATGGCGATCAAGAAACATTACACTCTTTTAACATATTTGTTACCGAAATATTCAGAGACTACAGGAACATCGACATTTTCGTTGGACCACAAACGGTGAATTAAATAACACATGCACTGACACTGGTAAGCAAAACAAAATAAATTCGATGCCATCCTTAAATATACTTAAAAATAAAGATCTGTTGTTACAAATAATGGTTCTAACGGAAACAAATAATACATGCACACATAAGCAAATAAGATTAAATCAGATTATGTCATGCCTGAAAAAGATCTTGTTTTCACTACTTATGGTTCTACCGACAAATCAATTCTCCAACAAAATCATGGATTAAGGACTTGAGCAAGTGAGTGAAGTATGTGTGTTTGTGTGCGTTTTATATATTTAAATAAATATTGGGTATAAGTAATGGTGAAGATAGTTACGGGGTGTGAGTGATGGTAAATGGGAAGGGTGTGATGCGACACTGAAATGACGAGTAATGAGGTTTTGATAGGTGACGAATACACTTTGTCTAATACTAGTAATCACATTGTTTTATATACCGTCACGTCCCTCATAAGATAAAAGGACAAGTGTTGTTAGACTGCGTGTAAGCAGTAGTTTATGCAACTTTTCATATCATGAATCGATGATATCGAAAAGATTTGTTAAATTATATATTTGCTAGAAGACCACAACATAATATTGGATTGACACGGGGTGCCTTTTAAGCTATATAAAGATTGTTGTGAGAAATTTAGTGGTTTAAATTGTAATTAAGTATTTAAATGTTTAATAGATTCGATTATTTTTTATAATCAAAAGTATTTTAGTCTTATAACATTACTTATTTTTTAAGTTTTTAAGTTTTAAACAAATATAGTATGATCTCAATAGCAAATAAGCTAAGTAAAACGTCCATCCTTAATGTCTTGGGTTTAACCCTTTATACTAGTATTAAACAAACAAAGACGTGATTATGTGCTTATAATATTTGAAAACTATGCACAATTAAAATTATATATTCAAAGTATAAGAACATACGAGTATTTACTATTGTACGGTCACTTGAGAGGAAGAAAATTTTGAAAAGATTGCGCTCCAACGTTCAAAACGGATACACTGACTTTGTATTACTCGTGAGATTGGCTCATGTGAATTCATTGAAACTCAAGCTCCCCCTCATTTTTTTTTTAACTTTTTAACCCCACTTTTTTCCTTTCTTTCTATTTTATCCCCTCCTTATGTTTCCACTTACGCTTCTCAATAAAACCACAAGCCAGATATAAATAAGCTCAATTTGGCCATAACTCGAACATTTAAAATTAAATTGAGCTTAATGACACATTCATTTGCAAAACAAGGCATTGCAAAGCTCTAGCTTAATTTGACCAAAACTCGAAGCTTTAAGATCGAAATACTATTACACAAGAGATATAATATTAACTAATACAATTCTTCTAAGCTCCTGAGTTTGCGGGAAGATTAATTTTGATATGTGAGATTGACTAAAGCCTACTTAGCTATTAAGTAATATGTGTTTACTGTTTATGGAGTCGTGATCGAAACGGTCTCGATTGATATCACACCCTTGTACCAAACTGCTGCTAATCAAACTCTAGGTAACCATTTGCACTTTACAGTACAAAAGGAGTAAAGGAGTTAAGGACTATTGTGGGCCTTTTGACTGAATATAGCAAGGACACAAATAAAAGTAACCTAAAGTATGAGGGTGCTAAAAGTAACAATACAAAATTGTGATCTCATACTTCTTCTATGGTCTTGTCCTTATTGCTCCTATAAATAAGGAAACATTCTCCTAAACAATATCATATATCCCACTAACAATTTCCATCATTATAACTTGTTGTTTAAGTGACCATATACATTTTAAACCCATGTCCCCCTTTTAGCACCTTTTTCCCATCTTTCAGATTTATATGACTTTTAAGATTGCAATTCATATTCACAAGCTCATTTTTTCCAATATCCAAATCAAGCCCATTTCCAAAATGCAGATTCCTATATGTGTTTTCAAAATCTTGATCATTTTCGTACTTTATGTCTCGCCGTCTTCTGGCTTGGGCTGTGCAGCTGTTGATAGGGCAGCTCTTCTTGGGTTCAAAGCTAGAATTGTTAAGGACACTACTGATATTATGGCTTCATGGGTTGGTAAAGATTGTTGCGACGGAAGTTGGGAAGGTGTTCAATGTGATGGTGTCACAGGAAGAGTGACTCAAGTTTTGTTACAAAGGCCTGCTGATAAAGATAGTGCTATTTACATGAAGGGTACGCTTTCGCCTACTTTAGGTGATTTGAAGTTCTTGGAGGTTTTGGTGATTAGTGGGATGAAGAGGCTATCGGGAACTATCCCAATGAGCTTTTCAGGTCTACCACGTCTCACACAACTTGTTTTGGAAGATAATTCACTTCAAGGAACTATCCCTGCAAGTTTAGGCCAGTTGCATTTGCTGCAAACACTTTCATTAAGTGGCAACCACTTAACTGGCTCAATCCCGCCCACCTTTCAAACCCTGAACAGACTTATCCAACTCAATTTAGCAAGAAACTCGCTCTCAGGTCCCATCCCACTTGCTTTGGGAAACTTAGTCAACTTGCAGTATCTTGACTTAGGTTACAATATGTTAACAGGCTCTATTCCTGTCAATTTGGGCCGACTGTCAAAATTGACTTTTCTTGATTTTTCAAATAACCGGTTGTCGGGTCAGATACCTGGTTCGTTATGCAACTTGGCAAAACTTCTCGACTTGTCCTTGAACAACAATTTGTTGACGGGACAAGTGCCGTTAAATATAGGGCAGCTTAAGTCTCTTGCTACCCTTTCGTTAAGTTTCAACCGTCTTGTTGGTCATATCCCAGAATCTATATCACAATTACACAACCTTTGGAACCTTAACTTATCAAGAAACGCCTTTTCTGATCCGTTGCCCAATAATGCCGTATTTGCGGGTCTCACTTCTTTATTGTCCGTGGATTTATCTTACAATAAGTTCAATCTTGGAACCGTTCCAAAGTGGATTACAAGCAAAGAGCTATCAGATGTCAATTTAGCAGGATGCAACCTCAAAGGGCCCCTACCGATCTTCACAAAACCAGGTTCACTCAGTTCTATAGACCTCTCTGACAACCATTTTACAGGAGGGTTATCAGGTGTGTTTGGGAAGATGTCTAGCTTACAAAAAGCTAAATTGTCAACCAACCAACTCACGGGGAATTTATCAGCTATCAGACTGCCAAGTGGGCTTTCGTTACTAGACCTCCACTCAAATAAACTCTCTGGGTCATTGTCGGGTCTGCTGGGATCAGCAGGCCGTTTCTTGGAGAGCATTGACTTGTCAAACAATCAAATCACAGGTACTATTCCTAATACAATCTCGAAGTTTGCTGGACTCACGAAGCTGGATGTTTCTAGGAACCATTTAACGGGTACAATTCCACCAAGTTTGGGGAATTTGTCAAAGTTAGGGTGGTTAGATGTATCAATCAACTCGATTGGAGGGAAAATACCGACAAGCTTGTTGGTAATTAGACAGTTAAGGCATGTTAATTTCAGGGCGAATAAGTTATGTGGTGAAATCCCACAAGGAAGACCGTTAAATATCTTTCCATCATCTGCCTATGCACACAATCTTTGCTTATGTGGCAAGCCTCTGCCACCTTGTAAGCAAGCCCCTGCCACCTAGGCAGCTATGAAGAAAACGAAAACCAAGCGGTGGTCTTGGTTGGGCCAGCAGGATGCTGACTCGTTTACACAAGAAGTTATGTTCTCTGTATTGCTTTAAGCTTATTTATTTTAATAGTTGGATTAGATGATGCCATCGTTCCTATAGAGAAATAAGTCATTATAAAGTTGTAGGCAAATGCTTGTTATATCAAAATTTAATTATAACAAATATCTCTTTGAGTAATATTACTTTTTTTGTTCTTTTTTTATCAAAATATGTCGACTGAAGTGCATACAAAACTATGCTTTGTCACATATCTACTTCAGCCTTTGCTTTGTTTCTTGAGGCTGAAGAAGGTTCATCATCATCACTATTTGATTCTCCATACTGTAAAGCAAGAAGCACAGGTCATAGTCATCAAGTGGTCACTAAAATATAAAATTCTAAAAGGTGGATTAAAGTTGAGATCGTCTTATTTTTAACATTATTTCAATTTTCAGCATCATTAACGGTCACCTTAGACTTCTTAAAAATCATATATACGACTAACGTTTGAAAAATTAAATATCATTTTATAAAGCAATGAGCCAAGAAAAGAAACAAAAACGATTTATATATTATAGTGATTTATAATGCATTTAAAAATTAAAAAGCTAGATAACACATGATGAGGGACTAAAGCCTACAACTAGCTGAATTTGTTCTGAATTTTGAAAATATACCAGCCATAGTTTGCAGAATGATTACCGTGGACATTAGCCATCTTCCTTTCCTCTATCTTGGGACCTGAGGCCATATCGAATTCCTAGTACCTCATCACTGCCATTGCAGATGGTTATCCTCATGATCTCATTGGTCCATAATTTTAAGGATGTTACTCATTGGCCATAGTACGTCAATCAGCCTCCATTCCAGCCTTTCAGGTCACAAGTAGCCTTAATCAAGCCAGCCACTGCACTAACAACCCAATTTTAAAGGATCGACGACAACTTAAACTCCATTCTTTCTTAAACTAGAAGGACTTCATTGTGCTACATGATATAAAGAATGCAGTTAACAGAGTGTTCGTTGCCTATCGTGGTTTCTCTGCAGATAAAAATTTAAAACGAAGGAGTTCAAACTAATATCAAGCCAGGTTGATACTAAATAATAGTCATCTTATTTTCCTTTCTTTTTTCAGACATTTAAATTGCTTCCATACACCCTATTTATTGACCTTGACCACCAACATACACTCACAATGGCTAATCCAGAAAAAAAAAGTTCACATGGGCACTCTTAGTTTTATGGAGATTATTTTAGTAGTCGTATGTTAGGATCGAACTCGAGATCACGGGATTGCACACTTTACGTATGAGAACTAAAGATTAATAATTTTATATAAAATGTTATATTTAATTATTAATTATCACAAAACGTATAACGAACGTTAGTATTTAACGGAAGTGACTAACAATCGTTAAATAAGAAAAGGAAGAGACTAGAATGAAATTAGATGTCAAGAAGGTTCCGGATCCACCACCTTAACAAGGGGCCGATCGGTTTTGTATTTGGGTTACCAAATTCAAATCAAACTTGGACTCTAAGTTTCATCTAGTATATAAGCAAACCAAGGGTTATAGTTTTTGACATCTCTTGTGCACACAAACTAAACCCTAAACGTTTTCTTTCTTGTTCTTTTCTTTGATCGATCGACCTAAACCCTTATAAAGGGCCGATCGATTTTTTGCTTAAACAAATAAGTTTGGTTTTAAGTTTTGTGATTAATTTACTTGCATAACTTAAGTTTGTGTTAGTACGTATGTACAACAACGTGAATCAAACACACTATTGTTTGATTCTTGGATTGAATTGCAAAATCGGTAAGGGGCAATTTGTGTAATCCAAATAAACCCTAATTAGGGTTCATCATTTCTATTGCTTGGATTGATTCTTGTTTTGCTAGAATCATTAAGGTACGCATACATTTATATTCGGTTAATTAATTATGTGTTATGTTTCATACGCTTCCGCATGTTTTCTTTTATGCTTATTATATTTATATGAATGTCATGATTTTATAATTATAACAGTGGCATCACGAGCCGTTATAACGTGTAATTAATTACCGAAACACAGTATATATATATATATATATATATATATATATATATATATATATATATATATATATATATATATATATATATATATATATATATTGTGAAAAACTAGAAGGAGGGCTGAATAGTTTTTACCGTTTTTCAAGTTTTATTTGCTTTGTTACTATATGTTAATTCAAAGGAAACAATCACAAATAAATAATCACACAATGTAAACAAAAGATAAAGAGAGGAAAGATTAAACCACACAACACAGTTGTTTATAGTGGTTCGGCTACAAGGACTCTCTTCCTTGCCCTACTCCACTCCCCGAGCTTCCAACTCGAGAGTTTATCTTTCACTAAGAAACAAACTCCTTTACTAGGCGGAGAAAACCTTTACACGTCGCTTACTTCCTTTTCCGGTACTAAGCTAAACACGGGTTCTTTCACAAGGTAGAACCAACCTGACGTCGCTTATTTACTTTACCGACACTAAGCTAGATGTCGAGTTCTTTACAAAGGTACGACCACTCCCTACACTCTTTGTGCTTTGAGGACTAAAGCACTAACCACACTTACTGATTACAAATGATAGATATGATGTGTGAAACAAACTACAATATCACACAGTAATGCAACTAAAGGATTACGGTTCTGTAGATCCTTGAAAGCTTGATCTCTCTTCTACAAAATGAAAGATCAAAGTGAAATGCAACTATGAATGATGTTAGTAAGATATGTACTGAATGAATATATGTGTTTAAGCTATATGAGTGATGAGAAAGCCAAATGATCAGCTTGCTATTTATAGGCAAGCTGATATCCAGCTCACGGATCCCACGGATCCCACAATAGGGATCCGTCCTTCATTGGACTTGGATCCGTGGGATATGACAGCTAAGGGATTTGGTGTATCTTTCCAAATCTTCCATATCTTACCAAATCATAAAATGTCAACTATGTAACTTGTAAATCTAAACAAGATATATCAAGATCTAACAAAGATATCATATGTGATGTATGTAATGATGTCATGGAATGATTTTAGAATTAAAGTTTCCTTTTAAGGAAACAAGTTACTAAATAAGCAAACTTGTAATTCTTGGTTATTATGTGAAGTGTAAAATGTGTACTTAAGAGACTTAAGCTAGTATTTATTATTTGCTAAAAGATATTCCTTTTATTTGTCATTAACAAAACTAAAAAAAGATCAAAGAATATAAATAACGTTTTTGAGACGATATTTGTATTAACAATCTCCCCCTTTTTGTTGATGACAAAACATAAGGTATATTTTTGAGCAAGAAAATAAATATAGTATAAGTTCTTAAAAATATATATTAAGTTTGTTTATTAAAGAAAAGTTTTGTAAAAATGTATGTACTGTGATGAATCACAGTTAATGCAAACTTAGTCCTTTCTCCCCCTTTTTGTCGAAACAAAAAGAGTAGCGTAGCGGAATGCGATTTTGAGAACTTTAAAGCTCCCCCTTGTTTTATACTCCCCCTAGATGGAGTAATCAAGGAAATGATGCATGAATCTACAAAACAAACGGTTAGTATATGAAATGCTTATGAAATGCTCCCCCTCGATGTATACTCCTCACTTCTCGAGTACCAACGTATACTTTGAAGGGTATGATATGCTGCAAATGAAGTGTTAGTAATGAATGACTTCAATGAAGAAGTAGAATGCTTGTGAAGTATTCTTCCAAACAAGCCTTTCAATATGTTTTGACTTTTAAAAGTCATAGTAAGGTATAATATAGGCTATATAAGGATGTTAGTTCACAATGATAATGATAATATGCAATATGTTGATCACTCATAAGCATAAAACATCACATTCATAGATATTGAAAATTTTGTGACAAAAGTCACAATGATGAAATGATGTTACAAGTACAATAAAAAGACATCCTAGAAAGAAATAAAAAGTCCTAAAGCAACAATCCAAAAGGTCCTAACAACTAGTCTAGAAAGCTCCTATTGAGGAGGATGAGAGATGGCGTTTAAACGTTCAAGAACATGGTTCAAGATGAACCTCATCTCATTTTGAAGCTCATGGACCAAGATGTTGGTCCTTTGGGCCAAGTGAGCCGTTCTCTCACAATGTGCGCAATCATGACTTGAAAAGCCGGGAGGAAGACTAGGCTCCAAGTTTTGTGGTGGTGGTGGTGATGGTGGTTGGTTGTTGTTGTTGTTTGATGGTTGTTGTGGTGTTTGGAGAGAGTTCATAAGAATGTTTTGAATGTCTATGGTTTCATGAAGGCGATGGTCAACCATACCCGAGAGAGTATAGAGTTGTGTTAACTCCGCACTTATCTCCTCTTGTGTTTGAGGAATGTTGCTCCACATCGCCTCATCTATGGCGATGAGTGTTGAAGTTGGTGATAGTGGTGGTATTTGGGGATGAGGTTGTGGTGCTTCACGGTATAGAGGACCATGAATCTCCGGATGGAGAGGATGAAATAGCATAGGTTCTAAGTTTTCAAGACTTATTGGTGGAGGATTGGTTGATGTAGGTGGAAGATCTTCTAACTCTTCAAGATATGGTTGTGGAGATGTTGGTGGTGTCCTAAAGAGTTCCATTGGTTGGAGTTTTGGTGAGGATGGTGATGAGGCAGACTTCTCAGACTGTGATGGAGCGGGAGCAGGTGGTGGTGTGGTTGCTACAGGAGTAATGGTAGGAGGTGGTGTTTTTATGACTACATGTGAGGGAGTTGGAGTGGTTAAAGTAAGGAAGTTTTCACTAGCAATGGGTGAGGATATGTTTAGTGGCGGTGATTCTTCAGAGGAGGAATTGTGGATGTTGATGAAACAACAAGGTTTCACACTAATACGGGCTGTTCTTTTTAGTGGCTTGGATGTGGAGGAGTTGTTTGATTTTGTCATTGAGACTTTTTGGTGAAGTATGATAGCTAAAATGTACAGGATAAGAAATGGTTGTGATGTGAATTGAAGATCCTAAAGTGCTAATTTATAGACAGAAGGTTTGTGAGTCTGTGTGTTTGGATTTGATGTGAATCCAATAGAGAATGTTGGTTTCTAATGATTTGGAACAAAAATTTGTGCAGGTCATATCAAGGAAGTCAATCCATTGAGCTTGGGTTGAGTAATGTGTTGTGGATTTGCAGTAAATACAAGGGGATAGTGGAAAATCTTATGATTTGATATTTCCACGGATTTGACGGATCCCTAAAAAGGGTTCCTTCTTTGTATCAGTTTGGTAACTCACACCTAAAATTCAAAAATTTAAATTTTGGTGGGAAATTTTGTTCCTAAGTTTCTAAGAATTCCTAAATGATTCTAAGATGAATTATTATCAGTGAATGAATCCTAAATGATACTAAACACTAAGATTTAAGAATCGTGATTAGTCGAAAAAGTTTAAGAATTTTGCTAGGGAACCTGCGGATCCAAGTTGTATCACATGCGGATCCAAAGTTCAGGATCCGCCGAATCCGCAGATAGGCGGATGGCGGAACCAACGATAAGCCTTGGCGGAGCCAAAATTTGGGATCCGCCGGATCCGTTTCCTAATTGCTAAAACTAAACAGAAGACTTGTCATATTTTGCGTTTTTCGAAGAAAACCCGAAAATTCACCTAGACCTTACTTAACATCTAATATGTATAGCAAAACAACTAAATATGATAACATTAACACACGATTGAACATAGTTTAATCCGTTCTTAGAAACTTACCTTTTTAGGTGTTATCCCAAACATAGGCTATAACCCGGAAAATTGATAACCATGAGGGTTATCTACCTGCAAATGTTAGTTATTACACATACATAACAAGTATTATCAGATAAAGTTGAGACACATAGAAGTTTAGCATCACATAGTCTAACATTGTTCAAATCCAAACACTCCTTCAACTAAGCTTCTTCTTCAACTTCTTCATTCCTTTGTGCAATTTCATCATCCAACGACCAAGATTCTTTACCATTCCTTTAATGTTTCTATACTCAGCGGATTCATTTGAAATTGGAGGAAGATGGCTCAAGTATTCGGGTGGAGGAATTCTAGAATTTGGCAAACCATCATCTTCACTCATTGAAGATGATGAGGATGAAGTTGGTACACGAGGACGTTTACCTTTATCAACACTAACCCTAAAGTCACTCAAAGGAACGAAGGTATGTTCAATTTCATTGTATTCCGGAACAAAACCTAACTAGTTTGGACGGGCGGGTGCAAAGGCTCTATATAGGCGGGTTAAGAGCATTCCATAGGGCATTGTAATCTTGCTTTGAACCGGAATGTCAGACATTCTTTTGGCAATATAATAAGCAAGATTGAAGGGTTGACGAGTAGAGATGTTGTACATCATATGACACAAACAAGCATTTATGTGATCACGGTTTCCTATGGTGCACATCACATTAGCCCTTAAGACCTCTTCCATTTTCTTGAATTCGGGTTTGAGTTCATTTAGCTCCATTGCAAATGGATCTCTAGCAACTTCGCGACCACGATACATCCTTGTGGGATTGTTCTTAGGAATGAAGAGATGTTCCCTAATCACTTCTTTTGATGCGAGAGGAGTGACATATGGTGCCGTCCTATCGAGATTGGATTCTAAGATTGTTAAGGACCATTTGTCCGAGTAAATACATGTCCCTTGACTTGGAATGCCCAAGACCTCACCAAATTGATCAAGAGGGATGTTGACAAAATTTCCATTTAAAGTAAACTGAAGACTTAAGAAACCTTGGTCACATGAACTAAGACCTATACTAGCATAGAACTCAAGAATGAACCTAGGGACGATTGGTTCATCTATATCCAAAAGAGTATCAAATCGTATTGCGGCTAATTGTTCCCTAAGTTGTGTTCCTTCATAGAACGAGGAATCTACGACTCTACCCTCATGGACATACTTTTTCTCTAAAGCTTTGAAAATTTCGATTTGGGCATTGGTTAGACCTTTTGTTTTGTGGACTTCGGGTAAGTAGTTAATGGTTCTTTTGTGATCGTAGTTGGTTGCGGGAGGCATGATTTTCCTAAATACAAAAGTTACATAGTTTTAGTTGAAATGATCAAATTAAGTGTAAAATTCCTAGTGTGTGCCTACATGGGGACAATGTGGAGGTGCGGTTATCTCGACCCTTTTTGATGCATGAAAATTTAGTTTATGCAAGTTTAGTGTAAAAAACAAGAGATAACCCAAACGCTCCTATTTCAATATAGCTACGGTTGAATGTACCCGAAAATACATATTAATTATGTATTCCCTTTAGCATTCAAGAGACATTATGCAAGTGATGTCTAAAAGATGACGTTTTTGCATTTGTATGAACAATGTTCAAAAAGATCATTTTACCTAGTCGTTAGAAGGTTTTAGTAAGAAAATTTTCAAGGGGTTTTTGTTAAATTAAGACAATGTGCTATGAGATGTAATTCCTAACTAAGAAAAACATGTTTTTAAGTGTAATGCAGTAAACATGCTTCATGATTTATCAAAAATTATGCATATACCCCAAGTTTTGGTTTTGTGCATGAAATAGAAATCCTGGACGCAGATCAGGAGTATAAATATGATAAGAATACTTACAGTGGTGTTAGAAGCACAAATTTGTGGAAGAAAATGGTCTAAATTGTAATGGAGATTGAGTGTGTGTCGAATACAGTAGGGTGATATGTTTTGGAGTGAGGAATGAATAGTACTTGTTCTTGTTTATTTAATAATAAACTTGACTGTGCATGCGAAGGATCCGGCGGATCCAAAACAAAGGATCCGTCCTTGTTATCGATTGGATCCTCGGAACATAACACAATTTTTGGTTTAGTGTCAAGTGTGATTAAACTAATATTTACACTAATGTTTTACCTAATCACTAGGTTCCATTAATCCTAATCCAAGTCTAAGATAGTTGAAAGGTTCTCGTTTAAGTGTTTTTGTGAGAATATAGGCAATGTTGTCCTCTGAGGAAACTTTCTCAATTGAGATGATTCCCTTCTGTACATTGTCGTGAAGGAAGTGATGGCGTATTTCAATATGTTTGGTTCTAGCGTGTTGGACTGGATTTCTGCTTAGATCGATAGCACCTTTGTTGTCGCAAAGAATGGGAATGTTGTTGAGTTCAATTCCATAGTCGACGAGAGCTTGTTTCATCCATAGTTCTTGTTGACACGCCTTTCCTGCAGACACATACTCGGCCTCTGTTGTTGAGATTGCGAGGGCAGTTTGTTTCTTAGCGAACCATGATGTGAGACAATATCCTACAAAAGTACAAATACCGCTAGTACTTTTCCTATCAACATAGTCACCAGCATGATCTGAGTCGGTATACACTATGGTTTCTACACCCGTTCCTTTGGGATACCATAATCCTAAGTGTGTAGTACCTTTGATGTACCTAAATATCCGTTTAACGGCTTCAAGATGGGACATTTTTGGATCTTCTTGAAAACGTGCACATAGACAAACACTAAACATAATGTCAGGCCTACTAGCCGTAAGATAGAGTAAACTACCAATCATTCCTCTATATTTAGTGCAATCTACGGATTCATTTTCTTCATCCTTTGTGAGTTTGGTTTCGGAGGACATGGGTGTTCTCATGGGTTTTGAGTCTTCAAGACCAAACTTCTTAAGCATATCTTTGATATACTTTGATTGGTTGAAGAATATCCCATCTTTTAATTGTTTTATTTGGAGACCTAAGAAAAAGTTTAGTTCCCCCATCATACTCATTTCAAACTCGTCATGCATGATTTTTGAGAAATCGTCGCATAACTCTTGACAAGTTGAACCGAATATAATGTCATCCACATATATCTGGACTATGATAATATGTGATCCCTTTTTCTTGGTGAAGAGAGTATTGTCTACTAGGCCCATGGTATACTTATGGTCAACTAGGAAGGTCTTAAGTCGATCATACCAAGCCTTTGGTGCTTGCTTAAGTCCGTATAAAGCTTTCTTAAGTTTGAAAACATAATTTGGTTTTTCGAAGTCGGCAAATCCGGGAGGTTGTGCAACATATACTTCTTCATTTATAAAACCGTTTAAGAAAGCACTTTTGACATCCATTTGAAATAACTTAAAATCATGTACACATGCATATGCAAGTAATATCCTAATAGACTCAAGTCTAGCTACGGGTGCAAAGGTTTCATCGTAATCTATACCTTCTTGTTGATTGTAGCCTTGAGCTACTAGCCTAGCTTTATTTCTAGATACAATACCATTTTCATCCATTTTATTTCTAAAGACCCATTTGGTGCCGATTATGGTTTGGTTTTTAGGTGGAGGAACTAATGTCCAAACATCATTTCTAATAAATTGATTTAGTTCTTCTTGCATAGCAATTACCCAAGATTCATCTTTTATTGCCTCGTTGATATTTTTAGGCTCAACCGTTGAAATAAAACAAAAATAATTGCTTTCATTTTGAGCTTTGGATCTTAATGTTCTTTCATTAAGTTTTCCTATGACGTTTTCTAATGGATGACTTTTAGTTTCTTTAATATTGACTATTTCTCCTTTTACAGGTTCATTGTCATTTTCAATGTTTTCTATATCATTAGCCATTTGATTTTCAACTAAGTCATCATCTACCAAAGGTGATGTCTTAGAGGGAGGTGGACTTTCATTGAATGTTACGTTCAACGATTCCTCGACTCTTGATGTTTCCTTGTTTAATACTATGTATGCTTTACTGTTTTGTGAGTACCCAAGAAATACACCTTCATACGACTTTGGGTCGAACTTGGTGAGATAATCCTTTGTGTTCAAAATGAAGCACTTGCTTCCAAAAACTCTAAAATATCCTAATGTAGGCTTTTTGCCTCGATAGATTTCATAGGGAGTTTTATTTAAAAATTGTCCAATTAAAACTCTATTTAGGATATATGTGGAAGTATCTACAGCGTGACACCAAAACTTTTGAGGTATGTTTTGTTCATTTAACATAGTTCTACTCATTTCTTGAATTGTTCAATTTTTACGTTCTACTACACCATTAGATTGAGGTGTACGAGGAGCCGAGAAATTATGAGTAATTCCATTATTATCACAAAAATTTCCAAATTGGATTTCATTATCAAATTCTCGACCATGGTCAGTTCTAATAGATACTATGTTACTTCCTATTTTATTTTGAATTTTTTTGCTTAGAATTTCAAATTTATCGAATGCCTCATTTTTAGTTTTCAAAAATTTTGTCCATATATATCTAGAGTAATCATTTACTATGACTAAAGTGTAAAAATTTTCTCCATAACTTTGTATAGCCGACGGGCCAAACAAATCCATATGTAATAATTCTAGGCATCTAGATGTAGATACCATGTTTTTAGCCTTATGGCTATTATGTACTTGTTTCCCAATTTTGCAAGCATCACAAAAGTGTTGGTCATATTTCAACTTGGGTAGGTTCCTAACGAGTTCTTTGGATGACAAAGATTGAATAAGCCTCATATTAGCATGACCTAAGCGTCGATGCCATAGAGTTGAGTTTTCGTCCAAGGAGGTAAGACAAAACTTATCTTTAGGTGTTTTATCTAATTTCATAACATAGACATTATTCTTTAAAACACCTTTTTCTACGGTTATGCCATCTTTAAGTATTTTACTTCCATTTTCACTGAAAATGACGTTATACTTTTTGCGGCATAATTGACTTATACTAAGTAAATTAAATCCTAAATTATCTACATGAGCAACATCATCAATAGATAGAGAATCATGAGAGATTGTATCTTTTTCGATGATTTTACTTTTAAGCTTGCTACCAAATGTGACATTACCTTCGTCATACACTTAGTAGGTTGAGAAAAGATTTTTGTTTCCCGTCATGTGTCTTGAGCACCCACTATCTTTGATCCACTCATCAGGTTCAAGATCAACTTTCAAGCATACCTAAGTTCATAAAAAACTCAAGCATTTGGTCCCCAATATCTCATGGGTCCGTTTTGGTTTAACATTACATTATCATGGTTTATGTACTGAAATGGTGGACAATTGTTCCACGGCATATAATTAGGACCATGAAAGTTTCTAGGCATGTTTTGGTTCCAATTATTTTGATAAGTGTGTTGTGGATTAACTATACTCTTTGGAAAGGGGTGTTTGGGAAAACTCATTTGAGGTCTCTGTTGTTCCGTTTTAACTCTATATTCATTTCTAGCTTGACCTCTTCCTAAAGATACTGCTGGTTTGTGTTTATTATTGGTTATATTACTGTTAGGTTTCTTAGTAACTTTAACAAACTCGGAACGGTCGACTTTGTGAACCTTCTGTTCAGCCTCAGTACCCGCGGATCCCTTGGGTACAACTGGCGGATCCAAATTATTGGATCCGTCGGATCCGTGACTGTCTAACTTGGTTGAAACAATTTTATTCACAGTCTGTTCCTTATGGTCACTTAAGGTTCCTAGTTTCATAAAGCCTAGTCCTGTTTTATCATGAGGTAGTTTTTGCATTTTCATTATTTCATCTGCACAACTTACGTTTTTATCAAACTTTTTGAACTTTGAATTTTGTTTGATTAATTCTTCCTGTGTGTTTTTTAAGGTTTCTAGTTCAAGTTTTAGTTCTTGACAAGACACACACGTTTCTTTGCTATCTTTACCTTTTTCAATTCGTATTGCTTTTTCTTTAAGCCAAAATACTTCATTTTCTAAAAGTGTTGTCTTTGTTTTCAAAAATTTGTTTTTGTTTATGATTTTTAAAGTGACGTCACACAGTTTGTTATATTCTACTTCTAGAGTTTCATCATCTATAGAGGAGTATGAATCAGAATGTACCTCTTCTGTGTCATTAGCCATAAGGGCAATTTCGTTGTTCTTAGGCTCATCATCATCATCTCCTTCACTATCGCTCCAAGCTCCACTAACGAAGGCTCTTTGAGACTTGGTCTTTGGAGGCTTTGGACATTCTCCTATTAAGTGACTGGAGTCACCACACCTATAGCATTTCCTATCAACCTTACCTTTCTTATCGTCACGATCTTTTCGAGAGGATTTCTTTTCATCACGAGGTGGTCTTACAAGCTTTCCTCGTCTCCTGAAGAATTTCTTGAAATCCCTCACGGCCATTGCATACTCTTCATCATCACTGTTAGAACAAGATTCATCATCGTCACTTGACTCGGCTTTGGCTTTCAAGGCAATAGACTTAATTTTCTCCTTTTTGCCTTTGACAATTTCTGAGTCTTTTTCCATAATCATTTCATGAACTTTTAGGTTTCCTATGAGCTCATCCAGTGTCAGGCTTGAGAGATCCTTAGATTTTTCAATGGCTTTCACCTTTGCTCTCTATTTCGGATGGAGTGCTCTTAGAAATTTCCTGACAAAATTCTTACTAGAAAAAGATTCGTCAAGTGCTTTAAGTGATGTAATAATAGTATTGAACTTAGCAAACGCACAATCAATGGTCTCATCTTCAGAGATAACAAATTGTTCGTATTGTTGGACAAGAAGATCAATTTTGTTATCTTTTACTTGTGAGTTCCCTTGATGTGTGATAATAAGAGATTGCCAAATATCCTTAGCCGTTTTACACATAAAGACTCTTTCAAATTCTTTCTTAGGTAAGGCATTATAAAGCATCATTTTGGCTTCATTATTTTTGGCAATTAGTTTCTTTTGCTCATCACTGTGACGAGTAAGAGAAGCTCCTTCATCCCGACCACCCGAAATATTATTACTAATAGGTTTGTAATCACCATCAACTATTATATACCATAGATCTATATCCTTTGACTTTACATAAGTCTCAAAGCGATTTTTCCAATAAATAAAACAATTTGGTTCAAATAGAGGTGGTCTCTGCATAGATTGCCCTTCTTTAAAGTTTTCAAAATCCATGGATCGTTTTAAGTTTTAAAATACAATATATTTTAAAATCTTAAGTAACGTAGCTCCTGATGCCAATTGTGGAAAACTAGAAGGGGGGTTGAATAGTTTTTTACCGTTTTTCAAGTTTTATTTGCTTTGTTACTATATGTTAATTCAAAGGAAACAATCACAAATAAATAATCACACAATGTAAACAAAAGATAAAGAGAGGAAAGATCAAACCACACAACACAGTTGTTTATAGTGGTTCGGCTACAAGGACTCTCTTCCTTGCCCTACTCCACTCCTCGAGCTTCCAACTCGAGAGTTTATCTTTCACTAAGAAACAAACTCCTTTACTAGGCGGAAAAACCTTTACACGTCGCTTACTTCCTTTTCCGGTACTAAGCTAAACACCGGGTTCTTTCACAAGGTAGAACCAACCTGACGTCGCTTATTTACTTTACCGACACTAAGCTAGATGTCGAGTTCTTTACAAAGGTACAACCACTCCCTACACTCTTTGTGCTTTGAGGACTAAAGCACTAACCACACTTACTGATTACAAATGATAGATATGATGTGTGAAACAAACTACAATATCACACAGTAATGCAACTAAAGGATTACGGTTCTGTAGATCCTTGAAAGCTTGATCTCTCTTCTACAAAATGAAAGATCAAAGTGAAATGCAACTATGAATGATGTTAGTAAGATATGTACTGAATGAATATATGTGTTTAAGCTATATGAGTGATGAGAAAGCCAAATGATCAGCTTGCTATTTATAGGCAAGCTGATATCCAGCTCACGGATCCCACAATAGGGATCCGTCCTTCATTGGACTTGGATCCGTGGGATATGACAGCTAAGGGATTTGGTGTATCTTTCCAAATCTTCCATATCTTACCAAATCATCAAATGTCAACTATGTAACTTGTAAATCTAAACAAGATATATCAAGATCTAACAAAGATATCATATGTGATGTATGTAATGATGTCATGGAATGATTTTAGAATTAAAGTTTCCTTTTAAGGAAACAAGTTACTAAATAAGCAAACTTGTAATTCTTGGTTATTATGTGAAGTGTAAAATGTGTACTTAAGAGACTTAAGCTAGTATTTATTATTTGCTAAAAGATATTCCTTTTATTTGTCATTAACAAAACTAAGAAAAGATCAAAGAATATAAATAACGTTTTTGAGACGATATTTGTATTTTAATTTACATGTGAAGAACAATTGAAAACATCACAACAATTAATCCATACCAAACATGCACGTTTGCATGGATTCTACCTAACAATTAGTACATTGCCACAAGATCGCATACAAACACATAAACATGTTAAACCTAGGGTTTCTAATCAAATTAAATTACAAAACAAAACCCTAAATAATTATAGGGCAATCGGCCCCTTAAAAAAAATTAGGGTTTCGATTTTGAATTAACCCTAAATCGACCTAACATGTATAAAACACAATCAATATATATATATATATATATATATATATATATATATATATATATATATATATATATATATATATATATATATATATATATATATATATATATATATATATATATATATATATATTGATTGTGTTTTTAACATGTTAGGTCGATTTAGGGTTAATTCAAAATCGAAACCCTAATTTTTTTTTAAGGGGCCGATTGCCCTATAATTATTTAGGGTTTTGTTTTGTAATTTAATTTGATTAGAAACCCTAGGTTTAACATGTTTATGTGTTTGTATGCGATCTTGTGGCAATGTACTAATTGTTAGGTAGAATTCATGCAAACGTGCAATTGTTGTGATGTTTTAAATTGTTCTTCACATGTAAATTAATTGATAGATGTCGAATCGGGGAAGGCTCCAATATATTAAGTAATCAATTATGTGCAATGTGGTGTATACTTAATTATGACTAACGCAATCGATACGTCGATGCATGTGGCTCACTTACCTTTGTAAGTGATAGTCTTAATTGAATATATATAATATAAACCTAGAATTGATTATTAATAGGTTTTATTGAATTATTTTGCATGTGGCTAATAGTTTACATAAATTAATTGTTAAGTTATGTGCGTTATTTAGTTGTTTATTTTTATTATTACTTATTTTTTGTTTAATAGTATGATATGCTTTAAGCAAAAAAAGGTAATTTTTGAATAAAAAATAAATGGACAAAATAATGGTGAAACTTAATGTGATAAATTATAAATCTTGCAAAGTCTTGTGTGCCGATAGTGGTTCGCTTCGCACGGTAATTTGCTCCCAAGCGAGACTAGCAAGGTTATAATTTATAACATGTTTTTTAAGACTTAAAGTCATAAACTATTAATTGATTGTTGAGTTTTGTACCAATAGTACGAACGGCTCACCCAATTGTGACAAACTATAAGAGGAGTTTAAGTAGGAATGAGTTTTTAATAAGATTCGCTCTGGCCTTTGTTTCTATGCTCCTTTGTGCGTCAAATTGGAGCTACCAAGTACGACTATTTTATGTACAAAATCACCTTAAGGGTGAATTGACCTAAATTCCACGCACCACTTTTGTGGTAATTATCCGAATAACTTAGGTCTTTTGACTCATGTAGTAGTAGGATATAGTGGGCGATAATTGTAGGAAATTCTTTGATTGGTGAACCCAATACCTCAATTAAAACTTTGTTGATTTAAATCTTAGCTTAAAATAGTAAATAAAAATGTTTTGAAAACTTATGATACGAAGATGTATGCATGCTTCTTCATACATATTTTGATTATAAACATAAAAAACTAGTACCCTTTAAAATTAAGTTAATGCCATCTAATTAAAAGAACAATTGAAGTTGTAATTAACGTCATGTGAGAGCTTGGACTAGATTACAATGGAAAGGTAAATTTTATACTTTCATTACTAGCAGATCAACTGATGTAATGAGACTATGGTAATTTGCAGTTTTTTTAATTAGACGACTTAATTAAGTTGTAAGTGAGAGCTTGGACTCAAGGTATATGATGGGGATAAAACATGCTTATATTGGAAATTGCTTGCCAATATAAATCCCATAATAATCTAGGAATTGAAAATTGTTTGCCAATTATTGTTCGACAATTACCTTGTTGAATACTTTCATTACTAGCAGATCAACTGATGTAATGGAATTATGTCAATTAGGATCCTAGCTTTAAGAAAATTCTATGGTTCATGTGAATATAAACCAATGGGTATTTAATTTTCTTAAAGATTGTATTATCGAAAATACTAAAATTGAATTTTGTAAATTCTTTTAAATGTATTAATGCAACATTAAACCGTAAACGTGAGATATAATTTTATTGGTAAATTGATCTACACCCATAGAGGTTTTTTGCTAGAGTCAATTTTACTAAAAGGGTAGACCTAGTCTCATTTCCATGAGAGAAGCGTGAGACTTAATCATATTCTTTTTCATGAATGAGAAAGATATGATAGGAAAATTAGAATTGTCTAAATTCTAAATACATAACTCATAGCAAACTTTAATAGTTAAGATTATTGCACATTTTATGAGTTATTAAATTAGAAACCAGACTAATTACCGCAAAATGGTAAAAGGCAAACTAGTATATTTTATCTAGTTGTTTTGTTTTGACCATTTAAAGGTGCTACATACCATTGTGGGGATGGTAGACCTACTAAGGAAGAAATTGCACGCCCAATTTTTCAAGTTAATTGCATTGATGGATAGTCCATCATTAACAAAGTAGAATACATTCTTTTAGTACCTAAGTAATTGTTACGTATGGGTTTTCTCAAAGGTGTAGGAAAGTAAATAGCACAATATTTGCTTTTACTGGTTATGAAACACTTATAATGTTGTCAAATCCAGTGGGAGCATTGTGTTATAATTACTGAATAATGAATTATTGTAATGATCTGTAATTCAGTGGGAGCTACAAGTTTTGTCATCTTGTTAGTAACCCAGATTATCTCTAGAATATCTTGAGATTATTACTTTCCAATAGTAGACACTTGTGTTTTTAAGGATAGTCATATACGTTTCCTTACTAGATAATGTGGTTATATATCTACTTATTATGATAATATCTATGACACAATCATATTGATCACATAAACAAACGAGTGACGTGTTGTTTATCTGATACATGATGTTGTTCCATGCACAAGTGGGAGAAATCTTTATTGTGTGCAAGGAACAACACATAGGAATATGATTTAAAGGATTCTCTTGACTGCAAGGTAAGATACTGATGTTATAATGTGACTTAATCACATCTAATTAATAGAAAACTTGAAGTTGTAATCTACGTCATGTGAGAGCTTGGACTAGATTACAATGGAAAGGTAAATTTCATACTTTCATTACTAGCAGATCAACTGATGTAATGAAACTATGTTAATTTGCAGTTTCTAAATTAGATACCTATTAGAACAAGTGTCAATATGATAATAAGACTACTTCAAACTAAATATTTATATATTATTGAAATGACATAAATAAATAAAGTAATCTAATACTACTTCAATTTGAATATTTATGTAATTTTGGAATGACATAAAATAAGTGAAGTAATAAATTAACTTGAAATTACTATTGAAACCAAGAGATGGTGTTCATAATTACTTTAGTTAAACATGTTTATGTTTCATTATAAAGATATAAACATGAAGTCTTTTAATTATTACAAGACTTATAATAAAGTAAGACGTTAAGGTGTTATGTTTTTTAATTAAGACATATACAAGAAGTCATTGAGTTGATCAATGATTTATAACGTATAGTGGGATTATAACAGTTTATGTCTTCTTGTTGAGACATGGACATGAAGTGACTTGGTCAAAAAGTACTTATGTTATATAGCATGCAATTGGCTTGGAAATTCTATTATACCATTAAGTTGACTTAGTTGGTGAAGAGATAAGCCAAACGAAATATATTTATCTTACATATTGTAAGATTGTCTTACAATATTAGTCCTAATGAAATACAAAATGTTTATGGTATGTTCAGTTAGGAAAATCAAACTCTTGTTTGATTAAAGATAACTATATCTTCTATTCTTCCAAAAGTTATCAAGGTTAGAAAATTGAGTATGGATTGGATATACTCAATAAGACTCCAATCTAGAAGATTAATAAGACACCATTTTGTTTTGAAATGTGATGAATCACATTAAGTCTTAAAATAAAGTTCTGAATTTGTTAAACTACTTATGAGTAGGTTATTAACAAACTAAATGTCATGAACTATCAATATATATTTGTAATGTCCCAAAAAGATAACATTGTATTGTTGCTTTATTTGCTAAGTATTTATAAATAGTCTATAAATTACAAAAGGCAAATGGGAGTTTTTTATCTTGAAAAGATAAAATTACAAGATACATAATCTTCTAAAAACACACTAGTGAAAATCATGATGAGGCTAAACATGTAAATGATAGACCTCAAGATGATGGAATTCTCATTCATAGATCCGCAAGGATATCTCCGATATTTGATTAATATGCTGAGGATTATATTATGATGCATTACCAAATATTGAATTGGGTAAATTACTCATACTATGAATGTTAAAGATGCTGTCAATAAAGATAATCAATTTTTGGAAAATTTGTTTATCTTAATTCTTAATAGTTAGACTAGAGAATGAAGATGAGTTTCTTCAAAGATAAGGTAGCCCTAGTGGTTTAAATCTTTGTGTAGAAATCATATAGACGATATTGTACATATTTTAATTCATGTCTTATGACAAGATTATTAATCATACTTAAGCAGTTAACTATTATTGAATATTCTTTTCTAAGCGCATTAAATATACAAAGATGGTAATTGTCATATTTATTTTCATGAATATGAAATTTGACAATGGATTATTAAACTCTTTCTTGTATAATTACTTAAGCAAGGACGATAAATAATTTAAGAGTTTTATGAATTCATATAATCTTTGAAAATGTACAAAATGCAAGAATTCAAGTATGGATAAATGCATGTGTTAATACAAATATCGTCCTAAAAACGTTATTTATATTTTACGATCTTTACTTAGTTTTGTTAATGACAATTACAAAGTATATCATTTAGCAAATTATAAATGCTAGCTAAAGTCTTTTTAAAACACATTTTACATTTCACAAGTTTACTTAGAATTACATTTTACACATCTACTAGTTTATTTTCTTAAAAGAAAACTGTTAGGAATATAAATATTCAGTTGAAGACTCGGTCACCCCGAGCACTCTCGTGTATTAAATAGCTCGTAGTAATACAAGTAATATTAGTAGTAAAGTAGTTAATTAATATTGTGGAGTGAGTCGGGTCTTTACCCACTGTCAGCTCGCTCCACAGTCCACTAGGGACAAAGTAAGTAGGCTAAGCATGTAAGTATAAATACCCCTCTCCACATGTGGAGAGGGTTGGACCTTTGCAAGCATTAAATTTATTTTTTCTTTTTGGTTTATCTCTCTAAAGGTTCCACTCCACTTTCTCTCTCTAGTTTCTTCCTAGTTCGATCCATATAGCACCCAATCTTGTGTTTATTAGTTCATGAATATCCTACAATTGGTATCAAGAGCCATGGTTAGATTCGTGTAGTGCATATTCAGATTCGTGTTTGGTTTTTGGGTGTTTTTTTGTTCGAACAAATGAGTAAGAAAAAGACCCTTGTTTGATCTTGTTTTGTGGTTAAATTAGTGTAATACTTGTACTTTTAGGTTCATAAAGGTGTCTTAGATCGTTCTTGATAAGTCACAACAGTGTTGGTGAGTTATTTGTGGAAGATCTGTCGAGTTTCTTGCCAGCGGGTTACTGTTCGTACAAAGTTTCTTCGCAGCGGTTTGACAATCTGCTTTAGTTTCTTGTTAGCGGCTTACCATATTCAGCTGTTCTGCTCCAGCGGCTTGACTAATAGCGGTTTGTAGTTTATCCGTTTCTGGAAAAGGACAAACTGTACTGAAAAGGACAGTTTGTCAACTAGTGGCAGCGGTTTGTCAGAAATTGTCAACTAGCGGTTTGTCGTTTTGTGGCAGAGGTTTACGGTTTGTCGATTTGTGGCAGTGGTTTACTGGTTTCAGCGGGTTAAGGTTCAGCGGCTTTAGTCTCAGCGGGTTAATCATCCAGCGGTTTAGGTCTCAGCGGGTTAAGTATCAGCGGGTTAAAGTTCAGCGGCTTTGGTCTCAGCGGGTTAGTTGTCCAGCGGTTTAGGTTCAGCGGGTTAATTATCAGCTGGTTAGATTGTAGCGGGTCTAGTCTCAGCGGTTTAATTTTCCAGCGGGTTAGCGTTCAGTGGTTTAATCCTCAGTGGTTTAACTGTTAGCAGTTCTACCTTCAGCGGCTTGATACTTCTGGTTCAGCGGGTTGATACTAGCGGCTTAGTCTGTGTTTCAGAGGTTTGAGTTTAGCGGTTTAGTTAGCTATTTCAGCGGTTTACTTTAGCGGTTAGACTTGTGATAGAGGTTTGGTTCTCAGCTTTAGCGGCTTGTTATTAGCGGTTTGTGTTGAGTTGCACTTTAGCGGTTTAAACTTCTGACTTAATGACGAGCACAGCTTCAGATGATATTCAAGCAGCTGGGTCCGATACCCGTCCACCTATGCTTGATAGGACAGACTATGAGTCGTGGGCACAAAGAATACGACTTTATTGCTTGGGAAAAGAAAATGGGGCAAACATCCTTAAGTCCATTGATGAAGGACCATTTCAGATGGGTACTACCAGAGATGCTGTAACAACTGGTGAAGATGGCACAGTCACACTTGGTATTGACAGACCTCGCACTTACAATGATCTTACTGAGGAGGAAAAGAAGAGGTATGATGCTGATATTAGAGCCTCAAATATCATCATTCAAGGTCTTCCAAAGGATGTCTACAAACTCATCAACTTCAATACAGAAGCCAAGGCAGTATGGGACAATGTGAAGATGCTGCTGGCTGGGTCAGAACTGACAAAGGAAGACAGGGAATCTCAATTGTATGATGAGTTTGAACATTTCAAAATGAACCCAGGAGAGAATATTACAGACTACTATGTGAGATTCCATAAGTTGGTAAATGACATGAGGATAATTAGAATGACTATGCCCAACATCCAGCTTAACTCCAAGTTTGTGAACAATATGACTCCAGAATGGGACAGATTTGTTACTGCTGTCAAACTCAACAAAGGTCTGAGGGATACCAACTATGAACAGCTGTATGCCTATCTTCAACAACATGAGAAGCATGCTGTCTTTGATCGGGTGTTAAGAGAGAAGTTGAATCCATCCACTTCCAATGATCCACTAGCATTTATGGCAACTGCTGTACCAAACTTTCAACCATCATCCAACCAAGGACATCCTCAACTTCTATCACCATCATCTGCTATGAGTCCTCAACTTGACTCAGGCTATACTCAGACTGATAAAATGCTTGATAACCTCACCAATCAAGTATCTTTACTTGTTCAACAGTTCAAAGCTTCTCTTCCTCAGACCAATAATCAGTTAAGAAATTCATCCAACCCGCGAAATCTTACAATGGTGGAGGATGGAAAAATTGTGGTTCAAAATGTGCAAGGGAGAGCTGGCAGAAACATGGGTCGAGGTATTATGCAGAACAGGGCTGGGAATGCCAACCAGGGGCAAGGGAAACAGATCAAGTGCTATAATTGTGGAGGTCTGGGACATATTGCAAGAAACTGCAATCAACCAAAATGACCTCAGAACTCAGACTACTTCAAGGACAAGATGTTGTTGATGCAGGCTCAAGAGAATGGAGCAGTATTGGATGAGGAAGAATTGTTGTTTCTGGCTGGTGATGGGGGTAATACTTTTGATGCTGATGTGGATGAGCAACCAGTCCAAGATATGGCACTCAATGATCCTAATATCTTCCAAGCTAATGATTGTGATGCATTTGACTCTGATGTGGATGAAGAACCAACTGCTCAAACTATCTTTATGGCCAATTTGTCGTCCTTGGCCTCTCCATCTCAACAAGCTGGTTCTTCAAATGCTTCTGTGATATCTGAGGTACTAAGATTATATGACACATATGAAATAGTTGATAAACAAAAGTTTCCCATCGAAGTACAACAGGCAATTGTCTCTGACTCAAATAATGTTGACATGGATAATAGCAATATGATTCCATATGAACAATATATGAGTCAGAAAAATGTGCATGATGTACAAAATGCTGAATCTTCTGTTGTAAATGATGCTTGTGTTGTTGATGACTTGTGTGCTGTAGAAATTACACGTGAAATAGATAATGCATGCACACGTGAAAGTACCGTACTTGCACCTGATGATAACTTGATCACTAGACTAAACATTTATAAAGAACAAGTGGCTATGTATGAACAGCGTGCTAAGTTTGAGCTTAATGAACGTGAGCAGAAATTAGAAGGTCAAATGAGTACACTTATTAAAGAGTCTAGAGTAAGAGAAGAAACATTAAAACAAGAGTTGAATTCTTTGAAAAGTCAGCTAGAACAGTCTGTCAAACAGAAACAGGAAGTACAAAAGTGTATAACTACACTTAAGCTAGAATTCAAAGAAAAAGAAAAGGAACTCTTAAATGATTTCTCTAGGCTCAAAACCTTAAAAAAATAAGCTTGAGGATAAGTTGTACACACAAGACCAAACCAGACAGAATGCCCAAATGATGTATAAGCACATAAAGTTAAGTGACAATCATAGTGAAAGCAATGTAGGTAGATCTAAATTAGCTATTCATGAGATTGCTAAGATAGCCCAACCTGCATTAAATGATTCTAATGTGATGTTTATGCCTAATCACGACCCGCCTGAGCATATCTACACTAAAGAGGAGGATGAGATAAGTGAGAGAACAAGGGAAAGAATGAATGAGAAAATGAGGGATCCCGAGTGCATAGCCAGACGAATAATAATCAAGCCCCATGACTATAGTGAGGAAAATCATTTGACTGTGTTTACTCCTCAAAAGAAGTTAAAACCTGAACAGATATTTTGGAAACAAGATAATGAAAAACTTAAGGAAGAAAAACTTAAGGCCAACACCCCTCTCATTAGAAAAGTTGCGTCCATAACGGTGTATCCTCCCAATACACCTAGGAATTTGGTGCCGTTGTCTCTTCCCACTGAATGCAAAACCTTTATTAGCTTATATGTGCTTTGGCAACTGTTTGCTGATTTTGATAAAACATGTAAGAAGAGAATCACACCAACCGGCATTACTGAGGGGGAAAGGTGTTTTGAACATGCAAAAAGGTGTTACTTAACTGAGGTCATGCCATTCTTTAAACTACTCAAAGAACATTTTGAAGGGCTGCAAACTGCCCTCAACACAGAAATAAAAGAAATGAAAGTAGTGTTTAAAGATATGGAAAATGAGGTGAATGAATATGCAATAGAACTTAAGAGCCGCGAAATTGAAAGGAAAAACATGCTCATCCATAATGATAATTTGATTGCGAGATGTATTGCACAAGATGTATTTTTTACTGCAACTGATTCTGCATTATCTGCTTGTCAATATCATGAGTATGCTATGGCTTTAAATGTTACCCAGAATCGTGTTGTGGAGCTTGAGGGGGAGAATTTGAAACTGCTTGAAAAAATTCAAAATGATGACCATGATGACATGGTCAAACGTTTTTCTAAACTAGAGGTTGAACATCTTAACTTACAATTAAAATATCAACACTTAGAAGAAAGATGTAAACTATTAAATACCAAGACATCTTCGGATGCTCCTGAGTTTGATACGTATTTTGAATTAAGCAAACGGGATGAGAAAATTCAAGCTCACACTAACACGATTCGTCTGTTGAGGGCTCAAATTGCCCAATTGAAGTCCAACAAGTGTGATGTTTATGGCACCAATAAACCGTCGTCGTCAGATTCTCAGAATTTTCAATATCCAGACACCATAAACAAATTACATCATGAAAATGAGTGTTTTCGAGAAGAAAATTCTAAGATTAAACAACATTACAAAGAGTTATATGACTCAATTAAAGTTACAAGAAATAGTCATAATGAAAGGATAACTTCTTTGTTAAATGAAATTGAGAATCTGAAGACTCAGGTGAAAGGTAAAATGCCATGTACATCTTGTAATTGTGTTTCTTCAAAGGTTTCTGCTTGTAAAATATATGATGTTGATGTGGGGCCTATTCCATTTCCCATAAGAAATAACAGACCTGTCCATCAGATGTATCTTAGTCACCTTAGGGATGGACTTGACACTCTTCGAGAGGTTGTGGAAGAGGACATAATAGGAAAACCACATGATAAGGCAATAGGTTATGCATGTATCCTCACAAAAAGGATCCAGGAACAGCTAGAATATGCTATTAGCTCGGGTCCTAGGTCCAGTTACCAAAAGGATAGCTTAGGTGCCTCATCGTCCACTATTAAGATCAAGCATGTGTCCTTTGATTTAACACCAAGAACATCAGAACCTAGCACATCATTATCAGGAAAGCATGTGTTAGTGAAGCAAACTAATGTTCCTATCATTACTTCTACAGGAGTAAGAAGTGACACCCAAGCTAGCGGGTCAAAGCCTAAAGGCAATGCAAGGAATGATAGGACTGCGCCGGCTAAGAGTGATCACAAGAAAAGAGTAGAAGTCCAACCTAGGAACAATAAGTTTGTAACGACTAGATGGAATCGTGTTGATTCTAGTATCAAAAGTACTGTAATTAATTCGAATTCTAAAATGGTCTGTAAAACATGTGATGAATGCTTAATTTCTGTTAATCATGATGAATGTGTTGTGTCGTCTCTGATATCTCATGTACCACCCCATATTATGCATGTTAGGAAAACTGAAAGTAATGTGAAAAGTTGGAAAGCCACAGAAAAAATCTTCACTAAGGTTGGGTATCAATGGAGACCCACTAGAAGGAAGTTCAGTTTAGGAAACAAGAATCCATTGCCTAAGTTGAATGAACATAAAATTGTGAAGATTAAAGAATGGATACCAACGGGTCGAATCCTTCCATTAGGAACACATAGCCCTTCTAATAGGTCCCTTGATAACTCTAGAGTAGTTCCCACTGTAGAGGCATCAATATTAGAAAAGACTAATGCTCCAGAACTTGTGTGTGCTAACCAAACGGACCCCAAATTCCAGTGGGGATCCACATATTTCAGTTATCCATTGTTGTCTGGTTTCAAATGCAGGTCGTACAAATCGTCCTGTGGTATTTGGACTCGGGCTGCTCAAAACATATGACTGGGGATCGCTCACGGCTCAAGAAATTTGTGAAAAAGTTTATCGGGACAGTTAGATTCGGGAATGACCACTTTGGTGCGATTATGGGTTATGGAGATTATGTGTTTGGTAACAGTGTGATCTCACGGGTTTACTATGTGGAAGGATTAGGGCACAATTTGTTTTCTGTGGGCCAATTTTGTGACTCTGATCTGGAAGTGGCTTTCAGAAAACACACATGTTTCGTCAGAGAATTGGATGGTATAGATCTTCTCAAGGGTAGTCGGGGTACGAATCTATACACCATATCAATTGAAGAAATGTTGAAGTCCCCTCCCATATGCTTGCTTTCAAAAGCCTCTAAAACAAAATCATGGTTGTGGCATCGTCGTTTGAACCACCTGAACTTCGGTACCATCAATGATCTTTCCCGCAAAGATCTTGTTAGAGGAATGCCCAGATTAAAATATGAAAAAGATCATCTCTGCTCTGCATGTCAACTGGGCAAAAGCAAGAAACAAACCCACAAACCCAAAACCGTCAACACCAACTTGGAAGTTCTTCATACCCTCCACATGGATCTATACGGTCCAATGAGAGTACAAAGCATAAATGGAAAGAAATATATTCTGGTGATAGTAGATGATTTCTCTCGGTTCACATGGGTAAAGTTTTTGAGAACCAAGGATGAGACTCCAGAGGTGATCATTAAGCTGATTAAACAGCTGCAAGTAAGGCTTAACAAGACTGTCAGAATCATCCGCACTGATAACGGAACTGAGTTTGTCAATCAACAACTCAGAAACTTTTATGAAAATATTGGCATCACACATCAGAAAAGTATACCTCGCACTCCTCAGCAGAACAGAGTCGTTGAATGGCGAAACCGTACTCTAGTAGAAGCTGCAAGAACCATGCTTATATTTTAAAAGGCACCGATGTTTCTCTGGGCAAAGGCCATTGCAACTGCATGCTACACCCAAAACCGATCTCTGATACATCCCATTCATGAGAAGACTCCCTATGAGTTAATTCACAACAAGCAGCCAGATTTATCATTTCTTCGTGTGTTTGGTGCTCTTTGCTATCCAACTAATGATAGTCAAGACTTGGAAAAGTTAAAAGCTAAAGCAGATGTAGGTATTTTTGTTGGATACGCACCAGACCGTAGAGGGTACAGAATCTACAACCAGAGAACCCGACAAATCATGGAAACCATCCATGTCACGTTCGACGAGCTAAGTGAGTAAACTGTTTCAGGACAAACCAGTTCTGGACCCGATCTTAAACTTTTGACACCTGGACCAATTAGTTCAGGGCTTGTACAGAATCACACGCCTGCAGAGTCTTTCGTTCCACCAACGAGTGAGGAGTTGAAGAAGCTATTTAATCCTACGTTTGACGAATAATTTGAGCCAACAAATGAAACAATCACAAATGCAGTAGCTGCACCTGACGCTGCGGATGTTCAAGTTCCAAAAGGCTCAGAAAACCATCCAGCTTCAGTCTCAATCAGTTTCAATGCTCCTGCTGCAAGTCAATCACCCACAACGTCAAATACTCAATCCTCTCCGGTGCAACAAGAATCTACAGATGATCATTCTTTGGAAGTTAATCCTTTTGCTCCTATCGATGATGTTCCTTTTGAGAACATATTTTCTCCTGAACCCTCATCAGACATGTCCTCTCACGAAGAACACAGCACGGCAACATCAATCCAAAACCCTTAACCTCATGACCATCTCAGAAAATGGACCAACGATCATCCAATTGACAACATCATCGGCAATCCTTCTCGTCCTGTATCCACTCGTAAACAACTGGCAACAGATGCATTGTGGTGTTTCTTCAATTCTGTACTGTCTAAAGTCGAACCAAAAGATGTCAAAGATGTAATGACCAAAGACTGTTGGTTCGAGGCCATGCAAGACGAAATCCATGAATTTGATCGACTTGAAGTATGGGAATTAGTGCCTCCTCCAGAGTGTGCTATGATTATTGCTCTCAAGTGGATCTTCAAGGTAAAACTTGATGAGCATGGTGATGTTTTAAAGAACAAGGCACGTCTAGTCGCTAAAGGATACAGACAAGAAGAGGGCAGTGATTTTGAAGAATCATTTGCTCCAGTTTCTAGAATTGAAGCTATTAGAATCTTCCTGGCCAATGCTGCAAGTCTAAATATGATAGTCTACCAGATGGATGTCAAAACAGCTTTCCTGAATGGGGACTTAAAGGAAGAAGTCTACGTGAGCCAACCTGAAGGATTTGTGGACGCTGAACATCCTAAGCATGTTTATCGCTTGAAGAAGGCTCTTTACGGGTTGAAGCAGGCACCTAGAGCATGGTATGATACATTGTCCAAGTTTCTTCTAGCTCATGGATTCTCAAAGGGTGTAGTTGATCCAACATTGTTCACCAGGAAGACAAGCAAACATCTACTACTTGTTCAGATTTATGTAGATGACATCATTTTATCTTCATCTGACCCTAGTGAATGTGATAGATTTTCAAAAGAGATGAGCTCCAAGTTTCAAATGTCGATGATGGGACAAATGTCATTCTTCCTAGGATTACAAGTATCTCAAAGTCCCGGAGGCATTTTCATTAATCAGTCCAAATATGCATATGAGATCTTGAAAAAGTTTGGATTCGATTCAAGTGAGCCAGTTGATACTCCCATGATTGATAGATCTAAGCTAGATGAAGACCCGTCAGGGATTCCAGTCGATCAAACGAAGTACAGAAGCATGATTGGATCCTTAATGTACATTACTGCAAGCAGACCAGACCTTCTGTTTGATGTATGCATGTGTGCGCAATATCAATCCAAACCCACCAAAAAGCATCTAGAAGCAGTAAAAAGGGTTCTCAGATATCTTCAAGGAACAGTTCATATGGGTCTCTGGTATCCTAAGGACACAGCCATGGAGTTAACGGCTTATGCTGATGCAGATCATGCGGGGTGTCAGGACACTCGTCGAAGTACTTTAGGAGGAGCTCAGTTTTTAGGGGAAAAGTTGATTAGTTGGTCTTCGAAGAAGCAAATGAGCACATCCATATCTTCTACTGAAGCGGAATACATTGCTATGTCGGCTTGTTGTGCACAAATTCTATGGATGCGATCACAACTATCAGACTATGGATTCTCATACAACAAAATTCCTCTATATTGTGACAACAAAAGCGCCATTGCACTTTGTTGCAACAATGTTCAGCACTCCAGGTCAAAGCACATCGACATCAGGCATCACTTCATCAGGGAACAGGTTGAAAGGGGAATCGTGGAGCTGTATTTTGTGAGGACAGAGTTTCAGCTAGCAGACATCTTCACTAAGGCTCTCCCGAGAGAAAGGTTTCAGTTTATTCTCCCGCGTCTTGGAATGAAGAGCTTATCTCCAGAAACTCTCAAGTGTCTTCAGGAGGAAAAGGAGGAGTAAAGGGTTATCCTCTCATATCCTTGTATATACTTGTATATATCTTAAAACAAAAAAAGAAAAGAGAAAAATATAAAACCTATAAAAAAAAAAAAAAAAAAAAAAAAAAAAAAAAAAAAAAAACCCATAAAAAATCGAAAAATCAGAAAATACCAAAAATAGTCTCACCTAGGCATGTCTTCTGTTTATCGATAACATTTACGGGCCTAGAAATGTCATTCAATAATGACACGGGTCTTTAAATGAAGCTCGAGCAGAAGTTACAACTAATCGGTTAAAACATGTCTTAATGGTTTGCAGTTACTTCATACTGCAACCCGCTCTATACATTGTGGAAAGCACGTCGCCAAAAGGACGGCTGTTCCACCGACTGGGTGATGTTCACCTGGGCATGGATTACTTTATATCCATGTTACCCGATCTGATGTACGTCTCAGTGCGTCATTTCGTGCATAAGAAGAGAAGTCTTCTTTACATCAAAAAACTCTTTATCTTCTCTGATTCTTCAAGAGAGTTTTGATGTTTCACAAGGTGGTAAATTGAACTAAATTTTCACAAATACTCTTCACTTAATTGAATGTCTACAGCTCTTTAAATAGAAAATGGGTCATTAATTAAGGGGGAGAGTACTTGTTCAAATTTCTAACACCTTACCGACATTGTGCAACATCAGCAGTGACACTCTCTCGTGGTTTAAGGGGGAGCATCGTATGCTCCTAAATCAGAATACATTTAAACCTGACCACATTTTCTCCCAAATTTTCTAAACTTATTTAAATCAATTGGGATCACAAATCTCAAATGGTTTGAAATTTTTGATCGGGGGAGAGAATGTGATTTAAATATGAAATTCTGATAAAATGTGATGATTTGGAAATAAATGTAAGCTCTCCCGTATGTGCTAAACTGCTTTGTATATCAATGCACATATTGAGGGGGAGCAAAATGTTTTGGACGTAAAAGCAAGCTCTTCCATATGTGCTAAACTCTTTCGTATATCGATGCACATATTGAGGGGGAGCAAATGGTTTTTAACAAAACATAAAGGATTGGGCATCTTATGTGAGCAAGGCTCAGACTTCACCAATGAATTGACGATAACTAAAGTCAGTAGTCGAAAGGATATGTCCTGGACGGGTAATAATTTCAAGCCAGTTTATCTGGTGATTTAAGCGTGTCTCGCAAAGGACGTGTCTGAGTAGAATGTACCGATTTCGAGCGATTTTCCTTGAATGTGATCTGGACGGGTAATAATTTCAAGCTAGTTTACTAGTGATGTAAGCGTGTCTCGCGATGATCATGTTCTTGGAAAATCAATCAATTCAAAAGTGCGAGCTTCACCTGACATGTGCAAATTTATAAAACAATCATTTGAGCACATGTTGAGGGGGAGCATTTGAAAAATATAAAACTCTCAAGTGTTTGCAAAAATGTGTTTCAGAATCATGAACACTTTGAGAGATTTTTCAAAGATTTGGTTTGGCAATCGTGGATGAATACCAAAGACCGACCATTTTAATTAATGCATGGAGTTATAAGGATGGTTAGGTTAGGCTCAAGTTCCCACGATCCCGCCAGAGCCGGAGGGATCTACCCAGGGACAATCCACTAGTTAGTGTAGAAGTCCTTAGGTATGATTAAAAAGGAGAAAAGTGGATAAGGGAAAAGTGCCGACTGAGATGGAGCTAGTACTGGAACAAACCCAACAAGGTGCTAGTTATGAAGTCTCGGTAAGCACTAAAGGGGTTGAAGAATGAAAAAGAATTGTAAAGATAAAGGGTGAAAAGAAAGAAGCCCTCCTTACAACTTAGGCAGAAATCGGGTCAATTCATATGCTGTCAGAATCACTTAGATGATTGCTGGCATTGAAGACAAAGTATCATGGACCCAGTGATACGCTGCACAACCCTCCCTAGCCACTCAAGGTCCCTCAAAGGACTCTTGTTTCAATTGTCACGGAGCTCAATACATTTCTATCGTCTCTCTCACTCCGAGTTAGATGATATTGAAAAGGTGGCAGTCCTCTCCAGCCTCCGATCACCAAATCAAAACGCACAATAGAGTCTAGAGCCACGAGATGCATAATAAGATCTCATAGGAACACATGCTACTTATACACTGGTTGTTCAACATTAAGGACACCAGTTGTAAACTTAAGAGTCCTACGCAGATCTTAGCAATCTGCCAGAACATTTATGAGGGAATTTACAATTGTAATTCTCAATGATTGAATGGAAATTCCTGCCAGGGTCAACATCAAACAGCCCTGAAAGCAGGTCACTTCGGTAATTCCTTGTGGATTACGCCTAGTGGTCACGGCGGTTTCAAACGATCTACAGTCGTGGGGTGAACTCCAGGGACTCACCTAATCGTTGATGTACTAAGGTACGATCTTAAAAAGCCCTCTGTGGGTTTTCGATTAGGAACAGTCTTGGTAAGAATTAGAAAAAGTCTTCACACTATGCTGTTGACGATTTCGAAGTTCAAACCTGTAAGTACCGGACGATTTGTTGCTAACTGACGTATGCAGGAACATCTGGCGATTGTAGCTGTGGAATGCTGTAGCTGGTTGCTGTTGTAGCTAGTTTCAGAAAAGATGCCAAACATCTACCACATGTTCACACTACATTATCATTGTAACCCAACAAAGTCATTATCAACCTAAAAGACCTTCAACATGGCTTCTGCAAACTCTGATGCTAAAGATCATGACTCCAAAGAGTGTGAGCATGTCGGCTCAAAGAATACTTCATCACATGGAGACATACTGATAAAAGATGACTTGAAGATACATGTTGGATGATATTTTCGAAGAATGATCAAAATCATCCAAGACAAGGAGAAGTCATCATAAGTCCACTGCTGAAGGCACAATGATTACTAAAGACTGATGAATCAATGTCTACGAGCTACAAAGTTAAGATTCATGAATAGAGTGCTTGATTTAAGAACATTGTTATCGGGGTGACCTCCCTTAGGGGGAGATTGTTAGGAATATAAATATTCAGTTGAAGACTCGGTCACCCCGAGCACTCTCGTGTATTAAATAGCTCGTAGTAATACAAGTAATATTAGTAGTAAAGTAGTTAATTAATATTGTGGAGTGAGTCGGGTCTTTACCCACTGTCAGCTCGCTCCACAGTCCACTAGGGACAAAGTAAGTAGGCTAAGCATGTAAGTATAAATACCCTCTCCACATGTGGAGAGGGTTGGACCTTTGCAAGCATTCAATTTATTTTTTATTTTTGGTTTATCTCTCTAAAGGTTCCACTCCACTTTCTCTCTCTAGTTTCTTCCTAGTTCGATCCATATAGCACCCAATCTTGTGTTTATTAGTTCATGAATATCCTACAGAAACTTTATTTTTAAAATGATACAATGACATCATGGCATGCATCATACATAATATCTTGGCTAGATCTTCAAGCAAGATAGTTGACTTTGGAAGATTTTGATATGACATGACAAAGGTGTGGAGGATACAGCTGGATTTGGAAAGATTTCCACAACTCTTAGCTGTCATTTTGCTGTCAAGGTGGCGGAACCAATCGAAATAAAGGACGGATCCCTTTTATGGGATCCGCCGGATCCGCCGGCTGTTCACCAGCTTGCCTATAAATAGCAAGCTGATCATTTGGACACACCATCACTCATATAGCCTAACATTCATACTCATTCATTTACATATCATCTAACATTTATCATTCATTCATTTCATTGATCTTTCCTTTTGTAGCAAAGAAGATTAAGCATCAAGGTTCAACACAGAAGTGTAAAACCTTTAGCATAAGTTACTGTGTGATATAGTTGTAGTTCACACATCATTATTTGTATCATTTATCTCAGTGAGTGTGGTTAGTGTTTTAGTCCTCAAAATACAAAGAGTGTAGGGAGTGGTTGTACCCTTGTGAAAGAACCAAACGGGAGTGGTTGTACCCTTGTAAAGAACTCGACATCTAGCTTAGTGTCAGTAATTGTATAGGCGACGTTAGGTTGGTTCTACCTTGAAATAGAACCCGGTGTTTAGCTTAGTACCAGAAAAGGAAGTAAGCGACGTGTAAAGGTTTTCTCCACCTAGAAGAGAGTTTGTTTCTTAGTGAAGGATAACTCTCAAGTTAGAGGCTCGAGGAGTGGAGTAGGGCAAGGAAGAGAGTCCTTGTAGCCGAACCACTATAAAAATCCGTATTGTGTGGTTTGATCTTTCCTCTCTTTACTTTTCATTTATATATTGTGTGAATATTTGTTTGTGCTTGTTTCCTTTGAAATAACATAAAGTAACAAAGCGAATTAATTTTAAAACGGTAAAACTATTCAACCCCCCTTCTAGTTTTCCACAATTGGCATCAAGAGCTACGTTACTTAAGATTCTTAAAATATATTGTATTTTAAAACTTAAAACGATCCATGGATTTTGAAAACTTTAAAGAAGGGCAATCTATGCAAAGACCACCTCTGTTCGAACCAAATTGTTTTATTTATTGGAAAAATCGCTTTGAGACTTATGTAAAGTCAAAGGATATAGATCGATGGTTTATAATTGTTGAGGGTGATTACAAGGCCATAAGTAATGATATTTCGGGTGGTCGGGATGTAGAAACTTCTCTTACTCGTCACAGTGATGAGCAAAAGAAGTTAATTGCCAAAAATAATGAAGCCAAAATGATGCTTTACAATGCTTTACCTAAGAAAGAATATGAAAGAGTTTTTATGTGTAAAACGGCTAAAGATATTTGGCAATCTCTAATTGTCACTCATCAAGGAAACTCACAAGTCAAAGATAACAAAATTGATCTTCTTGTTCAACAATATGAACAATTTGTTATCTCTGAAGATGAGACCATTGATAGTGCGTTTGCTAGATTTAATACTATTATTACATCACTTAAAGCACTTGACGAATCTTTTTCTAGTAAGAATTTTGTCAGGAAATTTCTAAGAGCACTCCACCCAAAGTGGAGAGCAAAAGTGACAGCTATTGAAGAATCCAAGGATCTTTCAAGCATGACACTAGATGAGCTCATAGGAAATCTCAAAGTTTACGAAATGGTGATGGAAAAAGATTCAGAAATAGTTAAAGGCAAGAAGGAGAAAATGAAGTCCATTGCTTTGAAAGCTAAAGCTGAGACAAGTGATGATGGAGAGTCTTGTTCTAGTAGCGAAGACGAAGAATATGCCATGGCCTTAAGAGATTTCAAGAAATTCTTCAGGAGACGAGGAAAGTTCGTAAGACCACCTCGTGAAGAAAAGAAATCCCTCCGTAAAGACCGTGATGATAGAAAAGGCAAGTTAGAAAGGAAGTGCTATAGGTGTGGAGATTCTGGTCACTTTATAGGTGATTGTCCAAAGCCTCCAAAGAACAAGTCTCAAAAAGCATTTGTTAGTGGAGCTTGGAGTGATAGTAAAGGAGATGATGATGAGCATAAGAACAACGAAGTTGCCCTTATGGCTCATGACACAGAAGAGGTACATTCTGACTCATACTCCTCTATTGATGATGAAACCTTAGAAGTAGAATATAACAAACTATGTGATATAACTTTAAAAATCATCAACAAAAACAAATTCTTGAAAACTAAAACAACACTTTTAGAAAATGAAGTGTATTGGCTTAAAGAAAAAGAGATACGAATGGAAAAAGGCAAAAATAGTAAAGATACATGTGTCTCTTGTCAAGAACTAAAATTAGAATTAGATGCACTAAAAACCACACAGGAAGATCTCATTAAGCAAAACTCTAAGTTTAAAAAGTTTGATAAAAACATAAGTTGTGCAGATGAGATAATGAAGATGCAAAAACTTTCTCATGATAAAACCGGACTAGGTTTTATGAAACAAGGAACCTTAGGTGACTTTAAGAAACAAACTGTGAATGAAAAAGAAATTGTTTCAACTATGTCAGAAGCCCACGGATCCGACGGATCCAAAGTTTTGGATCCGCCAGTTGTACCCAAGGGATCCGCGGGTACAGAAGTTGAACAGAAGGATCTCAAAATGAACCGTACTGAATTCGTTAAGGTCACTAGAAAACCTAGCACTAGTATAACTAACAACAAGCTAAAACCAGTTGTTTCTGTAGGAAGAGGTCAAGCTAGGAATGAGTATAGAGTTAAAACAACTCAACAGAGACCTCAGACTAGATTTCCCAAACACCCCTTTCCTAAGAATAATGTTAACTCACAACATCATTATCAAAATAATTGGAACCAAAATATGCCTAGAAACTTCCAAGGTCCCATTTATATGTCATGGAACAACTATCCTCCATTTGCTTACATAAACCATAATAATGTTATGTTTAACCCAAATGGACCCATAAGATATTGGGGACCAAACGCTTGAGTCTTTCTTGAACTTAGGTATGCTTAAAGGTTGATCTAGAACCTGATGAGTAGATCAAAGATAGTGGGTGTTCAAGACATATGACGGGAAACAAAAGCATTTTCTCAACTTACCAAGTGTACGACGAAGGTAATGTCACATTCGGTAGCAAACTTAAAAGCAAAATCATTGGAAAAGGTACGATCTCTTATGACTCTCTCTCTATTGACGATGTTGCTCATGTAGATAATTTAGGATTTAACTTGCTTAGTATAAGTCAATTATGTCGCAAAAAGTATAACGTCCTTTTCAGTGAAAATGGAAGTAAAATACTTAAAGATGGCATAACCGTAGGAAAATGTGTTTTAAAGAATAACGTATATGTTATGAAATTAGATAAAACACCTAAAGACAAGCTTTCTCTTACCTCTTTGGATGAAAACTCAACTCTATGGCATCGACGTTTAGGTCATGCCAATATGAGGCTAATTCAATCCTTATCATCTAAGGAACTCGTTAGGAACATACCCAAGTTGAGATATGACCAACACTTTTGTGATGCTTACAAAATTGGGAAACAAGTGCATAATAGCCATAAGGCTAAAAACATGGGATCTACATCTAGGTATCTAGAATTGTTGCATATGGATTTGTTTGGCCCGTCGGCTATACAAAGTTATGGAGGAAATTTTTACACATTAGTTATAGTTGATGATTACTCTAGATATACGTGGACTAAATTTTTGAAAACCAAAAATGAGGCCTTTGATAAATTTGAAATTTTAAGCAAGAAAATTCAAAATCAAATAGGAAGTAACATAGTATCTATTAGAACCGACCATGGTTGAGAATTTGACAACGAAATCCAATTCGAAACTTTTTGTGATAATAATGGAATAACACATAATTTCTCGGCTCCCCGAACTCCACAATCTAATGGTGTAGTAGAACGGAAAAATAGGACAATTCAAGAAATGAGTAGAACTATGTTAAATGAACAAAACATACCTCAAAAGTTTTGGTGTCACGCTGTAGATACATCTACATATATTCTAAATCGAGTTCTAATTAGACCATTCTTGGGAAAAACTCCATATGAGTTATATAGAGGCAAAAAGCCTACTTTCGGGTATTTTAGAGTATTTGAAAGCAAGTGCTTCATTTTAAACACAAAGGACTATCTCACCAAATTCGACCCAAAGTCGTATGAAGGTGTATTTCTATGATATTCACAAACTAGTAAAGCATACATAGTTTTGAACAAAGAAACCTCAATAGTCGAGGAATCATTGAATGTAACATTCGTTGAAAGTCCACCTCCCTCTAAAACATCACCTTTGGTAGATGATGACTTAGTTGAAAACCAAATGGTTGATAATCAGGAAAATGTTGATAAAGATAAAGAAGATGAACCAGTAAAAAGAGATTTAGTCAACATCAAAGAAGCTAAAAGTCATCCATTAGAAAACGTCATAGGAAAACTCAACGAAAGAACATTAAGGTCTAAAGCTCAAAATGAAAGTAATTTCTTTTGTTTTGTTTCAGCCATAGAACCTAAAAATGTTAATGAAGCAATAAAAGATGAATCTTGGGTCATTGCAATGCAAGAAGAATTAAATCAATTTGTTAGGAATGATGTTTGGACATTAGTTACTCAACCTAAAAATCAAACCATAATAGGTACAAAATGGGTTTTTAGAAATAAAATGGATGAAAATGGCATTGTGTCTAGAAACAAAGCTAGGTTAGTAGCTCAAGGCTATAATCAACAAGAGGGTATAGATTATGATGAGACTTTTGCACCCGTAGCTAGACTTGAGTCTATTAGAATACTACTTGCATATGCATGTGCACATGATTTTAAATTATTTCAAATGGATGTCAAAAGTGCATTCTTAAACGGTTTTATAACTGAAGAAGTATATGTTGCACAACCTCCCGGCTTTGCCGATTTTGAAAAACCAAATCATGTTTACAAACTAAAGAAAGCTTTATGCGGACTTAAGCAAGCACCAAAAGCTTGGTATGATTGACTTAAGACCTTCTTAGTTGACCATAAGTACACCATGGGCCTAGTAGACAACACTCTCTTTACCAAGAAAAAGGGATCACATATCATCATCGTCCAGATATATGTGGATGACATTATATTCGGCTCAACTTGTCAAGAGTTATGCGACGATTTCTCAAAAATCATGCATGACGAGTTTGAAATGAGTATGATGGGGGAACTAAACTTTTTCTTAGGTCTCCAAATAAAACAATTAGAAGATGGGATATTCTTCAACCAATCAAAGTATATTAAAGATATGCTTAATAAGTTTGGTCTTGAAGACTCAAAACCAATGAAAACACCCATGTCCTCCGAAACCAAACTCACAAAGGATGAAGAAAATGAATCTGTAGATAGCACTAAATATAGGGGAATGATTGGTAGTTTACTCTATCTTACGGCTAGTAGGCCTGACATTATGTTTAGTGTTTGTCTATGTGCACGTTTTCAATAAGATCCCAAAATATCCCATCTTGAAGCCGTTAAACGGATATTTAGATACATTAAAGGTACTACACATTTAGGATTATGGTATCCCAAAGGAACGGGTATAGAAACCATAGTGTATGCTGATTCAGATCATGCTGGTGACTATGTTGATAGGAAAAGTACTAGCGGTATTTGTACTTTTGTAGGATATTGTCTCACCTCATTGTTCGCTAAGAAACAAACGGCCCTTGCAATTTCAACAACCGAAGCAGAGTATGTGTCTGCAGGAAAGGTGTGTCAACAAGCACTGTGGATGAAACAAGCTCTCGTAGACTATGGAATTGAACTCAACGACATCCCCATTCTTTGTGACAACAAAGGAGCAATCGACCTCAGCAAAAATACGGTCCAACACGCTAGAACCAAACACATTGAAATACGTCATCATTTCCTACGCGACAATGTTCAGAAGGGAAACATCTCAATTGAGAAAGTTTCCTCAGAGGACAACATTGCCGACATCCTCACAAAACCTCTCAAAAGAGAACCTTTCAACTACCTTAGACTTGGATTAGGATTAATGGAACATAGTGATTAGACAAAACAGTAGCATAAACCTTAGTTTAACTCAACACTAAATCAAAAATTGTGTTCTGATCCCGCGGATCCAAACGATAACAAAGGCGGAACCTTTGTTTTGGATCCGCCGGATCCATCACATGCACAGGTTGTTTTATTATATAATAAACAACACCAAGTACTATTCATCACTCTCCTAAAAGTTATCACCTACTGAATTTGTTTCATACTTCACCACAATCATAATTTAAGCTATTTTCTTCCACAAATTTGTGCTCCAAACATCACTGTAAGTATCCTTATCATGTTTATACTCCTGATCTGCGTCTAGGATTTCTATTTCATGCACAAAATCAAAACTTGGGGAATATGCATAATTCTTGAAAAATCATGAAACATAGTTACTGAATTACACTTCAAATCATGTTTTTCTTAGTTAGGAATTGCATCTTGTAGTACATTATCATCATTTAGCAAAAACCCCATGAGAAATTTTTGATAAAATCTTCTCACGACTAGGAAAAATGGTTTTTGAACATTGTTCATACAAATATAAAAACGTTAGTTTTCTTTTGTTTAACATCACTTGCATAATGTCTCTTGAATGCTAAAGGGAATACATAACTAATATGTATTTTCGGGTACATTCAAATGTAGCTACATTGAAGTAGGAGCGTTTGGGTTATCTCTCGTTTTATCATAAAACTTGCATAAACAAAATCTTCATGCATCTAAATGAGTCGAGATAACCGCACCTCCACATAGTCCCCATGTAGGAACACACTAGACCTATACACGCATTTTCGATAATTTCAACTAAAACTATATAATTTTTTGTGTTTAGAAAAATCATGCCTCCCACGACCAACTAAGATCACAAACGCATCGTAAATTACCTACCTAAACACCATAAAACCAAAGGACTCACTGAACAACAAGTTGAAATTTTCAAGGCTCTAGAAAAACACTACGTACATGAGGGTAGGTTTGTAGACCCCTCATTCTATGAAGGAACCTATCTTAGGGAGCAACTAGCGGCTATTCACTTCGATTCCCTCCTAGATATCGATGAACCATTAATTCCTCGATTCATTTTAGAATTCTATGCTAGTGTCAAACTAGAGTCAAACGATCAAGGTTACATGAACATTCGCTTTAGCGTCAATGGACATCAATTCAATATCCCATTAAATCAATTTGGAGAAGTCATAGGAGTTCCAAGTCATGGAACGAGTGTCTATTCTGATAAATGGTCATTGACCATTCTTGAGTCAAATCTTGAACGAACGGCACCATATGCCACTCCCTTAACTTCACAAGAAATCATTCGTCAACATCTCTTCATACCTAGGAACAACCCAACAAGGTTGTATCGAGGGAAATATGTTCCTAGAGATCCATTTGCTATGGAGCTCAATGAACTAAAGCCCGAATTTAGGAAAATGGAAGAAGTCTTAAGGGCCAATGTCATGTGCACGGTAGGAAACCGCGATCACATCAATGCTTGTCTTTGCCACATGATGTATAATGTGTCAACCCATCAACCCTTGATGCGCGCGCGTGTCGTTGCGGTTTAGCAGTATTAATGCCTACTCAAGTTTTAAATTTATATTTAGCCGACTTATCAATAACACACACACTTAACGAGCAGTGTACCCGGTCAGTATGAATATAATGGTAAGTAGAGTGTCGATCACTAAGAGTGGAACGTATTATCTAGTTATTCTAATCAGTATTTTAATATCCTAAGTTAGCTATACAACCTAATCTAACGCAAGGGGGTTCAGCCTGAGAGACTGGCACGATTTGGTTGTAATTGTAAACTAAACTAATGAGCACGAATCAGCGATTAGCACACACGTACACAGAAAGATACTCGAGACAATAAGAAGACTTGTCCTAATAATTAAGTAGTTTGTCACTTGTTTTATTGCTAGTTTTATATGAAGTGTATATAATTAAACCTTTCTCGTTGGCTCTAATCTTATCGGCGAGTAAACCCTTAATGATTACTTATGTCTATCCTATTTATTTAAGAGACGCTAAAACAAATAGGCGAGGAAGGGGCATGGCGACCCAAGCAATGCTCAGCTAGACACAGAGGTTATCAATGCACTAATAAAAGTCACCAAAGACATCAACATATAAACTTTAATTAATGGGAAAGCAATATTAAGGGGAGTGCATGATTTTCCGTAGTCACATGACACAAGCCCATCAATCCTGATGAATTAAAGTGTACTAATACAATAAAACAAAACTACTTAATGAATTGAATACATGCAGGACCTTCTTACAGCTCTTGTATCTTCGTTTAGGTGTGTCTTGTGCTGCTTGGTCGTCTGAATTCGGCTCTAGGGTTTCTGTCTTCGGTCTTCGAAAGCTTAGTGTAAAGGATCCCGAAATTCGTCTGGCCTTGGGGTATTTATAGTTTCTGTCTGAGGGGTCGATGCGGCGCATCTAGTTGATAGATGCGGCGCATTGACTTAACTTCGCGTGGGGTCCAAGATTAATATATTCAGGAATATTCGTACACCGTCTTTAGATGCGGCGTATCTTGATCTTTGTATGCGGCGCATGTACTTGGATTGTCTTGGATTGTAACTTGTGAAATCTTGATAGTGATACGCCGTATGTTAGAAGTATGTTGCGGCGTATCTGGAGTAGAACGAGCTTGATCTTCTGGATTTCAGTAGGCTTTTGACATCTTGCTTGTTTTGCTCCATAATTAGACCAAAATCGCCAAGTTTCACATAATGCTTGTTTTTACCTGAGAATTACTAAAGTAAACATTAACGTATCGATTCTCATAGATAATATAATAAAACAAGTAAAATAAATAGGATAAATGATGATAATAAAATGTACTTATTTGAGTTCATCAAATATCCCCCAACTTGAACTTTACTTGTCCCCAAGTAAACCTTAGAATTAATCGAATGAAAATGTATCCTAAAAGATATTAGGATTTATTTTTATATTTAAGCACGTATTCGTTTTGTCATAATCACACAACCAAACACTTAACGAAGTAGAAACCAAAATAATTTTTAATGTAAAACAATTCTAAATCGTTTAGTTGCTTAGTTGTGACGAATATTCTATCATAGGCTTGGCAAGTATACGCATCTCCCCCACTAAAGCCAAGGAATAACAAGTCTAAAGCGGTAAAAAGGGTTTGTTGGTTAAGGGTTGATCATCCTTTTTAATCTCTATCGATCTCATATTCCAGAAAAGGCGACAAAATCACTAATACATGATCGAATCCACGACCACGATACTTGCAATTGCTCAAATCCTTAACTCGAATAGGCTAAAGATAGGACCAAGTAATCTTCACCAATAATATCATATCGAAAAGGGCGACAAAATCATAAATACATAGCCGAATCCACGACTACGATATTTAAGATTGCTCAAATCCCTAATCTCAATAAATCAAAGGTTTGGATGAAGAATGATATAGGGTATGGATAATATTTGGGATACAATTTGGTGTAAAATGAAAAATAAACAAAACAGATAAATTAAAATCCTAAGTGTGGTAAATTACTTTCCCAATCATCCCATGAATAAGACTCATATCATTGAATAACTCACGCTTTAACACTTGAAACACACGCTTTAGGTAGACACGAATTATACTCAACAAGATCTCAATCAAAGAATAACCTTAGTTGGCGTTCCCATAACGGCCAACTCCCATTCAATCCATAAATATAATATACAACAAATAGTGGTGATATCTCCCACTTAATACAAAACTTTACATAAGTTGGTTAAAACAAACTTCCAACTTTTCCTTTTTTTTTTTTTTTTTTTTTTTTTTTTTTTTTTTTTTTTTTGACATCAACATATAAAATATATGTGTAAAATTTCACAACTTTTCTATCACAATTTTTCCGGATAATTTTTTCATACTCTTCATACTTTCAGAAATAACTGTAATAGTGAAAGTAGCAAACACACGAAAAATAAATTAAAAGTTATACAATATTTACTTTCATACCAAATGCATTGTGCAATTTCCCGACCTAACCAAAGATAATGAATTACGCACGCAAACACAGGTAATGTAAGGAAACACACTTTGCCTAAAGCAATTAACCACATATTTTAATCTACAGGGTAGGCTAAGGTGTAAGGGTGTATCGAAACATTATAAAAAATGTGTAAGAAATGAAAGGAATGACTCTGAGGGTTTTTCTAGGGTTATCTTACTCTAAAAGTGAGAGTAACAAAGGGTTTATACGGGGGTTAACTAAAAAGTGTAGTTAGTTAATATCACATAACATATAAAGGCTATTTGGGTGTAATCCTAGAAATTTACCAAGTTAGACAAGTCACTCCAATTATATAGATAATACTTATTATGGTGGTCTCGAATAGTATACAAACCAAGTTCTAAAGTTTACAAGTCACCAGCACACTAAAGTTTTAATATTTTTGAAAGAATAGAGTTATGTGTGCGGTTATGTAATTTAGACTTTAAACAAAAACATGCTAAAAATTTTAAATTTTGATATATTAAGCGCATTTTAAGCATATTTTGAAAAAGTTTAGGACAAGTAAGTGTTCTAATTCTCCAATCCCCCCACTTAAGTTAAACAACGTCCTTGTTGTTTGTGTCAAAGGTTAAAAACTGGAAAATAAAAGAATTAGAACAGAAAAACTCCCCTGAGATTTGCTCGGTATGATCATCCATTATTCGTATAAGAGCAAAAATCAACTTTCTTGTGGATGAGAACGTTTAAGCTTCATAGATGATGTATCCACAAAAATTGCAGGAATCTATAATACCATTTAGACTTTAACACACCTGAGTTAAGAAGGTTCAAACTTGCATAATACATTAGTAGTTAGTAAAAATAAAACTAAAAAAATTAAACTGTAAATCATCAGGTCAGTCGATACGCCGTATTTTATGGAAGAAGATACGCCGTATGGAGCCTGGAATAAATACGAATCAGAATAAAAGATGCGTCGCATCCTTAACCAGGGATGCGCCGCATTAAATAAATTGACAGAAAGTTTTAAAGTCAAAAATAAAAATGCAGAAAATAAAATAAGATATGATCAGTGCAAGTGATGCGTCGCATCTTATGATGGAGATTCGCCGTATCTTCTGCAGGTCTGACAGACTCGACACAGAACAGAAAAGTAAAATTTTTCTTCCGGGTTGTCTCCCGGTCAGCACTTGTCTTTATTCCAGAGTCTTCAAGTTAGACTCACGTTCAGCTCCTTATTCTAATACTTCGGGTTCAAACTCCACCACTTCGTTCTCAGTATCCTCAATTTTATTATCAAAGTATTTTTTAACTCGTTGCCCGTTTACCTTGAATATATAACCATTTTTATCGCATATTTCAATAGTCCCGTATGGATACACTTTCTTGACAACGAACGGACCCGTCCATCTTGATTTAAGTTTACCTGGATACATCTTTAATCGAGAATTAAATAGCAGCACTTTTTCTCCAATAGTAAACATTTTATCCCCATGTAACCTCGAGTCATGCCACCTTTTAGTTCTTTCTTTGTAGATCTTAGTATTTTTGTAGGCCTCATCTCTTAGTTCGTAGAGTTCATTAAGTTCCATGAAACGGTTCTTTGTTGCAGCTTCTATATCCATATTGCATTGCTTCAAAGCCCAATATGCACTTTGTTCTATTTCGACCGGTAGGTGGCATGCTTTTCCGTATACAAGACGAAATGGAGTGCATCCCGTCGGTGTCTTATAGGCTGTACGAAATGCCCATAAAGCATCATTTAACTTGTCAGACCACCCTTTCGGATTATATCCAGTCGTTTTTTCTAAAATCCGTTTTATAGCCCTATTGGTTACTTCAGTTTGCCCATTGGATTAAGGATGGTATGCAGTGGAAACCCTATGATACACTCCATATTGTTGCAAAGCTCTTCCTAGATGGCGATTACAAAAGTGCGTTCCCCTATCACTAATCAATGCTTTAGGAACTCCAAACCTAGCGAACAAACTTTGCAAAAATTTAAGAACTACCTTGCTGTCGTTTGTTGGTAACGCTTGCGCTTCGACCCATTTTGATACGTAATCAACAGCAACCAAAATATACTTATTACCTTTAGATTCAGGAAACGGTCCCATGAAGTCCAATCCCCATATGTCGAAAACCGAAACTCTAAAGATTTTCCTAAACAAAATCGTCCTAAGTCTCTACACATAATCAGCCTCGGTATCCGGTGTAAGTCCCATGGTCTCGAAACGGAGCCACATGTGTCTGCGTTCAGCAACCGGTAGTTCCATCAGTACTGAATTCTCCTCCACTCTTGTCGTCTTATTACAGCCTTTCAATCATCTAAGGTTTGATTACTCCAGCTAGCGTCTCTTGGTTAGGTTCAGAATGTAATCTTCCATAGTGATGCTTAAGCCATCATTTATCCTGAAAGTAAACCAACTTGTGCACGAGAGTAGTGGAACGATCAAAGTGAATATCAAAAATCAACTATATTTATCAAATTAAATTCGTCGTATTAACAAAAGCTAATGCGCCGTATTTTCGTTATGTTTCAAAATACAAGATTTTTGATTTAGTAGATGCGCCGTATCGATAAAGATCGATGCGTCGCTTCTGTTTAAAAAATTCAAAAAACTGTTTTTAATTTAAATAGAAACTACGCCGTATCTGTTAAAACAGATGCGTCGTATGGCGTTAGGGTTTAGAAAAAATTCTTATTAAAAACAGAATACGCCGTATCTTGGGAAAGATGCGTCGTACTCGAATTTATTAAACGCGTTGTATTTTATAAAAATTAAACGCAATACGCCGTATCTGTGAAAACAAATGCACCGTATCGTTTGTATTAGCACAGTACAACGATAGCAAAATGCAGAAAAATAGAAAAACAAAAAATAAAAACAAAAATAAAATCAAACAAAAAGAAACAAAAATTACAGAAAACAAAAAACACACAAAAACAGAAAATATGCAAATTATACAATGAATGCAATTTATCTAATATATAACAGGGTTAGTGGTTAGAATCTAAAAATTAAAAAGAAAAACTAATCTAATTAAAACACTAATCAAATTAACAGATAATAACAATTCACTCCCCGGCAGCGGCGCCAAAAACTTGATGCGAGCGTGTGTCGTTGCGGTTTAGCAGTATTAATGCCTACTCAAGTTTTAAATTTATATTTAGCCGACTTATCAATAACACACACACTTAACGAGCAGTGTACCCGGTCAGTATGAATATAATGGTAAGTAGAGTGTCGATCACTAAGAGTGGAACGTATTATCTAGTTATTCTAATCAGTATTTTAATATCCTAAGTTAGCTATACAACCTAATCTAACGCAAGGGGGTTCAGCCTGAGAGACTGGCACGGTTTGGTTGTAATTGTAAACTAAACTAATGAGCACGAATCAGCGATTAGCACACACGTACACAGATAGATACTCGAGACAATAAGAAGACCTGTCCTGATAATTAAGTAGCTTGTCACTTGTTTTATTGCTAGTTTTATATGAAGTGTATATAATTAAACCTTTCTCGTTGGCTCTAATCTTATCGGCGAGTAAACCCTTAATGATTACTTATGTCTATCCTATTTATTTAAGAGACGCTAAAACAAATAGGCGAGGAAGGGGCATGGCGACCCAAGCAATGCTCAGCTAGACACAGAGGTTATCAATGCACTAATAAAAGTCACCAAAGACATCAACATATAAACTTTAATTAATGGGAAAGCAATATTAAGGGGAGTGCATGATTTTCCGTAGTCACATGACACAAGCCCATCAATCCTGATGAATTAAAGTGTACTAATACAATAAAACAAAACTACTTAATGAATTGAATACATGCAGGACCTTCTTACAGCTCTTGTATCTTCGTTTAGGTGTGTCTTGTGCTGCTTGGTCGTCTGAATTTGGCTCTAGGGTTTCTGTCTTCGGTCTTCGAAAGCTTAGTGTAAAGGATCCCAAAATTCGTCTGGCCTTGGGGTATTTATAGTTTCTGTCTGAGGGGTCGATGCAGCGCATCTAGTTGATAGATGCGATGCATTGACTTAACTTCGCGTGGGGTCCAAGATTAATATATTCAGGAATATTCGTACACCGTCTTTAGATGCGGCGTATCTTGATCTTTGTATGCGGCGCATGTACTTGGATTTTCTTGGATTGTAACTTGTGAAATCTTGATAGTGATACGCCGTATGTTAGAAGTATGTTGCGGCGTATCTGGAGTAGAACGAGCTTGATCTTCTGGATTTCAGTAGGCTTTTGACATCTTGCTTGTTTTGCTCCATAATTAGACCAAAATCGCCAAGTTTCACATAATGCTTGTTTTTACCTGAGAATTACTAAAGTAAACATTAACGTATCGATTCTCATAGATAATATAATAAAACAAGTCAAATAAATAGGATAAATGATGATAATAAAATGTACTTATTTGAGTTCATCACCCATCAACCCTTCAACCTTGCTTACTATATCGCCAAGAGAATGGTCGATATTCCAATTCAAGAAAAAATGGCATTGCCCTATGGAATGCTTTTGACCCGTCTCTTTAGAGCTTTTGCACCCATTCCTAGAAATGCCTTAGGATTTGTTCCTGAATATGATGAGATAGAACGCACCTTCGTTCCCTTAAGCAACTTTAGGGTAGCGGTTGACAAGGACAAACGTCCTCGTGGTCAAACATCATCATCATCATCATCATCTATGAGTGACGATGATGGAATGCCAAACTCTAGGATTCCCCCTCCGGAGTACTTGACCCAACTTCCACCAATCCCAAATGAATCAGCCGAGTATCGCAACATCAAAGGAATGGTGAAAAATTTAGGACGTTGGGTGATGAAGCTTCATAAGGGCATGAAGAAATTGAAGAAGAAGTTGAGTTAAAGGAGTGTTTGGCTCGAAACATTATTAGACAATGTAGTATTAATAATGGTTGTTACTTAACTTGTTATGATGATATTTGATGTGTATCTGAACTAACTAAAAATTGCAGGTCGATAACACTTGATGTTATCAATTTTCCGAGTTTAAGCCTATGTTTGGCTTAACTCCTCATAAGGTAAGTCCCCATGAACGGATTAATCTATAATTAAACATGTGCTAGTATTATCATATTTGATTGTTTTGCATTACATATTAGATGATAGATATGCTCCAGGAGAATTTTCGGGTTTTCGTCAAAAAACAAAAAATATGCACATCTCTCTGTTTAATTTTAGTAGTTTTGATCCACGGATCTGGCGGATCCCTCATTTTGGATCCGCCATGTGTTAGCGTTGGCTCCGCCAATCTTCAACCTGCGGATCAGGCGGATCCAAAAATTTGGATCCGCACGCCTTGTCGATTGGATCCGCAGGTATGACAGTAAACTTCTTACAACTTTTTGACTCATCCCGATTCTTAGATTTTAGTTTCTAGTATTCTTTAGAATAGGTTCACTGATCATTATACATCTTAGAATGATTTAGAAACTCTTAGAAACCTAAGAACAACATTTCCCACCAAAATTTGAATTTTTAAATTTAAGGAGTGAGTTACCTTTTCTATACAAACAAGGAACCCTTTTTAGGGATCCTTCAAATTCGTGGGTACATCACATCACAGGATTTTCCACTATCCCTTTGCATTTACTGCATATCTTCATCATATTACTCAACATAAGTTCTATGGATTGACTTATGTGATGTAATTTGCACAAAATTTTTTTTGTTCCAAATCATTAGGAACCAACATTCTCTATTGGATTTACATCAAATCTAAACACTAGTTTCTATAAACCATCTGCCTATATATTAAGATCACAACTTAGAGCAAAACTCACTCATTCACCTTCTTCACAACATACAACCTATACATCTTAGTTCTCTTAGCTCACCATGACCAAATCAACCAACTCCTCCACCTCTAGACCACCAAAACGCACTGCCCGCATAAGTGTTAAGCCCTGTTGCTTCATAAATCTTGCTAACTCATCATCAGAGGAATCATCTCCTCTTAATATCTCATCTCCTATAGCAAGTGAAAATTTCCTTACTTTATCCACACCTACACCATCCAATGTTGTCATACAAACTCCACCTCCATCCATAACTCCAATAGCAACCACATCACCACCCGCACCATCACAGACTGTCAAATCTCAATCACAACCAAACTCACCCAAACTCCAACCTATGGAGCTATTTAGGACTCCACCTACATCACCTCATCCATACCTTGATGACTTGGAAGATCTCCCACCAAGATCAACCAATCCTACACCCATGACCTTTGAAGGTCAAGAGCCTATGCTTTTTCATCCGATTTTCCCGGATATCCATGGTCCTTTATACCATGATGCACCATCATCTCAACCTCAAATACCACCTCTCTCACCCACATCAACTCTCATTGCCATAGATGAGGCAATGTGGATCAATTTTCCTCAAACCCAAGAGGAGATTAGTGAAGAGCTCAACCGTCTCTACACTCTCTCGGGTATGGTAGATCACCGCCTCAATGAAGCCATGGACCTCCAAAACATCCTCATGAACTCCCTCCAAACACCACCACCAACCAATGAACAAGCACAATCACCACCACCCAACAACCAATCACAACCACCACCACCACAACCAAATGAATCTACTCTTCTGCCCGGTTTTGCTCGCCATGATTGCAACATGTGTGAAAGAACCGCTCACATAGCTCAAAGGACAAACATTTTGGTGCATGAGCTCCAAAATGAAATGAGGTTCATTTTGAACCACATTCTTGAGCGTCTCAACGCCATCTCTCATCCTCCTCAATAGGAGAATTTTAGTCTCATTATATAGGACCTTTTAGATGCTGTTGTGGGACTTTTTATTTTTTATAATGTATTTTTTCATTTTCATGTGACATCATATTATGTTTGTGATTTTTGTCACATAATTTTCAATGAATGAATGTGATGTTTTTATGCTTATGAGTGATCAACATAAAGCATATTATCATTAGTTAGGTAACTAACATCATTATATAGCTATTTGGAATCTATATTCTAGTTTGATCACTTGTACTTTAGGTACAAAATTTTGATCAGACACTACATTTTGACTTTTTAAAGTCAACTAGATTATCATTCTTATTTGAATGAACATATCATATGCATTATGCTTCTCCATTGAGGCTATTCACAACTAACATTTCTTTTGCAGCATCTCATACCCTTTTAATGTATACGTTGGGACTCTTGTAATGGGGAGTATACATCGAGGGGGAGCATTTCATTTTTCTAACCATTTTTTTGTAGGATCATGCATCATTACCTTGTTACTCCATTTAGGGGGAGTATCAAACAAGGGAGAGCTCTTAAAGTTCTCAAAATCGCATTCCGCTACGCAACTCTTCTTTTTGTTTCGACAAAAAGGGGGAGAAAGGATTAAGTTTGCATAACTGTGAATCATCACAGTACATACACTTTTGCATAAAAAGAGTTTTTAAACTCAAATAAAAAAAACTTAATCTATATTTTAAAGAACTCATGCTATATTTATACCTTTGCTCAAAAATATACTTTACGTTTTGTCATCAACAAAAAGGGGGAGATTGTTAATACAAATATCGTCCTAAAAACGTTATTTATATTTTACGATCTTTACTTAGTTTTGTTAATGACAATTACAAAGTATATCCTTTAGCAAATTGTAAATGCTAGCTAGAGTCTTTTTAAAACACATTTTACATTTCACCAGTTTACTTAGAATTACATTTTACACATCTACTAGTTTATTTCCTTAAAAGGAAACTTTATTTTTAAAATGATACAATGACATCATGGCATGCATCATACATAATATCTTGGCTAGATCTTCAAGCAAGATAGTTGACTTTGGAAGATTTTGATATGACATGACAAAGGTGTGGAGGATACAGCTGGATTTGGAAAGATTTTCAAAACTCTTAGCTGTCATTTTGCTGTCAAGGTGGCGGAACCAATCGACATAAAGGACGGATCCCTTTTATGGGATCCTCCGGATCCGCCGGCTGTTCACCAGCTTGCCTATAAATAGCAAGCTGATCATTTGGACACACCATCACTCATATAGCCTAACATTCATACTCATTCATTTACATATCATCTAACATTTATCATTCATTCATTTCATTGATCTTTCCTTTTGTAGCAAAGGAGATTAAGCATCAAGGTTCAACACAGAAGTGTAAAACCTTTAGCATAAGTTACTGTGTGATATAGTTGTAGTTCACACATCATTATTTGTATCATTTATCTCAGTGAGTGTGGTTAGTATTTTAGTCCTCAAAACACAAAGAGTGTAGGGAGTGGTTGTACCCTTGTGAAAGAACCAAACGGGAGTGGTTGTACCCTTGTAAAGAACTCGACATCTAGCTTAGTGTCGGTAAGTGTATAGGCGATGTTAGGTTGGTTCTACCTTGAAATAGAACCCGGTGTTTAGCTTAGTACCAGAAAAGGAAGTAAGCGACGTGTAAAGGTTTTCTCCACCTAGAAGAGAGTTTGTTTCTTAGTGAAGGATAACTCTCGAGTTAGAGGCTCGAGGAGTGGAGTAGGGCAAAGAAGAGAGTCCTTGTAGCCGAACCACTATAAAAATCCGTATTGTGTGGTTTGATCTTTCCTCTCTTTACTTTTCATTTATATATTGTGTGAATATTTGTTTGTGCTTGTTTCCTTTGAAATAACATAAAGTAACAAAGCGAATTAATTTTAAAACGGTAAAACTATTCAACCCCCCTTCTAGTTTTCCACAGCATGCATCTAGGAGATGAGTCTTATGTTTAAATATTAAATCCAAGTTTTGATTTATAATTTAAAATAAGATAACTCCTAAGTATTCCTGAAAGCTAGTGGGAGTATTATGTTTACTTTCTTAAATCATATATGTTGGATAACATATAGGAAGTAAAATTCTATATAAGTTAAATGTAAAGACTTAATTTGGAATGAAACTTCATATAAAAGATTTAGGAAGGAAAACATATAACCTTGGAATGTGTGTTTATTATTATAAACATGTGCGGTAAATAAATCTAATAGAACATGATATATTATTTAGAATGTCTAAATGAATACATATCTTTTAAATAAGATAGAACATGAATGAAATCTAAGTATGACTCGAAGATTTTTCATGAACATCATGTTACATAAACGAATTGTTATAAGATGTTATGACAATGTTGATATCTAATTGAAAGTTATTAGATAACTAGTGTAATGAATATTCTAATTGGAATATGTTTGGATAGAGAATTACATCCTCAGCCTAGAACAGCTTCCAGATTCTATAGACAAACAATTTGTCAATCGTTGTGCAAATTGTCATAGCCAACAAACTTGAAAGTTTGAAAGACATCAAACATTACACAGTAGATATTAAAGTTTACGGAATTTTAATGAGCATATTGTTGTTTGAATACAATGATGCTAATGAAATTGAGACGACACTCAATACTAGTCATGGTAGGATTTCATCCTTGTTAATAACCACGTGTACTAGTTATGTTTAACTAAGAGCATAGTTGTAACACCCCTAATTTCGCGATACGCAACGAAATTCAAATTGGGTGTTACTACATGGTACAATAGTTATAATAATAGAAAACGATCTCTAATTGAGTCGTTTTAAAAGATTTACCATTCGAATATCAAAGTTTACAAAATGAGGTCCCAGTGGTTTCAAGGTTTACAAAATAAGTTTTCGAATGATAATAAAATTTATAGCCTTCTTGATGTATCTGTGCTCCTCCGTGTCATCCTCGTTCATTATGGACCTGAGATAAACATGCTAAAAGTGTCAACATAAAGGTTGGTGAGTTCATAGAGTTTATAAGTAAACCAGTCGATTCCAATAGTTTCCAAGTTTGGGTGATAATTGTAATAAATACAAATATTGATGAAATAAGTAGTGGGTTACGTTGTTATACACCCATAGTCGGTTTGTTTGCCCTAACCGGGTCAACACAAAAGTAGTTCATTTGTTTGCCCTAACCGGGTC